>CM030369.1:84205898-84805898 GCA_003604175.2 Clonorchis sinensis
CCAGAGAAAAGTAACCAGCGTTTTATGGATTGCGCGCAGATTTCTCAAGTAGACACCCGTTCTTTTGAATAGCAGTTGTTTGACTTTTCAAGAGAAAATAGATAGCACTTTCAGCAAAACAGTCAGCAGCTATTCCATTTATGACGCTGCATGGTGCCTTTATCGGCCTTATTCAAGCAAAACTTTTTCAGTGTGGTGGGAGTGAGTAGTTATCTTCCAAGCTTTCCTGCACTGCTTTGCTTGCAACAGATTTTTGTTCCGTTGCCTAACATTGTCTCCAACCCTCCGCGGATACAAACACTTAGTCCGAATTGTTCTTTATGGCCTGCATATAATGGATTCATTTGGGACTGCACGACAAATGAGTCACCAATAGAAATTAGCATTTTTTCTACACCATTAGCACAAAATATCATCTCAGTGGCGAATGGTCTGTTGTAAAGCCACTGGCAGATCTTAGAGCTTCGAATGAGAGGCAAATTATGCCGCGATGTTCACAACATGTGTAGTTTACTTGCCCTGATTGATAAATGGCTGTTTAGTGCACACGTAAATGAGAGTGCGTGCGCAAAAGCGTCGCTTTGTGTCCCTTCTCTCAGAGGGTGATCGTTGATTTGTATCAGACAGATCCTCTTGAGAATTTAAGCCTACTATACACCTTTCACGTGCTCCGCGAAGAATATACATGAGCTTTCTGAACAAAAAACTTGACTGTTGCATAGGATCTTGAGCCTATAAGCAGCCTTGAACTTCGCTCAACTATCCACCAAAGGCTGGATTTGACTGTTTTTGCTCGACCAGATTCTTATCAGCAGACTTACTACAGGTCACTTTACAAATCCATTGCATAACGACTTATCACAAGCCGGCTTCCTGCCCCACCAATTTACTTAAACTGGCTGAATTGTCATAACATCAAATCAGGGACCGGTCAGCATCAATGATCAGTGCGACAGGAACAGTGCGTGAGAGCTGGTATGATGTGCAAATGTTCCAGCCAAAAATTTAGAATTGTGACGTCGTTCAGATTAACAGAAAATTTACATACATCATTTCTTCGTGCATCTGAAAGTAACCAGATTCAGGACTTACCTTTTATTCGTGCATAAAATTTAGAGAAATGTCTATTTAAAAGTGCACACAAACGTTCAAGCGGCCCACCAAAGACTTGTCTGTGGTTAATCGGCACTGCATAAACTGATTTGCCATGCTACTACGGTCGAAACTTAGTCTGTTTCCGACTTTCGTGCGCCAGGAAATAGGTGCCTTTAAATTGCAATCCTTGGAGCCGTCCAATGTAGTTCGTGTGCATCGGTTACTGCAGTCCAATTAACTATGTGCTTTTTGTGCAGTGCAGTGCACCATTCGGCATTGTTCTATAACAAGGAATGTCTGGTCCCAAAAGGTCCGCTTTGTTCACAATGAATACTCTCAGTTTGTCGTACGTGCACGTGTACGGTAGAAACCCCGGCCAACACCAACTAGCCACAACCAACCATGACACCATGACCACACATCATGACCAACAATGATTTGTAACAACTGGAGGTCAGTGCGCTGACAAGCTTACAGAAAAGCAAGTAGGTTTTTGCTAAATCTGAAAAACCACTTTTTGAGATGCTAGATATTTCACCGCAAGACAGGCCACAACGGTTTAGCATGTATCCATGTATCCATCCAAGCTCAGCACAAATCATCACCCGACGCGTCAACGAATATAGCCTTCACGATTGGCGCCTGATGGTGGTTCACAACGTACCTGCTTAGTGGCCTGTTAGAATTTGCTTTGAAACAGAATAGCACAGCTAAACAAAAAAAGCACACAGTAAGTTTAGTTGAAGAGGACCGAACTGTGCACCGGGTTGTTGTGCTGCTTGGTGCGCATTGTGTGCAACAGAGCAAACGAGTGTTTGCACTCAAGTGATAAAAGCAGTATATGACAAGACATTTTTGGTTCATCTCAAACGTACAAAGTAGTGGTTGAACGGCCTCAGTCCACTTTTCGCCAAGCAGATGAATAAAAAAGTGCCCTGGCAAAAACAAAACTGCCAATTTTATGTATATAATAATACTTAACAGTCCCTGTAGAAACGGGGATACTAGCGACAACAAATGATAACTACTAATAACGGGCTCACGCTCATCTGATTTTCCCAAGGAAGGCTGTAACGGGAGAAAACACGTTCTGGCCAGCGCGTACAGCTCAGTGTCCTTTCTCTCCCAAAAATCGTCTCCACCATGTTTTGTTATAGCTCCGGTGAATTTTGCTTCCTTTGGCTTGTTCATTCTCCACATATTTTAGATCCAATTTGCTTTTCGATTGTGCCCCCCCTTTCTCGACTTTTAGCTCATCTACACCTGGTTACACTAAAATTTGTGGTCAGAGGCCAACAATCACTAGTAATTATATTAAATACGCAACTGATATATACTTGCAACAAAATCCATATTCATCTGCTCTTTGTGGATTTCTTAAGGTGCTGGTCTGATTTACTTTTAGTTTATTTGCAAGGAGGACTGCCACGCAGCATAAGGTGGATAACAGGGTTTGAGTAAAAAGTAACGTATCCATGTCTTTCCTGTGTAAAATGATTTATTTCGAACTGAAGCAAAAAATACTTGCCGGTGATGGCATCCAAGCATCCAGGTAATTATTTGTTCTGTACGATTTTTATACTCCAAAGCGCTACCAGTGCACACTGACATGAAATAAAGGAACAACCATCAGAGATTAATGATAGTTGTCAATACGGTTATCCTGGTAAACCGTGAAGCCTAGGTTCCATCAAATAGAGTTTTACAAAAAGATTTAACGGATAATAATGCTAAACATAACAGAAAAGTCCAAAACACGATGGCAGTTTACTGACAAATGGAAAAAAGCGTGTCTAGAAATCACTATCTCTTCATGTCAGCGATATTAGTTCCCAGCGCCTGGTTTATTAAAAAATCGACTGATTCCCGTTGGTTTTTATTCTTCCATTCGAAAAAGATTCACTTTGGTTTTAGTGGGGTCTTCAGCCAGCTCCTCAATGAGAATATCGCACTGGATCTGGAATACTGATGGACCACCCAACATATTCTTGAGTGATCCCTCTGCAATACAAGGAACAAATTTTTATTTAAGGCAACTTGTGTCCGCTTAAATAACCGACTGCATTAAAGAATGCAGCGTTAAACAAATGCCCTGATCACAATAAGGTGGAAATAGATGCGAGAGTTAATCGATGGAGTTCAGACAATAGAAGGGCAATAGCTTTTGTGAGGGCTACGCACCACAGGATTTCAGATCTAAAAAGTTTTGCGAATTTACAAGAGACGAATAAATTTTAGTGGTCACAGTAATAGTTCCTGGGTCATGTGAAAGCAGCTACACTCCAGCGACACCAGCTGAACTAGACAGTTTTCGAGCAGCATCAACACACTCCTGGCACAGACTCGTCCAACAAATAGTGAAATTTTTTATCGGTTGAGACTTCGGCTTCTCCACTTAAGTCCAATCAGTGCAGATGCTTCTGAAATATTTCCTATTTAGATACTGTTTTCAGTAAGAAGCCCAATGACTTTTTGATGACTCGGTTTCCTCGCTAATTTTCATAACAACATTTTAATTTTAAACTTCCTGCGCCAATGAGATCAGCTTTCCAAAACGAAACTGTTAGGCCCTGGAAGTTACTACAGCACATGGAACTCCTGAAAGCCTTGTGGATATTTTCCGCATCCCGATGGGCATTGAGTAAACTAAAGATAGGGGATGTATTTGTAGCAATGGATTATATATATATATATATATATATATATATATATATATATATATATATATATATATATATATATACACGCATACTGATGTACTGCTAGCTGACGGAGAATACTGACGGAGAATAAATACACCAAAATCGCCGGATAAAATATTCGAGTTGAACGTTTGCGTAATTTTTCAGTTCCTAGACCTAACAACAACGCTGTGAAAGTGGAACTGCTACGATCTGGTGGCCAATCAACAAGTCCTCCCGTCAATCCTAACGATGAAGATACTGCGAACGTCTCTGCAGCCGATTTTGCGACACTACCTCGAATCAGACCAATCATAATTCACGAAGGACAATTTGTGGAACTGGATAACAACTACACAAATAACAGTGCGAATGTTAATATTTATGGCGACCACCTGAATAGTCTTCAAAGTCAAAGGGTAAGTTGAGACACTGTGTATTGTTTGAAATAAGTACGCCGCTCTTGTTTCAAATTCTCTGAACCAAAGATTTTTTATACATCCATGTTGGTTATCGACAGTGGTTACTAGAGAAGAAATAAATTTCTTGTAAACCGAGGCAATATTTAAGCAGCTGCGGTTTACATCTGGTCAGTTACGTCGAACTACATTCGTTTAGAGTCGACAAGGCTCCATAAGGTTTGCTTCCGTTTGCATGTATAACAAACGTGTGTAAATCCAATGAAAGAAGACCGAACGTTGAGTAGGAGGAGGCATTTATCGAGCCTACTAAGAATACTCAAGTGATAGCCTGTAACAAACAATTGAAGTGAAATCAACTAGTGGTCTAAGACACACAGGGCATAAAAAATGGGATCCGATGGATTGTACAACTCAGAACACATACCCTAAACACACACATACACGGTTCGCCAATAAATTCAGCTACGTTTGTATAAAAGGTGGTCACGGATAGTCATCCCTGCCACCGGTATACGCCTGACAGTCATAAATAATCTGATTACGACGGGTTGTCTATAAAGATATACAATACGGTTTACAATGTAGTGCGACATAACACAGCATAACACAGAGGATGCGGAAGTATTTTAAGCCATAGTGAGAACAAATGGACCACTCGGCAACCCAGACTGGAAGCTTTCAGTGGTGACTCGTTTGAGCTTCCAGAAGTCCTAGAGGTTAGAGCAGACAATTTGAAAATATATGCATGCGGAAAAAAACATTAAAATATAGCATAGCATACACCAAACCGGTATGAAGAACTGGAGAAAACAATTGAACAAACGGATGATCTGGAGTCAGAAATAGGTGGTTCCACTGGTAGCTCCTATGACTATTAATGCGAAACACATTAAATTGGGATTCAAAACAATGCAATTTGGTACGATGCGTACAAAGACTAATTTTTCGGAGGGACTGAAAAAAGTAGGCTTCCCGTGACAAACGATCTAGAACCCATTTAATTTCAGGCATATATTTTATCCAAACTCAATATTGAAGGTGGCTTTTCTGGTATTTTCAACGATTTTTTTTGCACCAATGGAACTGCGTTTCGTATTTATACGAAACAAGACAGTTTGTTAGGCCGGATACTCCTGGGTGCAAAGCTTTCTGTTTACTAATGTTTGAAAGATGAACGTTTCGTTATATACGATACTGTTCTACAAAAACTGTGTAGTCTAATTACGTAGAAATTAAGAGCCACGGCATTCATCCATGAGGCTTAGATACAACTCAGAATTCTATTCAAAACGCCATCACTAGCTTATCAAGAGGCTGAAGTTGTTTGGGCTGTCGCCAACACACGTGTACCCCAGTTGACTTTGGCTGACGCTCTTTTTATCTGCGGATTCTGCAACGAATCATCCATTTGCATGTTTTTTTCCACCATCTCCGCGTGCATGGATTTAGCCGTTCGCGCATCTGCCTCCTACCTTGGACTCGGGTAGCCGTTTTTCAAGCATTGATAAGGCGTGATTAGCATTTTGTATAGGAGACGGCGTGGCAGTTTCAACCTTCCAAAACTACAACGGGAGCAGTAGATATATTAAAGATTGTTTCAGGATTTGTGCGATGACTGACATAACATCTGAGAAGTGGCGCTGAATTCGCCTCAGAGTACTGGGGACCAAAACACCTCTAATTCGAATTTGCAAACATATGTATCATAAATCTCGACCCACAAATATTAGATGATATTCCTAACGGAACACACTAGTCATCAAGCTGCTGGAAGCTCTTTGACATTCCACGACGGTATTTCCCCTTCTTGGGGCTTAAGAGGTAGGCGCATTTCCCTAGGTTCCGTCAGTTTTATGTTCTGCTTGACGCCAAATAGGATACAGTTTGCGAAATGCACTTTATTGCTAACTTATATGGTTTAATGGGAAGTTTCCACTGGATCCTAGGTGAGTCTCTCGCTTAGGATTTTGTTAGTTGAATGCGGTGAAAAGGGTTGCCTTATGTTTCCGCTGTCAGGATGTTGTCACGATGTACTCAAATTTTCTGAGAACTTTTTGGCAACTCACTTCTCAGATTTTTCCCAGTTGGCGATAAAGCGTAACTGGTAATAGGGTAATGGTTGAAACGAGGATCTTTAGTTATCCGAAATGCTTTAGGCACGAGTAATGTGCGACTACAGCTTGTTTAAGAGTACTGAAAAAGCTGTTAACTCCAAATTATGTATTGCTGTAAGGCTTTAGTGCCATCCGTTACTTGTGTCTCAAAACTACTAATTTTCTGAGATTTTGTGAGGTTTGCGTCGATGGAAAGACAGAGACTCAACATTGAACTGTTGAAGCAAAACTGGCTAGCGAAATGATTTGATAGTTCATAATGTCAAAGTAACCATATGGATTTCGTCGACACTCTCCGCTGCTCTTTGATGACAGTGGAAGTGTGATGCGTTCGTTGTGCATGCCACCTTGGTCTAGCGTGAGCCGCTAGCTGCTGTTTGCATATCCTCGACTTTGCAAAGTCAAGGGCACCCTGGTTATTATGTTGAAATTATAAATCTCTGGACCAAAAAACACCATTCCACAGTCAGTCGGGTTTTTACCAGGTGATGTTAATTGCGAGGCTGAAAGGTGAGTGGAGAAAAATTGTTTTTAAGTGGGAGTTGCGCTGTAGTGTGCCTCGATCCGCTTGAAAAGTGTCCGAATGCAGCTTCGTTTGTGGCAATTTGGGTGGTTACTGTGGTGGCTGAGGATTTGGTCCGTCTGTGTCGCCTTTCTGTAGACCTCAGTTTGTAGCTGTCCGTTTAATATTCTAGTGATGAGGACGTCCAGAAACGCCAGTTTTCCGTCGTTTTCTATTCGATTGTGAATTTGATGTCGTCAAAAACGTTGTTTAGCAGATCGTTACACACTGCAGCACAACAGAATCAAAGATCAGAGAAGAAAAACGCCTGTACAGATTGTTTCAGAAAAATGGATACCCGAGGAATTTCATCTGGGCATCACTCAGGAAGCCAAATACGATCGATGCAACAGCACAAAATGCAAGCAAACGAGTCGCACTCCCATACATCAAGAACACGGCTGAAATGACGGCAAGGCTCTTACGACAGCACAATACAACGGTCGCTTACAAGCCGGCGAACACTTTGCGGAGGACACTAACAAGACCAGAGGGAAAATTAGATCCAATGACGAAGAACAATCATATACAGGATCCAATGCAAGGACTGCGACAAACGGTACATAGGACAAACAGGAAGAAAGCTCTCCACCAGAATAAATGAACACAAGCTCGCCACTGAAAGACGCGATCAATTCTCTCTCATCTCCGTACACAAAGATTAAGAAGGACACCAGTTCGACTGGGGCGGCGTTCACATACTGGGTCAAGCAAGAATGAAGAGCGCGAATTCATAGAAGCGTGGTACTCTACTGAAGGAACCGTCAACAAACATATCGAAATTGATCCCATTTACCAACCACTAAGAGCGAGAGAATACCGGAAACACAGAGCTTTGAGCTGCAAAAGTAACCAGACAAGGAACTCATAAGAGAAGCAGGAAAGGCCCATTCAAACGGACGCCTCAGTTGGATTGGAGGAGACATCTAACCGAAACACCAAATTAACCGGCGGATGCAGGGACACTAACCGTTACTGTGGAGAAAATAGGGCAGTGCAAGCAACCAATTTAGCTCGAGAACGTCAGACTACAACGTAATGCCAATCAAGGCCAGAGACCGAACTACTAAAAATAGAAGGCCTCGGGATAACCAATCAACACAAAGGAAAGCACACCACAACTCAACGAAGATCACAAACGGACCAATAGGTCCACGAGAATCGTTACCCTCTAAGTAGCAAGTCACGTCAGAAGATAACAGATGGTCTTCAACCGCTATATAAACGCACGCAGGCAAGGAAGAAGTACCCACCCAACTGCGTACTGATGATGTCCCTTTGTATCGTGACGAAAAGTTTGCAAGCCAATCGCCAAGCTCGGCGAACAGATCAACAGCCACCTGATCAACAACCAATAAGATAATGGTTTATATCATACGCCTCAGCTAAAATTCCCAGCCGCCTAGTAGGCACTCTCAAGTCAGGATAGTGTCAGCAGATATATCCACTAATACGTCAGCTGAAACATAAGGCCAATTTGTGCAGCATATTCCGTCGAATAACACCAACCGAGGAAGATTTAGCTGGGATCTAGCCGTATCTCTTGTTAGTGCAAACTTAATTTAAAGACGAGTTAATTTCGCCCTCGTCAGAAACTTGAACCGTTCTCAATTTTTCAACAAATGTCGGGCTTCGCCAGTTGTGGAAGTAAATTGTTTCATCTAGCCATTTGGATATGCATGTGTACCTTGAATGTTTTGTCATTATTCTGAAAATTGCTCAAGGGCTTTGTTTTTACCAACCAAGCGTTTTAGACAAAAAAATACAAAATCTTTCTTGATTTTATTACGAATGCCATTTCCGTTCTCCACTTTCCCTACCGTTTACAAATTCACGGCTTCAGGACTATCAGCGGATAATCCCTGCCCACTTTATAAGTTCTGTGGTACCTCCCGTCGTTCACAGTCCACAGACGAATTCTCTAAGTGGATCCAACGGTAAGTTTTGGCATCAAATTTCATACTGGTATCCATCTCCGAATTGGACTCAAACGCTGGATAATATACCAGTGATGAGAAACGCGGTTGAACAGAGCAATAAGTCTGTACAATTTAAGCTATAAGTGGCCAAACAGAGTAAACTGATTATGATTTGCCCAGTAGGCCCAAGTGATGGAAGAGATAGGTGCAGTAGAATTGAGACCTTTCGATAGTTTGGTGTAAGTGTTACTGGTCAGGCATTTGACGGTTAAATTTGTTGTTAGCGGTGATTCGAAAATGACTGTGCACTTGATGAGCTACAAGTCTCGGTACTCTTTACCAGACTCTCCATGAATGACACATCAGTATCGGATTCGTGTAATGATAGTTGTCAATCCAACTTTTCCAAGTAATGAATGCACACTTGTTTTGATATTAGACAAGTCAGTCGGTTGAACAAAATGTGAGCTTTGGGTGTGCCCATGCACATGTGCACGAACGAATGAAACCTGAATTCCAAACACTGCAGAGGCAAATTTAAAATACGGGGAACAAATGAGGGAGATTCAAAAGAATATTTTGACTACTTATACTTGTTAGAAAAATATGTGGAGCTGTTAGCCAAAATTGACAATTGATCCTGTGTGTGTTACCTGACCTGTTATCACGGTCGATTCCAAAAAATGTTCCGTTCTTTTCAAAAAGACTGCATCCACAGCCCAAAATCGTTAAAAGTGAGAAATCAAGCATTGCTGTGGAAACCTTTTAGTAAAGTGTTGATCCCTTACCGAAAAACCGATTGAGTCCAAAGCACATAGAGACTCCTCATGTTTGGAATGCGTTCATTTGTTCAATAGTGTCCTGAAGTCACGAATTCATAAATCAAAAGCCCGTGGCAGTGTTTCATAATGCGCTGAGATAGTCACCAAACCTTAGGACCAATAAAACCAGCACACTAGTCACGAATGAATGAGCAGACCAACAAAGATTCATGGGGGACCGGAAATCTATCTTCGGAAAAAGGGCAATAAGTGGCACACTCCTGGAGAGAGCTCCGAAATTCTCGACGCTGATATTTTTCTGATGAGCTTCGTTGTCGTATAGCCTAAAAATGACAGCTGAATACCACGTTATTAGTTGCCACTGTCAAGGTACATTCTCAGGATGAATTCCTGGGGGTCAGATATCTCTCGTCACATTTTTCAGTCTCACCCATCTATTTACCGGTCTCTTAGAGCACGTTTTGTTGGCCTTGTTTGCCAACTAACCAGGCACACTTTGTTTGTATTTGAACTCCACAAAACTGTGGAGTTTTTTGCAGTATCCAGATCACTGTTTTCTCATGGAATGCACCAGCTCATATGGAGCATTGGATTGTTAAATGACCATATGTTGTCTGTATAGTTTAATATAGGTTTTTACAGTTTTGTCGACTGTGAAGATTATAGTAACCATGGCGGGCCGAGCCGTGTACTAAAATACAATCTCTCATTTGCTGCTGAACCGGGCTGAAAACATACTACTTTAATAGGATGGAAATCTTTCTCTTGCATCAGCAAACTAGTTTTCTTGTACTTTTCACAGAATATGAAACTAATTTCTTCCCTGTGTTGCGCTTTTTATGGAACATACTTGAGGATTTAATTTTCCTCTCAGAAAGTTTTAAGTGGTATGGGGAGCTTTTTGAAATGGAATTCGTGCTAGCAATATGCTCCAGCCCGCACAAATAATCAAAGCAGAATTCAGTTTGCTGCAGCAACATCATTCACGATTTTCCTGTACTGCTTATAGCACTGGAAAGGATGCACTAAAAAGCATTGTATTTACAAATGCGAAAAAGCTTTGAGTACCGCTAGTTGTTGAGTGCGAAAAGGCTGTTCATGGATAAAATGACACAACTAACGAAGTTCAGGTTAAAATGCCACGGTGATAAAGTGCATTTCAGCGTAAAGTCTGGAACGTCAGTAATTCTTGGTTGTACACAATCAACGAACTATAGGAACAGCAGCTCTAGTTTTACAGAGAATGACATTTTGAGGTTCACTACACAGGAGCTTTGAGAGATAAAGGCGACTTGGATGTTTTATTTGTTTGGTAAAAACCCATAACCCCGGCAAAATTTACATCACTGGATCATTAAATTTTCAGATATTGACCAAGTTAACAGCTACTTACTTATATGGTTTCGGCTCTCTCTTTCGCTTGTTCCAACCAACCCGACGCACGCAATCAGCACATGGCTTTGTGAATACAGTACTTTTAAACTTCACCATTTCATGCCACTTTCAGACACATGTGACTATTTTTATTCCGATATCTTTTCGCAAATAGATTTCATTGCAGCAACCAGCAAGGCAATGGAAAATTTACTTTTGCTGTTTTTTATTTTGTTCATTATGTATTCGCTGCACGCAACAACATGGTAGAACGCTGTCTAAGCAGCTCCCTTGAACTGCTGAATTCACATGGACCGACGGATGCCAATGGTACCGTGTCACGACAGGCTGCAAGGGATACGCAGCTTGCACTGGCACAAGCTGACCTATCTGCGAAGCGCAAGCTATCAGTTCGTGGGGCTAGGAATGATAGCCGTTACCAAACGATCGATTTTCTTCTAGGGTCGAATGAAGGTGTGCGTGGCCTTTCAAATCCTAAAAACTTTTCCAACTCCTTCGACAAACAGAACTATCAGAAACACCCGAAAGACAATAAATTTTCCACAGCGGAGGTTATGGAGCCAAGAGCAAACTCCAACAGATACACGGAGGCTGAAAAAACGCTTTCAAGAAATGCACCAAGAATTGCATGTGAGCAGGTGAGACCTGTATTCTCGTGCGATGGTTCCATGCCTTCTGAGCATTAGGAATAGCAAAGTTTAGATGTGTCCGGTTGTTTGCCTACTAAGAGATCTAATGAATAGGCAAGTATTTCATTTTGAACCGGTTATCTTCAAGATAACTTCCATTGGTCAGGTGGAACAGCCCGGCAGTCCAGTTCTTCTGATTGCGAAAGGTTATCTTGGCTGTCCTCATCTGTCGGAAATTCTCTCATGTGCTGGTGTTTGTGTGAAGTAGTAACGCAGCCTACAATGACCTGAGGTCCTATTTATGGTCTACTAATATGCACGTGGACGTGTTTCTGCTTTCACATGTGTCATAATGATGTCAGAATGGAGAACAATACTTTTTGCCTTAAATAAATATGATGTTGCCAAATATTGATTCGTGTTTTGCTTTTAAGCATCATTCGAAAGGAAGATTCCGATTTAATTTTATTTCCTCTGAAGTTAAGTGAATAGTATGCTTGTCTGGTGATTTCCCATGCATGTGTCATCTCCCAACAAGAGGTAATGTTCAGTACTGAGGGGGGGGTTGTATTTTTCAGCCAAAATTTCTTCCCGTTAGAGACGCTTATCTATGCCGAAAAGACGAAAACACTGTGCAGCTGTCCTATCCTTATTGGGAATCATCAGAAGTCTGCATCGCAAGAAACTCTGAGAGTTTCGAACCCGAGCAGCTGAACTACAATTTGATTAGCTCTCACTTAGAATATACCGCTGCCCATCCTCCAGTCACAGGAGTCATATCACGTGGTCACACATTATTGGGCTTTTAGAATGACAGCTTCTATTATGGAAGTTCCACCCATTTCGTAAAATTATTCTTCCCATGAGTGACTTATAGTTTGATTGCAATGTAAGGAAATTTTGTAATTCACAACTGACCAAGCCGTACAGTGCTTGCAGCGCTTCAGCATAGATTAGCCTTACTGACAGGACGAAGTCTTACTTCAGTTTTTAGTTTCCAACGCTTCATGTATTTTGATGATATCTAGGTTTTGCCCTAATCAACATTACACAATTAGTCACGAGTTTTGACTGTAGTGATCACTGAATAAGAAATAAGGACGCGGTTTCCGGTTGGTGGTGACCGCGTGCAAACCGCGGTCTTGGACACCTTACTAATGTAAGGTCCGGAATTCTTGAACAGGGATGGTTGTCACCAAATAATGATTCTCCTTATCAAGCAAACAAAAAATTCGATTACTGTGTAAGAACTTGGTTTGCCTAGGTGAAAACTGGTGGTGAACTGGAGTAATGATATGTATCTTCTATGAATTCAAGTTAGAATGATGAGTTAATATTTTGAGGCAAACTGTGGGCAATTTATGCCAACTTTTGAACGTTTTGAAAAACTGTCTAAATTTGATGCACATAGAAGAGGTTTTTTTGCCCGATCTGATTCGGAATTAGCCACAGGTAAACAGCACCCTAAAAGTTGGTTACGTCTAGTTAAACGCCCTTTTGAACGAAAGCCGCATGGGAACACTAACTAAAGTCCCCTTTACAGTAAGCATGAACTAATTGCGCTTTACGGCCTTATATTACCGTTGTAATGATGTTTAAGAAAGTACAGTATTTATTTTGCTCATAAACGGTACCAAAATCTCTTTGAGACCTTAATACTAGCTTCATCCTATTTGAAGATCATCAGCCGACGATCGGTTGAGGATGTCGTGTACACCAATTCAGTTTCCAATTCAGTGAATGATTCCACTTACAAGTAGTTGTTTAAAAAGCTCATATGAATGATAAAGTTAATGCGCTAACTTGATGGGACCTAGGGATTTTGGAATCTCAAAACGTTTTTATCAACTATGAAAGTAGTATTTTGTTCCTCCTTAGTTGATAAAATCTTGAAATATTTAAGTTTGCTTTTTCCTGCATTAGAAGGAATTTTGAACTTCATAATTTTTTCTGTACTACGAAAATAGTACAAAGCGAAGTTGCTAGTTCATTAGATAAAACTGTGTGTGGCTGCTCGGCCTGATGGTGGCGATCCACTTATTACAAACCTTACAGTAGAAGTCATCTCGAATGTAGTACTTCTTATTCATGCGGTATAATGCTTGCACTTTTACTGTCTACTTTTCACTTTAAAGCTCGTGCCTCCAAAGAAATAATTGTACGGAGGTTATCTCAACTTTCGGTTAACTACATTGTTGATATCCATGTGTCCAAACTACTTTAGGTTCCAGAGTATCCGGATGTGCAACGCATGTCAGAGGCGGGCCAAGTTCAGTCAACCAAACCCAATTTTGTCCCCATATTAGATAAAATGGAGCTAAAACAGATCATTATTGCCTCGGATAACCAGACCAACCCACCTACACAAAAGCAACAATACTCTGAGAAATCGAGAAAGGACAACGGCGAAGGAAAAATGTGCTATGTTTTTGAAGACAACAGTTGTGACAATAGACAATGTGGTTTAAATGAAGAGACAAAAAACGTGGTTCAGTCAAAAGGAGTCAGTTTTGTGTGATATTACGTTTTTTAAAAGAAATTTCCTATTGTAAATCAAAGGCGGACAAATGTCCAGGCTAAACAGTCATCAGGTTTTGTGGAGGCCGATTTCTGCCTACTGGTTGACGGTGCTCTATCTCGACCAATAATCGATCGAAATAAATTTACATTCGACCACTGGCAATGATTTAGGCCAAGGTGTGATCAAATTACCGTATTCTCTATCCTCGATTACTTGCAAACGTGCCCATCACAATTTTGTTTATTCCGTTGTTCCTATCTTTTTTATCATACAATAACGAAGAATCGAAGAAAACCATTACTCACTCCACGTCTTTGTTCTCATTAAAAGCCTTAGGGATTCGTATTTTTACACGTCAAATCAAGTCATGAGATAGAACAAGACGTTGTATTATTTGTATAGGAAATTTACAAGTTTAAGTTTGGTAAATGGACAAACACAAAAGTTCGTTTGAACCCATACCAAAACGGTAAAGCTGAAAAAGTATTGTTGGTCCATTTTTTGCTTTGATTTCACTCAAATAAGGCCAAATGTCTTCGTGAAGGATATATTTTAAAGCACTAACTTTTTTCTCACGACACACCAAAAAGAGATTGGTGATCCTTCATACTCAGCCACGGAGCTTGGGTAACACTCATCTCTTGTGCACAAGTTCTTACTCATCGTAATTTTAGGTTGGTGCCTGATCACCTTCTCTGTGTATTTCTAAGCAGATTTATAATCTACAGGAATCTAAGGATAACATGATATCAGGTCAACATGTTTCAGGGAGATTATTCTTCTTGGCATATAACTACGGGTTTTGAAGTTAAGCAATTGAGTCGTTGTCTCAATAGCGAATGTTTTTTGAGATTTGGTCAAAGAGGATGAAAAACTATTGTCAAGTCATTCCAAGAAATCTCAAGTGCTGGAATGTTCGATCATGGAAAACCATCGGGTCAAATAAGAGAAGAAAGAGTGGACAAATAGTAGAGAGTAGATTTTCTTAGCTAAAACAACTGAAGTTGACAGACTGTTGTTAGGACTGCTCGTCAGCAAGGTTGGACATTCTCCTCGGGTAGATTAGCTGATGGCAAACTATCTGTGGCCATGTCAGCAGATGCGTGTTTGTCTAATTTTGGAAAAAATTGATTATTTTGTTATTCTAAACACCAACCCACTTTCTGATTCGCAGATGACCTTTTCAGGAACAAATGTTGTGCCTCAAGATGACCCTAGCAATTTTTGAATGTATCTGAAAGCGTTCGGACTTTTTCAGCATTGGCTGGTGTAACTAATTATACAAACATTACATGTATGAGGGACAAAATGGTGAGCACTGAAACTCATAGAAGGTGGTACCTTGGAAAGTTATTCAATGTGCGGCGTAAGTAAGTAACGGCAACTTAATAGGTAAAAAGGGAACCGTCTTAACTGTCGCACCTACTCAGTGATTGTATGAAAATTTCTGAGGCTTCCTGTGGTGCCTTCGTGTCGTTGATTTTTCGTCTACAAGGCGTATCGGATAACGCTGAGTACAGCAACAGACTTAGAACAGCGGCAATTTGCTTCTTTATTGAAAAGTAATCTGAATTTGTTTAATGCTTTCAAGGACAATATTTTTAGAGCTTTTCTCTACGACAATCTAAGCACAGCTTTCCACTTCTAATTCTTATGGAAACTATAATCCCTGATAAACCCACCCACAACCTCTTAAATCACCCATTGGCTTGTTCAAAAAAATCTTTTCCCTCAACTGAAGGATTAAGTCCTTCTGATCTGCAAGGCAGCACAGCAGAATTATCATTTAAGCAGAATAAAATATATAAACAACGTAGTTTTACAAAGCAAGATCACTTTTTAATGCATTTCAATCTCAACCAAATATGCTTAAACTAGCCGGAAGAATTTCATTTTCAGTTTATAAAACTAGAGGTACTACTCTGTGATGGTTGATGTTATGCTTATCTTGCAAGCATTGCAATAACCCTGATTTCTGGTTTATCAAATATACTGTTGGCCTCCGGTTGAAAACGCAAATTATCTTATGCTGGGTGTTCATTTTTAACGATGTTGAATTTTGCCTTGGGAGCTAGTGGAGGCCGAGCAAAATAAAGGATCTTTGAAACCAAACCAAATCGCGTGTCAATTTCTTGCCGTTTCGTGGTCACACAACTTACACAAATTGCATGTATTCATCATTAGTTCCCACAACAAAATTCCTTAATCTCTGACGCCACCATGAATGGATTGTGCATATTATTATTAGAAACCAATTGCTGTTCAAGATGCGGCTAATTTCCTCAGTGTAGTTTTTTCTCTCAATATAGCCTATCTTTGAGGTTTGGTTTCGAAAAAAGATGGGCTTTATCCTGGGGGTAACGCAATCGTGATAAATATGGCCCCAATTAACTGAATTAGCCTATTTATTGAGAGGTTATCTAAAAAGCATAATGCACTGTGTAAAAAAGAGACATGCAGCAGTCAATAACAAATGATATTTTACCATACTGAGCTAACGAATTTCTGTACCAAGGTTGGACGTAATGCATTACTAATTAGATTGCTGAAAACCCATCAACAACCCTTTTTGCCTTTCTTAGAGATCATCAGGTGGGTGCACTCCCGTAGTTTCCTTCTACCTTATAATCTACTTAAATCCAAATTGCGCGAATTCTACGAAGTACACGCATTTGCACATTAACTTGGTTCTGACGAGAGACTCACCTGGAATCCAGAGGAAACTCTCCATTATGTTCTGAAGCATCTAGTTATTCTGCAGACAGGGTGCAACTACGCCTGTGCAGTTGGTCTTACGGCCTCTTAGGGTGCAAGACAGCAGCGTTATCAACATTCCACTGGTTTATGCTAGTCGTGTCTGGACTAGTAGTCCAAACAGAAGAGCATATTTATGCTTGTGCAGTGCGTGATCTTTGAACTTGTGCCTCAAACAAAGATGTGTTTCTTTACACGTGCTTACTGGTCAGGAAAACTTACAAAGATATCGGCTTAACCAGGCATTTTTTTCATGATCCATAGTTACCAATAAAAATAATCTTCCCAACCTTTTGTGGTGAGGGTAGTTTGGTTGGTAGAAACAAAATTTGGGGGCCTTTTTCTGCAACGTACATTTATATGCGTACTGGTATTTGGATTCAGGACACTTAACACGTAGACTGAATGTAAGTGCATCCTTGACGCTTGTTGGCCGAAAATCTGAATACGTGTGTCGTTCAGTCGAAATAGGCGGTATGAAGTCGGAGTATTGCTAATGCACGGACTCTAGCCTTCTAAAAATTCAGGTGTTCAAGTGTGGTCGTAAAAATGGTCAAAAGCTAGCACCTCAGCTAGGGTTGCAAAAACGCGTAAACTCACGTGGCCAAAAAATGTGCCACAACTGAATCCTTAGACGAAATGCGATCGAAATTCTTCGTATTTTTCCAATGACAAACGCAAAGAATTACGTCAAAATGTGGGGAGGGTTGCTTAAACTAGAGCGCGATTGATATAAAATTTATAGAAATTCGCAGTATTTGCTGTTATTCTTTATCTGTCTAGCTTTTAAAATAATTGGACAATCACTGAACAGTCAGACTGTTTTTTTTACTGTTTATATTTATTTGCCGATTATAGGCTGCCAAGAACTCAGCACTACAGGACTTATGACAACAACTCAAACGGATCATCACCCAGTTTACAGCACTGTGGAGGATGTAGATATCATTTTATTCATGATTGTTGGGTGTGACAAACAATAGGCTAACGAGTAAACCGATCTGGTAATGATATTGATCAGTTATCGTGAAGGTGAATTGCACTAAAAATGCGCCAGGCAACGGTTTCCGCAAGATCAGGAGGAGCAGTGATTTTGCATCAAGCACCTCCTTGCAAGTCTTGTTCATTTTTATAAAAAACATTGTCATCAATCAATGGGTACAGAGAATTTATTTTGCTGCAATACAAACATGGATAAGGAATCCCTGCTAGCACTTACAGAGAGGAGGTAGTCCCTGAGACTGAAGGAGCGTTAAAAGTGTTCCAATATAACCCACATTTAGAAAATTTGCGTTTATAGCTGATGAACCTAAAAGTTTACTTTATTTTTAAACACTTTGAAATTGAAGGCGAACACGACCGATATTATTTTAGTGCACGTCACGTCATTTGTTTTATTGCGTTTACCGGATTTATCCCCTGCTCGCCCTAAAAATGTTCGACATATTTCGAAGAACTATCTATTGCTCGAACATCTCAAGCAAAAGATAACTTCTGCTTAAATAAATTTGATTATCTAAAATCACACGGAAAACAAGAAGCTGAGTGTACTTTTAAAAATGTGCCCTTCCGCCACAGGGCTCGGGACTTGATCAATAACAAAAGTTCAGTCTTTTGGATCCTTTGTCTTAATACTATTACATTAGGTCGATCTATACTTGTCCTCGTTGAAGGGGCGCGTTGTCTAGGATTAGCTAAATTCCGCTAAGCTATTTTCATTTGCTTGTCACGTTGGGGCAAATTGAGTGAACAAACAATCTAACGCAATTTTGCGGTTAATTTGACAACCAATGCACGCAGATTAATAAGTTTCGGGTTTATCGAGATTAGTTGGATTGATAGTAATTTCTATGCAAAAATCCTGAGGACGAGATTGCCTGGGAGAATGTTACACCTGACTGAATAAAATTATGATTATTACTTTTTTCGTGACTGTCTAATTAACTGATGAATAATTGTCTTATGACGATAAAGTTCCATAAAAAGCAATCAGTAGTAAAAGTGTAACAGTCTTAAACTTTTCATAGTTTTGCAATGGCCTGGACAACTTCGCTGTAGTCTAGGCCTTGCTGAAAAGGCGTTCCTTAACTAAACCAGCATTAAAGAGTACAAAATGGGATTTTTGTGGTTTCGAAAATGTTATAAGTTTTATAGGTCTTATTAACTGATCTCTAGGTTATTTTTATAAGCGGATTTTTGCCATGACTAGATTCCTTTGCACGAAGTAAAATACAGAAAAACCAACTTCTGTATTCGGTCACATGGCTGCCGGCGGGAATGTCTAAAGCACTGTTGCCGCTTCGCCTGCAGCAGTATGTTAGGCTACTAAAAACACCCAGTTTTATTTGGTTTTTGGTCAAAAGCGTCTCCCAGAAACAGTGGAAATTGCAAAAATCGGTGGTAGATAAAGCATTTTAACTTGGACTGATAGGTTACTGCCCAGTAATTGCAAATGGCATTTCTAACCAAACATCAAAATACGTAAAACCGGTCATCAGCAAATAAACCACACAAAGACTACCGCCCTTTCGGTGTAATCGATAAAAAATGCCTGATTTCCTGTTTGTTTCTGTGCTCTCATATTTGCTATAAGAAAGAAGTGCGTCGTAACATTAGGTGAATTTAGTTATTTCCATTGGCTTTATCAAGGTTTTCCTATCAGACTCATCAGAAAAAATGAATGCCACCCAAAGGATAGGGGTATCCCTCGGTAGCACAATAAAATAATGAATAAAATGGAAAGTTCAACTGTAGGTACCATGCTTGAAACAAATTCCACAAGCTCGTGGAATCCACAATCCTCGTAAATAAAAAATCGTCATTTAATAATCTAGGCAATATAAATTTTGTGAATGGAGTTTTGCAGCTGGTGGATAGCAGAACAAACTTCAATCAGCGCCTAGTCCCTACTGTGCAACCACTTTAAATCTCTTCAAATTATATGTAGTGCACAATGCAACTGAAGAACAAAACAGACTTTAGGTGCTTTATGACGTTTCACGGTGTTGAATTTACCTCCTCGTAAAACGAGACTGAAGCTGGAAATTGAAGAGTTTAAGCAAAACAGCTGCTGCTGTAAATCAGCACAAAGTGAATATATCATCGTATCATATACACGTTTACTCTTTATCGCACTTCGTTGTGCCAAAGAGAATAATCTTTTTTTACCTTACCGGAGAAAAGGAGTAACATGTTTGAAAAATGGCTCTCCACCAATACAAGATTTTCAAGCGATTGTCCAAACAATCGATCTACAATAGCCGATTTCGTTTGTTCGGGGCAAACTTCCGTGCAGTTTGGCCATGAAAAATGTTCTGAGACTATACTAGATGCCAAAACTCGACGTCAAAGTTTTAGTCGCATTTTTTGGGAAGTACATCACATCAGGATTAAGGTGCAAGCATTCAGTAAGCACACGAACGAAGCAACAGCGTACGACGCAGTACGTCAATCAAGACTGTGTGCTAGGGAAACGACGCCAACCAATATCGATCAACTGCTTCAGTCTTTATTACAATAAGTATTCCAAACAATATTATTCAGACATCAGACTAGAAGTAAGTCTCGCTCTATCAGTTTCGTTGTACCATGTTTGTATAATAAGACAGGTTTATCGCCCTTCTCTACTTGATCTGAAGGGAGCACAGAGGGTTTTCATCTAACAACTGGATACAGGAAACCTTCTGTGTTGGCGAGAATCTTTTTGCAGTTAAAAAATTTGAATAAAAGACCCTCATTTACGCACAATCCAAAAATGTACATATGAACAAAATATTAAGATAACTGAAGTGCAGCTTTCAGGTGAACTCCTGTTTTACTTGAGTGACACTTTATCCGCAGTGTAATATCTATTTTCTTCGGAATCCTAATGACTGCAATTACACGTGAGAAACCCAGGATAAAAACACTAACTCAGGGAAGAAAATATTTTCTCGTGAGTTTTGTCATAGTTATAGTTTGAGCGGTAGACAGGTTAGCCATTTCCAAGCTTGCCGTCAGTTTAAGACGGTGGACTTGAAAGAGCTACATTGCTTAGAATTGGAATTCTCAAAGCACCGGAAAAGATGTAAGGACTGTGAGGAACCGAATCAACTAACTCTGGGAGTCAAAGATTGTGACTGAGGCGGGGAAAATTGCATAGGCATTCTCCAGAACTTTACGGGCAACTGGATTTTATGTTTCCTTGGAGCAGCAACTTTGCTTACTTGGATACGGTGTTGCCTTGAAAATTTGTGAAATGGCCACTAGAGATGGCTGTTACGCCATCGTGCTGCAATCCTTCTTCGTACTGTTTCATCCTATTTAGTGTTTTGGAACTCATTTTTGGATGCTCACTGGACTGTCAGAATTCGTCCTTAACTGTACAAAAACAGCTGTGTAAATGAAATGTAACTCCATCCTGGCCATATTGTGTAAAGTTATCAATCCTAATCTGCAGCCCAAAATAAGCAATGACGTAAGATCAAATTACACATCAGAAAAGATAAACTAAAGAAAACTTTATACCTGTGTAAATATTAACAGTCATTTTTGGTAGTAAAGTAGTTTTAAATGATAAGATGTTTACCGCATTCTGCCAGTTTCAGATAGTTTATCCCAGCTCTAATGCATATGATGGCAAACCTGTCAACAAAACCAAATTTGATTATCCGGATGTTTTGAAACATTGGTCACACATTTAGGTATTGCTTAACATTTTGTGGC
The DNA here is from genome assembly GCA_003604175.2 of Clonorchis sinensis. Classification (NCBI taxonomy): domain Eukaryota; kingdom Metazoa; phylum Platyhelminthes; class Trematoda; order Opisthorchiida; family Opisthorchiidae; genus Clonorchis; species Clonorchis sinensis. Next base: position 84,227,477 of record CM030369.1, read on the forward strand.
TTAAAATGAGATAAAAAATTCTGCAATAAACTAATTCACTGTATGCAAGTTACAGAGGCTTCTTGTCCAACTTATAGGCATATAAAGATGAATCTATTAAAGAAATACACTCATCCATTCTTTCACTAAGCTAAAGTTTACCTGAAAAGGATTTGCATAAGGATGATTATTGTAGTTATCTAAATTTGATGACGGTAACTTCACATCATTACTTAAGCATTATTGTTGATTCTGCAACACAGCATGAATGAACAAAATGCTTTTATCTTTTATTTTCTTCGGAATAAGGAGACAATTTCGTCCCTGATTATGAGCTGGCATGATGTAATTATTCTATGGGGTGTGTGTGTTTCATCAAATTACGTGATATCCAGAGATCATATAATGGGGATTTTGACTGCAATTATCGTAATATGTTTATATAAAAATCAGACAACTTGAATCACGATTTAATTTAGTTAAAAGCTCTGCCAACACACACAAACAAACAAGTCAAATTCGTTGTTGCACGGTTTGCTATCAACTGTTTGGTCGCTCCTTCTGAAGGTGTCAGATGAGGAGCGGAACCACTCTAAATTAAGAAATAAGTTTACTATATTTCAAGTCTTCCAACAGGTCGTTTTTGAGAACTAGATGGTGGGGCCAGTGTTAATCTGAGAACCATGTGACTGAATAGTATACTACGATAACATGTTAAGCAATTCGTCTAGCAGAACTCTGTTTTTCTGCCGTCCCATGGATGGCTGAAAATTGTCACTATGTGTATATTATGTCTACGTGGAAACGTATTTTCGAACTGCCCTGTCTCCTCTTACGTAACATTAGTATAGAACACTTGTACATTTGTGAACACCTTACTAGCTGTTCCCGAATTCTGACGCTTCTAAAGCTGTCAAGAAGCAAAAGACAGTAGTTTCTTAAATGCTTCTTACACGGCTGGGGATTTAGAATCCCATGAAAGCCCATGTTTGTTGACGGAAAACACGGAACTGCTGGCATCTGACAGTTTAAGCATCCAGACGTACAAGTGCTCCAAATTACTTCTTGTTTTCAGTTGTGGTTCAAAATAGAAGGAACAAAAGCCTAAAGGGTGGGGTGCATCAACTGACGCAAATCAGATTCACAACAACTATTTTCTGTCATATACATGAGACGTTAAATAATGGATACAAAGCGCGGTCACTCTACATCCGACACCTCCTGACACCACTGCTATTCAGAGGAAATTTCAAGTTGAATGCAAATTTCTTCAAAAATTAGCGTTTTGGCTGTGAAATTTTTCTGCATCTGATCAGATGCGCTTGTAAAAACCTAAAGAGAAGCCCAGCTCAAATTATAGTCGAAAGTCACCGATGATTCCTGCTTACGCTGGAGGTTTTCGAGGAAGCGAAATGGAGCTCCCGTTCATCAAACTTTGCGCTATGACCAAAGTGCAAATCCAAGAGTCACATGCACTAAATAGCAGTATAATTTAGGTTTTGACTGCATGGAACCCACTTTATTTGTATTCTTGAAGTTTTAGCACAACTTTATATATATATATATATATCGAGTGCTATAAATAAACTACTCGAGCGTTAAATGAACTAAATTCAACTTTCATGGTTTTTTCACGAAAACTTTCCGTCCAACGGGCCTCAGTATATTGTTCTTACATCTACATATTCACGTGGATAATAGTACCCAAAGAGGAAATAATTATTTGTTGTGACTTCAATGACACTTAAATTTAGTGGGAAAAAATCATTACTGGAGAGAGCACGCTCATGGGTCCTCATCAAAACTGACATTTTTTTGTTGGTCGGCTGATTTTTTCTCACAGTCCTTAAAATTTTATTCATTTGTTAGAGTCAATCTAAAGCATAAGTCGTTTGCGACAGCTTTCACGTCAGCCATGAAAATAGCCTGGTGTCCGTACAAGTGTTATGGATTGCTTTGTACGTATTAGCCCACCTTGAAACGGTTGTTTTGACCGAACAGACCCCAAACAACAAATTATAACTCCTTCTTGTTGGTACCTGGAGTTTTGCATGGTGTGAGCCACACAACAAATCAGTTATGATCAGGCCAAATAAGGACTGTTTGCATTAGGTACAATCACAAAATGGATTTTTGATGAATGCCCCCCTTTGAGCAAAGATTTGTAAAAAACTAACAAAGTCGAAAGATATGGGTAAACACCTTTTGCCTCACAGAAATCTTTTGAACTTTCACTTGTTTGTGGCTGTAAAATCACGATCATGCGTAAATCGTTAACCATCTTCGAAGTCATGCAGGGATATACATGGCAAACCGATTCTAAAATGTGTTCAGCCTTCCCTCGTCAAACGCAACCCGCGGCGACCAGAATAACTTTACAACATGTGCGCATTTTCCTAAGAACGCTCCAAAGGCATAGCTCCATGGTAGCGTGAGAAAAACATGACCTGTCCAACCAACAGCGTGTCCCCCCTCGGTTTCTGAAATATAACCAAACTAGGTTGTGCCCGAATCCCCCGCTCGCCCCACCTCCCTCCTCAGCATGTCGCGTATGGTCTATCGTGTATACTTGGCGAGGCTAGACATGAGGTTTACAAGGACAGTAGTGGTAATATTTGCGGCTCATTAATTCCCAGTTGTCGTGCTTAGTCGCATTGTTATGATTAATGCTTCTGACCGCGCGTTATTCAAGTTTACACACACGCAAGCGAGGATAACACAACTAGGTGAGACAAATCCCAAACTTATTATGCACAGGCTCAATAGTGAGTGATTGTACCTGCTTTAAGCCTCCTTTGGGAAATCTTAGTTAAACAGCTTAAGAATATATAGCAAAAGACAATAAACCTATTATCATGCACGAAATGATCGATTTTCTGAATTGTAGTGGATACTGACATTTATATGGGTTGGATTTATACATCTAGCTGGCTCAAAAATTTCACTGTTCATCGATACTTACGTAGAAACCTCAACAAAATTTGCTCTGCATTCCAAATCAGAAGCATCTAGTAAGCGATGATCATTGAGTAATTTATTCCGAATGATAACGATATTCTAACAACGAGGACTTCAGTTTATCAATAAACGTTTACGTGGTAAACATGGAATCAAGTTGAAAACAAGCCCCATATGTTCCAGTGAGGCAGTCATGTGCACTTTCTGGAAACAGTAAGGGACTGACAAGTGTAAACTAGTTAAGGGCACAGATATCCACAACGCCAGCTTCTGTCATACTATGAGCTACCAACCATTATTCTGTTAGTGGCGACGTTTGCGTTCGTGATTCCGTCAGAATGATTACACCGGGACACGACAACTAGTAAGGGTAACTGCATTTGAAGTGAATGAACCAACCACTCAGATGCATCATTCGCGAGTACACTCTGACAACAAACAAGTTCTGTGGCGACCGGATGCAAACTGGCCTTTCACACACACACACACACACACCAGCGATCTCGTCTATAATTAAAAACCCAATCGGTATAAGGTTTGTATTGCACCAGTATGGCCACAATTTTGTATAGTTTGTTACGGTTGGAAATTAGCTCATTAACGACTAATTTTTCAGCTGTATTCTAGAGGCATGATACTGGACTGCGCTACAAGTGCTGAACCAGTTGTCCTAAATAATGAATCCATTAAGGAATTACGAACACAAACAAATTGGATATTTCACCACAACAGGAGCCAGTTGAAAGAGCTTGCCTTTCTACAGGCTACAAGTGGCTGCAAATGTTTTTTGTCTTATCTCATTCGAATAATTTAAACAATAGATGATCGTCATAGGAGGGCAGTTTTTTCTTTAGTGTGGCGGCAAAATTGACAACATAAGACAGATGGGCTCCAGGCGGGGCCGGATGTGTGGCTCAGCCATTTACCCATACCGAAACAGACACCAAATTAAGAAATGTAGACTGATGCACACCCATCATTTTTTATCCCACGAAACGACAGTTTAGACAACTACAAGTTTAACGTGATGATGTCAAGTTATCTGCTTTTACACGAATCATCACGAAAAGGTGACCCTCAGAAAGCACAATTATACTGTTGTATTGGGAAGAAGATATTGTCATAGTAAAGAGGGCAGTAAATTTGGAACTGAAATATAAATTTCATGGTTCATGACTCTTTGTTGTGTATGTTCAGCATGTCAACTAGAAAAACGTCATAGTTTTGAACGATTTGCAACCAGCACAAAACACTGCAGGTGTGCGCGTTTTTTGGTTACAAAATGCTACTTACCATCACACAGGAGAATAAACCTAACCGACGCAAGCATTGCAAAGTATGCAAGAACCTTTAGCTGTGTACTCTAAATAGTTGGCGCTTGGACAATACATGAGACTTCATACCATCCAAGCCCTGCGGCATTTAAAATTGAGACATTTAACCCAGATGTACACTCCTTCCATCTTGACCGGGATTCACACTCAGAACCTGCACCACCCTTTGAAGGCATTAACACCTTCGCAATCTAACTTCACTTGACGAATCTACTTGCATCTCTTCGAAACACGATATCCAGCTGGGTTCCGTTCTTATGTTGTAGTGTATGATAACGTGGCTGTAATTAGCTATTCTTGTAAAGCGTAAAACAAAAAAATAAGGGTGACAAATAACACACTAAACGTGTTCTTAACGGAAACCAAATACTGAAAAGCAACGCTAAATGTGGGTGCAAACTAATTTTTAAAGTTGAAATGAGTTTACCAACATGTGAAACTTTCGTACATCATTCTGCTTTAGCCACATAGCCAACTCAGTGACACAGCGAGCAGAAGGCATTTAAAACACGTTTTCAAGTGGATTGCTGCTAGTAGATAAAATCACAAGAAAGAAGAAACGAGCAATCTTTTAGCGTCCTTTTGGTCACAAAGATAAAGACAAAACGCCGATATAAAGTACGCGTCCTTTTAAGCCCTTCAAGATGACCTGGCAGAATGTTACAGAACTTTCTTTCAAAATGACGACATCAAGAGTCTTCTTTTCAAATAATAGTACGCCTCAACAACACATTTGCCTTGCACAATTTTACGGTCGTTCGGATTTTTGCCTCCAAACTGGCAGAATTCCAAGTAAAAAATGTAATCTTGACAGTACTTTAACCGTAGGATAGTAAGTCGCCGGCAAAATTACTTTTTCATGTGCCTGAGATCAGTGATGCCAATTAAATGCAAACACTTGGATACTGTGATTATGTGTTTTTGATTTTCGCTTGGCACACACGTTTATCTTGCAACACAAACACTTTGACACTGTGATTATGTGTTTTTGAAATTCGCTTGGCACACACGTTTATCTTGCAACGAATATCAAAACACCGCTTCCAACAATGGGGAGATATATAAATCAAAGACTGAAATCTGCATTGTCGCTTTTGTGTTCACTTTGTGATTGCACTGGTTCACTCTTTCATATATATACCTTCCTTGATAAATCCCATTACTTAAAGGCGGATTTGTTAATCTGAAATCCTCCGGCGTGTGTGGACATTAGATCACATCCAAACCTGACAAATTCCTAATTGAACTTCAGATTTATCACCTATAGTTTGACTGCTTTAAAAAATTTAGAGTTCCTTCATCCATCTGGGTGCCAATGAACTAGCGTTGTTTGCATAAATCCAAGTTTAGCGTGAGTTCCATTTGACACATAAATCCATATGCCAGCCTTATTTTAATTTAAAACTTCAAACGAAAGCACAAGTGTATTCCGGAATTCTCCGGAATAGTTATGCTAAGTGAACAATCAGGAAGAAGCGGACTTTCATTTTCGTCCTCACGTTTCGTGCTTTTAAGCATAATGCATCCGTCTTTCAGGTTCTCATCTTCAGTGATGCACATCTGTTTACGAACTGTAACACATTGTCATTTTTGGTCACATATCAGGTTTCAGTCAACAACGTGACACATGATATGTTCCTGAGTCGTTTGGTGTGGCATTCCCATGCAGAAAGTTAAGCTGAAAATATCAATTCAGCTTTTGCTGTTGATTTGAAGTGGTCACCATGCCCCGTCAAGGTTTACTACCTCAGTGGCCTGAACTTATATATAGTCCCAAGTTGCTTTGGTAGACTAAATTTCGATACCCGGTGGGCTCATTGCGCAAAAAACTAAGGATTTTTGTAGAACGGTAAAAGAATTAGCAAATACTCCAAGGATTTCTTTGGGCACCGTTAGTCGAAATCTGCTGTGAGAGGAAACCTCTTTCAGTCTGCATATATCACCAATGAATGCCGGTTGGGTAGGAAACCTGAGGAGCTAATCTCACAAAACTTTTAGGTTTTCCATAAGGTATTATTGACACAGAATTGGAGAACTTGAGGGAACTGTCCGACTACGAATTACGGCACACAGTTACTGCACAATTGCCAGGTACAGGCAGTAATATAGACGATGTGATATAAATCTGAAATTGGTGAAACTCACTGAATTAAAAACTTATTAATCTCTGGTTTTATACCGGAGGACCTTACCGAATTAGTTTGGATTGTTACCGATTCTCCAAAGCAAAAGTACAGCCTCAGGGAAGCCTCGGATAGTCTGCTAAATCCAGCTTTAGAGTCTCTTAGTTTTTTTAAATCTTTTTATATACCATGACGGTATAATCTTGTAAGCACATTCTCCGCACGCGTACTGCGATTTATAGGAAAGCTCTGCATTGGTAGAGTGCCTGGGAATGAGCACTAATCAACCACCTTAAATTCGACGTCAAAAATAAATGAGTGTGCTCGGTTGTACCAGACTTTTATATTCACTGTCATGAGTCCCGACTCCGCCGTAGAGATTTTTTGGAAGCTTTGTCCTCAATAGGCGGTACCATGAAAAGCACCAAGTTTTAATCCCCATTGAAATGCCTCCGAATATTACGTAAGGAGTTTGGTAGACAAAGCCATTATGGAAGTTTTGGTTCGGATTGTCGTACACTGCACTGTCCGGTACGATCGGAATACGGAGCCTACTGCCGCGCAGTAGGCACCTGTTATGCACACTAAAACTAAACTCCTTGCTCCTCAGACTAGGTCAGATCCCACTACCATGTGCGCTAAACCTTGGGATAAAAGGTCCGAATGAGCTGTCCGAAACAATTCCATATTTTTAGGCTCAGCATGGTCAAGAGGAGGTCAAGAGGTCTGTTACGACCCTGGATCTGGAACATGAGCACCCTCCTGAATAGGTATGCCAGATATTTCCCTGAGGGACCAACTACCGTTATTGCGGAATTTAAATGTCATCAGATAGACAAGGTACATGTAGACAAGGTACATTTAGTACCATCCAGCTGGCGGATCAAATATATATACAACAGTTTTACCGTTTTACCGAACCAGAACTACGCAAGAAAACTTACGCAAACATAGTGTCGGATTTGTGTTTGCAGATTAGCTGAAGCCGAAAATATTAGATGGGTTAAACTGCAGCAATTAAAGGATGGTAGTCATCAGATTTCGTCTGTTTGAGACAAGCTTTTAACATTAATTAGCGCATGTGCCACCACATTGTCACATTCATCGGCGGAAAGAATGGATTCTAAGATAAAAAATCTGGTCTGATAAGCTCCCCAGCTTCAACTTTAATTTTTTTAAGGGCTCTGAAACCTGGAAGAAGGTAGTGCGTCCACATTTACTCCAGCCCGTGAACTAAAACGATGAAAGACTACTAAGGATGTATGCTTAGCTTGAACGTTCAACAGCAGACACGTGATTCAATGTAGGCCGGACGTTGATTACCTTGTAGGCTCACCCAAATAGTGGATTCGAGTCCTCAGTCAGGTTTATCATTTTGCCCCAACCGGATCTCGGTAAGGTACAAAAGTATTGCTTAGAACTGGATGCAGTACGGATCACCCTCTGATGCGTGCCAAAATATGCGTTGCAATTACAAAGCTGTCTCGTCGAAGGCCAGGAGGAAAATCACTCAGTTGAAAAATAAGGAAACTGAAGAATCATAGAACATCCTTTTAAAGCCCTAACTCGAACCGTTGGAAAAGAAAATCCAAAGAATACGTAAAATCACCTTAATACAAATAGCAGCTATCTTGGATACATGTAGACTAAAGCAAGAATGGAGGTTAGGTTTTTTCACCAGAGTTATCATCCAAATCGGGCTCGATTCAGCAGGAGAATGTGTAAATCGTCAAGACAGTTTAATGTTCGAAAAACAGAGTGGCTTGGAAGCAGCTTGAAAGCATAAAAACCCGGGCTTCAAAATAATTGCAAAAAACAAAAAGTAACCAACGGACTACACTAGGATCACAGCTGTCGCAAACGTTTCTTTGTCGAACTCGAACAAATCAACTGACCAAAAGTTCACTGGGACTGAATGCACGAAGTGCAGGGGCAATTTTGGGATGTGAAGTCTTGCGAAAAGTGTCCGATAAAATTTTACCGTGTACATAGGTCCAAAATTGTAGCGCATCAATCTGCAGGAACAGAAACGCTATTTTTATCAATGTCAACTGCGGTGGCTTTTTTTAAGCAAGGGAATTCGACTAGCACCACCGCTATTGCCGTCACAACTTCCCCATTTATTCCTCTCAGTTGATTCCGTCCAATTGATTGGTACCTACACACTACATTTACTATAGTCTGTCGATATGTTTTGGTATAGGAGACAGCAAATTCTGACCGAGAACTGATTTCTGACCCCTTTGCTAAGTGGCACAGCAATTTTTGACGGTTTTGCATTTACCGCTTATATTAACTGACCTTTTCTCCTAATTTTAACATCTGCTTTTGATTTTTATCCACTTTGACAAGAGTGTGTATGACCGGCGCTCTTCTTGCGTTCCTGAAATCGGTAAAAACAAAATTACACGCGGCATTCATAACAGACAATGACTGTAAAACCTCCTGCAGGACACAGTACGAATACTACACTGATTGTTGCAATCAGAATTACTTTCATTCGTTATGTAGATGAGCGAATCAGAGGTGCGTATGTTTTATTAAAGGGGACGCCACGAATGTCCTCATGTACTTTCTGTTACGCTAGTCCGTACATTGATCAGGTGTTTCTATACTTTGCCTCTTGTAAATGTTCGAAGCGTTGAAATCAATTTTCTGAATGTCACTGTTTTCAACAGGCCATGTATGCTAATCACTTCATCCAGACTACAATTATGTCGAGCACGAAATGACAGTAAAATAAATGACACAGAAAGCTTACAACAACAAGTAGCCCTCTTTTTAATTTTTTCCAGAGGCACCTATATTATAGTCTAAACACGGGACGAAATCGACATCACCATTGAAGTTGGAGAAATACATCAAGATGCATCAAGATACATAGACCTTCAAAATGAGTTTACCGTGCCACCAGGTTACGGAACCGTGTTTTTATACCTTTCGAGATACCATTCATACAGATTTTGACAAATAACGAGGACAAAATAATCCTAAGGTGTAGCGAAGAGCGATGCTAGGGTCCAAAAATGATACTGATGTTTTTTTTATCTCATTAGAGGCTTTGTCCAAAGACATTAGTGAGTACGTACCTTCATGCTTAATCTAAAAGAAAAGCTCATAACCTTGCAGTTTATTGAGGCTGTCCTGATATATGGTCCGTACATCTCGCACCAAATTACTGTTATGTTGTGAGCTCCGCGTACCCAAAGCCATCCGCCTCCAGCTAAGGTAAAGAGTTGCTAAACGGGGTAATTCAGCGCGCCTTGATTTTTGTGGAAAGATTGTTGTACAACTTTATCTAGTCCACAGTGTATCGTACCAACGATAGACAAAAGTGTATCTGATATTATATCACCCAGCTCTCCACTTTCACCTAACTGCTGTTTCAAAGAATCTGAGTGGGCGAATACTAAAGAACGACATACTGCTTCCATGTCTTTTGCAAACATTTGAGCTTGTGTACATGCAGTCAGTCACAGGAGGCATATTAACCCGCGGCCTGAGGGAGGTTTGATTCAGGCTTGCAATTTAATTCATCAGCAAGTTTCGAAAAGCCATATTCATCCTACCTTGAAGAATGGAGTTCACTGTGCTTGATTATTGTAAAAACACGTCCTTTCGTGCATCAAAAATAGCATCCCAAAATTGTCCAATGTCTGGTCTTGCAGCCTGCAGCGTGACGTTCCGGAACATCAAAAATAGCATCCCAAAATTGTCTTGCAGCCTGCAGCGTGACGTTCCGGAGTAGAAACAATAACCGCTGGATTTCTGATCCATCTCTTTCGGTGCGAGGGTGACAAATAAGTAATTTCCGAAACAATAATTTGTGAATCTCGTTTGAATGGAAGACGGTGGGATTCTGACTGGTTTTCTGACCTATACCGGTCCGGCCGCCTTGTGGTTCACATGCTGAGCACGCTTCAATAGGTAGCTTTACAGCTTGAAAAATGAAACAACAACGAGACTGATAAGGGAGGCTTGTTAACAAAATATGCGGGAAAAAACATGATGTTGATCTCATCTGCACTATATTTATGGGTTACAAAACCTGTCTTAAATCGCACGCTGATGGAATTATGAACAATTGTCTCACTAATGAATGCTCCTTCGTAATGAGGCAGCCACCTCTGCTCGTATGAGGCGAAAAGGGTAGCTGAATGAATTACTGACTGACAGTATGAACCGTAAGATTCGAGTCTGCAAATAACATTGTAGATGGCATGAAAAAAATGCAAACACGGAGGGGAAACATGATAATACGTGCTAGGAAACACGCTCGAGATGTCGGCTGGGAATTCTCGGATGCCACAATTTTGGGTTATTAAGTTCTCCCATAAGTGATGGTTGCCAGCCTGGAAATCACCAAGGAATACAAGGTCTGCTGTAATGAGTAGAGGAACAACAATCTTTCCTAGCTCCTTTAATAACTGTCTGGATTTCCTACCTTCGTTCAGAAGAGCGTAAACCTGGTTTTGGAGTTAATAAGCGGGATAACGGTTCCACTTAGCCTACCTTATAAACAGGACTCATATTAAGGAAAGTAGAAAGCTGGAAAGTAAGTAACAAAGACCGTATTGAACAAGGATAAACGAAACTCCCTTGCTTCGTGCTACGACCTAAGGTCATTTGGAGTGAAAATAAATGGGCATCTCCTCTGTTCGTATTAACCATGATGCGTCACCAAATTTTTACTTCCCTTTCGAATTCCCTATGTGACATCAATTTGCCCAATCCATCAATAGACTGAGATTCTTCTACAGTAAGAAAACTAGTGTTCACTTTGGTAACATTCCAACCAAAGTTGATAATTGAATGTCAAATGTCGTCATTAACTTAATCACTGACGGCACAGAATAAGTCTTTAGTACTGATGCTACGTTGCCGTAAAACTATAATTCATTTGAAAACCTTATTGTGCACAAAGTAGACGCAGCGAGCTGGTGCTAGTCTCCTGCAAGCATTTCAGGGTAGCTCCACCTCCAGACACTCATTCAGTAAGTCCCTATAGAAACTGAAAACGAGAACGTCACTGATATTTGTAAGGAGCCTTAACTTGTAGAATCTCTGATCTCGTCATTCAACATGTCACAAGGACGCACGGTATCTAGGTCACTGTAAGACAAATTAAAATATCAACCCAAATTGGATATTAGTTGTACTCAAAAAGTGAATTTAGTTGTCAAGATGTAATAGTGGCGTAGGCGTGTAAAAGAAGTTTGTTCCAGTCAAAGGTGCTCGGCACTATCATTGTTGCAATAATGACACAGAAAATAGAACATGTAAGCAAGTGTTACGCGATATTCGGCGGACGAGAACTAGTAACAGCTTATCACTCCGCCTAGTCCCAGTAATCCTCTAATCAATTTTGAAATTCCAGTCAGAGGTTTTTACTTGCTAATTTAGGTTCTTGTTTGGATTTTTTTCTCCACAAATCTTAAACCAGCAGAAAATTCCATCCGAAATCCAACCGTATTCGAAACCTCTCTTTAACACTACGGGATGCCTAATTTACTGACGAGTCTTCTGATGCTTAAAAGTATAGGTGCTATATGAGGTTACACACGGATAAACTTAGTGTTTTTTGTGGCAACTATTTAACTTATTGTCGTTCTGTAAGAAATTCTTTTCGATGGTCATTACCATATGACCATAAGGATACTCTTCGTGAATGATACGATAGATCATCTCTGCAGAAACCGGCGGTCATGATTTGACCACAGCTAGCTCACGATCACAGGCTTGACGATCCAAAACACCTCACATACGCATGAAGATTCTAAAATTCTACAAAATTTTGAAGGGATGAGACTCTGTTTCGCTACATTATGAATAGTATCTTGCTTTTACTTGAGAGAACTTTTTCTCATTTTGAAATGCATTAGGTCCAACTCACATGGTCCGATGGTTATTAAAACCACATACGGTGTGTGGTGTTCTGGGAACAGGACCTGTTTCATTCATAGGGTCTCTCATCATTTACAAACCGCCGTCTTCTGTATAACTGGTTTTCATATGTTGCATCCTCATTACAAACGCACAAAACGATCAGCCAACAGACGCCATTCATATAAGCCTTTCCAGCTGTATAAAACAAATCCTTCTGCGACTTTGTAAGTTAAAAGACAAAAGCCAAACCACCACCGGATGGCATTCGAAAGGTTCTACTCGAGGTGCTGACAGCTGTCTCATTGTGAAGTTTAGCATAACGGTCGAAAACTAAGTTCCACTTTATCAAGCCAAAAAAGGGAATTTTCATCGTACAACTAAACGCTCAGCGTATGCCAAAAAAGCTAGATAAATTTAACGAGGGGTTTACGTGAAACTGTGCACCGCTTTCTAATGAACATGACAATGCCTCCAATAGTCGGTAGACGGAAATGACAATACCTTGAATGCGGGCGATATTAAGCATCACTCTAGATGATTGATGAAATGAAGTGTCTCCACCTGGGGCCAGGATGTGGGTGAGCAATTCATCATGGAATATCCCTTATGGTAAACACCCATGTTCCAAGTGATTAGTATAAGGACATAGAAAATTAAAAGCAAACATTCTCTTGCCATATATCTACATGTGTCTACTAGAAGCCTTGGTACAAGCTGACAACTCTTCTGATTAGCAAAGCCTAATCAATATTTGACCGTCATGTTGCTGGAGATTAGAACCATCCGTTGTTCTCACTACTGTGAAGCGAGGATGATGATAAGCGTCGGATTCGAGTCAACACAAAATATATGCTAAAGATCACCATAAAACGTTTGAATAAATGTCCTTGCAATTATGTTTCCACAAGAGCTTACATGATCAAAAAGATACATAAGTTACTAGGTAGCAGCACGCATATTCCGTACGTTCCGCACCTATATCCTCACATGCTTCCAAATAAAACTTTGGCGCAAATGTATTTTAGTTTTTGGAAATGAGCTGGAAAATATGTTAAGTAGATATCAACTGGGCCTTTCTTGTGAATCAGACATGGTATGGGCGTTTGATAAAAGGAGAATGTGTAAAAATAAGGGTTATTGCCGTAGTTGAAACTCTTTGAATCAGTCGATTTATTTCGGCCTTGTACAGTGTGATTGGCTGTCGTGTGTTTTGCAGTGACTGAACTTATGAGGCTAACCGGTTATTCCTGACAAAACCGAGCTGTATACCGGTTGTGAATGTCTAAACCAAACCAAGAACCAGTACAAATATAGAAGACATTTTTGCGCAGAAAAACCCATACGAACCCACTCGGACGATGGATCTTTACTGTCTAGATTTTTCATACTGTTTCTCACAAGGCAAAAACGGTCTCATGTTGGTTGCAACCTAATCCAGACATCCAGATCCTCAACGCGTTCAGACAAAACACAAGGCTCTCGCAACCAATGAATCTCAATAAAGTTATGGTAATTTTCCTGGGACAATTTTAGAAGCTTTCTCTTTCCAACTGAACTTTCTTGGAAGCTAGTATTGAACGGAGTCCTCTGTTTACGCAGCTGTGGTTCAGTTTGATTAGCGAGAAGTTTGTATTTACGCAAAGGTCGCAGTCTTCTCCCTCGCACTGTTGCCTAGGTCGTTGGTTGATGCGTCAATGAACGGTATTCAAATGTGTTTCGTCAGGAAGAACGCAGAAATCAAAAGGATCAGACGAAGTCCCACTTATCACATCTGCGTTCCAATCTGGTTAGTTAGTTAACCTGTATTGGCAAGCACTATGTCAGTAATAATTCAAAATCCGAACCACAACAAACCGCTTGTTGTGAATTCTGTAATGCGCATGCACTGTTTAAACGACACCTTTTGCTCCTCAAAATTTCATCAATCTACTGATGGCTTTAAACATACAAAACTGAAGGAAACGCTTACACATTTTACTACGACGAATATAATGTGCAGAATGAAATATGAAAATTTCACTCATTAGCATAGAAAATATGAAATTAGTGAGCACCTTTCTGGGTAGGAGTGCTAAATTACTTTTCGACTGAATAAACAACCAGCAAGGCAGCTGGACTCCACTTTTGAAGCACGCACTACCACCCACTTCCGTGTCTACGTATTCCAGCTCCTCAGCTGACCACTTCTGAGGAGACCTCCTAAATGACCTCCGCTCCGAGCACAGTACAGCAGCATTGTTGAACGGAGTCCTCGGAGTCCTCCGCTCCGAGCACAGTACAGCAGCATTAAGAGCTTTAAGATTTCTTCGTAGATTAAGCTTTAGAAGCACTGGATGCATTCGGCAAAGCGGATCTTTTCAAAAAAGTCGAGACTGGCACATCTGCAGGAGTAGCCACAGCTTGCAGGCACCCAAGGTCCCTATTCATCTTGATGGAGTACCCACTCTCAGCGCCAGATTTAATGAACGGCTCCCAGCAATAAATTTTGTTGAGTGGAAAGTGACATGCGGAAATGTTTGGGGTTGTTCTGATCGTCACACAAACATGAAAAGTTTTTTAGTCACATTTTGCACACTAAAATGACGATAGTGGACGCAAACCGCCCTTATTTCCTCAGATTTACACCGAGTACATTGCATTTATACGGTTGCACACGCGGTCGAGCGACAACGTTTCGTGTCAACACCCATTGTGCATAAAGTTTATTAGATTAGTTTCATGATATGGGTGCATCCAAAAAGTGACAACAGCCCGAGGTTGTGTGGAAATGAATAGTTAAGTTCCTTCGTGAAATCCTGGCTTCACGAAAAGCTGGAAACCTAAATGGAGAAACCTTGCACGCACCATCAAACAGAAGGCATCGGATATTGCCAAGGAACTGAATGAACACAAGTCGGCCTAAGAAGTCACATTATATCAGGAAAAACGAATTGACTAGAAGACCACTACTGAAAAATACCTTTACTACTCAAAACCAGATTAGTCTAAACAGTTTTTCTCAGCATATCGTGCTGAGTGTACACTGGCATTACCTTTTGGGCAGGAGATATTACTCTCAACTTAGGTAGAACTTGTATTTCGATCAGTAGGGACTATCGAGTGAATTTTCACAACTGACGGAAAAAACTGACCGGCTGCAGGTGATTCTTCTTCCTGAGACAGTGCAGTGGTCATGACAGCATGACTTCCGAGACAGGTCTGCACACCGTCTTCTTCGGCCTCAGTAACCCTGTGTACGCACTAACAAGTACCATAGATTGTATCACAAAGTTCGGCGTCAAGGTTCCTTAGAACACGGTCCTGTTTGACTGTTGTTTTTCAGCTAGTGCGCGTCCTCCATTCGTTAGGATTAATAAAATGCGAATAAAATGAATGTTTGGCCTTAGTGCCTAATGAGCGACTTTGGTGAGTGACAGCCCTAATTAAGCCGGTCTCCTTGTCGCATGGGTCGATTAGGCAGAAACCGTAGGGCGCAAAACTATCACATGTGGGTTTTTCCATAGATTTTTGTGCCCTCAACAGACGCACATGGCAGGCCGATCGACTGACAGGGGCTCCACCGTAGTTGTTGCTACGTCTTGACCAGTTTCTTGGGATGCACCAGTCAGGCGTGGTTGACGCACTTTAAAACACTAAATATTTTCGAATCACTATGTGTTTAGAAACTGGAATGTTCTATGGACATCTTAGGAACATTCACTTGGGACAAGCATGGAACTACTGAATAGAAACTGCCCAGCAAGAAATGCTGCCATCATGGCTTTCATGACCTGACTGGAAACTTATCTGAATAATATATATAGTAGTTTAACCCAAAGCGAGGCACCGTCGAGCTTCAAAGAGACAACCCGTCAGAACTTTACCGTCAGATCCGCCGACAAATTTATGGTAAACTATATGGAAACTGAACTTGTCACTGCCCTTTAAGTAAACGGTAAATATTGCAATGACTTTAAACTACTTAACACAGGCATAAAAGATCGTTAAAACTCGTTGACTTCCTTCACTCGCACACGAATCTCCTCGTTTAATCCTAGAATGACTATGTCCAACACCAAAATGCCAAACTGACTAATCAACAACAAACGATTTTCTGGTCAAAATGCCGACGAAACTTTTAGGCACAATGTCCCTGTTCAAGTTTTGCAACAAGGGGGGGAAGACAAGTGATACGAGATTTCACTGAGTTTCACCGACCGCGCACGAAGAACCAGCAGGAATATAACTAAACCACGATATGGAGACAGCGACATGCCACACAGTGTTCCAAAAGGGTAGAGATGACATTAGCATTCTTTTGGCAACCAACTCAAGTAAGTCAACTTAAGTAAGTCAAGTCAAGTGAGTCAACCGAATTAACTTTACTGGCAGAATCCAGTGTCGATCAGAATACAAAAATACTACTATAACAGTGCAGAAGTTGATGTCCGTCCTTGGGCACTGGTCACCTGTCTTGATGTTCAGTCTGCCCAATGGCCCCGGTAATTCACCGTTCATGAGGGCTGCAAATAAGCTAAAAAACAGTCGGTTATCATACGTGATATTGAAAGATCCCATGTTCCCCTACACATAAATTTGCTAGCCACTTTTTTTATAAAAGGGCTTCTTTAGATGTCAGAGTCATTCGACTTTGTTCTACGAGTACCACTACCACTGTCGTCTTTGGGTCGATCACATGACACGTTGAGACCAGATGTTTAGAGATGATCCTGGATTCCCCCTATCGGTTTGAGTTTCGTAGATGTCCTGCGTCTTCGAATTCGCTGGTCCCTACCGACTATGTTCAGAGGTCCGCTGCTTTAATCACTGTGCTGTTCTGCCTGAATAGATATTGAAACAAAGCACCCGGTTAACTGCTTAAAGACGGCGGAAAAGGACTCTTTTGCAGTCTAACGGACCCCGGACGGAGCAAACGAAGGAGAAGTGGCATAGACCTTCGCAAATCAGTTGCCTCTGGATCCGGTAATCATCGGGGTATGATTTTAATCACTTTTGGTTTTAAGTTGCTCACGGGTACTATCCTAGGCAGTCTTAATTGCAGACTTATTAAAACCAGACAGTGTTCCCTCCGGTTCGTGAATGGATTAAGCAAACTTTTCGACAAATCCAGGAGCACAATCACACAGAGAACTGTTTTCTTTTCAGACCCAGAAGCAGCTTTCGACTTGGTCGGCCACGCTGTCAGGACTTCAGAAGGTGTGCCAGATTTTCTGGTCACCTATCTACGTTCCCTGTTTACAACATCTTTGGGTGTGTAGACAGTACTTTCCTGGGTTCGTCAAAAAAGTAATATTCATCAGGACTGCTCTTGTTTTCCCCCTTTTGATAATCGTGCCTATTTCAGACTCCACCTGGATTCAAAATATACAAAAGTTTGAACAATTTTGGTCTGTTTTGATACTAAACTTTCACCTCCAACGTACAGATTACTAGTACCAAAGTTGGTTACGACATTAGAACCACTAGAGGAAACAGACAGATTTAGCAACTTGTATAGTTCCATCATGCCAGATGGTAGCACCGCTGACGTAATGAAGATCTAAAGATTTGTTCTGATTTTCTCCAGGTTGTGCGTCTCTGAAGTTCATCTGACACCAGTCTGTTGGTGAAAGCTATGGTCCGCAACGCGGTAGCTCATCTACTGCTGCTTTACGGCTGCTTGTTGGCAGCAAGAGAATGTTTCCATCGGTGTCTTGGAATTATTGCACACTAATTCCGGAAACCTCACATTAGAACTGTTGAAGTAATGGTATTTGAAAACAGACCAACTAGTTGTCCAATTGTTCAGTCCATTAAACTGAATCAAACTTCCCGTACTGGCCATATGCTACAGGTCAGGTGATAGATTGTTTCGTCATGTCCTGTTTGCTATGAAAGGTTCTGTCAGGAAGCTACCACAAAAAGGAAACAACACTTGACCGGGTTTTAGATGCACTGGCGCATGTTGTCTGCGAGGTCGTGATATCAGATACAACCATAATTGCAGTGAAAAGTGATGGCGTTGTATTTAATTTCTTGCTTCTAACCCTTGACGTACTGTTCTTTTCTGTTTTGCCTTTTGTACTTATATTACCACAACTACTGCATATAAGCACAAAATTTACGGGTGTCAAACTGACTGACCGGTTAATCAACATAAATGCTATTGAGACTGAAACTGCACCGGTAGGTGATACTTTGAAAAAAGGTTTCCTACAAATCAGACTAAAAGAATCCAACATCAATCCATCCAGTTTTCGAAAGATTAAGTAGATGGGAAGATAGGTATATACCAGTGTGGTGAATCTCATTGACTGAGTTTCTCATAAGAGCTTTGGAGCTTCACATACGAGCCCAGCCCTTTATTGTGGCTTAGAATGCACACCACTGACGGTTTCTTACAGCCAGTGACCATATGAACTTTTCTAGGAAACTGCTGCTGCTCTTGAAGTGAATCATTGGAAAAATACTTCCCACTTGATGGCCACGGGCTTTTACAAAGCCAAGCTTGTAAGCTACTAGTGCAAAAAATAAACATTTCGGTATCGCGACACTCACTGTCATTCGCATGCCAGTGTTGCATATAATTTTTATCTAGCACTTAGTCGTTAAGTCACACGGCAGAATAAATTTCAGCGATCTGATGAATCGTAAATAGACTGACATTGTCTGTGTGGCTAAGCTAATAATGTGCCACGACTTTCAAGATCATGGGATATACAGGATTTGAAAGGCAGGCAATACGCAAAATTTATTCAGTACATAACTGAAGGAGGTTGGTGGAAAAAGCATTGTTTACGGCCATTTTGGTCTAGTAAAGAATTGTGGAATCGAGCTGAAATATTTAGTTAGATGTCCAACTCGGTTCCTTAAAACGAACTGATAGATGAGACTGAAATATTTCTTACTTTTTTTTATAAATCAACACTCGGACGGTCCTTTTCGCGTATAGGCAAAGTAGTCAAAAGTCTTGGAAATTTACTCTTCCCATAAACTCAATGCGCCGGTCACGCAAAGTCGCAGGTTCCTGTGCCACTGGTTTGTTAATTACCACCTCCTCTTGGAAAGGGTGGTCAGGGTGAAGTTGGTCAGTGGGGTCTGATCTCTACCAGATCAGTCACCTACGCTTTTGTAGGTTTTTGTGGATGTAGATTGTCAGTCCTTCGAATGCAACCATAATACAGGATAGATGAAGCAAACTATGATAGCAAAGTTGTTATCGAACCTCGGAAAGCCTGATCACATGATCAATTTTGTCCTACTAGGGGCTTATCAGACTGGGTGGATAGATGAAGAGTGCTACCCCACGCTTCAGAAAAAGCCAGTCAGTTTGCGTAGCTGGTAAATGTCCGTCAGACGTTAATACTAAATCCTCTATCAACTAAAAGTAATTTCGAGTTAGTGATGAAATCTTTATCGTTAGGAAAGTTTGGAACCCTGTGCTATAAGAGAGACCCTGTGACAAGAAAATGGCTGCTGATTTAGCCCTGTTTTTGTGGAATGCCGGCGTCTTTTCGGTGGAAAAAACAAGTTGCTGAAATAGTCTGTTCTGTAGTTAGATCCGAATTAAGTCGTCTTTTAGAGAAAGTGTCTCCGTTCCAGTTATTTTGCTCTGTCTATTTGCGGATATCTGATAAGTATACACTGTATCTAGTTGTTTGGTATCCACGATTTGCTCTGTATTTGCGCTTTATATTTTGAGCGAACCATATAAAATTCAAGCATTCTTAAAGTTATCACTTTAGACTAAAAGTATTGTTTGGCTTCCGCTAAAATCCTTTGGTCAGATTTGTGTACAACTGGGGAACTGATACTATGAACTTAAACTAATGCAGAAAACTAACAGAAAATAGATAGATCTCTTAATAAACAACCCAAATGGACTGAGAAGAAAGAAGCTGTTGGAAAATACAATTGTTTACTTCCAAGGTCGGAGTTATTAATTGTGGCTAGCTGGTTTTAATCGACGGACGAATGACATATTGTTTTGGATGCTAAGTATGATGTCACCGTCGCAGGTAAAACAGACAGTTTTTTCAGATAGTGTCTACAAATGAGTATTTCCACGTTCACATATAAAATATATTAAGCATGCCGGAAATTGTCGATGCGTATTCAAGTACAGTGATGAAGACAGTATTAGGTTTGACCACTTAATTATTTAGCCTGCGTGTGGATAAATATTGGTGTTGGAGGCCGGCGTTCATGCTGTCCTCATGTTCTTTGGTATCATGTACTTGAATAAAATTAGCAAGCTTCTGCAGTTTTATTAGTTCCTCACGGTCACTCTATCGGAGTGATCCAATGCAATTTCCAAATGTTTGGACGCGGGCTTATCTACGCAACGTGTGACTTCAAACAGACCATGCACTTTTTGCACTAAGTAAAAAACGATCTATTGTTACCCACGGTTCATTAGACGTGAACGCCAAAGTTGGCACCATGCTTACGATCACCTTCTTGTGTGGGCATAACAAATATTTGCCGCCTTTGTTGGCCACTTCCCGCCATCCAGTTTGATTAATGGAAATTTGTCTGTCCCTGATTGAATGTTAACCATTCGTCTCACAACAGGATTGGAACTCCTTTCCGGATGATCAGGGTAGATCTCGGATGAAAAATGCAATTAACGTGGCTTTTTTGACGCACAATATCCAGGGCATAAACTGTATGATGGGCACAGATACTTTTGTTGTTCCATCTTCTTGCTCACATTCTCTGTACTTTTAGACGTTTGGTTTGGTCCTCCACGTGCAACATCATTCATAAATGCCCTGAAAATGGGAACAGGTGGGGGAGACTTTCATTGTGAGCTACCATAATTTATGAGGATGTAACAGACACTGGTATTAGTACACTTCCAGGCATACGTGCGCAGTCCACAAGTGCGCAAGTATCACTGCCGATAACAGCAAAATATCTGCTGCATGGGAATCGATCAAATTAGCAAACGGCATAACAGAGTCATTTGTCAGATTAATAATTTAGCCCGCGGGCGCAATTACTTTGGTGTCCCACTCCTATCCTGTGTGTGCGCTTCATAAGGACTGCTGGACGGAAGACATGGGGAAAAGTTTATTTAGCGCGGTGATTTCCCAAAGTCGAATTTTAAGCTTGATTGTTGTGCACATCGGATGCCCTAGACAGCACTTGTAAATCCGCTGTATGTATGTGCGACTGGTTCCATTTTCAGTGTGTACAAGATGATCCATTAAAAGTCTTGAATGGAACACCTCATTATCTGATAAAGATAGGATACGAGATCTCACGCGCTTGGTAACATAACGTGGGATTTTGTTTATCAAACAAATGAAGAAGGAAACCGATGAATTCAGTAAATACAGGAAAAGTTATCAAGGATTAAAAATACAAAATCGTACAGGAAAAGAGGAACGCTGATATAATTTAAATCACTGCAGCTTCTCATAAGCTGGAGAATATCGATAGGTAATCCTTGTTCGACAACGATTGTCCTTCGCAGTTCATACACGAATCTTATTGTACCTAAAATGTGTTCGTCGAGCAACGATTTATTTTTAACCGGAATTACATCTAAAATACCTCAGAACCTCACTTTTGGTTACACTGTTTTTTATTATCAAGCTTTCCTAAAGCAGTACTCATCTTTTGCGTCTGATCTCGGTTCTCGCAAGTTAAAGAGGAGGTTTACTGCCATATGAAGTTCCCTGAAAACTATTCGGCAACCGGCGTTATCCTGAATTTGCAACATTTCCAAAACATCTGTTTACATGTTTAGGCATACTTCTGCACTCTTACATATGCACGATAAATTACTTCCTTCTGGCAAGCGAATTTACCCCTTTATGCCTTTATGTCTGGTGCAAAAGTGAACTCGAGTACGGTAAGGAAGTGTGCGTCCCGATTTGAATAGTACCTATAATAGAAACAAGTATGTTGCGATTGAAGAAAACAAGAAACAGTCAAAATCTCAAAGACGATTGATATTTAATTTGGACTAGAATCATTCGCTACTCTTGTGTTATATTTTCTGTAAACTATAGACATTGTTCCCTGTTTAAATCACAGCCATTCATTTCAAGTGCGTTGATGCAGTTGTTTTGGCGGGTTCATCTAAGTTTCAGGGCATTAATAGTGCACAGTTTAGACTTCTCAGAAGTTCCTAATCTTTGTCAAAACTGTATATCACTAACTATGAACAAAAATGATACACATGCATCGGTGGTGGACCTGGCTACACATGTACCGTGTAACCGGTACTGTTGACCGTTTCCTGAACCGAGGTTTTATGGGTGAGTTTAATTAGGCGCCATCTTTATTCATGGAAAGTGACTATCTTAGGCCTGAGTTTCGAAGGTACCGTTACTCCATAACAGTCTGAGAAAACACACCCTGGTGAGTTGGTGTACGTCATAGAGATTGGTCAAACGCACAAGTAGTCAAGCTTTTGATCAGCGCACCTTCGTGTCTGAGATTAATTCGAGTTGTACCGCTAAGAATTTAAGCGAAATCAAGGGACGCTGTCCACTTAATCCAGACGCTTCCAGACAAGCTGTTGGATTTGAGATAAGTGTGTGATTTATCCAAAACACATCTGTTATCAAAACTTCAATTATGATATATTGGATTGCAAGTGATGTGAATATGGCGTTTCCATTTTAAAAAAGTAGTTAGGCTTCAAAACGAAGAACAGCTATGTTGTTGTGCACTAAGCAAGGTCTGACGGAACTTCGTATCTTGTGTGTAAGCGATAAAAAGGACTTGGAAAGTTTCATTGGAATACTGAAAGTCGAAAATTTTTCATCAGTGCGACAATCTTCCGTAAGCAGCGTGTTCATTATGTGTCCCTGTAAACCAGAACAAATCTACCTGAGATGATTCTAATGAATAGAAAAGAAAATGTGGACACTCTCCTTACTCGCCTACTTTTCTTATGGTCACTTCTAATCCGAAGACAAATTAGCTTCGGAACTCAAAAGTGACACTAATTGGCAGTCATCAACCCTCGGTAGTTTTTGACGCGGAATACTTCAGTTTGAAGGGACGCACTTGTCGCGTGGTTACAAACTGCAAAAAAACGAAAAGGTCAATCCCATTTAACCTCTGAATATTGAAGTTATCTCTGGTGCTTAGAGAACTGGTTTCAACTTCACGGGCTAAGCAGGTCGCTTCACCGACATTCTCGACCAGCCTTCAGATATTTTTTTGGATTTCCCTGGGAACAGCTGACGCTAAACTTCACTTTCACATTTATGTAACCTAATGCCGATGTCAAGCCAATCATTAAATAGTACCGGTGAAAAAGGAAGAACACAACAAAAATAATAAACTTCTCTGCTTGGATAAGATGAACTAGTGTCTGATTAAAGTACCTTCGATGGTCCTGGACCATTACTATCGGTGTTAGAGCATTTACCATGAGTGCACAAGGCAAATGTTGTGTCCTAAATGGAGAAAAACTGCACCTTTTGTTGAGGTTACCAACGGTCAGGCAGCTGTGGTAGTACCGTTCTCCAGAGCTTTACTTTACGAAATGTAAACCCGAAAGCTAGGCTGAACCAATATTGGACTCAACTGTTCAGGAATGACTATAGGCACTTTGTTTTGATCATTTGGAAACAGCAGACCTAGAGTTTAGAAATTCAGAGCAATTGTGTAATTGCTATAACAATTATCCAATTCAAAACATTCGTATCCCTGCGGTACACTAAATAATACAGAGGGAAAACGTACACTAACATCCTGAACTGGTCTCGGTAACCAATAACAAGTAAATCGTGTTAATGAGGGTGGTACTGTGAGAAAACTAGCAAATAATGGGTAACGGTAAACAGACAAAACATCAGGGTAACGGAGTGGTGTTAACTTCACTTGGTCCGTAGCAATCTAACAGTGAAAAAAAGCTGTTTCTGAATGCGCAGCTTGAGTTTAAATATAAATAGCAATCGTTTCGGTTAAATTTAATACGCGTGACTCTGCTTGGCGAAGCGGGATGATGCAAGCTGATGGAATGACCAGAGTCACTTGTCAACAACAAACGTCAACTAAATGATGACGGTGAGAGCTTTCAACTTGGTTTTACACCTAGATGAGAAAATTTTCCTGTCGACTTCCCCAATATACGTTATACTGCGTATTAGCACCAATTGTTTCCATCTCCTGAAAGAGGATAATGATAATCTCCGGGTCCAGCTGACTACTCGCAGTTACAAACACATTGTAAGTTGTGGATAATTTTAACCAGTCGTCTATTCCCTTAATATGTAGTCTCCAAGCGGATAGACTTTCTCGTCACAGTCTCACGCTTCACCCCTGGTATTTTTACTCCCATCCGTCATCCGATCAGCTGCAATCGGTATTCGTTCTCTTCAAAGATCTTGGTTGGATCTTCCAGCTCTTGATCATTATACTCTGACATGTAGATCCTATGCGCCCCAGTTAATAACGTTTGGATGCTACGACTCTTTCACTTCAACCAATTGAAACCAAAAAAATGTATGTACTTTCCGGACCATATAAGCTTTACACAGAATACATTTAGTTGATCTGCTCTCCTTTGATACATGTAAAATGTCCGAATGAATTGACGTCTTCCTCGACAGTAACGGAATAACTGAGTTTAACCGTATCCAATCTTCAAACACACCTGTTCATATGCTTGTTAACCTTACCAGCGTCCTTATTCAGCGTATAAGCAATACATTACGTGAATAAGGACAACGTTGATATTCACTCTGCCAAGCGTTTTGCAGTAATAAACATGAAGAACCGAACTCAACGGATTATCCAACGGTACGATATCAATCTGTTCACATGTAAGATAAGAAATTTAAAGCACACCTTTCTGTGTATAAAGAGCAGCATATCGGCTGCAATGTTAATCCGGAATGAGCTGTGATAAGGACAAAGTCTTGTGCAGAGCTCCCCGTCTTTTCGGGACAGATTAGCTTCACTTATGGAAGGAAAAAAGGATTAAAAATTTCTAAATCTCCCCAGATCATCAAGAAAGTATAAGTGGCTTAAAAGAAAGAATATTACGTACGAAGTTTGGACCTTTCAAATGAGGAGCCAGCCACCATATGACCCCGAGAAGTGACCCCACTGGCCTAAAAAATACCCCTCTATTATGTGTAAGTGTCAATTAAAACAGCTGATGAGCTAGTTTTGGAGAAACGGTTTAGTTTTCAACTACCAGCCAGGATATCTCAGAAATCTCTACGGAGATTGGCTAGATGTGTACTACTGAGGATTCTTATTGAGGGTGAAAAAGTTCTCGGCTTACAGGGTTCACAGGCACTCATGTGGACACCTCTGTATGCACGCGCTCGGCTTGAAACGACCCGTTGGTAAATCGAGAGCTGTACATTTACTTTAATCTCATGAGTGTCAGATTTATTGACAAGACTTGATGTTAGTTCTCTCCACCATGATCCTCTTAAACGTTTCTGGCGGCAGGGTGTGAAAACAAATACAATTGAAAAAGCGACTGTCATAAGTGAAAAATATAACAGTCACTCTGAGAAAAAGATTCGTGAGTCTGGTGTCTAAACGTTTTCTATGAAATAAAACTGCGTTCTTATTAAAATCCAGCTACATTCACCAAAAGCTAACCGGTTTACGCGATGCATTTAGCGCATCTTGATATCATCTTGCGCAACAAATGCTTTTGATAGAGTGTATCAATTTTGATTTTTTTTGTCATCCTTTTTAGAGTTAGGTGCTTGTTCGATACCCTAGAATTAAAGAAATGGGAAAAGGACTAATCTTTCTCGTTTGTCTAGGCACTTTACTTGCTCCGACCGACTCTTCCTCTCAGGGGTGGTTAAGTTTCCCCGTTTGTTGATTCTGATACTGAAAAACCAAAGTCAAACAGCAGTCGTGGCTTGTGTGTCTATGAATTATGCACGTAATTAGACGGCGGAAAACGACACAGAGGAGACCGCAAGGACGAAATAGTTCGAACTGACAATCCGTAAGACATTTGTGGTTATATCGCAGCTAACATTCAGTTGTTTCTGAAATCAAGTGTCATATGAGCCACGGTCCCTATTCGCCTAGACCTGACAACCATCTGTCTTTATATTTCATGATTCCAACTGTTGTTCTCCCCGGGGACAATGTTAGTAATATTTTGAGACATATGTTTAACAGACAATGCCAATTTGAGCTTACTACGATACAGCATACCATCTTTCCTGGCTGTGCATGTGTGTTTGCCCTCATAGCGGATTCGTCAAGAACAACCATCAGTCATTAAAACAGACATTCAAGCTCGAGTGATATGAAACACAGCAAACGAAATGAATAACACATTTCTCATTTGATATACATTTATGTGTGCATACTGTTGATTGAAGACCTGACGTTGTTTTGTCTCCCCTCATTTCAGTCTCTGAGTATACAAATTCACATATTCATACTTTTCTGGTGAGAAGGGAAATTCTGAGAGAATAGTGGGTAGTTGTCCTTAACGAACAATAATTCGGATGCCTACAAAGTGAAACAGTACAGATTAGCACACAAAATCTCGGAAAGTAAATCTTATTTGGCCGGATGGAAAAGTTGATTACAAAAGCAGTACAGTATGCTGTAAATTGAATTGTGAACTAATAATGAAACACCTCAATGAAATTCATGGAGACATTTTTCCATTATTTTGCGACTTAAAGGCCTTCCCGATTCCGTTCACTGAATATAATCAGTGTAGGGGTTTTTAATCACTTTCATTATGTTAGTGAACCAGTACATAAAAGGCAATATCTGCTTTTAGAAAATGCTCCTTCTCCCAACTCGACCTATCCTAACGCACTTCATTCCACGTAACAGGGAATTTATAGGCAGCCAAATTAGGTGGCTGAAAAATTCCTAACAAATATATATTGCGGAAGTTTCTGGAGTTATATGAATGCGCACTTTGCAAGTAGTGCCTTTTCGAAAGATAACTGTGTGCAAATGCCCTGTCCGCCAAGTGCCCTCCACGGTAAGAAGTAAAGTTCCGAAGTTGGCAATTATGCAATCTTCCTTTCTCACTCACTTCATCGTAGGACGAAAAGCTGTTAGACCAAACAAAGAAGGAGATTTTTCTGCCTTATTAGAAAAAAACAGTTGCTGAATCGAATCGAAGATTGACCTTTATCTTTTATTTTGTTTGACTTTTTGTTTGTTTCGTCTGTGCTCACAATGCACGGTATTGTAGTCGAAATGTACTTCATTTTACAAATAATTAAACATACATGTGTGTACTTTAAAACCTATTTGCCTGAGACTATTCGTTCAGATGACGTTATGTAAATAAGTATCTATAACACTATCATTTCTAAGATTACTGACACACACACAAAGCAGACGGAGGGAAAGGCAAACAGAGTGCAAATCACACTATCTAATAAATGATCGCACTTTTAAGAGGACTACATGATATGGTGGCAATTATGCATGATATTTGGCTTCTCCATCGACTAATGAAGGTCGCTGATTGAGCTTTGGTTTTGCCAACACTTGGAGATCGAATGAAATCAACGTTTGACTGAAAATTTAGTCTTGTTTTACTCAGCAGACAACTGAATGGGTAAAAAATGCCTTTGAAAGGATACTACTGTGCGCAGCAGTAGTAGTTGCAGTCCCATTTAGAAAGACTAGAAATGTGCTTTTACGTGCACTTGGTCACGTACCGAGCAACAGTATGCAAAATTTTCAGTGAAACGCTGAGCTTAACGAACATATCAAGGCTTCATCCGACTTCCCTCTTTTCGGATACCATTCATTTCTAAAACTAACGTAAGTATCTCCCTAACCGTAAATTCACTTTCCACATGCATGGATGAAACCTATTAAACAGTCGACAGTAAACGTAAATTTTGTTGATGACGTTTTCTAAAAGACCACAGGCCCATTGCCCGGGAAGCCGCAACTCTCTGTGACCATACTTTCCTGACACACTTAATCACTACTAGCGAAGAGATTTTGGAACCAGACTTTGTGGTGTACAGTTGGATATCTCAAGTGAACTGGAAAAAAAAACCAAACACCAGAAAACTTACTGATTAATTTTCACCTTAATAGTTGGACCATTAACCTAAAAACCTTTAAGACTAAAGGAAGCTACAAATGTGTTATACTTCAACCTTCTTTAATACGTCCTGCTGGTTTGGTTTCCATGGCTTCCAAGTAACAACGACTGACACTCTATAGTGTGTCACTTCACTAGTTTCTCCTCGAAAAAGTAAAATATTTGACCCTAAAAAAACAATTTTTCATTTAGACAATAAATAAAACAACCGTTTTATTGAGAACGATTCTTGTTGCACAAGCCATGGAGGGAAAGGAACTTCGTAACCATATATAAAACTTTGATATCCACAAATTCATGGTGCATCCCAACTGCTGTTGCTACAATAGTCGAGATATTGCTTTACATGCATATATGGCGGCCTGGTGCAGCACATTCAGTTGCCTGGAAACATCAAAAATTGGAGATTCAGCTAGGTTCCAGGTGAGTCTCTCGCAAAAACCAAATTGATATGCAAATGAGTGTAGTTCTCGAAAACAGTCCAATTTGGGTTCAAGTAGAACATAAGGTCGACGAAAACTCGGGGAGTGCGCCTACCTGATGAGCCCCAAGAAGGGCGAAACAGGTCGTGGGCTGTCGAAGAATTTTCAGCAACCTTATGAGTAGTGTATTACGTATATACATGTATCGCGATATCTCGAATATCGTAGCAACTAGAAGATGAGGCGGCCTGGTGCAGCACATTCAGTTGCCTGAAAACATCACAAACGGGAGATTCAGCTGGGTTCCAGGTGAGTCTCTCGCAAAACCAAATTGATTTGCAAATTAGTGTATTTCTCAAAAAAGTCAGTTCCTTACATTACGTATCGTTTTACACATGTAATCCGAAAGCCTGACGTCAGTCGTAGAGATGCACCGATGCAGTCTTTCATGGTGACATGGAGTACGGCAACGCCTCATATATTTTCATTCGATTGCGAATACCATTATATGTGTAGTAAGTCATAACTGTCTTTAAATAACGATGTAGCAGTGAGTGCAATTTGTGTTCGTCTGTCTTTTCCTCATCTTGAGCCAGATAACCACGCTGAAATATCTCACTACGCATTTATACCACGATAAAATTCCCCCAATTCAAAGCATGAGTTCCAAAAGTCATGGCCAACTGGACTCATTTACCGCCGTTGGTCAAAACCACAATTACCACAATGCAGAAAAGCCACGTGCCACTTCTCTGACACGGTCTTGATAACACGTGCCGAATTATGTGATACATTATATAGAACAAGCCAGAAATGAGCAACAGAAAACGAAAGTCAGAAAGAGGGACATTCTGATGAGGGATTTAATAGAGAAACCCTGTGAGCGTGACCATCAGCATTAAAAATTTAGGGTAACTTCATGACATGTAAGATGCAATGCGAATATAATGTAGGACACCTTGCTAGCTAAATGCGACTAATGGGTATCCATTGACATACGCTGTCGAATGAGCTTGTGCTACGCTCCATAACAATAGTTTGTCCGACAAGTGGCGGCTTTTGGTTACTCGTACTTGGCTCTCTCTGGTTTGTTTACATGTGCCATTTGCCTTGTATAGCTTTCCCCAAATGTGTGTAGCAATCATGATAACCATGATTATCTGAGTATATATCTTAAAGTCCTCAAATGCATAGGTTTTGACTAACTCCTGAGTTACATTCGTAGCTTTCTGCTTACCAGAAAATCATCCCTAAGTCTGTTCTTTTTACGAACAGCACCCTTCCACTGGCTTTCCTGAACGACATGTACTAGTCCAGCTAGAATGTATCGGCATCCATCTGGTCAAAGAAGCTCTGTTTTTGTTCACTAATACTTTAATTTTTCTCATTCCTCGTTATGAAACTTCATTAATGCTCAAGGCATATACTTCTTCTAAACAACTTACTGTCGTCCTCTTTCATGACCAAATTTTACGTGCTATCTCGATGCTCCATTTCTTTTGCATTGCTCATGTACAACTAATTAAACGGTATCAGCGAATGACCACAAAATTTCAACCCAGAGTTAACCAAATTTTACGTGCTATCTCGATGCTCCATTTCTTTTGCATTGCTCATGTACAACTAATTAAACGGTATCAGCGAATGACCACAAAATTTCAACCCAGAGTTATCTCACCCTCTTTCCATTCACCCCAAGTTTGAATGTATACCTCCATGCAGTCTGATGATCAGAAGCAGCACTGTTCGATATTCACGCAAACTTTCAGTAAATTAGGAGAATAGCATCACCTCCAAAGATTACCTGCTGCAGTTACATTTGCTTTTCGTCCTTCTCTCACTGAACTTTCACCCTACTTAGCTTTTCTTTGGAGCAAAACACTTTCCCAACTAAATACAGGTTTGGTGGAATATATGGATTGAAACGAGGGAGTAGTTGAGGTCCAAACCGTACAGCATACAGAGGGGATGGTTCTGCATCGCAGTGACTGTAACATTTACGACTTATCACATATGTTCCTGGTCAACTGTAAAAGTAATGACACCATTATTCTAAAAATTGAACTTTCTTCACTTTGCAACCGAAACACGCATCAGCAAGCATTTCCCCTTTGGTATTAAGCAAAAAACATCCTAACTGGGCTGTTGTTTACTCTGTGTGACTGTGGTCACCTCAAATCACTAGCACGATCACAATATTCATGGCAAATTCACCCAGAAATCCCAGCTGTTTGGCAGCATGGTCGTAGCAACTCGACTACTCATGCTTACACAAGTAGCTTGATCAAATATGTGTTCAAGTTGTAATTGAGGTGAAGAGTGTTATGCCGGCGGCCCATCTCTGTACCATCACTGTAGTTCGAAACAGCTTAGATCCGTCAATGATGACATCTCATTCGAAAGAAGATGCCTAGGCAGATGCACCTTACAAGCAACTGCGTTGTAATAGCAACAGCCCATTAGCGAGGGTGAAGGCGGTAGGGATATCTTACGGACTATTCTGATACTTTTGTCGGAAAGAATATTGCCATTCTGTTCCTTTTCTGACAGCCATAAAGATTTTTTAGCAGATGAAACGTATCCGTTTAGTGAGACTGCAATTGTGCAGTTTATTCGGTCTCCTGGCTTTACCTCTGTCGATCTGTGCCGATGTTCTGTAGAGAAATCCTGCATTGAATAACCGCACGAGTTATGGTCAAGAATAGCCGCATATGGCAAAATGTTTCCGTGGCTTGTAGTTGATCTTAATTGCTCATGATCCACCTTGGTATCATAATTATTGCCCCATTCAATTGCTTACTCCACCCATGTACTTTTTACCTCCACTTGTTTTTCTCATCCGTACCCGCCAGTCACCTTGCCGAAAAGGTCACCGTGTCCGATACCGGTGTATTATCGTGTGTGTGTCTTTGGCCTACTTACACAAGCGTACGCGTGTCCGGTCCACTGGGCTTGCTCTGACTTGTTCTGTCATGATATCCGCGTGATCGCATCGCCAATCAGAATCACGAAGGCAGGGACGACCGCAACCACACAACCGAGCCAGCATTCGGCCCGCCATTGTCTGGTCAGCGAAACCTGCAGTGCACTGCCTCGGTCAGCCACAGGCTTGCGCACGTGCAGCGACGCGAGCATGGGCAGTTGAGGCTTGCGAACCCAGCGGTTCTTTCTGATATTCGGAACTGTCGAACCTACCCACAAGTCAAGATTCGTGTCGGGAACTGCAAAACAAAATTAGTGCTCTATAGACTGCTAGCCCTCGCAGCGACTCCGTAACTTTGATGGATCTTTCTGACTGTAGTATTTTGTTATCGACTGGAAAACTAACGCGTTAGCGAAACTGCTGTGCTTAATAGGTGTCACAGTATTGTCATCATTCGACTATTCCTTGAGGCTAATTTGCCTTATAACAAAAAGCTGTTGACCGCACTGGCTGTGTCATTGTTGGGAATTAATCGTAGAACGAAATTCACAGCGGCAGGCAATGAAGGTCTGGACTGATCGCTTTCAGAAAAGGTGATAAATGAAATGCTCACGTAGAGTATGGATGAACAGACGCGGATTTGTACAAGGAATTTTTGGATGCAAGTGTGTAGAGAAAAACTTAATGATTACGTGGCTTTGACAGCGCTTCAACTAAAAAAACGGCTTCCGGAAGCATATTCCCCCGAGGAAAAGCGACTCTCCATGTAACATAGTTATCTAGTTTCTACTGGGCAATGAAACAGCGAATCCGTAACTATGTTCGCCTTGGATCAGAGTCACAACTACAATATACAGGTTAAATTCGTCTGAAATCTTCAGGTGTTTTGGGCACATTTGAAGCCAGCTCAACATTACTACTCGATGTTTCACGAATGGTAGGGTAGTTAAATCCATGCGAACGCCTGTGGGTCGAAGATTGAAGTATTCCTAACACAATTCCGGACCCCTCGAGCAAATCTTCGATACAAAAGTTAAGTCCAAGTCAAACTTCAATGCGTGTTCTATATCATGATAACCTTAGTCTTCAGCCCACCTAATTTCATTTGCTCAAGTGGCCGGACTTCTGCTGAATAGTCACCCAAAGCTAGCTTAACATGATTGTGCAAATAGAAGCTAAGCTGAACACCTCAGATACTTCTGTTTCAACGAAACGAAAAACGAAAGTTTCACTAATATTTGGTGTGTCATTTTTAACAACATGAATGAGTGCTGTGATCCTACAGAACAAGTAGGTTCTCAGGAAGCTTGGGACTCTTGATCATTCGCAAGAGTGGGAGTTACAGGTGGATGACCATACATGTGGTTAGTTCCCATTCACAGGCAACACAGTACACTCAGATACCACTCGTCTTCAGGGCCATTTCTCGTGGTGACTTGAATAAACAGGAGAAAATACCCCAATTTTAAATGGGAAACGCACATTTTCATCGAACGTATATGCTAGTAGCCGGGTCTTTACGATGGGTAAGTTCTGCCGACAGATCATCGGAAATTTCCTCGATAAGGTCTAGTTCCATAAAAGAAATGTCCAACTTTGGAGACAACACGTGGTGAGCAACCTGATCACTCGTTGGCCTAAGATCTTCCACGTAACAGTGAAGACCAATTTGCGGTACGTCGCTTCTAAAGGTATAACTAACTAACTAAGGTATAACTAACGGGCGATGAGGGTATAAACAGCAATTTTGTGTGCTTATAAGATAGTTCATGATCCTAGAATTAAGCGTATTGCAGCTTATTTATTAATTAGGAGACTCATTCTAGTGCTGGTGTCTTATATCTTCAAATTTCGTTTGATGGGTTCGCTTATCTAAGCGATCTTGTTATATTTCAGTCCGACCATGCTTAGTATCGTGGAGTTAGTCGGTGACAAATGACTAATTTAGTCAATTGTGTTTCGTGCGATATTCACGCAGTAGCATAATTCTACCCTAAGCTTGTGTCTGTGAGGTCTGTAAATTGCTCCATAGAGTTATTCCATCCACCATCTGATCCTGAAAGGGTTAATAAATAAATGAACATATCTGAGGTATGCTGAGGCTTGGAATCTCCCCTTTGTGGCACAGAGCTGTTTGGTTCCAACCCAATTAACAATGCATGGCGGTCACTCGCTTATTTGCTTCTGATCGATGATTGCGGTTGAACGCGCTGAACGTGAAATTCAGAAAAGTTTATTGATATCAGTGTTCAATCTACTTTTGATCACCATCCAGTTTAGGCTTGCTTAGGAGATGCCGCAATTCGCATTGTCGTCTTCTAAGTGAGGAAGGAGTGCACGTTGGTTTCTTCCTAATAGAGGGCAGCAACTAAAAGCAAACATCTTCAAAAGCGTATATAATTTGATTCCGCCACAAAGCCTTGAGGAACTCTTGTGAAACATCTATGCCGTCTGTGTCACGCCGATGTTTATCAATGTCCTAAGCAATTCTCTTCGGAAGGCATTGCACCACAGGCCAAAAAGCTAGTTATTGAATATGGATAAAGTAACCTCAACCTTGAACAATTGGTAGTCACGCAAAGCGCATGTCACTACGCTCATTTCCCTCACCCCACAAAAAAGTAGACGAAAAATATTGCGACATTCGACAATACATTCACATCCAATAAATTGACCAACCTACTGTCACCAAGAGTATAGGCAGACTAAGCAAGTTTGAGTGCGTGATTCAATGTACCACTCAGTTGATTGATATTATTAGCCTATTCGTTCAGCTGCGACACCCTTTCGGTGCCTAGCTGCCATGCTACCTGAAGGAAGCACGAGGGCTGGGATACTGCCAGGTTGCCCAAACCTAGACTGGGGAAGTCGAAAGGCAGCGGTCGGGTTCGAACCACGGACCTTCCGGTCATTGAATTGGACCTCTAACAACTGAGCCATCTCGCCTCCCCCCAATAGTTGATCGATAGCGTGGATTAATTTGGAAACCTTCAATATAAGTTTCGACCTGTAAATGGAGCTCACCTATGCTGAAAAGCCTAGAAGCATTATACAGCTGTTTTGTGTGTATCTCACAAAACCACAGGGGGTTTCGAACACGTGACCATCCAGCTAGTAGTTTTAACATTTAATCGTTCTGCCGGAAATGGTACCACTTACTTGACGGTGCACAACAGAACTTCGGTGGTGATAAATTAATACTATCTTCAAGAATGAACATGTATGTGCAAATTCAGTGCCCTAGTTAATAACCTTTTTAAAAGAAGAAACTGACCAATTCTCCTCATTCCGTAGCACAAAGAAATCAAGACATGCACCGAAAGGACTCGACTACATGCGTATACAATGGTGTTCAAAAACGCAAAACCAAAGCTTGAGAATGGGGGTTGGATGTTATTACTGAGGAAAAAATAAGAATAATAATATTGCTGAACCATTTGGGGTCGCGCTAGTGAATAATCAGTAAGAAAAGTTGGAGAGTAAACACTGAGACCGGCAGGAATTGCCAGTGCGTTCGGTATGCATCAGATGTGGCTAGGCAACCAAAGAAAACAAACACGAAGCGGGATATTGTGCTAATCGTGCAGGTGTGTGGGGAATTGACAGATGGCCAACAGAAAGATAATTGGGAAGTGTGCATCCGTAGAGCGAGTATCATCTTTTCGGTCGTCGTGCACAGAAATCCCTGTGTTCCTATGGGAGAAATTTCTATGATCTATGGCTGTGCATCGATAAAACTAGACCCTATTAGCGTTTGAGGTGTTAATCTTTTCCCCGGTGCATGGGGGTTTGTAGGGTGCTGGCCATCCAACTTGATGACGTCTTCGCGCAG
Source organism: Clonorchis sinensis (assembly GCA_003604175.2). Taxonomy (NCBI): domain Eukaryota; kingdom Metazoa; phylum Platyhelminthes; class Trematoda; order Opisthorchiida; family Opisthorchiidae; genus Clonorchis; species Clonorchis sinensis. Next base: position 84,262,961 of record CM030369.1, read on the forward strand.
CCTCCCGAGTAGCCCGTACAGCTTCTTCGTTAGCCTCACACAACTCTTTGATAACACTATCAAGTTCGTTTAAATAATGCTTTGGATCATCGGAGAAAACTGTTTCCGCAGTGGAACCAGTAGTGACAGGCGAAGATGGTTCTCTCTTATTTGAGCCCGTGCGTGGGGACTTCCAGTCCGAGTTTATTCGACTGATCAGGGAGGAAACCCCAGGAGTTGGGGTGAAATTCAGCTGAGTACAATGGATGGGTTCTTTTTTCATCTGAGGATGTGGGCCACGTAGATACATTGATGCAGAACTGACCTTTGTGCTAAGAAGTTTTGAAAGTGGCACAGAATTCTGTTCATTTGCAACCGTCTTGTTTTCTGAAAAGAAAACATTAACGGGACGTGTACAGACACCATGGAAAGTTTGGGTCTAAAAATCATTTCACAAATAAATTACAATACTTCATAATTAACCACATCGACAAGCGAAACAGCATTCAACCCATAATGCTAGACCTGAGGGTGAGTTAAACACTATTCGGCAATAAAAGAAATCAGGAGAGTTGCTATGTGAATGAATGTAGTTACCGATGCAACCATAGAGCGAGTGAAAAAAAAATTCAGCCTTCAAACAAAACCTCCGCAGTGATGACTCGCACAAATTTTGCCAACCAATAATCTTGGAAACTAAACGAAGGACTTGCTACCGATTTTATGGTAAACAAACTCAACGCAATTAAATTTTATGTTCCAGTAAGACAAGGTGGCAATAAACACCTTTAATGGTGTGGCAATTCTTGTCTAGATTGGCCCGTTCAAATTGGAACCGGCCAACATATATTTTCAGGCGAATAATAAAAGAACTAACTAGGACACATGCATTCAGTGCTAAATGTCTTGGATATCCTGAGGTAGAATTTCATTCGGTCCCAGTCAAGACGACGTCCAACACCTGTTTTCGCAAGCCCACCAACAAACATGGTGCCTAAAATGACAAACGACGTGCAAACATTGGAATATTTTTTCCGTCGTTTGAATAAAGAACAAATAAGCATGTAGGTCAAATAGCTTAAGCAACCATAAAAATATTGTGGGTGGCCTGGAAAACCCAAGGCGCAGCTGGCGTTGTCATCCGCGAATGTTAACGCAGCACCGGTAAATTCGAATAGTCTTCAGGTTCTCCAGATTCAGTGTAAAGAACATGGGAAAGACTAGCTAAGCGTAATCCAGTCTGGTTCAACTTAGGCGTCAGGATACACATTTCAAATTCGAATGGAGCCAACATAGCCTTAGCGTCATCCACTGTAACCTAAGGTACATCCGGGTAGGTTACATTCTTTGTATTTTAGGCCATATGTCTATTTTAATCTCGAAGAACACAGCAGCAAAAAACATGTATCTAGCATCACCCGTCAGTACATGAAAGACTGAACAAACGAGTATATATGGTCGCTTTAAATCGGGTTGGGAATCATCTTAAGTTACACGAAGCGCACTTAAATCCAAAGCGGCTATTGGTTGAAATAAATACGGTGAAGTAGAAATCTCGCTGATTTGGGACGAAGAGTGGAAGAAGCGAATCACGTCGGTGATATCCGCAGTTCAATTTATGTTTGCAAGAATACCTCCTTATAAGAAGCATTCTTGAAGCGCTGAAAGAAACAATCATGTACAGGATAGTCCCTATAAGAATAGAGGTTTTTCTTCAGGTTAACATTACATCGCACTATATATTTACGATAGTCTCAACTGTACACCAAACTGGAAACCGGCAACGAAGTATGATTGTTTTGATTTATTTGTTGTGCTTCGTTAGGACATACAGTCTGAATTCGTTCAAATTAGAAGCCATCGATGAAATTACGTTGCTGTCCTCGCTGGTGCGAGCTGTGTACCGTTACAGTCTGGGGATAACTTGTCATTTCCTAGTTTGATTTAGACAAGTAAAGCTAGGTCTATTTGGCTCGTGATGAGTGGTGTCATCGGTATATACCATTCACATGACTATGCTAGTTTTCACCGACAAGATCTCAAAGCGGTTTAGCCACTGTGCTAATTAGCTTTTCAAAGCGTGCCAAGGACGCAAAATATGCTGCTCATTATTGCATCGCACATCACACTTCTAATAGGTGATGCCAGTCCGCTCACATAGTCTTCATAAGGGAAGAAATCGGCACACATGAATGCTTATTCACCCGCTACATATATATATATATATATATGTATATATAGGTATATCTATATACATACATATCTATACACCTGTGTAAAGCAGAAGAAAGATTACGAAGAAAAGATACGTAACTGGTAAGTAGTCTGTTCCATGCGATAAGTGGGTTTGAGGGTTTCATCCTGCATAGTCGACTAGTTGCTTACATTAGGTAGAACAACATTTCTGAGGAACAGGTTGAATTTCAAAGTGTCCACAGTGAACCCAAGTTCGTCTCTGACTCAAGACAAATTAAAAAAGACGGAATCAGCCCCCGTATGAACAGCCGTTGAATTCAAAAGGCAGTTGAATTAGTCAACACAGAAGCGGCTGGTCGTTAGATGGCTCGGTCGATGGTCGGTCGATGACTCCAACAAACGCTAAACTGGGATGAAAGCCCGGTTAGAGACCTAGAAATATATATCCAGCAGTGACACAAGAGTTAGGCAACAGCGTGTTCCTCCTCATTCGTGTTTAGCCTCTATGCAAAATACATATGCACACGGGCGTTCCGTGAGGGTGAGCTACCAGTTTTGTACCGATTAGATGTTCATTTATTTCACTGGAAGTATTTTGCCGGCAAAACAGCACTTTCTGAGTGATCACGGCTTTTCTCACAATCTCAAGTGGAATTACGGTGCTAAATATGGCCTTTCGCTTGGAGGTTTTTGCTTTGAATCAATTACAAAGGCTTCCAGAGTGCTTGCCTTTTATCGCACTGCACCTGTGGCTCAAAAAGAAACATCAAAACGTTCAAATGAATTGTTGTAAGTTGGTAAGTTGTACGGAATTTCACTACGCGAATAGTAAAAAATGCACAGACGTAACGCTTCCCAGTTCACTGACGAACAAAATGAGGTGACCAGCAGGAAACGGCAACTTTGAGAAACACATTTACGGCAAGCACCACCGGGGCATAAATACCGAGATCACAGTGCACCAACCTACCTTGCTGTCCTCACTACTGTGTGGTATTGAAACCCTTAATAATGTGCAGACGACTCTTTTGGGCCATCGACTGATTTCACTTGCAGTGTATGTTAAGGATTCTCCTGAAAAAATGCAACCACCGGGTCCCGGAAGACAAAATTCTTCGAAAAGTAGTCGAATGAAATATCACTCTACCTGGAAGTAGCGGTGAAAATTCGCCTCTAAAAACACTTGTCTGTGTTCAGTTGAAGACTAATTTTTCGAGTCGAAAATATTGCCACTAAGATGTATAGATGCAAGAACCGTACATTCTATTTTAGACAACTCAAAGTCCTTTCACTCAACAGCGAGTCTTTGAGAACGACTGTCTACACAAGTTCAGAGAGATCTAAGACGTGATATATCTCAATGTTGCAAAACAAGTAAGCCGTTTAGAAGGTAAGCAAGCTCTCAGTACAACCTCGATCACATGGACTTGTACAGTGTGGATGCACACGCCTTGGTAAGACAGATTTTGAGGATAACCGGCCTACCTGATGAACAAAAACAATAGGCGAGATGGCTCAGTGGTTGGAGCGCGAATTTACCGACCGGAAGGTCCATGGAAAGTCCGCCTCTCGACTTCCCCTGTCTAGGCTTGGGCAACCGAGCAGTATCCAAACCCTCGTGCTTCCTTCGGGCGGCATGGCAGCTAGGCACCGGAAGGGTGTTACAACTGAACGATTATTATTTATTATTAAGCTGTCCCCGTTTCCTGATCAGTATTCGCCTAAAGTACGTCCAATCTAAGGGCGTCAACCTCATTAACTATATGGCTATCGAAATACCATCAAGTAGTCCAATATCATCTTGGTGATTTACTGATGGGTGCTCCCAAGAAACTTCCTACGGCACGACGATGAGGAAGTGAATTATTATGTTTGGTTGACGGTTGCTCAATGACGGACAACTAGTGACTAGTGCCAGGTATTAACTGTTATGCCAATAACCCTGGGACAACTGATGGCTTAGAACGGGTTTCTGCATGTCCGCTCGCCTACTCTATGACCTCTGGTACACATCCGCACTTGGGGCTTGCTCAAAGCACCACATTCAGCTCATCACAAACCCGCTGTGATCGATCAGCAACGCGCAGTCACTGACTGGTTCAGTCGCCTTTTATCACACCATATCATTCATATATCCAATACAGCTTCATGTCCAAGAAATTCTGTCAGTCGTGCATGGCCTTTCACCCCATTTTATAAACCAAACAATTGTCCCGCATTGATGGCATTAGCTCAATAAAGCGCGAGTCCAGGTGGTTTACGGTTAGGATCGTGATGACAGATCTCAAACGCCTCAGGCACTGAAATAAGCCGCACGTTATTGGACCGATAATAGTCATGCGAAAGTAAACATCGATAAAAAAGAGTCCAATCCACTCTTTCCAATCTGATTCAAAGTAACCGTTCCCTCATTGTGTGATACAGTTAGGCAGCTAAGACGTCCTGCATAAATAGACCCAAATATTTCGACATAAAAAGGCTGGAAAAATAAAAGGCTCTTAATATGGAAGTGATTTTTACGGTAAGGTGTGCTTCATCCTAGAAAGCAAACCTCGACCTGGCTTGTTTGACCAAGGAAACAAATGCTGACATGCTCTTTTTATTAAGCTATCCGTCACTCATCTTAACATAGAAAATGAGACTATGAATAATTACAACTCAAGTGACACACACTAGTTGCACGTACTTCTGACCATTGGAATTTTGAGTCGATGGATCCATATCTCTTACCCTATGATTGATCGCCAGCTGAAATTAACCAGACTATTTATGAATGGTCAGCATTTTGAATGTGTTAAGACAACTCTACTTTTGGACGGACGCAGAATGATTGAAAATATTTCTCCTTCTCTAGGGAACATCTTTGTGAGACGTCAAAATAGTTCCCCGATGAAAATGGTCCTTCTTGGAAATGGCACAATTAATTATCGATCTCATTTTTATAGTCACCAAAACCGAATCCTATCAAGCTGGTTTAATGCCTATCATTCTTTTGACAGAATCCAAGCCTTGTGGCCAGTATTTCCTGATATTTTTATCCCCCAGTATTCGCCATACCTGAATTGGACCAATACCAAGCAAACGGGATACGCTGTGACATGCTTATCCGCCGTCAGTTTGATGGATTGCCTTCATTTCCCCGCTGTGGAAGAAATATCATCATCTGCGTCATGTTTTGCAGTAAGCAACTTTGTGCCCTGTAACAGTCAGTAGGCCAGGCAGGCCATAATTGGCGTAACTATGCCAAGTAACCCGATAAAAGTGGATTCATTTCTAAGCCCACACTCGCCTGTGGTTGTCCTCATAATAATCCCAGAGCAAACTGGATGGATTCCACAAACCGAAAAAATAAACACAACTGTGCGTCAATCGCATTTCTTTCATCACACATCCCCAATGGTGCGCCTGAGGTACGGTTGTGTACGGCATATCGCATTTTTCTATGAGCTCGATCAGACAAGCCAGTGAGTCAGTTTCGCAACCAAGTAATACAGGTAACTGAAGCTGAGCTACCGATGTTGCGTTCGTGTAGCAGTACCGACGAATAATAAGGATGAAGGGACTCGGGTGTTTCTTGTGAATCGGTCAGTCCGATCGATCGGACAATATAATTCGTGAGCGAAACCAAAATCGGTCACAATATAATTGCGACATCCATTAGTGGTTATTTTCCCTCTATTGTAAAAGTCACCTCACCCCCAACCACGGAGTACCATTAATTATACTAGCGTCTAAGCATATGTTCTGACGAGCACGGGGTGATATCAGCAGCTTAGTCAGTTGATCAATATTGGTCAGTCACAAATCAAAGAATGTATCGACCATTTTACAAATTACAAAAACAATGCCTCTCCCTTTCTCCGGGATTTGTTCTCCCATTCCTCCAGGAAAGAATGCAAAGGAATAACTGAAGTGCAACGAAAGCCGTCCCCCCCCCGGCCGGTGATGTGCTTCCTCTTGAGGGTTTGTTCGATGGGGAGTATTGCGCTCCTGATTCCGGATCTGGTGGTAGTCTAAAATAAATTGATTTTCTCTCTCTCTTTCGTTTTTCTAAGCAATAATGAAGCGAAAGAACCGTTTTCTTACTAACGTTTTGGAAAATCAACATTACGCGATTGCTCCCCATCGGCTTGCGAGCTAATCCATGCTGCAACCAGGGCTGAAGTGCTTTCACAACAAACCTAAATGTCCAGTTGAGGTGTTTTTCGTCTCCAAGTTTAAGCCCAACTAATAGAGGGGGGTAAAACATCAGGATAACACAGCAGGATATTGACTTTGGAGCTATAAACAGACATCCGCCGTTTAATTCGACTGTCAGCCCTTGCGCCGGCCAAGTGTGGAAAATTGGGCACAAATTATAAGCTATTTGGATCGATGCATTTTAGCTAGGTGGGCAAATGACACCCAGATGCACTTATTCCCCTCGCACTAGGTTAAAAACCATTGGATGTCTGTCAAAAGGTACACAACATGTTTGTAGCGAATGAGAGTACCTTTTGGAAAGTTTTAGTTTTCCAGACAACTTATGGAGTAAAGTTAATGGAAGGGTGCAGACATTTCACTTTCGCCAGCAAATTTATTAACAGGGTTTTTCGATAAACAAAAGACCGAGCAAATTTGTTCCGCCAAATATTATTTCAAAAATAAGCAAAGAAGGCTGGTATCTCAGGATGGTCTGTTTATTAAATAAGATTATCTTTTGCGGTTAATTTAACGAATTACTAGGGCGGTTCTGTTTGGTAGATGAGGCACAGTGAAAATACATACAAGTTTCCAAGGGAGAAGGTCAACTTTTGAAGGTGTCTCTATGGAAACACATATTCATGCAGAATATCGGGGAAGGACTATTGACGCATGTTTGTTCGATGAAGACCAACAGTCACACAAAATGTAAAACGCGCAGAGAAACATAGATACGAAATTCTGTATGCAACAGTTTATGAACTGCTGCATGATAATTAGACAAGTTTCTGACACTTTTAAATGTTCTATGCAGTATAGCGACCATTGCCGTAAGTATGCGTTGGGTAATTCAGAATGGAAGGACGTGACCATTGCGGGAATTATATCTTGGCGCGGTCAAGTACTCAGCGTATGAGCAACCTCGTTGCCAACGCCTGTCACGTCATACTTAGTCATAGCCAGGCACAACTGATTTTGGAGGCGCATCGGAGTGTGAAAACCCAGGAAGTCAGCAAGTGAACTGCAAGCGTTTTATTCTATCGATTCGGCTGTACTCATGGTCCAGTGGAAGTTAAAGCACTCCTGAGAATCGATGTTTAGTTAGACAAACAGTCTGGTTATTGGCCAGAAGTTACTTTCCGACTTAGTTAACAGCTAATAAGGCCAAGAATCATCACTTTTAACTGACACACACCAGATGCCAAGGACTGGTTATCCAATGCATACTCCTCTGGTAAACAGCCTGAGGCTGCTAAGCAACATTTAGCGAACCCGACTCCTTTTATATACAACTGATGCTCCTTCAATGGAAACGAGAAAATTAGTGACAGCTTTTCATGATTTGACAACTTATTTCTTTGGTAAAATTGTACTTGCTAGGTTTAAGTCGGATAAATAAAAGGCCTTTTGTCCTCTTTTAACATGACTTTTAAAAACAAATTAAAGACCGAGTTGGCAGAGTAGAACTGACTTATAAATATCGAGGGGTTATTGTGTTTAATCAGTTTGTCCCAATCGGTGATGTGCGAGTTTCCGCACAGTCGCACATAAGCAGCACAAGACGCACTTGCTGAGGCAGCGCATCCAAGGGATAGGCCAGAATTCCCATGAAAAACCATCATTATTTATATTTCAGGTGAACATTAAAAAATAGCACATCATGCCACATACAGAGAGTTGAAAATCTTTGCTGTCCATCAATAACAGCCACTTATGTTGTGTAAAACCTAGTAGGATTACTGCATAGTTCATCTGGATCTCATAGTTTCAGCACTCCGACGAAAAAAATTAGAATGTCACCAAGGCAAAAAGTTTTCTCCACAATATGTTGCACGGTCTTTAAGCCTAAAAACCAAATGTCTATCAGGATCCTCATGTTACAGCCTTGTTTCCTTCATATCCGTACAAACTTAGACGTCTGTGAATGAAGTCAGATTACTTACCGGCCCTTGAGTCTCCGCATTTGATACATTTCTCGAATGTGGACATCAGAAAACTAATCACTTGCGTCTCGAAAGTTACTCTGGATTCCATCACCTTTGAAAGTTTTCACAGTGGGCCATTTTTAACGATGTTAAATACTACTTGTATTCGGTGTATGCAGAAGTAACAAGGCTATTTCACACAGGTATCCAGCAGAGTAATGGAAACGAAACCACATTGTTCCTCTAGATGATCATAAAAGGGGGCTCGTCGTAACAATCGTCGGGACCGTCCATAGATAACATTAGCCGCCAGTAAATGAGGAATTCTACTTAAAACGCTGTTCTGGTGTACAACAGTAATCAAGGATTACACGTAAACTTGGCCTAGCATTGCAAGTCCGTGTGGTTGCGCGAAAGAGAGATGAGGGACGTCAAAGGCCTGTTAAGCGGAATGGTGCTGTGGTGATCCCGCTTGGGCATGACATGCCAATCTTATGGTAGAAAAATGTATGGATGTAAATTTTAACTGCAGCATTAAGTTTGTTCGAGGTAAAACAATCATAATCGTTTGATTATTTGGCGGCATTTAATTTGCTGTGTAAACAGTGCCGGCCTTTTTAACGGATCAGCTACAAGTTTTTCAGCAGATGTTATATTCGTGGGTTAAAATTGGGACGTGTACAGAGGGTGGCGATCGTACAGGGCGTCCAATAGGGCGAACTGTAATATTAAGTAACTAACAACTGTGTTTAACGGTTTGATATAAAGAACAGTGCATGTGGATTACGAGTTACTAGTAAAATCGGCCAATAGATTTTCCTTTCAAACCGACTCCTTAAACTACGAATTAATTCCTTCGGGTGGGGTGAGGTTATACTCACTTTTTTACCGAATGATTCTACTTCCAGAATGAGGTATTTATGAATAATGCAAACCACTGACTGAAAAACAGGAAGTTTTTCCCATCTGGGACATTCATACTGATGGAATCAGGTTATTCTTGAATATACGGGATCACTGGTCGATGTCACGACCGCTGGGTGGCAATCAGTTATTTTTCTAAATATGTCGTAAAAAATCGACATTCAGATAAACCATGCAACTTTTGGACAGGTTTTTGATCTCTGCCCTGATCCAATTAATGGTTGAAAGTATGCAAATAGCCAAGGCCTTTCCAGAATTGAGCTAAATATGGGCAAGTTGAGTTGTCATCCTATCATAGCAAGCCCCCAAAAATATGTCTACATTAAGGGCCAAAGCATCTATTATTTCGAGAGGAACCTTCTCGAATGGTTTGGTGGATATGCAAATATACATGCAGTGTAGACTACGTTATGCTTGCACTATGCTCGAAAACAAACACGTCTTCAGTATGCACCTCTTTAGAAAACCCCTCAGTTTCTATAGATGTTGAAGACTCTCCTTCAGAAACTTCTTCCTCCCTCAGAAAGGAACTGCGACTTGTATCACAAAAAACTAGGTTGCATTTCTACATAGAATTCGCAGAATCCGTAAGTTGCCGACCCATCTGCATGAATTTTGGCTCTTCTTTCCAGTACGTTATTGTATTGACATAATCCTCAGCTAGTTCACCAAACAGCAATAAACATAGGTGTAATTTGGGTGTTTGGCTCTTGTCAGCAAGTCAATAATGACTGTTCAATTGACCTAATCCATCTATATCTCTAAATCTGTCGTTTTTCACAGCTTTATGCAACCATTTTCGCATCACTGCGCCATCCGAAATGTTCATGATCTCAGTCTCCTCATAGTCTGAGATTCAACGAACCGCAAAGCCTTTTCAGTTTTCCATAACTGCGAAATCGCTCCCACTCAACTGGAAACAAGACTGCTATTTTATGAATTCATTCTTTGCACACTTCGACTGAGCGGAGAATGCCGAGAGTTATCCCTTTTTATGTAGTCTTTTTCCTAATTTCATCGAGACCGCTGTCTTTACCGGGTTTCAAACACTGTTAGAGAAGAAGCTAGAAACTCTAGAAAACAGTTGTGGTTTACGCTTCCGTTAGAAAATAAGTAGAGGAAGGCCAGTTTGAAGCAAACGACCGAAGGGAAACCTCATGCGTTCGCCCTGTCCGATAAGCATATCTGCAAGCAAAGGTACTTCGGTTCGGTATGCGGTCGGTCACACTGTGATTTCACAGTACTATTACGAGGCAAAAAGTTTCGGTTCCAAGCGTGCATTGTGTCCGCACCATGGCCACTCCTCAAAACTATTTTCCGTTAGCGAGTTTGCAACTTATTCGTCTTCAGATTCACGAATCGACATAAATGACGGAGGATATTGCAGAAACATTCCACTCAAATACAATACGGTACCTCTCTGATCAGAAACATTCGGCCTCGTGGGAGCAAGTTTAACGTCTCTCTTATCCACCTCGTTGGAGTGCCTCATGAATTCGCTCTTGCAGTATTTAGGTTAGGACAGAAACAATAGATAAGTCGCGAGGTATCTTGGTTTCATATTTTTGTATCATGAAGCATGTTTTGCGTTCCACAACTGATGGAAGTAAATGAGATGTTGACATCTAGCGACTCATTCCTCTTGCTACCTTCATGAACTGGATTGGTGGGATCCACTGTTCCCGAAGTTCGCGTTAGTTATCCATGACTGGAAGTACCGTCAACTGGTTGAAACTCAAGTGTGGAGACAGTTCCTATATGTATTGCACCAACTTCAAGCAGTGAAAAATTCCTTTATTACATTATACGCACATGACAATGTACTCTTTCACGAAGTACAAAAATGGCAGGTGCTCCTAAGACCACAATGTGTTGCTTGCACACAAACCATTTGTTTAGACTATCAACAAGTGTTCATTCTGCAAGAGGTTGAAATATTCAAAGCGACTGATAACAGTGGCATGTTGGCTTGTGTTGGTACAACCGTCGAATTTATGTAGGATATGAATCTCGTCTCGCTGGTAAAACGCTTGCATCAAATTAGGTTGCTCTCGGTCGGTTTCCGTTTTTCTCTATGGCTACGGATGCGAAAAGTGCAAAGCCACTTGAAGCTAAGTAATACTTCAGTCCAATTTAACCAACATATACTTCAAGATAGACAAGTTAGGTAGGATTCAACTTGTGCCCGCGACGCTGTGATATCCCTTAAGCTTACATTTGAAACGAGGTTTTACTTGAAATGCTGCACTGATAAGTTTTGTAGCCATCCATTACTAACGAAAATGTGTCCATTATCTTATACTCACTGTACAATGACCTTACAGGTATTATCACGCGTCATCCTCGCCCCTCTGTATTGTAAAATGCCCCTGCTAAATACCTCAAGAAAACTGCGGAAAAAGGGATTCCTAGTTAATATGGAAGTTAGCGGAGAGCAGCGGGGGCTCAGTGAAAAGGAAATTCTTTATCTCTTGGAAAAAAACCAAGAGTAAAGCTTCCTTTCCTGAAATTCAAGTTACGCATCTGGATGTATAAAACATGAAGTATTAGCTGGAAGCTATTTTTTGGCTTTTACTAGCTCACCATTCACTCACCGAATGATCCATCGCTTAAATAATGAGGAACATAGAAGAATGTTCAACTCTGAACTAACTACTCGCTAGATAAAACAGGTTTTCTAGCTTGGTTTACACAATATACTGTAGATACCACCCTGGGTGGGGGGCTCAAAGATCCGGAAGAGGCTTGTTTGTATCCGCTATGACCTGTTTGCTGTGAACCATTTCAAACCTTGTGCTTGAATAAGAAAACCGTAAATAGCCAAAACATGCAATGTCTATGAGGAATTCCATGCGCGCGAACAAGGCCATACGGGGCTGCTGAATATGGGCTACCAACGTCCTTCAACCTTCAAAGGTAACGCAAATGAGTTGCATGTACCAGTAATGTTAGGTGATAGTCAAAAATGTTCTACTGCTAATCTTATCCTGGGTATAAGCATACATATGCTTATATATATATATATATATATATATATATATATATATATATATATATATATATATATATATATATATATATATATATATATATATATATATATATATATATATATATATATATATATATATATCACTGGGCAGATGACTGAGTATCTGCTCATTAAAAAACAAAGGAACCACGTCGAAGCCAAGTGTGTGTACCTTCAACTAACACCACTCCACCCGTACATACGAATCCCTTTCCGTATTTTATGTGTTTGTTTTTTTGCGAGGGGGTCTACACAAGTATCCGATAGGCAGATGATTTTAATCTAGGGGGTTGGGGTTGCTCAGGTGCTGGAATAACTGATTAGATCACAGCAGTCAACTCATTCGAATTATGAGCAACGGAATAATACAAACTGAACCGAACTTTTACTTTGTCAAACCAGCATTTACTGTTATCTTTTTAGGCAATTGTACAAAAGCCTAGTCACTGACAGTACTGAAATGAAGTCAAAAAATTTTGATAGCTAGTGTATTCTACGGGCACAGAGTCCACTTGTTACGTTACTGCTTCGCGTACCTAAATGCATTGTTACCTGAACTAAAGAATGCAGTCAGTTCATGAAAAACTCATTAGCATTGGTTTGACTCCCTTAAAAAAGGTTGAATAGTGTGCTTTAACTTAGCACCATCATATTCACATGCACGGTCATCCGATTATACGAGATCAATATCTAACCTGGACCAATCGATAGTTCGCAACTCTGGCACCAAGTACAGATATTGCCTTCGCTGTTTATGAATACGTAGATTTCTGAACCAACAGGCCTTCTCACATCAAAACACGCGTTGTAAACCTCAATGAGCCTTTGGCAACAAAAATTTACATAAACTTTTGGCTGTTGACATCAAACACAGACAACAATATCTACACGCATGCCAAACAAATTGCGGCGTTCTAGCGTGTATCTAGTTCCATAGAACATAGATTAACCCGAATGGTAGGTTGATGCACTACAGAGGAGAATGTCCAACAGGCTTTGTTGTTCCGAAAACGCTTGGCAGCTCTGAGCAGTAGCAGCGCTCTGTCCCCATATAGTGGAAGAATCTTTTACAGAGCACGGAAAATGTAGACTGAGTCGTCCTCGGTTGGATACAGTTGTTCTTAGGATAGATCAAGCCTCGATGGTCCGTCTAGAAGGGCCCACTTTGCAGAAAAGACCACTACCACATCAATGTTGTTCCTTCAAACAGGGCGGGTGTGCCGATGAGGCTTGCTGAATCAGTTGTGAACATGTTCGGGTACTAGGTAAGCCTGGAAAAGATGGCGATTATCCACACAACAGCTGACAGCGACAGAATTAGCCGTAGGACTATCCTACCTAACATTTCTTCGCCATAGTGATGAACGAGAACCTGGTTCTAATTTCTTTAAATGTGCAGTACTTGGGGTAGAAAGTGATGCTAAATGAATTATCGCATTTTGGACCTTCTGATCTCCAGTCGCAAACTAGAGAAGCCAGAGTTTCGAGACTAGTGGAACGTATTCCTGTGCCAGATCTGAAGATCAGATTTGATGTCCGAAACATGGAGAAAAATATCGGACAAGAAAAAGCCGGACTTCAAACGGTACACACACAACCATATGCTTGGTCACCTAGCTCATTTTTCCTGTGCGTAAGTAAGCAAACAACTATAAAACGATTACATCAAGACCACTCGGTCAAACCGATTTGATCTGGCATTAATCTCGAAGGTACGCTACTAACCCCTCTGATTTCCAGCAGTTTCCGCCTGCCTCCTACCATAAAATTCTGTGTTAACCGTGTCGAGAACACGTACTACAATCTGCCTTGCGAAATCAGAATAACAGGTAGAGACCTGTTTAGATCATCATCAGTTTGAAGAGCAGCTTGAAATTCGCACACCGAATTTCCCCGCAAAATAATGTAGCTGGGTAGCTTGTAGGCTGACTAGTTTGCCAGATTGACGAAACTCATTCGGTCGTCCAGACGGCTGAATGAATATAAACGAACCTTGATAGCGGATGAGAAGGATATTGATTACTGTTTTTTGCGGTGCTCCAGTTTGCCTGAATGTGAAATTAGGACCGAGCTTACGTTGATCAGCTGTCTACGTTAGTATACTGAAGCAACTATCAGTATGGTTGTAGTTCCTCAAAACTTGATTTCTGAACTGTCGGAGTAGTTATCTTGTACAGAACAGTCTCCGAGACGTGAAAGTATCTCATCAAGTCGCTCCGTCATGGCCTTGACTTTCAATAAGGAATGGTACTGATGTCCGCAAAGTTGTAACGATCAGTTTTATAATCATGGAAAAAGCCAGGTCACACAATTTTTATTCTATGCAATCAGTTGCTGAGTCACCTCTTATTCGACGGAGTTAGCATCTTTCGATATAATTTTACCATACTATTCTGACCTTTGACTTGAACTTCCAGAAGACGTTGACGTCGGGCGAAACAGATTACATCGATTTTAATCGTGTCAGCACATGATCGAAAAATTCGATCCAGACAATACTGAACGAAAGGTATTCTGAACCCGAATCCAGTCAAACCATGATGCTTGACGGACCTAGCTTATCCAAATACCCTCAGACTGTGTGTTTGAAAAAGGTAAGAAAAATTATCGTCTACCTTGGGGTGAGCTTGGACTGCAGGTTGGTAACTTCGTTGCACCCGAGGTTTGGTTTGCACTCGGTTTAGGTGCGGTAAATGGCGGCACCCGCATAACGGCTGCAGAGCCAACGCTTGGTGTTTGTGAAACGGTACTCGTAGTCACGGGGTTGATCGAGGTCGATATAGTAGCAGCCAGAGTGGGTATGGGAGGTGGTATCGGATGATTTGGCTGTGGCGGTGGTGACAAACGGGTCGCCTCTTCCTGTCCCGGAAAGCAAGCGCTGGATGTTCGCGTCCTGGTCAATTCAGCAGACTTCCTTTCCACTTCATTTGAGTGTGGCGGTGGTGGTGGAGGTGGTGCGCACGGTAGATCATCAGTCATTTCTTTTGACAAATGTCCATTTCGCGGTGGCGACACTGGCGAGGGTCTGAGGGTCGGAAAGCTACTTTCAGCTAATCCATGATCCACGGGCGTCCTGGGCTTCGGTTCGGGTTGAAACA
Organism: Clonorchis sinensis; assembly: GCA_003604175.2. Lineage (NCBI taxonomy): Eukaryota > Metazoa > Platyhelminthes > Trematoda > Opisthorchiida > Opisthorchiidae > Clonorchis > Clonorchis sinensis. The sequence goes on from CM030369.1 coordinate 84,278,296, forward strand.
AATGTGATTCACCGTTTGGTTCCCTAGTCGTCGCTTGGTTATTCGGCCGAGCACGAGCTGGCAAAGGTAGTACATTCACTGCCCCAGGTAAATTTGTTCCTTTCCGTGGAGGACGCGGGATATTGTCATAAAAACTTGTGTTTTCGGCTTGATTTTGAGATTGCTTCCGCTGGAAAAGCGAAGGATAGAGAAGCGAGGTTAGTGGAAATCAGATATCGATGCGGAATCTGATAAACAGTTCTGTGTAATAGAGGTAGTTCGCACCAATATATGGGCTAGGTTTACCTCGCTTATCGAAGCTGCGTGCTCGCCTGGTTATCATCTTGATAATGAAATGAAGCGGTCACGCCAGTCATTCAATTACGGACAAACATGTTGCGAACACGGTGACGATTCGATCAGTGCATTGCGCTTTCCGTCGACAACCACTGCCGAACACAGTAGGTGCCGCACAAAATGGTGCATTCGTAACGCAACACGCTCTCTACTTAAAATAATTCACGTAAAATACTCGGCGCAATCCTAAATGTAGTTATGCCGCAATAAATTTGAACCGAGACCGGGTATTTCCATCTATCATTATGGTGACTGACATCGTACACAAAGGCATAAAAAATGAGATTTCCCATGACGAATATTTCATCAAGAATAAGTTCATTGATGTTGAAATACCACTCGCTTGCTTGCAACCAAACACCCGACTATGATTTGGAGAATCGGCTCACTTGCAACGAACGGATCGTAATAGACTTCGCCCATCGTGTACGACTTATGATGTCTTCACATTCCTGTCCAGAATGTGGCAAATTCGAAATTCCTCAAAGTTGCTCAAAATGAACACAACCTGAAGTTCCCAAAATCGGGATGACGTAGCTGTACAGCTGTTATAAACTTTGCCTTATGGACTGACATTCGGGACAAAATTCAATTTTGAAGTAACATTTCCTCTCGTGTACGCATCAAGAAGCTGATTGAAAGGGATGTACCAGGATGAAAATTTAATCCCAAAAATCTTCTAGGTTATCAAGAGGTCACCTAACCCATCCTCGTACTCCTTAATAACTTTAGTTGATACCGTCAACCCTATTTTATTGTATTTGTCCAACCAGTTAGCTCCTTGATAACGAATATTCTTGACTAATCAGTATAGCGCTCTTGAATTATGCTTTAGCGGTGCTATCCTTCAGTGAGGATAGGCGACCAAAAAGAACGGAAGTAAGTTTTATCTCTGTGGATGTGAGACATGATGTTCAGTAAGCAATAAATTTTTATGAACGTGTTCAACCAACAGCAAACAGCCAACAACAACAAAAGGTCTCTCAGCCATAAACTCTTCAGCACTATTCATGCTGCAAGCTGAAAAAAATGACGCTGGTTAAATCATACTGACTGTTTTTAATACCTATCGAGAGCATAACGATTGGACATTATTTCAAACCCGAAAGATTGTTCGCTCACATTCGTTCTTTTTTTGGTTGTGTTCGCTGTATAAAATTGGTCCTGTGAAATCAACGTGCTGGGACATTCAACACTGTCATAACTCCACTGGAAATAACCCTTCATACGGCACTAGTATGGAATCGATATTCTAACTTCACCCACGACAGCGTGCTCAGTAGTTGTGTTTTTGAATTGTCATACCTGCTGTTGTAAAGGAAATCTTGGGGCTGGAGTACTGTCTTGTCATAATGTGATATATTCCAGCAGCTATTTCTGGAGAACTATATCTAAGGTTCTCCAGTACAAATCATTACTACACCTCAGAGGATAGCCTGATAGGGGCGGCTGACTGTGAGCTGCTTGGTGTTACAGTCAATGCTAGCCAACTGCTTAAAATTACTGTTTAAAATGCATTGATATCAAACAGTTAGTCACATGCCTTACACTTTTAGAATGAACAATCCCTCAAGAGAAATGTGAATCAAGTCCACAACAGTTAATGGGTGTACTAAAAACAAAACCCAAATAGGTGTCTCCACCCACTATTGATCTGTCCTGTTTTATGTACAAGTTTTACTACTCCTGTCGTTTCCGCAAACGTTGTAGGTCTGAATCTGTAAACTTAAACGAAGTCATTAACGTCCTGTTGAGAAAATACTCCGTCTGTCTTTTTCCTTAAGAATTCCTTTGCACTAGGTTGTCTGATTTCTGCGTGGTCCAATTAGAGAGTGGAACGGCGCTTCCACTAAGTTCATGTATAACAAATTTGTCTAATTAACTCCCGTTATGTTCGGACAGAAGTTGTCCAGAAAAAAATGTTTTAGGCAACAAAGTTCACTCGTTTCTGTTCTAAAAAACCTAATTCAGGACTGCAGAAGAGCAGAAACCTTTCAGTACTATGTGCGGTGTACCCTAAAACTATGGATATAGAACGACGTTACGACTAAATTATTTGGGAAAAAAGTTTCCTTTGCCGAAGACTCTATACATAGAGGTGTATATATTTTATATATTTAAGGTAGCGTCTGAAACAATGCTGGTGCCTGATAATGAAAAGATAGACTTCCTCAATTCGAGGCAGTAAAGCTACTGAGTAGTGATGACAGTTAAAACGATTTGAAAGAACGACTCTTAAATACTTCGGTTGAGGGAACATTCTGTCTTATTCTCCCTGGCTGATCTGAAAAGAAAATTCAATTTCAAGTAATTCTGTTCATCAATTTATCAGAAGGAAAATCACTTCTAGTTGTATTCTAGTTCGAATCAACCTGTAGTTCAACCCCGTCGTCTCCGAATGCAACTGTTGTCGTCAATGAATAACTGGGAAGAATTTACGGATTTATGAACTCGTTAAGTCTTGAGCTGTCAAAGAATGTCCGTCTGTCAAAGCGAGTTGGCTCAATTGGGCACCAGCTTAAGTGGAAAGGCTGTTACTTAAAACAATCGAAACACATGATAACATTCAATAGTGTCGTTTCCCAATAGGTCTGGTGTATGATGTTTGTCAAATTGTGACAGCTGATAGTTAGTTCTTCGATTATATTACACTAAACTTTAGCAGTCCGGTATTCAACTACGGAATTTTTTTGGTTAAAATTCGAAACCAGCATGCCCCATAAACGAAAGTGTCAGTGAAATGTCCGGGAGCTTAAATCAACTTTATAAGTAGTTTCGTGTAGAGCAAAATACTCCCAAAAATTAGATGTTATTCCAACTGAAACCTGAGGAGGCTTTTATCCCGCTTATTCATTTAAATATTATTATAAACCACTGAATCTGTCCAGTTCGGTTATTTCATCATTACACCCTCGTAACTAAGAGCCGAGTGGTGTTAGTCACTTTCTCGTCACACCATTCACCATTAACTTAGCCTAATATTCAGTGAAAAACAGATCTCACTCAGTCTACCAGTCCATGACAAATCAGGTAGGATCCATCCCTCTGAACCTTTTTTCGTGCAAAGCTTCTCGGATTAGTTCAGGTGGCGTCTGTAACCTACCGATTTCAGCTAACCAGTAACTGGGAGGAGGTGCCAAAAACGCAGTTGGATCTTCCTTATTGAAGTGTACGCACGTGAATCCCAGGTCAGAGCCATGTCATGTAGTTAATAGCTTCCTTTGAGCACACCAAACGTCCTAAACTTGTAACTTTTCACAATCCAATTCCAGCAGAACATAGGAATTCACTGTGGTGGTTTTTGCTAGCATCATGTGTACCAGAGTGGAACAGACGTTTGCTTCACGTGTGACTGTTCATTCAATCCATCCATTAATGCCGGTGAATAAAAGTTAGGCAGCAGTCATTTCACTCTTGTGTACGATTTGTACGCGTCTAATTTATCTGGTTGATATGTTGATCTTTGAGTATGCTCACAAAATAAGAGGTTAAAAGTAAGATTTTTTCTGGTTACAGTCCACTGAGTGGAGAAGAAAATTTAAGCTGCATCGGAAAATACAAGGTATAGTGAATACTGCTAATACTAGTCAAAGTGGCTCTGTTTCAACATTTGACAACACGTCTTCAACAGCTTTCCGTTAAGCGTTTGTGACAAGGTAATTGGCGGTTATGAAAGAACAGAGAGTTAGGTGCGCTCACGTTTCAAGCAACCGTGACGATTTCGATACTCGGTGTTGAATATCCCGTTTTTATTTCAGAGTACTGCATAGACCTCGAAACATCTGTTCGGTGAATCGTGTTTCAGTTTGTCCTGTTTGGGCAGATATCTACAGAAAACCTTTCAACCCTTCATCATAAACTTGTCTATATGTATTTTCTGAAGCTTCATCGCATTAAAAAGCATATCGTGGGAACAGCTCTGGAATAAGTTTACCAAACTGTATTGAGGATGGTAGCGGCAGGCTACGGAGAAGGGGCTCTTCTAATACCTTGGATGCTGGTCAGACCCTCAAAAGCTCGGGTCTGTACCGGTTCAGTGAACCATGCTGATTTCGTGATTGTTGTTAGGTTTTAAACCAGTACTTTATCAATGCATATTGTCTACAATAAAACTACAGTTCTAAAGCATCTATGTTTTACCATTATCTGTTACATGAGGCTTTAGTAGTGCTGGGTTAAGAACATTCTTATTTAGAAACTGTGTTTGTTTGGTAAAACAATCGAAGCTATCAGATGTTCTATCAACGTCAAAATTTTATTCAGTTTGTCTAACCTTTATACTGTTGTGCACCATAAATTCTGAGGTCAAAAAATCATAAATTTGTTCAAAACACATCATGCTTTTCACGAAGACGACCTTCAACTGCAGCTCCACTGGAAGCTTAGATGGAAAATTTCATAATATCCTCAACCTACTAACCCTTGATGATTGACTGAGTTCTTGTAAATAATAAACGGAGAATTCATTATCTGGTCCGACAAGTGAGTGTATCAAAAGGTAGAAATAGTGAAACATCTTGAGTGAAAGTCAACAGTAGTCCGTTTGAAACGCTTACACTCCACAACAAAGATCTAATCCGCAAAATGACCTACAGCCTTACTTTGCCGTATCTAGACGCTCCTCAAAAGTGATTGGTGACATCATTTAGGGCATATAAAAAATGTTTTACTTAAAGTTCTGCGTGAGATTTAGCTAAGCAGGTTGTAAAATACGTAATTGTTAGGATTTCTTTGTTAGTTGCAGTCCCCGAGATGCACACACACTTGACTCACGCCCTATTGGTTGTTGTACCGCCTTGAATCCGCAACAAAAGAAACGGTTACTCGGACATGGGTTAGGGGCGTATTTCTCCATGGTGCATTCGACTGAAATGTGATACACACTGGAGCTGTGGGGTGATCGATAGAACCGGTTTATTTGGCCACCAATGAGTCAGTCGTTCATCGACAAAACGGGCGCGCCTTTGTTTGTGCACGTGTCCATTTACAAAAATGCAGCACAATCCAGCGTTTGTGGTCTACCCATATGGAGGTGAGCCACAGAAAACGGACGCCGATAAGCTGATTCCTTCACAGATCCACCAGATGTTGAACAAAAACGATGAGATTCCAAGTTTCTTTGTAGGAGCTCTACAGCTAAACTCTCAAATATCGTGCGTCTCTGCAGACAGCACCTTTCCGCAATGGTCATTCTTAGTCGACTTCATAAAATTATTATGTGTAAAAGGCATTTTAGGTTTCTGTGAGCATCAGACAGGAAAAAAACATGAATGACATCGAAATAGACGTTTAAGCTCCTCTAAAGGCAAATATTAGATAAGGACATTCTGTTTTGGAGAGAAGCGGCGTGTTACAGCATGCCCAACAGCATTCAGTTCCTTGGAGCGACAGTCTACCACCGATCCCTTCAGCCAAATTATGACAGGCGGTATGCGTTTCATAGTTGTTGTTTTAAAGGGTATTACACAGTGATAATATCCATTAGGAATTACCACAATGTACGGATGACCAAATCAAGCAAAACTCACCGCTCGTGCCGGAACCGCTTGTACCAATTCTCCGTCCTCTGAATTCGTTGCAGCAGAATTCGCCCCGGGAGATTGTGAGCTTGGATCGCTGACCGATTCGGAGGTTACAGGAGGAGAACCGTTCGACAAAAATCCATTTGTTCTGGTTGTTCGATCACTGATTGCTTCTGACGCTTGTTTCTGTCGCTTTGACCTGGCTCGTGGCAGCGTGCCAGGGTATGGTAATGCACAATCTGTTTCCGTATTTGAGACTGATGTGCGCTCCATCGTTCCGTCCGGAGTAATAGCTACTGTGCGAGCGGATGTTTGCTGTCCATTTAATTCAAGGTTACTTACAGCCATCTGGTTTCGCCTCAAACGCTGTTTGGCCTCAAGCGCCAACTGACGGATCTGAGTAACTAGCATATCAACTGGTTGGCCGTTTGGTGGACTACATCGGAAAAAGAAGCGACCGTCCCCACTGGAACATCGGCGACCAGCATCCACACGCAAGACGCCGTTGGCTGCACCAAAGCTGATAAAAGCGGGAAACAAAACACCTCATGTTTTGCGTCCGAAAATAACATGGAAAATAAATTCTGATATATTCTTGGAGGAAATTACTAATAAGGTTGATGAATCACTTGCGACAGACCACGACCGGTTTCCGTTAACTTCATGTTCTACTCCTACCCAAATTGTGCAAAATTCGTGAAATAAGCGCATTTCTTTCAGCTGGATCTCTCGTTTATAATATTCAGCAACCTTATTGGCATTTTCCTTCAAGAAAATACACTACGGTAGCTCGAATGTCGTGCGATTGAATCACGAGACGTCCTTCCTGCAACATATTCAGTTGAATAATATCATAAAAAAGAGGGTTATCTGGGATTCAGCTGAGCCTCCCACCAAAATCGGCTTGATGTGAACTGGTGTGAGTTCCCAAATAGTGCAACTTCACAGTGCCTACTTGCCCTTTTAACTTAGGGTCCTAATTCAAAATGTCACTGCTTCTAGTACCCAACGCTATCAAAGCTCTTTCAAGATATCAAAAATGTCTCAGATACTGATATAGCGTTCAAGTAAGCAAGAACACAAGAAAGCGGTCTCTGCTCCGGCGAAAAGCAGGTCTCTCCCGCACTGTTCGCTCAGGATCTTCGGAGATCGTAGTGACTGTAAGAATCTAGGAAGGCCTTCGGTAAATATCCTGAAAAATTGCTTGAGAGTTATGAAAAACAGAAAACTGATATAAAAATTGTCCGGTGGACCTAACTGTTGATCTGATTAACATGTGAACTTTTAGAGTTTCTTAAGCTTTCACGCCAGTGGTACCATGATGATGTTAAAAGACATTATTCGGATATACCCAAAAGTCCACGGTACCACATAACCCATAAACTCGACGACTCAATAACCGATTAATTTAGTCTTTAACGTCTCGCTGGAGCACAAACGTGTTCAAATGTATCTGTCAGAAAATATGCACCAGAGTGTGGTTATAAACATTTTGAAGCAGTTTCTACCAAAGATTCAGTTTTTTTGGACGAATTCAGCTAACTGTGGTCTAACTATTTGTCCTCATTGGTGCATCTGATGACTTGCAGGCGGATGAGATTCCAGGTTACCTGTGAACTATGACGGCTATAGATGCGCACCTGCGTCTTTTTCGCATCACGAAATCCCGGTATCTTTCATATCCCAATAGGATCTTAAAGTGTCGAGATCGCAGTCAAAAAGGGGCACAATATGTTCAAACAATTCTCCAGACTACTGCGTGGGGGGAACCGATGGATTGCCTACGTCTCAATGAACCTAAACTTTTCACCAAACGGATTTCCGATTCCTATAGAGGCACTGTCAAGCACCTTGAGAACCATTTGTTCTGTTTCATCAAGACGTATTACACCGTGCATCTGGGCACGAAAAGTTATAGTGAATGCCAAATTACTGTTCAATATTCAATGGGTTGTTAATTCTTCGTTGTGCCCTTGCAGAGTCTACTCGTTAGCTGGGACTACTAGACTAAACTTTTGATGGAGGCTTAGTTACTAAGCGAACAAGTGGTGGTTCACGTATATTCACTACTGCGGCGGTCGCTCACCCACCACATAAATTCTGTACTATTCATCTCCAAGACAACAACCGTAAAGCTTTCTATACGAACACATCCAACAGCAAAGTTCATAGGTCCGACTGCCAAACGGGCCCTCCAAACAGAAAACGTTCGGATCGTCACCTGGCCTTAAAATTGACAACTGGCTGACAGGAAAAGACTTGAAAATAACTACTGCGTGTCGTTTCAAAGGGCGTCAAGCATATGGTTAGTGACCAGTCAGTTAGGACGATTTCATTAGCCTGGAAAGTTTTTACTAGAAGATCGGTGCAGTGAAACTTACAACAAAGTCCATTAAGACCAAGAAGAACTTCACGTGCTTCAAGAGGTTATTACCAGATGCATGCAAAAATGAGCCTAGTATTTTGCATGCATAATTGCAACAAACAGTAAACAGGATACCGGTCCGCTACTCAATAGTGCTTGTGAGAAAATGTCGAGGAACTGTGTCGTCCGAACTGAATGCCACAGGTATTCACTGCTCGTCTATTTGTGTGTCATGGCCTGTGATCAGTGTACGTGGTGGTCATTAAACCACATCATTCATGGCCACTTCTAACGAGCAGTTGTTGTGTTACTCCAACAAACTCGAACCGTACCCTGTCCAGGTAGAAGTTCCTTTTACTGCTCAAAACCACATGGTATAGTAATTGAACGGTCACAGTTTCGAATCACTCCAGACAGACGCTCAATGATGATCCCCTGGAATAACGAAGAAAATTCTAACTACCTCCCGGCTTCCAGCACCAAAGCAACGTCATTTGCCAAATAGAACTTGGATTCAGTTTTCAAAATCTCCCATGCACGCAAAAAAAGATATTGAATCTTGAAAGAAATAGTGCAGCTTCGTATCATCCCACAGCTGCTACGCTTCCCGGGGGAACGAGACCGCTTTGGTTTGTTAGTTTTATTTGGAATAAACAGATGGTTGTGGTGAGACGGCGGCTTGAAGTCTCAACTGACTGACGTGACATTGCCTGGGTGATTTTCCCCAAGTAGTGAAAGTGTACAAAAGTCCAAATCAGATGTGACCGGAAATCAGTGACAGAAGCCGTGTATGTCATCAAGGATTACATGCTAACCTAATTTGTACACAGAAGGACTCCACAATTTTTGTAGCAAGGACACAAGAGGATACATGAGGATCTGAACACTGGTGCAAATTATATAATCGCATTAGCATGACGGACAGGTCCTTACATTGGCCACTACACTTGTATCTTTCGGGTGCACGGATTCAGTCGTCTTTCAAGGTTATTCCACGATTTAATTTTCACTTGACAAATGGCTAAGGCAATATCACTGTGTATTAATTGGCGCGACTCAAAAAGGTGACAGAAAGTCAAAGCTACAGAAAAACAACTCACATTTAAAGATTTTTCGACTAGTAAAAGAAATTTGATCGATAAATTTAAGTCCATTAGGAAAATTGGGGTCAAGCACGCATAGAATGCCAAACCCATAGAACTCATCAACTTTCACAAGTGTCCACGGTTGTTTTGGCTTTTTACTATACTACTGACCTGCAACTAGATCAAAAGTCAAACAGCCTAATCGATAAAGTGCTGAAAATTAGTATCGCAAGGTAAATAGAAAGGCCTAACTTTCGCGCACTATTAAATAGAAAACGACATCTACTGCTTGATCCGTCGAAAATACGAAGAGTTCCGTTATGGGTACCTAAATGGAACCCTTCTGAACAGGTACAGTAAGTTAATGGAAAGAGATTTCAAATGTTAAGCGAATGGCAGATAGCTTAGTATTCTTAGTGAGGTGCATCGACTAAGCACGGGACACGTTCGCGAATCTAGGAACCAAAATCCGTATTCGCAGTAAGGATTCAGTTGCTCTTAAAGTGGATTGGACAAAATGTCATTGGCTTCAGATGGCCCACTCGAGTTAGAAACTGAGATGTTTATATGGTCCACCTATTCCAGCGTAAATCAGGTTAAGGTAAACGTCTTTTGTGTTGGGAGGGTGGATCTTCATGATTCCGAATGTACAGTATTGGCCTGGGGTGAATCTCACGCAAAAAAAAGTTATTATAGAAAAGATGACAAAATTTAATAAGGTGAGAATCACCATCAGCTAAAAAGCAAACGGAATGAAGGAGCAAAATATTTCCGACAGCGGAGTAAGACTTTAGAGTAAGAACGTACGAAAGATGCCAAAACAATTCCGAAAACACCGAGTACAAAATGGGAATAAAGCCTTCTAAACCATCCGAAATGCTTATCCAGGAGGTTCCTAGACAACATTTAGACAAATTTAACTGCTTGCACAAGGAGAACGTATTTTTATTTCAGTCGCTGGGAAAAGGACATAGGAATGGCACATCCGTTGGATGAGGTTCTCAACCACTGATAACTTCTCCGTGACTGTGGGCTAACTGAGCCTAGAAGAGAAGATCCTCCATCCCCCCCCCCTAATGAACGCCTTTTCCATGTGATTCGACCAGCATATTTACGACCTGCCAGTCGTATCCTGCTATGTGAAAGCCGGATCAATGGGGTCACTCATGAGCCTGCTATAATCAGTCGTGAACTTAGCGGTTTCCAATTTTGGTTCTTGGCTTCCGTCAGCATTTAATGAATACTTTTATAGTGCAGCGGCGAACAGGTGCTCCAAAAGGCTCTGAGCGTTATACAACCGACCAGTTTTCAACGTCTGCCTCAGATTTTGAAGTCGATCCACGTGGATGAATTTGACATCCTTATGCGAATTCGTTTTCTCAAAAATCCACAAATAACAGGAAGATTGTTGCTATGTTGGTCATCACAGTTGTATCTTACAAAATACCCCCGCGTTGAAAAATGGAACTAGCCACTGGTTGGTCGTGAGCAGTGCTTGCTCCAGATGTCAGCCTGCAAGAAAGGTAGGTTTACAGGCGAATGAAAAAAGACAGATTTCTTTACATAACTTTTTTTTTTAAAATACGGTGTTCTTGTAAGGCACTTATGAAATGGTAAGTAGCTCTCCTAAACGTTCTCCCCTAATTCGAATTAACCTTTGCCAGAGGTCTTTCCAGGTTTAGAGAATTTCCACTTTTTCAAAACTTCAATGATAATGTGTTGGCTTCATGGTAACCGGAACGAACCGTGTTATTTGGTTTTCTCGATTTTTGTGGTTATTTAGTACCGGAATAAACCCGCGTTTGACAAATCAATGTGTGGACAATTTCGTCATAGAGCTACGCCGTTCTGAGCACCGTACAAAGTACGGCAGCAAACCTCATCTGGTATACACATTCTCTGCATTCTCAGAATGCAAGGGGTTTCCACAACATAGTCAGCTAGAGGGTTTCGAGATCACAGTATCTAGCTTCAGTGCACACACACTTCAGCCTGAGTGATTATGTGGGCTGTCCTTCAAAGATATTGGCTGAAACACTTCTGTGTATGTTTTTGCTTAAGCGTATCAATTCGCGGGAACAGTGCGAAGTTATTTCAAAGTAAGAGCACGTCATTCTATTAAGTAAGGAAAATTTAACCAAATGTCTGTACTAATTATGATCTCAGTTGCGCTGGACTGTCACTGTGGGCATATACATTCTGATGCATTACCTGTGTTGAAAAAACCTGGTCGCGATACTGTTGTACTCAGAGTAATATGCTGCAATCAAACTGAATTGTGTGTACTATTATTAGCGTTTGGTCAAATGGGCGTGGCAACCAGGATCAAGGTGAAACAACAAAACTCATATTTTCAACATCTTACGCCTGTGGTCGCTTTTCCGTAGTCTTCCCCGGTCAAACCTACACTCGGTAACTCAAGCCCCAATAGAGGAACATTGGTTTCTCATTTTAGCATCGAATTAATTTGAGGATTATGCATAAGCGGTCTCACGGCCGATCGAAGCTAACAGTAAATACCGTCAGGCAACCTGCTGTGTTCGGTTATTTGGTGATCGATTTTTGATGAGACGCAGATGGTAATTAGATCTCGTCACTCAGTGAAACAACCCCTTTAAACTTTTTATTCACGCTTCGCTTTAGCACCTCACACCAACAGCACACACTTCAGGAAATGAACAGTCTTCATTAGCCAATTCAGACATTTTGCGTGAAAGAAACTGAGGCAAATTTGAAACCTAGCTTGTAAGAAGCCAAAATTAAGAACACAAATTTTCGGACAGAGACAAAGTATGAAACTGTCGGATGCACTAAAAAAGAGTTTAATAAAGTACTTCCTAACAAATGACTTGTCCTGTTGGAGACGACATATTGAGTGGTAGCTGTGTGCAGCAGTGGCGCCATTCCGTGCACCATCACGGACGGGGTAATGGGAACAATACCTTACCGGATTTTGCGCTAACCAGCCCAGCACGTACCTAAAAGTGTTGGAACAGCATGTGTTGTAGTATGTTATACACTGAGTAATGGAATTGCTTCCTTAGAAAAATGGTGGCTGTCACTCGAGCAAGGATGGAGTTCATACGTCATTGGGTGCGGTTGAGGAATAGTACACGACAGCGCTCTATGCTTCGACTTCATCACTTATTCCAGCAGCTTTAGAGGTGCCCAGTTTCGGAGTCATAAATCTTTCTAGGCTGATGGAAACTATGAGCTGCTGTCGTCAGAATGTTGGAAAAACGTTCTTTCGGATATCAGTTTTCCTGGCTTGAGATGGTGGTTTTATAACAGCGTACATTTGAAAGGGTCCAAACTAGACAGTAAGAATAAGGAAAAAACTATCTGAAAGTGCTGAGAGTTCTGAGAGGTGAGTGTGCGGGATGAAGTAGCTTGAGGTACTGAGCCATATAAGTTGATGCAGCCCGAGCAAAATATTGTCATATAGAAGCTAATTTTCTCCATGACAAGACCTAGAAGGCCCTTAAACCTGTTTGATTCTTATTAGGAATTGTTAACGGCTTCTAGCTCGTGAATCCCAATCAGGCTTCAAGCTCGTATCAATGCAGTCCGTGTTTTGTCATTGTACAATTTAATTGCGGTTGACTAGCCACCAGGTTGATAAACTTGCATTTGGACAGTTTATAGCGCCACTATTCTCCACCTGCGCTACTCGCTTCAAGTAATCTGTTGTGAACTGGTCCTTTGAGTGACGATCTGGGGCAGGTGCGAGCAGCTTGTAGAATGTCTATCTTTGTAAGTCCTGAAAGGGAGGCATTTCATGCGGCTGATCAGCTAATCATGGCCAAATGGTATTGCGTAGCCTGAATGCAACAGGTTGGAAAATGTTCAGGTAACACCTACACAGTCAAAATCATCACTGCAATACGACCATATGCACCGAACTAAGTTCTGCAACGCTAGTGAGGGAGATGGCTGTATCGAACGTTCTGAAACAATGGCAAGCCTCATGTCACAAACAGAGTCAGAGAATTTCTTTCAGGCGTCCATAAAATGCTCCTGAAAAGTGATAAATGAAGCGTTTTCAGTAAAAGATAAATGTTCATAAACATTTTAGAGCTGGAGACATTTCAGCGACTGAACACCTCTTGCAACAGAGGATGAGTCTAACCGGACGGACCAAAAGCCTCCAAAACATATTTATCACAGCCTTTTATGGTCGTTATCTCAAAGCTATTCTACGCTTGGTTAAGGGACTGAAGGTTTTATTGACCATCGTTGGGGAGCCAAGTTCTTTCATCTCATCAACCCTTTCGAAGTGTGCAGTTCTAGATGAGTGATGAGCTCGAAGTGTGACCGACGCAGTCGTTAATATAACCCTAATTTGGTAAACTGAGCAAATTGGTCGCGATTGCCGTCACAAAAACGCGTACATATGTTCATCTGTCAGATTTCACAAGAGCACAAATTTGCCAGCCCAACGAAGCCTATGTCCCCAGCTGAAATAACGCCTAATGATTAGCGAAATACAAACAAACAAATTTGGTTTTCCGAGAGACCCACCTGGAACCCAGCTGGATCTCTCGTTTATGATGTTTTAACGCCTAACGATTTTCATAAAGGAAACAAATCACCAGGTTGCTGAATACACTTTGACAGCCCCTGACCGGTTTCGCCATTCTTAGGGTTCATCAAGTAGGCACAGTCCCCGAGGTTCCGTCAACATTATGTTCTACTTGAACCTAAAGTAGACAGATTTCGACAAATACTCTCATTTACATACCAATTTAGTTTTCAGGCGAGACCAAAGTGAATCTCTCGTTCAAACAGAACATGGGGTTTACAGAAACTCGGAGACTACGCCAACCAGAGAAACCCCCAAGGATGGCGAAATCGGCCGTGAGGTGTCCACTTTGGGATGTGAAGATCTGCGCAAAGGCTACTCTGACACAGTAATCATGGGATTCACCTGCTGCCCTATGTAAAGTGATAGGTTTCACATTCTTGCAGTATCTCGTGAGAAAACAAGTCATGGTGAGGCATAAAATTTATCAATTTAGGAAAAGATATCCATATATTCATTGTCCATATATATATATATATTCGTCCATATATTCGTTATTGAAAGATTGCAGTGACTAGATTTTAAGAGAAAAATGTCAACTTGCATGTATTGCCAAATTATCATCAAATGTTCCACATTCTGAAGTATTTTTGCCCATTTTTCATCAACAGGTGGTCAATAGAAAGCTGCTTCACCGAAAGATTGCTAGTTTTTAAGAGATGTTTATGAGTTCCTGACTTGACCATTTAACGAGTCAATCAGGTGTCTATCGTAGCATTGAAGTCTGATCGGATTTTTGTTGGGCCCACACCTACATTTATTCAGCTTCATTATATCCTTGTTAAGACTTTTCAGTAGCTGTAAAGATTAGAAGTGAGCCAGTCGGATCTAATCAACAAATTTCTTTGGAATCACCACCGGCGACAGGATCTACTGCTGCCGCATATATTCGATCTGCCTAGCCAGTTTGTTGGTGTACGTAGCAAGTTTGTCAAGTGCGCCGTTATTTGTCCGACTCTGTTTGGTACATGCCGAGCAGAATGATGCAGATTCGTAACCCAATAAAGCGTGCCTATGTGTTCGTGTGTCGATTGTTGTGTTTTAATACGAGTTCGTTCTGCAAGACACCAGTACCGCTCAGAACCAATAAATCCATTGGAACAGCTAAGCCTGACCTGATATGAAGGGGTTTCGTGCGAAATACGCAGTTTGTTTCGATGGAAAATAAGTAAACATAGCGCGGTAAAGTTTCATACTATGTATTTTCACAAGGGAGTGCAATCGAGGGAGTGTCTGCGTTCTGGGTTGGTAAAATTGCCATACTGCATTAATACCGGATACCAAAATCAGGACAGACTATGAATCGACCGATCAATAAAAAGTCAATTAGCTTAATCACCCAGTGGTTGAAATGGGTCGGTGGTTACCCGAATGTTAGATATCTTTAGTTCCCCAAACGAGAGGACTTCTTCCTTTTAGCATCGTGTGATGGAAGAACGCAGGCTAATTGTTGCACTAAATTGACAGAGACAGTGTTCTTTCTCTCTAAATGAGTCATTTTCACAAATCCAACTTGTGCCCAGGTGGTCTATCGTTTTCAGCTACTACAGCTCAGCTTTATTGGTAAAAAATTTCTTCAGGTTTGTAAGAATATATAAACCGTGGGAAATAAGCCTTTCAACATACTTGTGCATTATTTTGGCCAGCATTTAAGATCGGTATTATACATAAATATTTCCAACTTCTAAATAATATTTATTGAACGCTATCTTTTATTGCAAACGTTATGGTTTCTGCATCCACAGATACACTACTATACACTAATATATATATATATACTACAATGTTATTTTTGCTAGAGGAAGACAGAAAATTAGGCAAACTTGAGGTGTAACCCCATGATGTGCGCCTTTTACCTGAAACTTTCCAAGCAGCACCATCCTGTTGAGGTCATCCATCTGGAGTGTTTAGAGCTCTATTCTACTCTAGTCTGGTTAGTCCGAATTTCTTTTGCGATTCTGATACACTCCCCCCAGACCAGAGCTACCAATTACGCGTCATCTTGACGTTACGCCCCACTCTGATCATCAGTATGTCGATCTGAAGAGTGAACACAAAGCTTTGGTTGTGATACATTTCTTATAGTCCGTCAGATCAAAACAGCGGTCACACCTTTCTGTGATAACCACTTTGTGTCAACTGGCTATTTGCATTCTACAGAAAGTTTTACTGTAGTAACTTGTGAGATGTTTAGTTTACCATACGAATTGCCAAGTCAATTCTAGGTGCCCTTGATGCTTAATTACCTCAATTCCTGTCGTTTCGAAGTAACGAAAAGGACAATATGATGTGTACTGAGAAGTCTCGCAGAGCTGAAACCCGGAATGAGATTCCCCATTTCCATTCCAACTTACTCCGTTCAACTGTCTACCCCTGTCAAACCGATGAGAACGTTGTAAGACGAACCCACATGCATAATGGGGAGACCTCAGTTAGAACTGCGTGTCTGGTGAGCAAACCAAAACAATCAGAATGTCACTTCTATGTCTCGAGGGTTTAAAATAACGGTAGTTGGACAATGCGGATGCTTTCATCTTGGATGCATACCATGGTTCCTAATGCATTTGGTCTTCCGTTTATCTGCTTCATTTGTCATCCTGCGGTTGCTATGGGATCGTTGCCATATCGCTTCGTGATCAGTTTTTTCATTTGAGAGAGATACCCATCATGTCGAATTCCTATTCCAGCAAAGAGTTATAATGTTTTCAGTTTAGTGTTATTCTGTCCTTCAGCTCGCCTAGGCGTATCACAGCAGACAGCACGGTTGATGCTAGCAGATGAACCAAATTTTGGCTCATACCTAATCACACAGTCACTTGATGTTCCTAGGTTGTTGTTCACCGTTTTTAAGAGCACACGATCAGAAGTGCTCTGTGTTGTTGCCCCGGTTCCAGAAACAAGCCGTGACGACAAGAACTCTATTTGTTACTATTTACTATCACTGTTACAAAAAGCCTGAGCCTGTTGCATATCGATGCTCGTGTGAGAAACCTTACAAGTCCCAGAGTGAACGCCTAAATGGAGCCTATCGATCTGTGCACACAGACACGTGATAAAAGTAATTCACGTGTGGCTCGACTTTGTCTGTTAACTGCTGTGCTTGAAACATTCAAATGCATTATTGGTCAAAGTTCACCTACCGATAAGTCTGATTTAGTTGTCAGGGTAACTATACTTTTTGTTTTGTTTTCGAATGCGAGTGGCCCCTCCACATGTGGTCTGTGTCGTTCCGGTCACCTGAAATGCGACCTTGGACATCCCTTCGAATGCCAAAAACGTCGACCTAGTTGCTTTTGTTATTACAAGCTGACAACAAGCGTTCTTTGTGGCAGAGTTTTTGAGATGCGTCATCGAGTACTTGACACACCTGAGCCTTCCCTGCAGGTGGTGAACCACCCGTTAGTGTATTATACTTAGACTGTTTGCTCCTTTGTATGATAAGCCCTCAAGAATGGCTGGTCGACGCAACAGGTGGAATGGGTGTGTGTGGTGTGGTTGTTTAGACAGTCGTGTTGGTCTACGTTGGACGAAATTCTTTAACCAGCATCCCCAACCCCATTCACCGCCGCAACCGTCGTTACTGAGCGAGACAGCAAACAACGTGTGTTTCACGATATGACGTTCGATAGTCATACTTGTGGTCCACGGTCTAGCCAAGACAACCCGGGTCACTGAGTTTCACACTAGTTAGTGTAAACGGGGCTCCAATGAAGCTCGGCTGTCCGAGTGTACAATGAACGTTTGTCGACGAAGAACGAGGAGTATGGACCGAAAATTTAAACGACCCGGGCTTGAACTCCAACAGAACCTAGTAAACCTGTAGGCGGTCCCACCCAAAAACAACTGCGCAAATATAGTCATCCCTTCACTCTGTGGTACATGTTCTCTTGTGATAAAAGAACACGCGAAAAGACACCGAGCGGAAAATATGTTCGAAGCCTGTTCTCTTAGAAAACCGCGGTAGAAGGAGTAGCTAACGACCGTTATATAGATAAGCGTCCAGAGGAGACGTACCGTGCATCCATATGAAGTTTCCACTAACTATCGGCGTTAATTGTACCATTACATAGAAGGTCAGACTCATCCTGTATGCAGTCCTCACATCCCAAGGCGCAGCAATGTACTAGGGAGTCTAACTCTGGTGCAGCTACTTTATTGACTAGATACTTGGAAGCAGGGTTCACTGAGTTCACTCATGCGACGAAGTGTTTTCCGGAGAATGCTGGCCAAATCTTAATATGCATTGAGAATGTTTAAGAACGAGGACGTAGGGAACCGTTCGCCTCTGAGGGAAATCCACTTTTTCTAAGGGGAAGTCACATGAAAGCACATAATTTATAGTGCAAAATGATTTTTTTCGCCTAAGGCTTCATGCAAATCAAAACGACTCTATTGTTGTATATACACTAACTTGAGACTGTTTATTTTACTTTCTTGAAAATAGATTAAAAAATTTCAACTGAGGTTCATCGAGTAACTGATGCTTATCAAACCAAAAAACTAGTTCGTTGTTGGAAATCATCACCAGCGGAAGTGGCACGAATCTAGAGAACGACAACAAGCCGCGATTTTCCATTTAGTAGCTGAGTACCGTAACGTTTCGCCATGAGTGATTGATTAGCTTGCACTTAGACAGGGTACAATGCCACCATCCATTAATCACACTGTGATCAGAACCACCTAGTTAGGCTGAGTCTTATTACCAATGCCTCCAGGGCTTGCTTCGAATGCGAGAAAACTTCGCTCAAAGACTGGCATCCGCCCACCAGTTACTATTCCCAACTACATGTTTGTGCTCTACTAACTTCCTCATATTTAATGCTAAACATGTCTCCACCGGAATACATCACAACTTTTAACTAAGATCCGCAAAATTAACAGCTCACTGGTTCTTTTTCTTAGCTGGTCTGAATGTCTAAAGTTGCGTGTTTCTTTTAATGACCCCCTGAAATTTGGACGTCATATACTGCTGTCAGATCCGCATTCACATGTTTCTAGTTTCTGAACTTTTTCCCATGAAATGAAAGATTTTGAAGATAACAGGGGGACATTTGCAGAGGCCAGGGTCAAGTGAAACAGAAATGTGTAATTTCAATGAGCAGCAAAAGGATGTTGCCGGGGATTGGGATATCACATTTTCTGTCGATGTCAATCACCGGCGGTCGTAAGCAGCAAATTTTCCAATGTATCTCCAGAGTGGCTGCCTTCTACGCAGTAGCACAAGCCACAGCTTAGAATCTACTGAATACAAAAACAATACGGAAGATAATATTCCGAAAATGTTTGGAAATTAATGACTTCGTCTTTTCCTCCTGCGTTCATCCAGCTGAGGGCTCTTGAAGTGTCAGTGCTAAGCCAGTACAATCGCAGTGAAATTCCTAATAATGAACCTATAAAAAACGGAAATTTGTGTTTACGAGCGGTTCCTGCGATTATCAGGAAGGACACATGTCCCTTCTGGTTTCAAGAAAGTTGCTGTTAAAACACCATTCTACATTGTGATTGCGTCACTCGTCCTTTGCTCCATCGCATAAACTTGCGCGCGATTCTATTCGGATTTCCAACAAAGTGATCCAATACGGTATTTTGACAAGTGTAGATATAGATCACTGAGTAAACAAGTTCCAATCCCATCAGATGCATTGCATGATCAATCTTGCACAAAAAAGACGCGGTTTCTTTGATCAAGAATGTTCGTGTCTTTACAGAAAAAAACTGTCACGTGGGGGGCTGTCGATGTGCTTTTTCATGAGTTTAGTTGCAATTTAACCTTTCTGTGCAGAAGTGTAGCTGATGACCGAAGATTTTTGCAAACTGCTGATTTAGATTCCTCCTCACATACGTGCGCCATATCTGCAGAATGCATTAAAATTAATTCAGAATGTACGTCAAAAATCCTGAAAACACCATGTATTTAGCTGCATTGACCTCTCAGGTTAGAACCCAATACCAATGAAGAAAGTACTGCCCAAATTTATTGAAAACTTCAATGCATGTAACTATCACACTTGTACACCTCCACATCTTCCCGACCTACAAGTGGTGAAAATAATGTTACCGTTTTCCGTAACCTCCAATAGTTGGGGAGACATCAAGATTGCGGAGAGCAATCCTCTAGGCAGAAAGATTTCTAATATGGGTGTATTGTTCATATTCACGTCACTCTCGTTTGAACAGTCGTCCTTCCGTTCTGGCGTAATTATTCTGGTGAGTCTACACCAAAGGTGGCGGAAGCACTGGACTCGAGTTTCGCTCTTATTAGAGCTCTGGATGTGCTAACAAGCCTCATGAAAGAGATGCGTTTTCACCGTTTAAAAAACCCTTCGAACGGATTACAAAACTTTCTGTTTGGAAACAGTCGGTAAATAATCAATTATGAAAGTTGCTTTTGACATGTGAACAGACTAGGGTGAACAAACTGATTCATGTTGGGGCCTCGCAATGATGTTCTCCTTTTCTTCGGGTTTCCACCGACAACCTCGCCGGTTAACGATTAGTATGGATGCACTATTTGTTTTGATAGCAGAAGAGCGCGTACACACTTTTTCAGCAGTTTAACAAAAAGTGTCCAGTTCTGGGTTTTAAAACGTTTGCCAAAATGCGTCACACTTCCAGTAGACCAGCGGACGAAAAATATTTTATAGTATTGGTTCACTGTTCTACACAACCAATTCTCGCAGAAAACAGAGTGGGATCAGTGTAATGCACTATTCATAAGGTTGCTGAAAACTCTCCGACATCCCATGACCGGTTTCGTCCTTCTTGGGGTTCATCAGGTAGGCGCAGTCCCCGAGTTACCGTCAACCTTATGTTCTACTTGAAACCATATTGCACGAAATTAACGAAATACACTCATTTGCAAACAAATTTGGTTTTGCGAGAGACTCACCTGGAGCCCAGCTGAATCTCTCGTTTGGAAATATCACAAACGAGAGATTCACCTGAGTTCCAGATCAGTGTTTCGCAAAACCAAATTTGTTTGCAAATGAGTGTGCTTCGCTAGGAGTGGGATCAACTTTACGTCTTTCCTAGCGTCTACGATTGTCCTCTTGTCTTGTTCTAGGTGGATTCTATTGGCAACGACGATTATACTTCGATTCCCAGAATAACTCCACCTCAACACTCCTCAAGGAGTAGTAGACTATTTCTCGCCATTCTTCCAGAGCCGTGGTCCCACAATTTCAAGAGTTAATCAAGCTTTGCACTGAACACTGCCGTTCAACTATCAGCAATATCCATTCAAGAGTTTACCATAAAAACAATTTTGTTTGGACAAAAACATTTATTGTTCATTTTTCTTTGTGCCAATCCGTGTTTTGCATGGCGCGGTGGCGTCTCCATTTGTACGGTCTGTAGCAATGCAGTGTGGGATATCCACAGGATAACTGGAATCTACGGGCGCCAGCAGCCTATTTTGGCAATTGGCTAGTAATTGGCGATTAGCTAGTAAGTAGTCATAACACTACCCCCTGCAATTTCGTATCCACCAATGTTTTGTGACTTCAACTTTGCTGTTCTGTTACGAAACTAGTTTCGAGACAGATAAACACGAATAAATCTTACTGCGTTGCAAAGGCGAACCGAAACATAGTCTACTACCTGTACAGAGAGTTTTGTGTATTCTGTTTGATAACCAAGTTCACACTGAGCTCAGTCAGAAATTATATGAACTCGCCAAACATTTATTACACCGTGAATGAGCAATAAGGATCCGAGACGTTGTTTTGTTCACGAAGATGGATCTGCTTTTGATCGAAGCATGATGGGTTTTCGCGCACTGGATATTACAAAAAGGCGTGTAAAGCGAGGCATTCTGTCGTTTACATCTATCTGCTAGCACATTTAATAACCCTAAACAGTGCGTCTCAAGATCGGATCGCGTAAAGTCAAGAGGCTAGTCAGTTCTTCGTTTAAAACAGGAAATGCGTCAGCATGAGGACTCGTAGGTGATCTTAACGCAGTGTGTAAAAGCAGCCTCGAGATAATGTTTTGGAAATAGTATATTTCTCCAATTTTCTGCTTATCATTGCAGTGCTGGGCGTTTCGTTGTTCGTGTTGTGGCGTATGAAAAATAGTCCATTCCGTATTTGAGGAAGCGAATACTACCAAGGGCGTCCGAGGTTGCTGATTACCCTTTAGATTATACAATGCTTCGCCTAAAAGGCTTTATAATAAGGCCATTTTCACAACTGCCTCACACTAGTAGAATTGTTGAAACGTTATCCGATTATAAAGCTTGGTCCTCTACAGAGACTGTGGGACAGGCAGCAAAGAAGCCCGTATCAGGGCAAGTTGATGCTTGGGTGATTACACTGTTGGTCTCACTTTTCATTTCAATAAACTGATCACCAAAAAAGATAGCCCTGTATAACCGTGTGGCAGTGCACTGAAGCAGTTATTGTTTGCAATGGAGCCCCCTCCTTCAGGTCTAGATCAAGATGATGTTACCTTCCATGTGACGCTTACTGTCGAGTAATAGACATAATAGTGTATAATACCGTCAGAGCTCAGTAGTATGGGCAGAGTAGACTGGCGAAATTGCATGGAATAACATGAACCGGCGCAACTGAAATATGTACAAGGATAGCAGAATTTTTACTGACACTTTGGTTCTGTGGTGAAAGTCGACGCAAGCCTCCTTCAAACTTTTCCAAAAAATAAAGGAACTTCAACACATCTCGGGTTGTAACGACGTGGTCAGTTTTTCCGGTAGTAAAAGTATAATTAACAGTAGTACAGGACAAACAGATCTTCATCGCAAGAACCACGGGACTGCCTGAATTGTAGAGGTTTTCTGTTGGATAATTACGGCCCCAATCTCGTCAAAGAAACGTTCTTTTGCACATATTAGCTTTTGCGTTCTCTCGGAGTGATCCATATTGGTGGCAGTTCCAATTATTCCCAACGCAGAACACAGACGAACTGGTTATAAAAAGCACAGTGGTGACAGTGGCGTACACTGAGGTTGACATAATTGATACTACTATCTCTGAGCTAAGCAGCAACTGACATAGCGCAGTGATCGTGTTCTTCCATCTTATTCTGACGGAAGGGATGTCTTGACTACATAAAACTTCAACTACAGGATCCTGCGCTCACAAAGAAGGTTGCTAAAGTTGTATTGTGAGAAATGGATCAAATAAGCGTTTGAATGAGACTTCGCAAGATGCATCACAAATGTCTATGATCCTCGAAGTGGTTAGCCATACAGCATTTCCTATAAGATCTCATTTCAAAAAACGACAGACCTTAGTTCCATTTTAAACTGATTATGTTGCTTCACTGGACCTATCAAGCTGACTTTACCGTAGGAATAAAACCGAACCAAGATTTCAGCTATGACTTTCTTTCGATGTGTAGCGGACCAGAACGATAGACTCGTGAATAGTGATTTATACTTTTCAGTACATCTTAGGTGCTCGATAGCCAAAGAGTAACATTAGTGAATATGGTGTGTGCGTTTAGGAGCTTTCGAGGCTATAGTAACTCACCCTGTCAACTCAGAGGTGCATGTCCTCGAAGGGAGGAATCACTGGCCCGGAGACCGTCTTTCATTTAGGGGCGTGATGGTGATTTTTTATTTCAGGATTACGACATTATAGTAGAAGCTACCTCGTTACTAATAATAAAAGTCTTATGATGCAGAAACCTAAGAATAACGCGGTGTTTATTCTAGTCAAAAATAATATCGGCCACGTTACTCTCAGTCGGATCGATGAGTTGTTAAGCAATTGTTCAGGGGGGATGTACAGTTCTCACCTATAATATGCATCTGACCAACAATGTCAGTAATACAAAAACCCGATCTCTGCTATATCGGAGTTCATATTAGTTATCTCAAACGGTAAAAACTAGATCGGTTTCATTTGCATGGACACAGACGGCAATTCAATTAAATCCGAATCAAACTGTCCAGATTGTTCTGGTTATGCCAGAAATCCATCGAAACTGGCAACTCGTGGGTTCCACGTGGTGGACTACATTTGCAGTTGTGACTCACTGAATCGTGATCACAACGGAGTCAGGAATTATTGCCCATAAGCTGTGTAATACGGTTGGTTTCGTCACAATTGCATAATGGGCAACTCTGTTACCGAACACTAGCACTAACGTCACGATATTACTTTACACACGCTGCCTCTTTTTAAGGCCGAAATGTTTCCATTTTGCAGTCAGAAGACTAGTCGGCTGAAAAGTCTTAGAAATTCACTTAAATCCCTAATGTGCTACTGAACGTGAGCCCGTCAGGCTTTATTGACGCTCGGTAGTATGCGAACATATCTGTAAGGCTCTGCGATTCATTCCGACGCATCATTCAGTCAGCTTGGTTACTGAGTTCCAGTGGCTCTCTTCAGTACATTCTTCAACGTTGTTTTTGTCGCTCCGACGAGTAAAGTGGTTGCTGGGTTCTGAACATAGTTGCCGACGTTCGAAAGCACACCACACAATCTAGGGGCTTGTGAAGCCCCTTGCCAAGGGCTTGTGTGAATGCGCAGATGTAAGCTGCCAAGTTAATACCACTTTGACGGAGGGCTGGTATGAAATAGCAACAGAGCTGACGTTTACATCAAATGACATTTTTTTTATCCTGATTTTTATAAAAATTGATGGCTTAAATCACGCTTAAAAAGGGAAAGTACTTTCGGTGGATTTTGGGTTCGCGTTTTGGAGCTAGATGCGATTTACTGTGTAAGTGCGTCGATCAATGCACAAGAAACAATGTTGCGGATGGCATGAATGTGCAAATGAGTGTTTGCGACTGTTTCAACGGCGATCAGATATCAGGATTTTTACAAGTCTTCTCCATTTCCACTCTCTTAGGAATTGAGTTTTTTTCGTTCAGGGAAGGCCGAATTTCCCGCGAAATTGGGCAAATTAGCCAGCTGAACGCGCTTTGCTCTTGAGAAGGAGCTCTCCTAGTTCCAAATTTATCGAACATACAAACAGAATCAGCTTTATTGTTACGAATCGCGGCAGCATTCCGTGTCACTCAGTTCATTTAAGTTTTGCGTGTTTACATCACCATCTCTGTGAAGGTCTCTACGTGGTGATCTGCCACTGGTAAGCAAGTCCAGTCCACCACTACTTAGTAAGTGGATCAAATGCGTGATCTGACCACTCTCCTAGCCACTGGGTATTGACCAAGTTAGTTTTGGCACGTGGAGATCTGGTTGGCGTTTGTAGCTGGTTTACGCAGCCCACTCGACTTCTGTCGCAGTACGAAACCTTTCCAAATAATGCCACATGTAGCAGCGCGCTCTAACAAACAAAAAACAAAGTTTTAATGTGAAAGTAAGCCCCAAAAGCTAACTAGGAACGGAGTCAGCAAGTTTGAAGGATAAGGCGGAAACGGAAGGACCAAGTACGGCGGTCTTGTTCATAATCAAGTCTTAGTTACCCGCTTTCCACCGATAATATCTCGTACATGAACGTCATGTTTCCAAGGCCTAGTAAACGAAAGATTAGGTGGAATTTCGGTTGCACTTCTAGACGCTCATTTAAATTGCAAAGGCGTTATTCGCCACATTTTAAGCTTGTTTAGGGTCCCTCTAGCATGCATGTTGTCTTTGTTAAGAACGATTAGCTTGTTACAGCGATATTTTTCGAATCTGTTAACTAGTGTTTGTCTTTCAGCAATCTACCTTTATGAATTTGTGGAATTCCATATTCCCATAGCCTGTTTTTATGGTTCTGAGCACGACGTGACAGGTAGCGGCAAAAAAATCGATTACACACCCGACATGTGATTCTATGCATCTCAGTGACTTCTCTTTGTTTAACCATTCCGTAGTTCTCTTAGAAGAACCATATTAATGGATGGAGCACACACCGATATCATAGACTTGACGAACTCGGCACAAAGTGACTATTATCAGGAACGCACATTCTTCACATCCAAAAAGCTTGGTTTGGGGCTGAAATGAAGGTGTCACTAGGGCACGAGTTCCAAATCATCTACTGACTAGTTTCCTAGACAGCTTGAAGACAACACTCATCAACATTCAGAAGTCATACAGCTCCTGCTGGCTTCCAGTAGACCAGTGTAGAGTATATATTAGTTGAACCATCTTCTAACACCGTAAATTTCTCACTCTGGATTGTCCTCCATACTAATCAACAGTTACCTGTTTATTGCTAATGTTTGGTCAGGTTTAGAGACGAACTAATTGCTTTCGGAACGTGAGAAACAATGGTGAACTGAGTAGCACATGCGCCAAACTTACTTAACACGTGACTGGCCTGAAATATGCAGTCGCACTAGGAATAGTCACTTGTATTGGTCTGTTCCTGCAACTGATCTATATAAATCGCTCTTCAAGCATGGAATATAGCAATGACATTGCATTTGAACTAGTGTGTTGTATGACGTGAGTCCAGTATTTAGTCCACCACCTGTGCCAACCAAACAATGTTTCAAAACCACAATTCAGAATTACTCTCTCATTCAATGCAGAGGGGATATAGTTTGAGTAAATGGAGACGACTGTTTAACAGGCCGGAAGTTCGAATCGATGATATTGATCCAAGCAGTTCAAGCCCCATTGGTCGCGCTACCTAGCCAAAGGAGTACGCGGATGACTAGTCAATCAGTGGCTGAAATATGTAGTATGTGACAACCGAACTGACAGCTGTATTTGGTAACATTGACTGACCGATAAGGTACCGCTGTGACTCAGTTTGTAGTGAACTGCTAGGTTAGTCTGCTTGCATTCTTTCGAGTGCTTTTTCCAGCAGAGGAGAAGGAACTTCATTCGATTTTTTGCAGTTTCAAAGCCTGTGGTCAAACAGCTTAGCGAGTTCTCCTGACTATGAAATGTGCCTATGCAAAATAGATGTATCAAAAACACCCAAGAACCGAAAATCAAGCTGACAACATTGATTCTAATTACGAGGGAGCAGTAGTTGTATACAAAAACATTCCTGTAGGAACTGGTGACGATATTTTCACGGTAGTGACGCAACACTGGTCACACGGATAATGCAGCTTTTTTAGATTCTCTCTGACTATGAAGACAGAAAATATCCAACAAGATCCTCTTAGCAGATAAGTTCGTTAGGCACATTTTCAGGAGACAGTATGTAAAGCTCATCATATGCCATTATTAGAATTTTGTATCTTGTAGGCCGCATTCCATCAGTCCTGTACTTTCTGCATTAATCCTTCAAAACAGCCAGAGGGTAAAAGATGTCTGTTACCTCACCAGGACGTATATCATTGCTCAATAAACTACAGACGAAGAGTATATGGTGTATGCTGAATTGTTGGCCTAGACGTTTCCACATGGATTGGAGTTCTCAGCTACATTATGCCTATTGAGTCTACCTCTCGGTTTTAGCACTGCAAGGATGCAACTTGGGGACATCAGTTTTCACTTTAGAAGAAGGAGATAAATCCACTAGTTGTCAAAACAGTAGGCGTGCGGATTATCGGAGATCGGTTGGAAAGTTAAGGGCGCCTATGGAAAGTCGAGTCATCTAAATGATGCTGCGTTCAGCCACTTGGTCATCACCACTACATTCAGCCCTTTACTCTCTTGTTCATCGTTTCCCCGCTTCAATTCCTTCCCGTTTCTTCTCTACATTTCACTGCTCGCCGACTTTCACAAAGGTTCCAAAATTCAAGGAAACGGTCACATCGGAGATGGTTCAGAAAGTAGTAGGTGGTCATTAAAATAAGTTTTTTGTTGCATTAAAAGGAACACTATGTATTGATGCAATTATGCCGGCGAAACACTAATACAGAGCAGAAGCACTGGATTTGGGTTTTGCTCTTATCAGAGCAGTGCACGCCATTAGCCCTACCGAAATGTGAACTATGGATATCCAACATGTGAGGCGAGCGTGTTAGCACAACTTACCGAAATAAGTGCACCAACACAAGAGGATTATTGTGGCGTGAGTCTAAATTCGCCAAACACCCGAAACTACGCTGAAAAACTAAAACGGGATTAGTAATATTACGTTCCTAAGCGTTATGTTCCTCAAGCAGCAAGATGTACTCAGAAACCGCAAAGCTAATTACCAAGTTGTGTGGTGAAACGTGTTAAAACCTCTCTTACCACCCCGTAAATAGGGACTAGAGCGGCAGCCATTTTCGTTGGTACATCACATCCCAGCAGCCTCATAATCAATAGGCAATTTCAAGAGGGACTTTTGTGTGCTATTGACGTGTTGATCAGGTCACATAATGAGAACAAAGCTTGCTGTATGAAACTGTCACCGGTTGACTGCGTAACTAATCGGGGTTGACGTATTTTTGCTCGTAAAACCACATGCAACTGTTTGTGGAACAGCAAGAATGTATGTGATTCTTAAGTTAGGTGATTCCCTTCCATCGTAGCTGTGCTGACGTTAGCGGCCCTAGGAACACATGTCGCCAACATTTACTGATACTATTCTCAAAGCAACTCCAGGTAAGAGGATCCGTGTAAGAAGGTCGCTAAAATGTAGCCAACCCTAGCAATCGAAATAACGTTGTTCCAATGGTTAGTGTAATAATTCCAACTGGAATTGGATGCATTTTCACAAAACCAGCCTCAATATTATTAAACTATGTGCATCAATTTCTGAGCTGGACTGAGTTTCACTAAGTTGTCTACGAAAGTAAGCAGAAAACAGCTAGTATCGAAACAACATTCAAAAAAGAATGGGACACAGTTAGTCACATAGAGGTATTAATTTTGCAGCTTGGAAAAAGCTTCAATAAGAAACTTCGTTCAATCATTCTGTGGTTGAAGAAATGTCGTATTTCGAATTGCACACCCTAGATGCTTTATGAGTTTTCTCCAGTGTATGTTTAGAAACGAAGAAATTCATTGATCAACCTATTGATCAATCCCCAGAATCAACCCTTTCTATATGAAAATTTTGTATTCATGCCACACGAAACTGTTCTGATTCACAGTGTCTTACCCTCACTCGCGCAACGCGCACCAAAATGATATGAAACTGATGGTGACGTATTGTGCTCAGCTACCTCATTCTTCCGATATGTTAAAATTACTTTGGCGTTTGTCATCTTCTAGCTGATCAGAAAACCGAAGCCTAGACTAAAGAACTTGGGCAGATTTGGGATTGATTACGCTAGTTCAGAATTAGTACAATTCGATTCACAAATGTTTCGAGAGACGGGAAAACCATCTTCCAGAAATATTCATAGCAGGTGAAAACACATGTTGCCATATGAAGAACTTGCTACAAACGGTCCGGTGTGTCTAACCGAGTCTTTGGCGCCAGACCACTTATAGGGAGAATGGTTCATTTACGGCGTTACGTGGCAGACCCCTGCTGTTAAGTGGTGTTTTTCGTCAAAAGCCAAATAGCATGTCACTCACCGTACATGAAATTAAACGTGGATCTCCGTTTTCCTACTGGTATTTCTTAAGACCTAGTTAAGTTGCGTAACAGATGGAGAGGGTAATTCAAGACAACTGAAGTGCTTTTTGACATCCAGCGAGCTTATTTTGCAGGCACAGGAGACCAGAAGAGGTATATGGCCGTTGGTCAGAGGAAACACCAAGACATCACACACATATTAGCCCTTAATCTCATGTCTTAAAAGCGGCCACTATAGTTCCATGGTGCGCAAACTATCATCAACAAGCCACTGATAGTCTAAGTGAAGAAATGTATGTCGTACTCCCCTACATATTTGGGGAGTTTTAACTAGGGCTCAACTTTTTCCCCGACCATCAGGGGTTAAGATCATTTAGCTTGTAAACTGCCAACGTCCACGCGCTACGAAAACTAATCAACGATTGTTGGCAATATAGTCGTACAAGTAGCCCTTTTGTATTAGGTATAGACCGTCACACTTCGTTCGGAATGACAATCCACCTCAACTGCCTAAAGGGCTCCCCTGTTTTCAAACTACTAGTAGTCTGTTTCGAAAGGATACATCTACTTGTTTCGGAGGACAGATTCCAACTTTGAGACCTAAGTTTAATCTTCAAATTCAGTGGCTTTTGCATCATTATTGACGTCATCGACGTCACCGTTGGCAGTGTATCAAGATGTTGGTAGAAGTAGTTTGTTAATTGGCCGTACATCAGGTGGCTGTTGATTGGTTTGTGAGTTCAGCGAACACATCAATAGCCACTTAACGTACAACCAATGTCACCATTGCCGCCCCAATTATCATCATCAACTGCAGCAGCATCATTTCCAGCATCATCAACATCATCATCGTCATCAGAATCATCGTCGTTCTCATCGCCATCATCATCAGCATCAGTGGCAGCAGCAGCAACATCAACCAGTGGTGCTCAGGTGCACTCAGAATATATATACTTCTCAATCCACAGATTACCCTATGTTCTACCAAAGTTCCCCCAGTTTCTGGTATGTTGACTTTAAACCCTATGATAAAATCAATGAGCGCTATGTTTCGACAAAGGGGGACACAGCAAGGTGTGTCAGCAAGGTTATCTCAAATATGTCCCTTCGCTGCGTAGCTGAAACCTAAGGCTATTACTCCCCTAAATGTACTTATCTCCAATCGTGGTGATGGCGATTAAACCTCACGAATGTGTGGAGAATTCTCAAGTTAAGTTGAGTACATCCAATTACGCGGGAATATTGTAAGACCACTGGAAGGACAAGTTTCCAAATCCCGCTGAGTTTTATTCCAACAGTACACAGAAACTGGCCTTAAAAGTGAAAGTAGGAAAAAAGGATTGTTCGCTTTATAAGAAAACACCGTTGGTTTTATCTTGAGATTGAAAATATACTACTTTGGCGAGATGTATTTTCAGCCTCAAAAAGTTTGTATGCAATTCACAACAGAAGTCAGCTGAACTTCGACGTGCCGTTTTATCAGGAAAATGTCAATGTCTACACAGCTCAAGCGAGCATCGTATTTACAACAGTTAGAGGTCATGTGATCCGAAACCTAAAGTTAGAGTAATTAGTAGTATCCTAACTTTATGCGAAGGATTCATTAACTGAATACGAACGGAGATGGTGTTATTCAAAAGTTGGACGATAGCAATTTTCCTCTGATTTCAGCTCTGGTGGTTTCGCATGTCAGCCGCCACTATTTCGGGAGGTAATCATTTGAATTCAGTTAAAATCAAACAACTAGAGGTGCGCAAATATCTTCTAAAGTCTCGCAGACTGCATGACAATGAACAGTGTAACCCTACGGGAGGGTGTTGGGTCTAAAGTTCATATCAAGAAATATTGAAACTTCATGACCATGTCGGATGTGATTCGGTTTGAACTTGAAAGTAGTTTCGACATTTGTGAGCGGCTAACGGATGGCGGTGAAGATTTCGTGTCGGGTGAACATACTTGCTATTCAACAACAAAATCACCCTATATATTTTTGCCTAACTGCATCCAGGAAAGCTGCTCAATTTTCTGCCTTTAATTCTAGAGCTGTAGCATGAACGTCAGTCAATCCACTTCAAGTATCCAGCTGTCTGCAGATTTTAGACAAACGTTTCACACGTTTCCCGTATAACGAGAGAATTGATTGACCACATTAACATATGCTATTTTAGTCAGTCCGTGTGCCAGAAATTCTGCTGAAAAATATCAATCTGTATCAAGCACCCTATCCATTTTGTAGTTTCTGTAATTCTAGCATCCAAGTACATCCGAAAATTCCACTGACTAACGGCGAGGCGCGATTAAGATCATCTGTTTTTTTTCTCCCTCAATTTTTTTTGCGTCTGTGCACCTTACAGCGTCCTGATTCTTACAAACGCATTAGGCAAGATGGGCGCTTCCTGATATTATAATCAGTTTACATTCGGTATCTAGGAAACTCCTCACCAATAACAGCCTCTGAGCTGCAGTTGGCATGTGTGACTCTAAGGGAATAAACAGATGATATCCTCAGGTCAAGATAGTCGATCGTGGTTGCCACATTTGCTTAGTTTTCCTTACCACGTGCACGAAACACTGCCCCGCTTGGAGGATTGCATGCGAATCTTCGATACCAGTATTAGGGAGTTTAATTATTTGTCCGCAGGGAAGCTAGAATGGACATCACGTGCACTGCAGCAAACTTCGCTATGTTCAAAGTTCGACCAACATTCATCTGGTTAGTCATTCTGTGTATGAAATCGAAAAATGAGCTGTTCACAGCAAGTAGTGTATTGCTTACAGGGCGGAAGTTACTAAGAGCCGTAAACGACTGGAAAGCAGGTAAGTTGAGGGAAAGACAGGCTGCGCAATCCGTATTTAGAGGTCAGACGTGCCCAACAGGTGCTACGATGTCATCGACATCTAAAACATCTTAGAACCAGGAGATCCACCGGACTGATCAAAATATACATGAACCACCCTGTCGAATATGAATCACAGAATTACGAATGAATGGATTTGATACTCAGTGAAGGTTAAGTGGGATAGAGAGGGCTTGCAGAGATGGGTTTTCTATTTACAAAGTATGGAAAAAGGTGTGGGAAGCCACAGTAACCAAAGGAGGAGTTGCACCGAGTGAGATTCTGGTCCCGCTGCAGCTAAGCATCATTCCATTAGAAGGGCTAACGGACAATTCTTAAATCAGGATGTGTAATGTTCATCATCCATTTTGTAGAGAGGAAGGGAAAGAAGGCAGGTCAACATGCCAAAGCCTTTACATAAGCTGCTTCAACTTATAGGTCCTTATTTTCATCCTAAAAACATGAGTGTCAGACTATCGTAGACTGGTGTTAAGCCCATCAAGACTCATTTGGAGGATCTGCGTTTGGCTGGAAGGGCTCCCCGATAAAGCAAATAAATTCAAGCAAGAAATAATACAAGGGAGAAACTTAACGAAGGCTATGCAGAGACACTAAGCCTAACAAAAGACTTCCAATATTCTGAGATATATTGATTTTTACACAGGATTGGACAGCCTTAGTAATGTTTGCACTCCTTCATCACGCGACGCGATAATTTTGGAGTTTTTTAAACAAAAGGTCAAAACAGACAATAAGTAAAATGGGCGACTACCTAGAAGGAAATGTACCAAAAATCCAAGTGTTCTGAGTGGAGAATCAGCGCAGTAAATCAATAAAAATGAGTGATCGTTATACGTGGCTGATGGAACTCAAACTGAGCCAGATTGTGAATGAGTTATCTGGGCAAGTATGCACTTCTTATAAGAAGGCCTAGAAAATTTCCTAAATGTTGAGAATACCTCTGGCTCAGTCCTGACATATAAGCTCGTCCGTCAACAAACGAACGATGCTTCTGAATTGTGGAACATGCGACTTAAAACAGCTGAGATTTCACCTAAAAACATTGATATATTTTCCGTTCGCTTCTGTTACATCAAATTAATACACGCTCAAATTTATTACCATAAAGCGCCAGTTGACCGCCCATCCGGAATCCGATTTTGTGTACCTTAATCAAGCGGGGGCAACACTACCCTCACTAGGTCAGCTTTTGTGGCTACGCCTTGCTCATTTACCCATTTGCCGGCCGGTTGAGCAACAAACAGTTACAAGATTTGTGTTGCAATATCTACCCCATGATAGCGGTTGATTACATGTGTACGCATCAATTATGAACGATCAGTCTCGAAGGATGATATGTTTCTTGTGTTCACACGACTGCAGTCTGATTTCGCCCCAACTCCTGGACACCTTATGCTTTGCAAACCCACAGGTAAGTCTTGTAGACAGCAGATGTATCCTTAGGCGTAACACCCCTCTTAGAGATCCACAAAGTTAAGTCAGTGAACAGAAACAGCAGTGTTGCCACCTGTAACTGTAATCATTGTCCACTGTCACGAAATCAATGTCTTGTGCGCGGTAGTTTAAAAGACAAATATGCGCAGTCAAAGGGAAAGAAATCCGTGTGTCAGATGAAGGAATGAACTATGATTATCACCCGAGTGAACCGCACTCAATTCCTTTGCAATATTTACAGCCAGGATTACCAGCACGGCAGCTCTTGTGTGCGCACAAAATCAAGTAGAATGTAAGTCCAACCTAACGAACCAATCAATATATACCCGCAGAAAAGCAATGTAACCCTTCCGCTTTTCCAACCTTTATTACGTAGTTTTGATCCCAAACCACGGAAGCTGACAGTGACCGTCTTCCTTGAGAAGACGTACTCACTAAATACTTTTCCTGGATTAACTTTTTTTCATATAGTGTCCTATCCAAATATGTGATGCTATATAGTGTATGACACTCAGTTGTTGTACTTTCCATTGGTCATGCGACAAAAGCAACAAATCCATATTCTTCACATGCGCAGAATACATTACAAGGAACCATATAAAAACAACGGATGCAAGAAGTCTTCGCCACCGAGGTAACTGCTGCTAGCTCAGATTGTTGAACCCGACCTCTGCCCTCAACTTCCCCTGTCTAGATTTGGGCAACATGCAAGTATCCCAGCCCTCGTGCTTTCTTCTGGCGACATGGCAGTTAGGCACCGAAAGGGTGCTACAGCTGAACGAATCAAAATAATGTATTCAACGGGTAATTACCCTTGCGCCGTAGCTCAGCCATGAGACTACGAGTAGCCCCCGATTAATGCTGTGCTTCTGTTTATATACACCTTCGTGACGGGTGTTCACCCTCGACCATGACTGCTCGTTGGATCAGTTATCCTGTTGACTGGTTCGCTGGGCCGTCCCTTAGTCGATCGATGGTCATTTTGGGGGCTTAACCTATCACCCACCGTTTCCCGGTGAAATCTCTCATGGGTGTCATGTGTACCATGTTCATGATGTGACCCGTCTGTCTGACAGTCGGTTCCCTTTGGGTTTCCCGATTATCAGGTGCAGAGATGAAGTCGAGCCTGTGGGACCGTTTGTTGCACGTATGCCTCACGTCAAGACCTTCGGGTTTCATAAATGTTATATATGCCCTTCTTGCTCTTTTTGTATGAAAATTAGAGATCAGAGATGGTGAATCACAACCCAGCTCAGGTAATAAAACAATAACCACGGTAAATCTGCAGACTGGCCAGACCTCTTCGTCCATCCATGTCACAGTAACGGCGTGCTTTCCGCGGAAAAATAGCTGCAGCATTACAGTTTAACCGCAAAATTTCGATGTGTTCGGTCTCTAGCGCATGACATGCTGTTTTCCTGCTCTGTTCACCAGAGAGCGAATCAAATTTCGCAATCGGTTCTGTGGCACGAAAATATGAACATACATGTACAGCTTCTACCGAGTATTTTTAACCATATACAGCTCTTCAAATCACTCCATCTGTTCACCAAACTAATTCCACGTCCAGAAATGGTAGTGTTTTGCCTTTCTTTCTCCAGAATGGAGACAGCCCTCGTGTGCCAGATTCAACCCTGACAACAGTCGCTGATTATCTGTCTTCGCTAACAATGCCACCGACATATCACCTACATGGTCCACATTGGTTCTTGTGATTGCCGGTGTGGTTAGCACATGTCCACCAGAACTGGGCCAAGCCGTCAAGAAAAAAGTACTGAATTGTCCTAGTGGTGTTTTTAACAGCTCACAGAAGAGCCTCGTCGACGGTTGCTGTGAGAAAGGATGTGTGAATTAATGAGGTTTCATCCTCACCATTACAGCACATTCGTATTTTGAAACGACTGAACTAAGATATGGTGCTCTGAACTACTTTGTCGGTAAGACTTTTTTCAGATTTACTTTGGGCTGCATAGCATCAGAACGGGTAATAAAGAGCAGGGAGTACTGTTTCATTCCATGTTGGTCCAATGGTTCACTTGGTCCAGAATTACGCACCAAAGATCGGGTTAATCTCCATGTCCAGCTGCAAACTTTCATCGGGTAGGATCCTTGTGTGACTTGTTCGTCAGTGAAACGGTAAATTTTAGGCTGCTCATTGACTAGGCGAACCAACCACATCCGTTTGGAAAACATGTTAATTTCCGCGGATTAGGATTGTAATTCTGTCTTCGCCTGAACAACCTCGTCGGAATTTAAAACTCCTAGTCAATGGGGTAAAACCCCAGAAGGTATCGATCGCAGCCCGTAAGCTGCCATGACAACCTCGAAAATAACTTGAACTCTGTCTGACTTGAAAGGAGGTTCTCTGAGTTGGTCTGGCTGCTTCGGTATCTAACCGCAGATGTTTTGAGATCACAAGTGTTATACACTGAGCTTCCACCGAGCTCATAAACAACAGAAAAATGGGTGTGAAAAAAAGCTGTGTGAAAACGTGTGTTCTATTTGCAGGCAATTGATTCACAATTGATTCACAATGAATTCAGTCTATGTCGTGAATCTGTTTCACTCGGAAGAACAACGATCGTCTGGTTTTCACAATCCCGTTGCATACGCCCAATTACCTCATTTAAAGTCATGCATGTCTTCTCATGTTTTCCGAGTGAATCTTCTAAATTACTCCTGGACGCTCAACATAAAGTTAGGAAAAACGAGAGTTTGGGCAAAGAATTCTTGAGCTGTGCTTCTCTCATGAAAAATCGAACCTCCATTTGATTTCCGTACTGAATATTTCGTTCGCGGGCCTAGGCTCAGATTTATTAGCTGGCAGATACCTCTGAGAAGCAATGTAGTCTACGGCAGTCTTCCACCACAGAAGTGAGTGTTCTATTACACAACTTTGCTGAACTGGATGTTTAGGCCTGACAATATATGGATTACCGGTAGAGTCAAAAACAGATTGCAGCAACGTATGGGAACCCAATTTTTATCAGCACTACGATAAGTTCATTTGTCTCCCTTACAAAACTATATCATATTTCCAGATTGTGTTTCGTAGTTTATTTATTTATTTTTAAATATTTTTCATAATTGGTTGTTATTGGTTTGAATTATCGTTTTTTAAACTGGTTAGATGGCACAAAACTCATCCGTTCATAATTATTCTGATGACGAGTGCTGCTTATCACTGCATATCAAGGCTTACCGGCCTGGCAAACATTGTCCTCTGATTGTTTTCGTTGGCCAGCCGCAGAAGGCATTAAACAAACTTTTTTATTCATCCCCTTCTACTTAAAACGCTTCCCTCTAATACATGTTTAGGCATTGTCAGAACATGTTTTCCAATGGATGTGGTACCCTATTTCAGCGTCACCAGTTCTGGACAACTACCAATGTATAGGAGGCAAGTGACTTACCGACGAATGAGCAGGTAGGGAAACCACTGAACAGGCTTCTCGCTTATGGCATCCAACACCTCCAGTCTCTCTTCAGTTAACCGCAAATAGCATTCTGGCTGGTTCAAGTGCAGCTTCATCCAATCTCCTGCCTCTTCCAACAGGGCCGGTATTTTGTCTTCTGTAGTGATGCAGTAAAGGGATGATTACCTTACCCGAAAAAAAAACTCAAGGCAAAAACACCTGGCACAAAGAAAACAGATAACCACATGTTATCACATTCGTCTGTCTAAGTTGGGCTTTCAGGTAGATGTTCAGAGGACTAGTAGATTTCTGAGACGATTATAACGGCTGTTAGTAGCTCACGAGTTAAAAACCTAGTATATCCCTTCCATCCACCAAAGCTGGTCTAGATACAGCTTCATCGGGCCTTTGAAAACGTTAAAAATTATCGAGTAAATAGAGCCGTTGTGAAAATCAGCAAAATAAGAATAGCCTCATGTTACAAAGAGGCTATCGAGAATGAGGGTACTCAGAACAACACATCAGCCTATGAATCTTATACGCAACGTGTGCAAGATAACAGTCTTATTGATCAAACACCGCTTAGCACCACTGAAGTCACGTGACAACGAGTGGCGGATGATTCCGACATCACCGGATCATATTAAAGATAAATATGCTGACTGATTCTTGAGGGCGGCTTCATCTGATTCCGTAAAAAATCACTTTGAAAAAACAGGCCTTCGAAAAAGATAACCAAGAGTTTGGTGTCATTTGCTTTGTTTTCACCGTATGAACTTTGACAAACAACTATGTTGCATAAAATGAATGTGGTCCAGTTCTTTGAATAACTGATGGGGGTATCTGATTTCTAATTTTCAAGAACTTTAATGTTTCATTCTTCCACTAATTGACCTGCGTTAGTGTGACTTCATCTTGCACCTCTTCCTCCAGGAAATATTCTTCACTGGGGTCCACTGGATCGACAGCCAAGAGTACTAATTCGGAAACATAGGTTTCCATCTTGGTTACAATCAAGGATACACAGCTAAACATACGATTCGCTTGAGTGATCAGCGGAGTCTATGATTGCCACTTCAAACTAATGGCAGCGGTAGACTGTGCGTAAGTCATTTCTGAACAGCACACCAACTGTCTGTGTAGGAATCCATGTTGCGAGTTAGGGCCTGGAGCTGAACTACCAATCCATTCACAAAAGTAATAGGTAAGTCTATGGTATGGCAGCAAATCCGACTATGCTTATCAGGCTGGTTTGTGCCAGCCGCAGTGGTGATTCCCTTAAGCCATTCAGAGTAAACAAGTGATAACCGTGGCTGAGGCCTTGTTTTGAGTACGCCACAGAAATTGAGGTATATGGGAAACCTGAATAAGTGATGACAAGCGATCTGTAGACTTTGAGTTACTGAGGCCTAAATGAGATGACAGAATTGTTTTTACAAGCCAAAACCAAAAGGCAGACAAGCTAAGGAAAAAGCTTTTGAGGTCCATTAAGAAGTAAGAGAACACGTTCAAAAATACCTTCAGATCATACATTCCGATTTTCCACTCTGCAGAAACTTTTGTCCGTGATACCTGGTACCACAGTACTAGCGATCGAACGAGAAACCCCTCGTAATTTCATCCTTAAATCCCAACTACTTTTGAACGTTGATTCTTACACTTTTCCCTCGTATAAATCTAAACAAAATATTATGTTGGAGTCAGACACGGTGATCATGGAAGTCGTGTATTGGAACTAGTAATGCCTATCCGTGTGTGGTGGTCTGTTACCTTCTTCATGTAACTTACTGAAACCTCCAGTGGCTAGAAATGCACACCGACTAGGTTTCGAACCTTCTATGGTATATGCCCTCAAACAGCAAATCCAACGATAATTAGAATTTTTTCATGACTTTTCTTTTTTACCCATAACTTCAGGTTGGTGAACCGTAAAATAGTAAGAGACATCATTTTCGTTGCTTGTTCACAGTGCGACCAGTTTACTTCCTCTCCTGTGTCTACTTGTCCTGTGATTA
The DNA here is from genome assembly GCA_003604175.2 of Clonorchis sinensis. Classification (NCBI taxonomy): domain Eukaryota; kingdom Metazoa; phylum Platyhelminthes; class Trematoda; order Opisthorchiida; family Opisthorchiidae; genus Clonorchis; species Clonorchis sinensis. The sequence goes on from CM030369.1 coordinate 84,317,245, forward strand.
CATCCCATAAATAACCATTTCGCAACAATGGAAAGTTACAAACAACATGGAACTGAAGTCAACAAGGTGCAAAAATCAAGCGTCTGAAATCTGTAGGCTCGCCTGAGAAAACGATGTGAAGTGTCCGGATGGGATCAGATTAGCGTGGAAGATGATTCATCCCTAGGCCTTGATGAAGATGACTTAGTTTCATTTTTTTTAAAGTTTGTCAGACACTGGCTGACTTAATGCCTAACAAAGTTTCCATTTTGACACTAAAATCACCGGCTATAGTGAGTTACGAGCCGAGTTGGTCAGGGAAGAGGGAGGAGGGAAACGATGAAGTCTCTCGAAACCAGCAGATTTAATCAGTGCTAAATGTCGCTTAGCAGTTCCTGCTGATTAGCGTGAGTGAGGAAGTCCGAAGACCGATGAATGAAGATCGGATGGTTAACCTCATTTTGGGTCATGTTTGGAACATGCTCTTCCAGTTAAGGGAAATTCAGTTGGTTTTTAATTTTACGTGTCATTTACAACCTGTGCAGGTCCGTATGGTTTATAGAAATGGAAAATTACGAACTCCGGTTGGTTTAGATTCAGACCAACTGTGCTGGTGAGTCAAACGCAGAAAATATGTTAGCACCTCTTATTAGTTGGCACAAACTTATGGAATCAAGAATTCGTGAATGCATTTAAATGAGCGCATTTGATTGCCAAAAAGTTTAAAAAATAAGCACTACTCATGAGAGACTGTTTAATTTTAAGGTTTTTTCTGCTTTTGCTTACAACCAGTGTAAACGTGATGCAGTGAGGCAGTTTCCCTTCTAATCAGGTCGAATTGAGCGAGACAAGATGTTGTGTGGTTAAAACGGAATAGTCATAAAGGCAGGAGCATCAAACGTTCCAATTAGTGACAAAATTGATGAGGACAACACAAATGGACATTTTGGACTTTCGTGTAACTGAACATAGTTCGCTTCGTTCAGCGACCAGTTGCTTCGCTCAAGTGTTTACAGGTGAAATAGGTTGACATGTTGAGCAATATGGTCCACACAAACTATTCTGAGATCCTTTTCCGGTACGATGGACTAGGTAGAATTGACCACCAATGGCAATAAGACAACTCGCCCTTGTGAATGGATGCGCAGCCTCTATAACACAGCTTGTGTCGATTCACAAACAAGTAGTAGGGTGTACAGTGGCAATTTTGACAGGACATCGAAGTCCTATTAGCTAGACCGAACAAACATTGATCCCTAGGATAACCAAACAGTAGTATGTTTACGCAGCCACTATATCTGTTTTCAATGCAGGCAAACAGAACATCCTTGGAGATCCATGAGCTATATTATACAATCACGTTTAGAATTGGGTGTGCACAGTTGGTACGTTAGAAAATGCGTAAGCATATAAAAAATAATGATTCCATCATAGAGGAGCCAAACTTTTAAATGAGAACGACTGTGTTGCATGAAAGAGAAGACCAAACAGGACAGCTATCATTTATGTATTAAAGCCAGTACAATTTACACTGGTTCGAACCGAACTGTGGAATATTTAGTCTGAGTGGACCCCAGTTTCTTTCATGTATTGTTTAACAACGTGAGAAAGCCATTTTAGGGAGACGGAGTTCGACGCTCGGCAACGTCCATCCAGTGCCTGGATAGACCCGCTCACTCAAGGTAAGCGGCTCAAATTCAGTGATGATTGGTTTTTATCTCCCGTGGCCTCGCGTGATCACTGGAGAAGACGGAGCACATCCTTCAAAGTGGGCCAAAGGGTTTAACACAAGAATCAAACTAGATATTTGACACATTTCCACTAGAATCGTCGCCATGTTGTATTTTCGTATATAAAGATCTATGTGGAAAAGCCTGATAATTGCAATGTCCAAATTTGATGGAAAGACCAAAATCAGGTGGCTAAAAAGCTTGAGTAAAACAAACTGGGTGATAAAATTATCACCTGCGTATAGCCCCGACGGCCGATGCTGTTCCTTGAGGTGTTTTAGGACAGATTCTCTTTACGTTCGTACGAGTCCACAGTTCTACATCAAGAGTTCTATTACCTGTTTTTTCCACTGGAATGAAAGCAAGCCTACGCGTCTAAAGCATAAATAAACTTCTGAAACACACGTTGAATGCTCCCAAATTAATCTAATGTCATCTTCCACCATGCATACCCTGGTGCCCGTTTCAAATGGTCACCGTCTTGCGTCCGCTAGCGCACGGTTTGTAGCCCATGTAAAACCTTGTAAGTTCAAGTACAAGATACACAGTGGCGGTGGACATCGAAACCAGACCCTGAAACAATCCCCACTTATTTAGGAACACACGCAGGATAATGTGCTTGTAAACTCACTGGTAGCATGTTTCTTATTCTCCCTATAGAGAAGGACTTTGAGACATGAAACATTCGGTCCTTTCGTCTCAGTTTGTCTCCATATAGGCTACCTCAGAATCATTTTTGAAAACTGATCACCAGCTAATGGATGAACCGTTGATTTCACAGTCTCCTTGTGCGCAACGGTAGAGAAAAACGAGCGCTTGCGCAATTTTCCATGCACAGGCACATTGTCGTTTTGATCCACCGAAATCCAATCCGATGTGCGACGACGAACAACAAATTCTATATAAGTTGGGCGCAAAAAAAGATGCAAACCGCCACTGCGGGTCAGTACATTACTTGTGTTACGATCTCATCATCCCCATCTCTCCAAATCGCTTGTATCTGAAACCTCTCGGCTCACCCACTTTTTGTGGTTTTGTGAACATCGCAGAACCGTTTTGCATTTTGAAAGCAAGCTAACACCAACTTCTTACGAGTACTAACGTAGTGAGGTTCTATCCCTAGATGCCAAACCGCACAGGTATGATCAAAATTCGTCACCACTGGTAATGCCACTGATGGTTTAAGTTCGTGCAAGTAGTTTGACGGTATCACACACAACCGGATTGCTCCAGAAATCTGAAATGTTGGGCCCTTTTCATCAACTGGAAGAGAACATCAACGCGAAATAAAGCTCGAGATGCAGGCATATTTGTCTTGTTGCTTCATAGGTCAGTAGGATCTCGTCTTAGCTGCATTATCAATTGAAAAACAGACTCACTCGCCGCAAAATTCGCCCGTTAAAATCTGAAAATTTTCGCTGACTCGCGGAGTGCCAAGATATTTGCACCACACAGCTAGGCATATTACTGACTCAAAGACAAGTATGCCGTTTCCCGTTATATGTGAAAAAATGAAAAAAATTTGTATGCATCCTCGGCTTACGGCTCAATAGCCAAAAAAGGCGGAAGATGCAGATGAGGATACGGAGTATAGTCATACAAGGCCTAGGTTTTTGTAACCATCCAGTACTTTAAAAAGTTGTCACATGATAAATTACCGCAAACACAATGCTGAGGAATCGGACGTGCTGTTTGGTTGCTGTTTGTCGCCAATCGGGGAACCATCGTTAGTGCGCGCGCTGAGATACTACTGATAGAAAGTATTTCGTCACTTTCGAAAAAATTCCGGAGCAACTCAATCAACAGCTTGCTTTCTATCCGTTTTTGATTCTTTCGCTAGTGCATCGAGTTAATTCTAAAGACGACCCCGGTTACCATAAATAGAGGATTTCTACCTCATGTCCGAAACTGATTTTTCAACAAGAAACTGCATTCCCAATTTTACGGACTCAACTCCTTCAGTTACAATCTTGCGCACCTGTTATCACTGGATAAAAGTTTTCGATGTGGTTACAGTAACGTAACCATTTGGGTATAAATAAAAACTTTTTATGTGCAGAGTTGAGCGGCATGAATTTTTTTATCTGGAAGTTCACGCGTCTGAAACAAGCTCATTTTGTTGCGCTTATGCTGGCTGGATAAAAAGCTGGGTTGCAGATTACTTCAATCATATGTATCGAGATTTTGTGTCCTGAGAAAGATGGAGGTTGTTTCCGCTTGGAAAAACGGTCACCTACGGAAAAATCTATATTTCAGATCTGTCTGTCAACACACTTTGCACTATACTGACGGTTACCCCAGCAACCAGCCAGGAATAACACAAACCATTGTAGTCTCTATCATGTCTGAAATTCAACTCCCCATCAAGGAAGTATAAAAGCTTTGCATCTTTGTAACAGATTACTATCATACATTGTTTGGATGAGCTCAAAGTAGATGAGTAATATGAAGCTGAATTTGGAAAAGGGGAATACTTGGACTAGGTCCTGAAAGGCCCTGCTGCTGGGACCAAGTTTCACACGCAAGCAACACGTATAGTAAATGAATCGTATTGGTACACTTTGGCAGACTAATTTGTCTACCTGTATTTGATTCGATAAAGATAAAGGCATCTAAAAAAAATCCAGATGTTTTGGTATTTTTGGAGGAAAGACTTAGCAAGACAGAAGGATTAACCATTTCCAGTCGGAAAAAGCCTGGGTTGCATTCCATCATTAACAGTAAAATGTAAGCTAAGACTTAAGTTTTCAGCGTTAGGGCAAAAATGTCGTATCCAAAGCACATATAATCTGCTAGCTATATATCTGGAAAACCAGCTGAAATCTAAAAAAATTCTCCGTGAAACAAAAAAGCTGTCGTATATAATTTGGACTGACATATTTACCAATAGTTAACTGAACAAAATACTACTGCTGAGTCACGCTACGACCACAGATTAATGAATACGAGAAGAACTGTAAGTTCACACAAAACGGGGTAGAGTATGTGAAGAGGTAGCCATACCATATAAATGCCATGCACCAAAACGACTTGGTAACAATGGAGGCCATAAAGTCATTCAAAAGCTTCAAGGGATGATATGCCGCTCAGATTTTTGTACACTGAGAACACGCCTACGATTTCGCTTTACGCCGTTGGTGAAGTGGGCTCAGGAGGGGCATCCACGGTCAGCTCGAAACGGTTCAAACAGCCCGTTTACCACATTTATTAAATATCCCCGATGATTAACTTATCTGCGTAGCAAATACAAATACCAATAGTATTCCATACTGGCAGTGAACTTTGCCGCTGATGGCTTCTGTCTGATTTGGAACTAGTGATAGCCTGATGATCAGTAAAACTGAGTCAATACGATGGATATCCCAGGTTTGTCTTTTGTAGACACAGAGACCAATTCTTCCCAGTAACGAACTTACGGTCAACGATGAGACAGATAGACCTATGTTCAGAACAGACTGAACCAAAAACTCCGTTTGGCTCACGATGAAATTTCTAAGTACTAAGCCGACCGATAAGTGTCCTGTTGGCTTCCGTTAGAACTTGTGTGTAATGTGCGTAGACAACCGGTGCTTCGGAACTATTGGCTTGCAAATTTCTCTGTGTATCTGTGGGCCTGAAGAGCCTAGCAATACTGCTCCCAAGCATGAGGTTGGCAGAAGAGAACTGTGTTACAAAATGCAAATAGGGTTGCTGTGTTCGCGATCGTTTTAGAGACAGGAGGGTAGCAAAACGTTGACTCGATACTGAACAAACCGGTAAAGACATGCCGTACTTTTTGTCTGCGCATTAATGTGGTTTGTGTGTATCTTATTTGGCCTACAATCCAAAAAATTAATTCTTCTACGTCTGTTCCAGTAAACCTTCCAAAATTTTGCAAATGATTATTTTTGTTACGATGTTCCTGTTGAAAGCGCCCAAAACTTGTGATTATTACATGTCTACTAAACATAAAGTTCTAGTGAAATTCGGATCACACATTACTTGTCCCCAAGAGGCTTCATCGGATTAAGGACCGTTGCCAATCAGTTTCCAGAAATTTCAGATAAATGGAAGTTCAGAATTCCAAGTCAGTTAGTGAGTCGGTAATGGAGAGCATTGGGAGTAGTTTTATATGGCTCCCTAGGGTCCATTTCCGTTGAAATTCCACTAATTCAAAAAAGTTTCCACCAGAGTTTTTTCAGGCAACGTAGCCAAGCCGTTGCCTAGAGGCCACCTGTGTATTCGCTGATACAATCCCACCCGGCAGGCTGTTCCATGCGACGACTACCCTAGTCGACAAGGTAGTGTGTTAATTTTGAAACTGGTCTGTATTTAGATTCGAAAAATTCTGTTTTAGCAGGTTTGCTTTACTTAGTACTATGCGACAAAAAAAGCATTTTGCACCCGCCATTGTAAGTAGACAGTAAATACCCTACACAGATATGCCATTATACTATGTTTGACATTTAAAACTTTCAAAAAAACGCAGACAGCGGCAACTGAATGATGTTGAAGTGCATTTGACCGAGAAGTCGGAATAGATAATTATGATTAACAGTGAAAAAAAGTGGGAGCTGATAACGCTCACTTTGTAAGTGATGAAAAAGAGCGGCCATGGACGGCAAGAAAAAGGAAATGGTCGCATAGAAAAGGCACAATAAAGGACTTGTTGATTTGAAGTTTTCTCCTAAAGGCAAATGTCAGGGTAAAAAGTGATGAAACAGCCAGGGAGAAAAATTTAATATCTCCTACGAAGCAAACTCTAGTTCGTTTTGATCCGCATCCTGGGGTGAACATTGTTATCTCATTAACTTCGTGTTTTTTTCTTGAGGACTGTACAACTAGGCTACAGCCAAACAGTTTCAAATGATCTTTGGTGTCCTTCTTCCGGAAAGGTATGTTAGTGTCCATGGCTGTTATGTTATCAGTCGTATACTGTACTGCTTCCCTTCGATTCCTAAAAAAACTGTACAATTTGGATTCTTTCTTCAGCATCTTCTCAGATTTGTGTGAAGTTTTGAAACTTTCCAATTACTTAATTTTTTATGGACACTGAGCTTTGTGCAATCTCTCCAAACGAAGTCTGCTGGCTTTAGACTTTTGTCAGCCGCACACTGCTTATGACCGTCGTAGTCAAGCCAAAGTACCACATTTTGAGACAAAGACCACAGCAAGAAAAACAGTCCCACGACCTATTCTGCTGTAAAGCTACATTTTGTAGGCAACCGATTTTAGTGTCCCTGCGATGGTAAATACTTACACCCCACCAGAAGAAAAGTTCGTTCAAAAATATGTTTTCCATTCTCGATGTAAACCCATTAGACGACCCACAATGCGCTAGTTTTTTGGTGTATTCGAACAAACTCTTTGGCCTGTATTGACAGTTTACCTAAGTTGTGATAGAAATAGCGGGATTTAAAAGTGGCATAAACCAAAGCAGTTAAGCAGTAATGCTAAAAGGTTCTTTGTGGGTCATTTTCTTGATCGATATGATGGATACAAAAGAGTGCGGTCAACCAATTCTAACCAGTTTTGAAAACTCTGGTATACAGACTATAGGATTCAAATCGCTGTGTCCCGTCTTCTCTTCGGTTGTCCTTTTTCCGCATATTTAGGCGTCATACCATGTTCAATTCATGTGCCTGTAACAATGGCTTCTTTGTCCTCCCCTTCGTTTTGTAGCAAGTGTCGATTGGTTAGAGGTCTGACGTATGAATTTTATATTATATCGTAATGGTGGCAATAGGTACCAACTGCTTACGACAAGTGGGTGCCATTCCTTCCACCATAAACTTTTCACGCAACTAAGCTTACGATAACAAATTCCATCAATTTTTGTTTCAGAAAAATTGAACCAGCAAAGTGAATTTACTTCATTCTTCTACTAACACCCATTAAAACTGGTGTTTGTAAGCCATGGATGAGAGTAAACATAGACGGCATATATGATATCGCGTAGTTTACCAATATAGCGTTCAAATGACGTCTAGAGCAACGGTTGTCACTGGTCTAGTGAAACACTAGAGGTACCATTCTGCTCAAAAATACTTGGATCTGCGCAGTTTCAAACAGAGTACAACAAGGACGATTTTCACTGGTGAACCCGATTTCCGGAGTTGTCTCATTTGATCGAAAGTTCAGAGGAAAGCTTTTCACGGAGAACTTGACGCAAATGAACGCATGTTGCATACATGTGTCTTTATACCTGTGCAATTGTTGTCACTTGATGAACGCCAGCATCCCTTATGGATATATACCTTGAAGTTATTGTTGTTGAAGTTTATCGTGCCTAGGGTGTTTTTTAGTGTAAACAGTTCACCAGCTAGTCTGAAACTGGTCACGTAATAGGCCTCTAAACCTAAAATAATCAAAAACGTTTTTACCACCAATGTTTTTATTTGGGTTGTGCATTTAACGTCAACAAACCCTCACCTTACTTAAGGTAGACAGAATTTTAATCTTAATTACCCTTTTGAGTTGTAAAACCGGTGAAACTCTAATCCAAGTATTTTTGACGTTCATTAGCATTCGCAATATTTCCACGCTTAGGCTTTTCCCGTTATCCATAGCATTACGTTTGATCTAGTGAGAAAGGCGTTTACTATCTTGGTTGGCACTCAAAGATTTCCTGTCAATCTTTAAAAGCATATTGAGTAAGTAACTGAGCTATTCGGCTGTTAAAAAACAATCATACGAAAGCCAGTAACTGTGACAAAAGATATCAGAGTTCATGACATATAATGTGTTGAATTATAATGGAAATGTGTAGGAAAAGAGTGGAAGGTAAGTTAGTTGGCAGGTTATGAAGATACTAAAGCGAAAGCCTAAAGTATTTCAAGGAAAACCCGTGGGGGACAGCACATAAAGTAGAGATGAAGAAGTTAAGTTGTGAGATGACCCTCAAAATATATTCACTTATAGCTTTCCTTAGATACAAATAGATTCAGTGCACTCCATGAGCCGAGGGACGACTGGCAGTTTCCATCACTCGTTTAGGATCATTAACCATAAATGCCACAGGATACTTACTAGAATGGCAGAAAAACTCCAAAATCGTTATCAATAGTTGAGACCTTAGTGAAACAACGCAGATGACCCCAAAAAGACTGCTACGAATTCCTCATAGGCGACAGAAGCAATAAAGCACTACTATAGGACACGATTGCATGAGATAAGGTGACCAAAGTGATGTATACAGATGTTAAACATAGCAAACATAGCATCTCTCTTAAGCAGGTTGGTCAAAACTGGACATTTCATAGCCCATTGACATAGCGACTCGCAAATAAGTTCGCCTGAATATGGATTTTGTCCCCATGACTTCTGTGTTCTTTCCGTCAACCACATCCCTATGCTCAACTTTGGTCGACTGCCACTCAAGAAACAAGAGTCGCTTGCTCGGCTAAGCACCTTATGGTTTCTGTCCAACAACTAACTTCCGAATCTTCAGCAGTCTTGCAGTGTATGTAGTAGTATGTAGTTAACACGCGATGTCGGCTGTTTTGAGAAATCCCAAAGTGCAAAGCTCAATTGGTGATTTCAAACGACTTGAAATGTCTCCTGTCGCATTCTGTTACCCGTGTCTTACCCAGCTCCATTTTATCTTTGCACATCTGAATACCAATGACTACAGGACATCCGCTCTGTGTTGAGAGCCGACTGATTAGCCTCGAACGCTCTCCAAGCTTACATTCAAATGTTGCATACAAATGTTAGGCCACTCTGAAACGTTACTTAGCAAAATAAACCCTGCTCGTTCCTGCCAAAGAAGCCCTTTTACACAGTGACCTATCGTCTTTGTCGGACGTGGATCCACTATGACCAGGAACCGGATTGCGTTCAATCCCACTTCAAGTCAACACTGGAAACCGGCTGGCTGCCTGGCTTCCTGCCTCTCAGATAGAAAGCTTTTTCTTAATCTTAAATGTAAATCTCTGGCCGTTGAGAAGATCGACTACAACATCAATCAGATAACTTTAAAAACCGTTGAATGGTTGGTTGAAAGTAACAAATCACCTCATGGTTCCCGCCTTTGTTTGCGCCCCCTGAAACTGCATGCCGAAGATCACCAAATCATATATATCTTGTCTGTTTCTGTGCACCATTTTTTAACACATGTAAATACCAACGAACGTCCTATCCGTCAGGCTCTTAGTTGGGTGTATTGGCCCATTGGCCGATTGTTATCTATTGTGAACGTTAACTGACATTAGAACGTCCATTAGGAGCGCTGGCTTGCGGCTTCACAGTATGGTATACTGAGAGTGGTGAGGCCAGAGAGGCTTTCACAAAGATACCTACGGAGTATGGTGTAGCTGCACACTTTCCTGCATCTGGAATGGAAAGCATTTTTCTGAAGTATATACATTGTGTTGAACCTGTGCCCAAATTGGGCGTGTTTGATATGTGTGGTTGTCTGTGTGTTCTAGAAAAGCGTGCTAGGTTATTAGTTTATTTCTCTTTTAACTTTGATATGATGAGGTTCCTCATAAAACCTCGTCGACCCAAATAACTACCTTGTTAATATTCGCCAATGTTTCTTTTATTACTGCACTACAAAGCTATCTCCATCTCTATCAATGCTACGTATTTTTATATTCTCGACCATTCACAAGTGAGGTCATGTTCGAGGTTTGTTGTCATTTGAAATTACTTTGTTACCCTCATACTCGCGTTAAACTTCGTTCACAAATCGTCTGCTGGCTTTAATACGAACTTGATGCTCGTGGTCCTTTTACCTGCGCGTTACCTGGGGCTTCTTGCATGGGCACAAACTATACAGATACTAGCCACCAGGACGGTACGAGAACAGGGATAATTCAACAGGTGCTTAAAGGTGAATCAACACAACACCGACTACAGGCGGTTGTGCATGGACTTGGCTTTCATCGTAAAGACTGCCCGACTGCAGCTTCATTCCGAGTTGCACTTAATTTTTGACTTTAGGAGGACAACCTACATCAGGGGGCATTCTTTCACATTAGAAACGCTATAATTGCGACACACCAAATCAGTAGTGTACAGATTCACGCATTCCGCGAACCTAAGGAACGAGTCGCTAGAGAATGCAGTCAGGTAATCTTGGGTCGCATAAATCCCAGGTGTAACCGGTAGACATACTTAACACAGTCCAGGTACCTGGAGATGTGAGCCAAAATCTGGAGGTCCATACACTATAACTTACTTCATCCTAACAGATAACCCCAGTGTTGTGGACTAAAGGAGAAAATTTGACGCAAGCTAAGCCGTTTGCTTCCTTCACAAACCTGAACCTGAAGCTACGGCCACCGAAACTGAAGTTTAGATCCTCAGCGACCAATACGAGCACCAGCCCAACTAACCAAAATATTTTCTCAATGCCTAGCTTGAATTATTTTTAGATTCAGGTTGGTATTCAAACTTAGATTACAAAGGCAGCGTCCAAGCACTTGAAATAAAGGTCTACAACATTAATTGGAGTAAATAACGAGTAACTGACTCACTAGAGCCAGAAACATCACACCCAAACCAGTAATCCAGTATGTAAAATTAGTTACCGCTCCTAATATTTCGACTCACCTGAGGAATACGCCTCATATACCTCGTTATCTAGTAACCCGTCATCGCAGTCAGCGTCGATAGAATTGCTCATCGGCTTCAGTGACATGAAACTTCCTGCCTTGCTAAGTGTTCCAGCAGTGCTCATGTTATCCCGATTTTGTGAGTTTCTGGATTTCTTGCCAATACTTGCTTTACAAATTGCCAGCCAAGTGGTGATTTCATTTTCGTCGACGGATGCAATCAGAAGCTGTTTGTTACCAATGACACCAGAAGGGACAAGCCGGATTGCGAAGGAATCTCTGTCGTTGACGGTGACTGTGCGAACGCTGCATGACTTATACTCGCTCAGATTACACAGGGCAGTGAAGCTTGTTGTTTTGGGTCGCTTTTCGGACGCATATCTCCCCTTCTTTTCGGTCTCCGGATCTTGAGTTTGGTCTTCGTCCGAGTGGATACTTGGTGGTAGAGATTTAATGCATAAAAATGTATCGACGTCGTCCGTCAGTAATCGAACATCACACAAAACCCAGTTGTCCTAAAAGGATAAGATATTATGCACCTAATAAGTCTTACTTTCGCCGCCCTTATATACGTTGATTTAACGTAAAACCTGCTGCTGAGGTTCATACCAATTTGGTAAATGTGGTTAGGTCATTTGGGCGTCTATTATTAGCGTGGCACACATAAACAATGGTTTCAGTCCCAGTTCACCTTGAGTAAAAAAAGACCAACTTACTCAGACGGAATTTTGACTAATCCACTTACTTCGCTTGGCATTAAATCACACAAGCTGGATCTTATGTTAACTTCCTTCATCCCTGCTCCTCAGTCAGCAAATTGATATACCCTGTTCCACGACTGCACTGGGTATATACATGAGTAGGAAGATAAGGCTTTGTTGAAAGAACTGTCAGACATCGCGTCTAGGACCAGATTCGTGTAGTAATTGAAGGGTGGAGAATAGAGGGGCTCAAACGCCTGAAGTGCTGAACAGAAGGAACTTTGGGTAAACGGCAGGGAGGTATAAAGACACATGAATCAAGTGCGATATCACGTGTATGACTGATACATCGCACCCGGAGACGAAACGGCGTACATAGATAAAATCCCTACACAGGTTGCGGCGTTCAAACCGAAGCAGGTTACGGAATGTGAGCACTGAACTTTGGTCCCCGCATCATCATCACACAGTTCTGTCAAACGTCCTCCGGGAATACTAGCAGAGGCTCAGTGTCCCAGAGGGACAGATAAACATGGGAAGTGGTAATAAAAGGAAAGTGGTCCTTGAGGACAAATCGGCGGTTGAAGAAACTAATCATTCTGATGGTCTTTTTTTGGGGAACGAGATTACATCAACGAGAGGAAGGTCGGACGAGGAATCAAAGCTCCAATAAGACAAAGTATAGAATAGATAGGAGATTAGGTGTTGTGGAAAAACGCTTCGGGATAGCGGCAAAACTATCGGATGTCCTGAAAACCACTGGCTTCATAGTTCCGCTAAACGTTGTTGAGAAGAGTGGCGTGTTTTTTCTCCGGCTTTTAAACTGTAGATATCGGAACAACAGGAATGAAAAGGGTTGGGCTCTCGCTAGAAGCCAGGTATCGCAGATTCATCTGTAGGTTTGAGTGGCCAGGACGCATTTGCCGCTGTGCTACATCCAGCCTTATCAATTGCTTTTGCAACCACCAGATATAGTGTCAAAAGGAACGGGATCGGAACAAAAAAGAGAGATTGTTATGGGTGACTTGTTAACAGTTTGGGCCTTAAAGTCACCAGCCATCACTGAACGAAGGAAGTTGAATGTGAGAAACGGGGATAGAGGCGGGATTGGAGCATCGTCTCCAGTAGTGGGTGATGGAGGTTGGCAAAAAAGCCTAATCAAAAAGCGGTTACCTCCGTCAATTTTCCAGAACAGCCTGAAGACTTTATGTGCGGAAACGATGGTGTGGGTGTGTGAACCTGGGAAAGAAGCTGTTCCTGTGTGAATAAGAGTACATACCACAGGCAACTTCGCGTGGAGAGTCACATCGCGCTAATTTGGAACCTAATGAGGATTTCACGGTATTCGAGTTTCGAAGGCAGCTAAGCCTCGTTGACCTGAACAGGCTGAAGAGAAGCCGAAAAACTAGGTTTCGTTACTGCAGTTATTTTTTGACACAACTCTTACACACACCATAGATGCACATGATTGAGTTTTCCTTCCAGGAAACCGTACTATCTAACCCGCCGCGTAGGTGTGGCTCCGGGGGCACAAGTGAAGGTATCTTTGTGCGCAGTATGGAGGGCTTCGACCCGAAGGTTAGCGGGCGCGATCAAATGGAGTTTCCGAAGAAGCGAGAAGTAATAAGGCTGCGGACATGAGTGTGAAAATGGGGTTTACGATGCTGACGTAAAGGTGTGTAGGGCTGAACCAACGGAAAGCAGGCAACTATAGGTCAGCCTGACAGGCAGTGGCGGGGGACGCAGAAGGAGGGATTCAGACGGCGGGTTTCATACGCATAAGTAGGAGGTGGATGGTTGAGTGGAATTCTGCTGGAAGCCTCTAGCTCGGAAAGGTCGGACTGAATTCTGGGCTGAGAACGTGATCGCTTTTCAAAGGGAATGTTGCGGGCTTCGGAATGTTTTGGGCAAGGATAATGAAGGTTATATTCCATGGTTGGTTTGCTTGGTTTGAGCAGCTGAGCTCGAAACCAGATCTGTGCCAGCAAGCTCCAGCTCAGCGCAAGTTTAGGTGACCGATTCTGACGAATGACAGCACGTATGTGACTGAAATGCTCCTCCGGACTCGAGGTATGTTGTCCTATTCTCCATAAGTTAGTAAGCAACCCTATTTTATTAACTGAAGGTCGCCTCACCCCGGGGGCTTTTAGCCGATTTGATGATTCGCTAAATAACTGCAGAAATTAGACTTCAGTGAAGGGACAGCAGAGGAACGGTTAGCCCTTCAGCGGCCAAATTGATGACTTGGAATTTACCCCTGAGTTGCCATATTCAAGAGCAGTAGGTCAAAAAATAGAATTGCACCGCAGACAACCAGGATAAAGAACACCGGAGAACAGAGCGGCGATCTCTGGTTGAGATAGACCTGAAGTGACACAGAAAGTTGGTGGGAATGCTTTTTCCAATGAGCCGCGAGGCTCTTTCAACTACTAAGTCGGGACGTGTTTCTGAGACTGGTAAACTTAAATTAATGGCTAACTAGATTCGGGTTTCCGGGGTGAAATGTGGGCTTCTACAATTATATTTTTCGTCCACCCAGTGTAGGTCACTGCAGCATTTTGCAAATAGTGATGCCGAGGTTTCCCAGCTTCTCACCGCGCCTGTGAGGCGGATGTTATAAATCTGTGCCGTTTTACTTGATATGACAAGGGCTGCAGAACAATTAATTGTTGTTGCGTTTGGAGTAAAAGGTGAAGAGATGGGTGAGTTGGGTGCGCGTCTAATGTATGTGTGAGTAGGTAGCGGTGACACAAGTCATGCATCAGCTGCTAAAAGACGGGTCAGACATGGCGGTACACTGCTATCGGTAGAGGCCAGCGGAACAATTATGATACCATTCGGAGCATACGCTGCCACTTAGATGGCTGATTACACGGCAGTTACACTTTAAACGGCGTTGAATCTCAAAAAATGAGGATATGATCAAAAATCGGAAGAACGTATTTAATCGGCAAAAAAGATAGAAACTATGCAACTCACCTAACTAGGTGAAAGTGTAAAACACCATTGAAGGCTCTCTCTGAGAGCTAAACATTAATGAACGGATTAAATGTGATAAGTTCCACGTTCCCTGCCTCTGGGTTGACCATCGAAGTCTGTCTGCTTGGTAAGTGGGGCACAGCGTGCCATGGGGCGCCATAGCGAAAAACGCCAGCCAGCAAAACCATTACACGGTTATTGGGCGGAACCATAAACCGCACGTCAAGTTACCACCAACTTACTCCCAGATCTCCGCTTTACCATTTCCGGAGGCTAGGTCTAAGATATACAATAAAGCTGGCCTTAGAATAATAGTAATGCGTTTATATCTTAGCATTTGGGGACAACAATATCTGAGATCAGTAAGGACGATACAAGCTGAAGATAGTGGGTAACAGAAAAATGGCGGATAAGGAGAGAATAAGAGGAGATGCTGGACAAAAATAAGCCATTGTAAATTACGGAAACAACAAATAGCAGCGAGGCAGGAGGTGCAAGTAATTTTAGCGATGAAGCGCCGGTGATTAGTGACGCACCCTAAATACATCGGAAACCATAGTTTGAACCAAAGAATTGTTTACCCAAAGTTTTAGCATTTGACGGTATTAAATCAAAACCTTAAAATCTCCCCCATTCAAACGCAAGTTCACTTAAAATTTGTTTGAGCGTACTCATGGTCTATTTCTCGTGTGTATATAACATTTTTGATTTTGCCATGGCTCAAGGCGGTACCTGCGTGAAGACGGTTGGTTTCTTTGCGTGTTTTCTCCCATATTGGACTTAAAAATGTTTTAACATTACGCAAACACTAAATACGTCGTCTTTGTCCATGAAAACTCAAAATTAATCGGCCGTTTTTCACCTGTATGAAGAACGTTTCCTTTCCTTACACCAGACAAAGCCAAGGAGTTAGTCGGAGCAAGTAGATTAGGAGGTTTCTTTCTGGCGTCCAGAACACAGTCTATCGAGCACTGAGCGAGGTCCTACCTGCAGAATACTTCGACGTGTTCGGAAAAGTCCACCTGAGTGACGTGCAAAATCACAAGCCGGGAATTGTAGATTATTGAGATTTATCAATAAAATGCGATACTGCATGTACAAAATACGTAATAAAAGGGGGTACAAACCTCAAATTATGGGGGTTCCCATTCAATTTGTTGTTCAAAGTGTTGCAAGTCAAAATAAAGCCCGGAGTATAAGGTAAATTAATCTTAATGAACAACACGCGTCTGCGCACAACACGTGGCAACGCAAAATGGTCAAAAAACGGGCGTATAAGATGGTCGATCGAATTGGTTCGATATGTCAAAGGATACAAGTTCATGAAGGATTACAAATGCATATCAAGTCTATATGGTAGACGCAATAAACAGCAAGCTCAGACAAGGGAGGTGTTTGACTGGGCGAAAGGAAATACACCACCCAACCAAAGCCAGCTTGGTTTCGCCAAACTACACTCACTCAACACCGGACACTAGCGACTGTGGGAGGCAAAGATGGCACACTTGACTATAGCCGCAGTCACCTCCCACAATCTTTCACGTCCCCTACGTTGAACGAGCTCCTATGGGTCACTCATTTCCTCTAGTATGCATATCTTCCATATACCTGGCCACTGAACCATCAGGAGTCCTGAGCACGACCGTTCCCATCCAATCCAGGTATAATGGCTGTTACAATTCTTTTCAACCAGGCACCGCGCGTGTTGCCCTCCAAGTATCAATGCCAGATCACCCCCTTTTATATTTCTTCTGCTGGTCGGTTGCTTATGCCGCGATTGAAGCAGTCGAATGTATCCTGTCAAACAGCGGCGCCAAAACTTGTCAGTCACTTATTGACTCTGCCTCCGCTGCCAAATATATCGATGCCGCAGTCCTGGATCTTCGTCAGTAAGGACGAATGATACTCATGGTAGCAAAAGATGGTTTGGGGGCAATACACCAATGTTATCAGGGTCATTTAGCACTGAGATCAACATGTGGTTGTTCAGTATTGTTCGATTTCCGTTAAACATGTCAGCAATTCTTCTGTTAAAGCCTGCTCCCGAGGAACTGCACTTAGAACACGTCAAACCGGCAGTATCATCCCCTCCCAGATGCCGCCTCTGTGGTTAGCATAATGGGAAGTAAAGTGCCAGTCAACTTGTCGTCGTGACATATCGTCCTTCAGTTTATTGCAATTCAACGTCTTCAAGATTTGATTCATCTCCATTTCTGCCCCAACAAAATTCGTGCCTTTCTCACTGTATACATTTGGAGTTCCTCGTCGATTGATGGGTCGAGAAAATGCCGTGAGAAATGAGTCAGTCAACAACGAACAAGCCACTTCTATATCTGTCGCATGGGCCTGCAAACATGCAAAGGTACAGCCATACCGCTTCCTCGTAATAAAGCCTTCCCGAGTTTGAAACGGTCCGAAGTAGCCGAGAACAGTCGCTGCAAAGGGCACTCTAACTTTACTGTGGCAACTAGGATATCCGCGATTAATTGCTCGGCTGGGAGAACTTGCCTTACTTTACATCCCATGCATCCCCTGGCGGTTCGTTTGATAACTGTGGTAGCACCTAAGATCCAATACCGTTTTCGTATAGCTGCTTAAGTATGCAAAGTGTCTAGGTAACCTTCAGATTCATTATAGTGAATAATGATGACTCGCGTTACTGAATGATCTCCTGGGGGGATTATAGGGTGTTCTGTGAATTCTGGCGGAGAATTTTTACCCAGTTGACTACCCACACATAGCAGGCCATTGAAAACAATCGGATGTAACTTGTAAATTGGCGATTTCCTGCATAGCTCTTTACGCGGATTTGAGTCGAGCTTATGAATTGTACTAAGCTCCGAGGGAAACGTTTTTATCCGAACATAACGCAATATCGATCGTTCTGCTTCGTTCAGTTCATTGAGCCCCAGAGCATTCTTATATTCAATGGCCTTACCAACTCTTACTACGGAGGTAAGATATGACTCTGATAAACTGAACTACCGCTGGCTGTAGCCTCACCCACCATGAACAGTATGAGAGCAGCACGTCTGTTGGAAGGTGGGTTGTCGCGGTAACTAAAACCTCGGCGGTGCTTTTCGCCTCTAAGCCTGTGAGCTTATGAGGAAATGGTTCGATGTCCCACTTGGACCTCTGTTGCTCACCGAGTTTCAGGAATTCGGGGCTTTAAATCTAAAGCTTTAATAGCTGTGACTTCAAGTACCAAAATTGGACTATTTGCACATGGACTCATGGAAGACTATCTCTAATGAAGATGCATAATCTTAGAAGTAAACCTTGCGAAAGAGCAAAAACCCGGTTGGCTCTTGGAAAAATTTTTGACGCTCATCACACGCCGTCCACATCTGAGGTAAATCGTATTATCAGCCCATGTTTTGTCTTTCTATGTCATTGCCCACCAAAGTCCAGTAGGGCTAGTAGCGTTAGGTCTAGCAGGTTTTCTGCACGGTAGTTAGACGCTAAGCTTGAGTGGAACGTTTTAGGGGGAGAATTAGCAGAGTTTGGAACGACTTGAAATTAGTAAGATGGTTTAATCGAGACTTAAGGCACTGGTCAGTCTATGTCTGGAAACCCACCGGGGCTACTTATCTGAGGATGCGCTACAATCGGACGGCACCGCCACGAAACAGGAGTCTGGCGCTCTAAAAGATGGATTTGTTTGCGATGAAGTTTTCCTGCAATCTTTTGCATCAACTACAGTGCTACAAAAGATAAAAACAGATACATTAGATGGTAACCCATATAATTTGAGGTTTTCACCCCTTCATTAAGTATTTTATACATGTAGTACCGCATTTTACTGATAAATCTCAAGAATCCACAATTTCTGGCTTGTGACTTCCCACTTGACTCAAGTGAGCTTTCCCAAATACGTTGAAGTATTCTACACACTCAAGTTATGGAAAGTACACTACCTTTATTGGCACAATGACTCCGTGGTAATCTCGTTGGAAGAGTTGTCGGGTTCATAGACAAAGCGGGTAGACATTACAATTGGGTGGCCAATTCCCTTGGTTTTAGCACAAATTCAGCTGATTAAGACGGCTTTGTGGGCTCCAGTGAGAGCCTAGGTTGGGAACTGGTGGAGTTATGACAGACTACGGACAAGCCACCAGTGTGGTATTCGCGGTACCGTCAATGCGATGTCATACATTGGTTCGTGGACAGCGTTCTACATGAGAGTCGTATGCTGATCAGCAAGGATTCTCATGGTAGCTAAAATTGGCGAAAAAATCGTCACAATGCAATACCACCGTGGAACAACCATATTCTTAGGTCCAGCAAGGGCGTAATACGCCGTTCAGTCGTGGTAACAAGACAGCCGTATCTAGATTGGGGAACAAAATTGGAGAAAGTGCAAGAAGGTCTACTAGAGAGCGCTAGGGTATGGGCGCGAATGCTGCCGGAAAAGTAAACAGCTTAGTGTGCTACCGAGGCGACGTTCTGTTTCAGATAGTAGGACGTCGGGTGTGGGGATGAAATACATTAGTTTTCGGTTTGCTTAGGCTGTACTACATATTTAAGGTCTCATAAGCAGCGTCGCTCATTGCTATGGACCTAGCAGTCAGATGAATAACTAAGATGAGCGAAAAATTGTACGGTCTTGAGCATTTGAGAATGTTGTCAGTCGTTGAATTAGACTAACAGCATATTTGATGCGTAGGGTTATCCCCGGCATTTTCGATGAGTGGCCAAGGTAAACGACATAGCTTACGATTACAATGGAGGCGATGGCTGGCGTTATTTTTCAACGTTATCGCTGCGCTTCATTAATTATTCCAGCTAAGCGGCCCACAGTTTCCAATGGGTAATATATCGTTTTGTTGGTAATTCACATCACCTACTGACTAGCTGAGAAGAGGGATCAACAACAGATGTGCATATTCGCATCACCACTCCAAGCCGTTTTCCATTATGAAACTAAACGCAAGGTGAGCTCTCCAGAAAACAATGCGTTACCGAATTTTGCTGAATAAACTCACTTAATTTATTACGTTTGAAGAGTATAATGCATACAAAAATTATTCAAATATCCATCTGGGTGGAAGCTGCACTGGGAACTCTGTAGATTTTGTCTCCTATTTAAGCCGCTCAGCATTTGCACGAAGGAACTGATTTCTCGAAAGCTACGACATTTCCAGGGTTGCCAATTCATGTTGCAGAATGTCTGTGTATAAAGAATTATTCTGCAAAGTATCTACATGGATGATTTGTTTAAATGAGCGAACCTTCAATGTCATCAAACACAACGGACTGTGAACACGTAGCTAAGGATGACAAGATATCCCGAATTGCGGAAAATGGCGAATCACTTACAATGGATGGAACCTGCAAGTAGTTCAGCAGCTGAAAAAATTCGTTGAAAATGCTAGAAAATACATGGCACTTGTGGATGCAAAACATGCGGAATTGCCACTCTTGTAAATAATATAATATAGTAATAATAAATAATAATAAAAAATAATAGATAATATAATATAATATAATATAATATAATATAATATAATATAATATAATATAATTTATATCTGCACGACTGTTCGAATAGTCACATGGAACCTACATCGATCATAGCGGCAACTGAACAAACCTAGCTGAAGCACAGGACTAACATGCGACTGGGGGTCCACGATGGCTAGTCAGCTGGCCGGAGCGCAACAGTCCATCTCTACCGGCGTGAAAGATTGAGTTGTACTGTTTATTTTGATTAGTACACATGTCCACCCCAGGAAGCGCATGGCTCTTTTCTGCGGAGTGTTCATTGAGCCACTGACGTCCTGAAACAAGAGGACGATATAAATGGGTTATCGAAGTGTCCTTGGGAGCACCTGGGCGTTTGCACCCCGAACTATAAGTTAGTCAACGTAGATTGACCTCACCTTGGTTGTTCCAACATTATGATAATGCGGCCTTGTGTCGCTGCCCCCAGTGCCTCAAAACATGGGAACATGCATGCGTAGTCATTGGACAGATCACGTTCAGAACGTAGTCGTCGCTCTTCAGGATTTCCCGTCGGTTGCAGTGATACGACGTATGGATCCCAAATTCCCGCATGAGCCAAGCGGCGTGCCGGACATCTTTTGTATGGAATGCTCCAGTGTGTTGGAGTGGTGCACCCGGTTATTAAGGCGACCATTTGGTAATGTGACGGACGACGGTCTGGAGAATGCCATTCCGGATTGTGCATGTACAGCCCATTTTTGAGTGATGTAGAACCAGTGGGCCGTACCATAGGAAACGAATCGCGGGTCCGTATGACAAAGCAGTTGCGGATCTTGCCGGAATCTATGTGCTCTCATTATGAGAAACAAAAAACCTACTGTCCCGAGCACGACACTTGCAGCCCGCACTTGCGCCGCCAGCTTGTGCATGACCAAAGTTTTCTTTTGATACTACTCTCACATCATTTTCCTGAATAGGCCGAACAGTTAACGCATGAGTGCAAACTGTTCACTTTCCACTAAGGTATACATAACCTAACGAACTGTACCTATGCCATCCATGATCAGGAAGGTATACGGCTCATAGCTACTGGCTGCACACTAGCTGCCTTGAAAAACCTAAACCGGTTTGTAGCGTGCGTTCCGTGAACATTTACTGCATCTGGAAAGGGTCACAAACGCTATCTGCATCCGTCTGGCAAGGCATATGTGGCTGTACTGACCCCCCCCCATTGACTGCGGCACAAGCACGCGTCCATTCTCTCGAACTTTTGCCAGGACCAAAGGCATATCATCCGCCACAATAAAACACAACTATGCAGCATCTACTCAACAGAGCTGGTCGATACTTCTGACGGTATTTGTATAAATCATGAACAGTAAGTATCTTGCAAAATTCATCGGCCACAAACTGCCGCACTTCACACGACGGCTTTTCATTCCACAGCGGGGTCCTGCAGGTGCCCAGCTCCCCCTCGGTTAGCTATCGATTTACTGGAAGCTTTTTGTGCAAAAAATTGGGAACCTCGTGATTCTGTTCAAGATAATAAGAGTTGACTGTAAGCTGGTTCCCATGCCTCATTAAGCAAAACCTCCCCCGACGGCCGGTTCTTTGCGCGATGTTTTTTATTAGACAGCACGCTGAGCTTACTGAATTCTTCTTCGGACTCCTCGTCTTTCCGATTACCTTTCAGCCGCCTGTGGCATTTTTAGTACACCCATTCATTACAAAAAAGGGCTGGTGCCACGATTACTGGATGAACGCAAGAATACTACATAGTTATACTTCATGTATTCCTTTGGTGCTTTCTCAAACGCCGTTAAGGATGGGAAGGGTACAGGTCCTAAGTTCTCAACCCACGTATGTGAAGCCGTTTTTGGAGCCATAGCGCGGCAAGTTTAAAGTCGAATGCGCGCCAAAAAGTTAGAAGGGAGCTCGACTAAAACAACTCGCGGATAAGTGATGGTAGATTAGGGTAAATTTTGGTCTGGACACATATGCAACAAAATTAATCATTTTTGCTTAAAAAATTTTCCACTCGCAAAGAATTTCCTGAAAAATCATTCTGCGTCTCAGGTGCCGCCTAGGGACAGGACGCTGAAAAATATTTGTGTGCTTTCGCGCTTTATCTCCTAAACTGGCAAGCTCTTGCAAATTGGTAATGGTTGGTGATCTTGGATGTTCGCCCGCCTAAATTCAGTGCTATGAGCAACACATCACTGTGACCTAAACCGGAGTGGATCAAATCCCCGTAAAGTTCGTAACCTCGCAGTCCCCACTGTCTTGGTAAAATGAGCTTCGGGTTACTTCTAGTGAGCGGCCTTGGCTTGTAGTTACATTCGATGCTGGCGTGTGGGAAAAGTTATGTGACTAATGCACAAGTCAGTCTCCTGATTGTTCAGTTCTTTACAAGCCAGAAGGCTGGGGCGTTCAAATCAACCTCACACATAAGTCAGATGATGAGAAGTCAAAATGGTCGAATCTTTGTGACAGGCAATAATGAATCAGTATTTTTAACTATTTCTTTTAAGGTGCGGTTAGGTGTTTAAAGATCGAAAACTAAGTACAATGCCAACACAATGTGAAATGTTTTTGTGGCCAGATGTTTAACTTACACCTTTGGTTTTGAATTTGTCCACGGAATTCTGCACCTAGGATTACAACCGCTTCTTCGGTGAATTTGGCGTTGCTTTCCCGCGTAATTCTTACTGATTGAGCGGGTTGTCATCTTACAGCTGGTCGTCCTAACTAGTTGTTAATGACGGACGTTTCCAGTAGACGATTTTGCTATTTTTTTCAGTGGCAGTAATAGTCCGTAAATTTAATACTTTGGCACCAAATAATCGTTGCTGTGCTGCGCGCGCAACCTGGCCTGAAGCTCCGTTTGTGACACTAGTCGACATTTTTACTTCTAATAATAATAGGTTTATTTCCCAACTTGTAGGCAACAGGCCTATTGGGGCATGATTGGGTCGTTGCAACCTGAACATAGCAGGCAACAACACAACGAGTAGGAAGATGCAAACAGTGAGGCATGCTTATTACGTGAAGTCAACACAGTTGTGGGAACGGGAGAAAACTGAAAACAGTTGCCGGCCATGAGTGACCTTGGGCGGTTGAGAATATGGCCAGCGTTACAAAAGGTATAAAGTGGAGATGGAGATGCAATAATTCGAAGTGGAAGCAACTGGGAGATTTCGCCTCAAAAATCTGGTTCAAATTGAAACTAAACTGACTCACTGGTGTCAACGTTGTAGGGAAGTCAGGTGTGAAGAATAGATTCGATGGGGAGGTGGTGCTAATGCATAGGGCCAAACAAACACCGTATATGGAGTTCAACTCGTGGAAGAGGTAAACCGAACTTGCATCAAAAAACTAACGAAAGTGCCATCGGGGTAGAATGAACTCGTCCCAGAATCGGTTGGGACCACGTGGAAAATTTGCTCCTAGTTGCAATTACAGGCTCTAGGTTTCTATCGAGATTCTGAAGAAAGTAGCTGTGTGGGCGCCATTACACTGGGTGTGACAGCGCCATGCCATCATTACACTGACATACTTCAGTTTATGGACAGCCCCGTAGCGGTCGTCAAGGATGCTTTAAACGGAGAGGGGATACGCATTTCCGTGGCAGCTTGATCTGGGTTAGACGAGGAGACTGACGCAAATCAAGTCAAGCCAATGCAAAGTCACGGATAATTTCCCTTCAATTGGAGGACCATGTGAGTGTAGACCATGGGCCGTGCAGATTCAATGAATGACGGTTGTACGGGGCGTTTGGGCAACCACAGCCGAAGTTTGAAGCTTTGGAAGAGGGAGAATGAGGAAGGAATAGGGTGACAGCAGTAGCATTTGGTAAGTGCCAAGAGGCATCAGATAAAACGGCGTCAATGAAAAACCTAAAAGGGGATGGCAGCAGGCTAATTGAACCCAGGAAATGATGGGTTAGATTTCTGACCTAGAAATTAAGTACTGGCTAGGCCAGGGTAGGCGCCTAAGATTGGGAAAGTAGGCACTTTGTCGCCGAGGTAGCTAGCAGGGGGTCTAGTCGTTGGAATGGTTGAAACGGGCGATTACATGGTGAGATTACATAGCGGTAGTGTTTAGCTCACCAAAAGAATCCAAACATGGGGTGTCCGTTGTGCAGAGAGAGGGGCAACGTGAACAAAGATAGCGGACAAATAATAAGGGGTCGGCCAACAGCTTCCGAGATAATGGATAAGAACCTTTGTTTAACTGAAATCTACTACGTCAACTTAACAGCAAGGTAGGAGTAAGGGTCGCCAGTCACCGAGTCACTGCCGTCAGTTCCAAGAAACGAATGGCGCGTGGAAAAACAGTCGTTAGGCGCTAGATGTGACTGCTGATATTCAGGAAATAATAACAAATTTACATATTACATGTATATGATCGCTTCAGAGAACAAGAGGGAAGAACGCACGCGTTTCTTCTGGGTGATGAAGTGAACTTGAGGTGTTGCAACCCAGCTAAGACGAAGGTGGCAACTGCCTGCACGTCGAAGTTAGCCGTGAGCCTCGCGCAATGCCCCCAGGCTAACCCATGCATAGGCATTTTTCAATCAAATGCAAGGACAACCGTCATTTGCTTGTATTTCTTGCTGTTGTGAGACAAGCGACAACCGGGACAAGTCTAATCCACCTACAAACAACAACGGTACTCTTTTGTGGTTTTCCTGAATTAAAAGCCAGGATCAGAACGACCGGCGATGGGCAGCGCGCGAACTTGTGCTACTCGAGGGGTGTCGAGTATACGAAAACACCATGGTGCAACGTAACAGGGCGACCCTCCCTACAGAGCGTACCCGTCCAACACGCGAAGTTTTCCTCCCTATTGCATGCCAACAGATCTGCAGGGTGACAAATAACCAAGCGGTCGTAATGGTGGTTTGTGCATTAACACATAACCCCAGCTACCATGTGCTTTATCTGGTCGGGGAAAAGCCAGGCCAATAAAACAGCTCGGTCATTTCGAACAAGCAAACAGCAACCAGCCACTAGAACCTGCAAGTCGCGGAGGCAAATGAAACGGTAGCTACTTTTGGGCTGTGGGAGAAGAATGGAGATGTTCAGAGCCTATGTACTATGTCTAAATGACGATGAAGCATTGGTCTGAACCGCCTTGTTAAGTAGAGGTGCACCACAGTGTTATATTTGTGTGTGAATGAATGGGCCTTGGAGCCAAACAAGTATTCCATTCATAGAGCATCTTCAGACCCATTATTTGATATGCGTACACTGTGCGTGATCAGAGGATGCAGAATGGTTCTGAATGGTGAAGAACTAAGGCTTCGGTTTGGCTAAGATTAGCTAAGTCCAGTCAAAGCAAAGCACCAGACAGTAAATAGAGCTGACAGATTTATTCGGGGATGAGACCTGGCTTGAAAGAACCAGGGATGATTTGGCTGGGCACGGAAGCTTAAGTTTGAAGGTAAGGAATACAGCCAGGTCAATGGAGACGGGCAATGAAAACAATTACAATGACAGGCGCTAGACTCTCCTTGCAACACAATTACGCTTCAGATAGTCTGTTCAGATGTAGTCGCAGGAAGTGAACGTCTGCATAGAAACTAGATAAAATGGTGATTTATGGACAAGAACACTTGGGAGGGTAGTTGTCTCACTTGCAAGTCAACGTTAGGGGATTCCAGCCGGGTACATGCTAGGGTACATGCTAGTACCTTGTAATAGGACAGTTGGAGTGATAGTGCAAATTAGAAGGCTTTAGGCCTATTTCAAGCAGTGTCTAATGTGAGCTGTGGCGTGAAAAGATGCTCGGCTCCCTCAATAGAAAGGTAAGGATCGACGGTCTTTCGAAAGCCTACATGAGATGATATCGTACGCATGTGGGAGGGGAGCTTGTTCCATAGTTTGGAATACAGTCCACGAAAAAGGTTTTGTCTAATGACAGTTTGGCAGGTCGACAAAGGGAGCAAAAATCCAGAGTTTCTGAAATTGTAGGGAGGACAGGAAGAAAATTCAAGGTGGCAGTCAGCCATGTAAGCCCGTCAGTATATTAGGCTATGCAGGGGGTTAAGGTTTAATCTGATGCATCTCAGTCATAGACGATCCATCCCAGGTGACAACCAGCGAATACGATACGGCAGTGTGGATGCCGCCGGAAATAAGGATTTAGTAAACGAGCGTTGCACGTTTTCCACAGCAGTCCGGCATGCCTGCGAATACTGCGAGGTGAATTCATGGTTGGATTCAAGAAAGGGTCTTACAAAGTGTTTAAAGATGGCATTTAAACATGATTTATTGCGAAAGAATCGGCGAATGAAAGTTTAGCTCTTGTGGGCTTTAATCACTCTGTACCATGCATGCTGGTAAAAACTGAACGCACAGGACTGCTTAAGGCCTAGCTCTCCTACTTCGGGAAGAGTAGGACTCTAGAGTCCATTAAGAATAAGCATCCCAGGAATGATCTGGAACCGATGTGGGATGGCTTGGCATTTTGGAAAGGCGAAAAAAGACAGTTGTTAGAGGACCAGAAGGATAAAGGATTCAGATCAGACTGAAGGTTAGTAAGATTAGAAACAGAGTCACTGGCCTTAAACGTTTAGGCTACTTTAATATCATCAGAGAACAGAAAAGAGGATCTATGGGTGATCGAATTAGTGACATTATTAACGTATAGAAAGAATGGCAGGTGGTCAAGCATGCTACCTCGAGTAACTCTGCTGGTAATGGGAAGAAGTGAGGAGCAGAGATCACTGAACTTTGTGACCTGGGTTCTTCGAGTGAAGTGAGAAGTGAACCATCCCAATAGCGGGCCACCAATCCCGTGGGTCGTGAGTTGTTGAGGAGTGCACCGTGGGGGCTTGGTCGAACGCCCTGCGAATATCAAGATATATAAGATTACTACACAGCCCGGCATCGTAGACGGGCGAAATATGATTAAAGATATCAACCTGGTATGAGTTAGCTGACCGCCGTGCCATAAACCCATACTACCGATTGTTAAGGGTCTTGGTGGTGGGCTGGTAATCCTTGACAGGGACTTTGACAAGGCGCTCCAGGGTACGAGAGAGCAAGCGGGTATGGTGGATGCCACGATAGACAGCTGTAGCAGTTCGTGGACCTGACTTTTAATGAGGAACAATGGTGAAGTGCTTCCACTGACTTGGAGCTGTGCCAGTGATAAGGGAGATATTGAAGAGATTAAGGATGAGGGTGGGGAAGTCCGGGCCACCAGCTCCTAAGATGAGCGAAGGGATACCGTGGAAGCCTGGGCAATTGGAGTGTCCAAGGCGGACGAGTGAGGGAGCTAAGTCAGACAAAGTGACTGGGAGTGTGCAGAGGGTGGGGCTTGTCTCGTCAACGGATTTGGTCACTTCGTAACCAGGTGAAGAGCAATGAATAGATAGGGTTGATGTGGAGGGAACATAGCAGCTGGCGAAGTAGGAGTTTAGGTATTCTACAATGTCAGAAGTGTCAGACCGAGGTTCGATTTAACCCTTCTACGAGGATGTAATAGATAGGGTACGCATCTTCTCCTGTGTACGTCACACACAATGAATGTAACTACCGAATAAAGTTATCGCAACGCACCCATTCAAACTGCGCGTGGTTTTTAAGGTTGTATTGTCGACAGCAAAAGCAAATAATCCCCCGTCATCGTGATTGACAATATTTTCTCGCAATATACCTGGAAGCCGTCCGAACTCGGGCGCCTCTGATGAATGTTGCCTCTAGGACGGTAGAACTGTCTAGATCTATCTCCAGTTGTTTCCTTCTTCAGCAGAACGGGCTGACGGCGCCTCCCCCTTTGGAGTTTGTATCGTTGCCGGGGCTTTCGGAACTTTAAAAGCTGAATCAGTGGAGCGGCAGACTTGTGAGTCAAAGGCCAAGGTAGCAATCGGCCGGGATTATTATTAGAGGGTGGCCCAGTTTCGGGGTCCCTGACACTAGACGAAGGAACCTGCTGCAAACTCACACTACGCCCTAGCTTTTTAGAGTCCATCTAACCTTGCTATCTTGGCCTTGAATCCGTCACTACCTGGGCGCAACAAAATTTCCAAATAATTTTACGAAGCCATGTGGCCTACGGTTAACCTGGGACCCTCATCTAAAAACCTTCACTGCAGTCGACTGCGGATGACGCATAATGGTCAACTGTTGGTTCCGTTACAAGGCTGTGTATAAGCCAATTACTTGTGTACAAGTCAGCCGACAGGTATCACTACTTAAGCCGTCAAGCATTCCCCATGTGCTACTGATTACTAAATGAACAATTACATTTCGAACGTCCATCAAAGTGCACCCAGTGATCGTCGGAGAATTTTGACCATTCACCATCGATTTCCGTGACATCAACCACTGCTTTATTGCTATATAAGACCTCATTGCGAGCAAATGGCTTTAGGCAATTTAAAAGGCATAGAACATGGTCGCCTGAGACAGTCCTTCAGCACCTTCAAAACCCAAAGCCAACTGCATGCTGTATTTATTTCTTAATCGATCATTACGGAGGAAAATAGCTATGACACAGTCTAGCAGCAAGGAAGACTATGGCAGGTAACTCTTAAGTTAACGGTTGGTTGTCCCCATCGTATCGTTTGTCTACCGCCCAAAGCTTATTGCATCCGGGCAAACGCTATCCGCTGGCTTGTCTGGCAAATTTGCCGTAAACATATGTTGAAGCTTTCTTTAGTTCTGCTATGTACAAGCCTTTCAGGCATGAAAGGGCCTAAAACTGCCTGAAACTACCGATATACTGTTAAAGCACTCTGGGAAATTTCGAAGAACATGAAGTGAACGCGAATGCACACTCATCTAATTATTGTGCTTCTGTATTGCTGCAAGCTGTGCTGCGTGCCCGTCGCAGATAAGGGATTGTGTCTTCCTACGGCATGGTTTTACAAAAATATCGGAGGACATGTTCATACGATTCAACGGTTCCACCTTCTCTAAAGGCGTAATACTTAGCTCGACCTTTGCCATGACATGATTTTATGACGACGTGCCACAGGTGATACGACATGCGATTTTATTGTGGTTCAATCAAAAAGCACTACTTCACTTTACATGCCTAACAGGTCTTTAAGTTTACTGAGTGAGATACCTTGAAATTTTAGTCGCCTGGTTTCGGAACAACGCACAACAGATAAACAGCCGCGATTAGCAAGTAATTGGTTGATCATCTCCAATTCATTTTAGGGCTGCGTAACCTCCCGGCATCGGCTACGCATGGTTCCTATGTCGTGGTCAGTAAGTACTACATCCGGGTGATGCCTGACTTAGTGACGGCTTTCACTGTTGGAATGGAAAGTTTTCAGCAATGTGAAAATCTGCAACTACCACTCTGCCGCTAATCTACGATTTGAGTAGTAAAAACAAGGAAACTGCTCGAATGTAACTTGAGGGCGCTGCATATTCACCGTCGATACCCGTAATCCGCTGCCGTTCCCACCATAAACCAGGCTCATCAACGCGGGGCATCCGAAATCTACTTGCCCAAGGGCATAATCAATAACAAAATATCTATCAGATAGTTGCTTTGGCTAAGGCCAACATCTTCGCTTTTATGAATGCGCACATATTGCGACTAGTAAGTCTTTGTGAGACGGTATTTCCAGGCGCCATTTCGCCCTCTGCAGTCCTCTAGCTATGCTGCTCCGAATTACGTGGCATGTTCCAGTTTGACGCTGGAAACGAAGAAAAATGGCCTGAAGAACACCAAGGCTGGGGAATTGCCCTAGCAACATCAACACCGGGAGTGGTGCGAGCCACCGCCATTGCTATTGAACGAATGGGTCCGCCATCTTGCGAATTCATTTTATACCGCAGCCACCATTGTGAATGGGTCACGTGACACGTTCCAGCCAATCATTTGCTTGGGTTCAGCCTGTGCACGAGTCGGCTCCCGTGGGCAAATGGGCCAATCATAACGCGGACTTGCATGCGATGCATTTCACTGGCGGTTGGCATCATACACTTGCCATTGGCATGCGATTTATGCACAAGCCAGCATTCTGGTTGATTAGTTGTGCACACGCAAGGAGGCGCGCACATTCCAACTGCATTTGTGCACAAGCCAAGAAAAAACGAGTTAAATGGTCAAAGCGCGTAAACTAAGGGAAGATGGACTGTCAGTGCAAGCGGGAAAATAGCATGAAACACTTTAAAAATTTTATTTCAGGAGGTCTCTGTTTCTTCGCGTCAAATGTATGCAATTTAACGTTCATAAAATGAATAAGTGAACTTAACATCACAAAACGTATCCGCCTACCTTCAAATACCCTCCATCGACCTGCCTTTCTTCACACAACCTGTTTCTGACTACCCACATCACTTCTTCCAATAAAAGTTTGGCAGGAACTCGACATTTGTCCTTTCGGAAAGCTCGATTCAAAGTTAACAATAGTCTTGGGTATGTATACATATCTTGGACTTTTCGCACCCCGAACTTTAAGTTCATTTCATCGTAGTTAATCATATTTTTATGCTGGAAAGGCGGTATTGTCCTGAGAAAGAACCTGTTGTCGGGGAAAGTCGAAAAGGCGGACGACGTGTCAGGTTTGAACCGCGAACCACAAAGTTCATGCGACCAAGATTATCCCACTAGACCATCGATCCACGACCAGCAACTGATGTATACCTTCGCTGAGCAGCCAATGTGAATGGCAAGCATGTTTGTGAATGCATTCACACCCACGCAGGTCATGTGAAATTTGCATGTTATAGCTGACGATCACAAGGCGACCGTCACGGTGAACGACACGCATGAATGACCGGCAGTCGAAATCAGCGTATTTGAATATAAGTTTATTGATTGATTATGCGGACAATTATCAACGTACCGACGTCCCTTTCAATTTGCGTTCCAGTGTGAGTGCGCATGCACGCACTTGTATATCATAAACGCACAACAGACAGACGGTGCAAGTACCTCACCCACATTCTGTTCATATTTTGCCGTCGACAAGCTGAGCCGGCGGGCATTACACGTGCCCGTTCCTCGTTAGAATTCTCGCGGTTTGCATTCGAATTCCGCGAAGAAACCACACTCACGACCTGGGAAGTACTTCAACATCTGTCTAATTATATTACGTTCATCCGACGAGATATTCTGCAAACCTACAAGACATTATACCACAAAACCACCTTACTTGACACCAATCCATTAGACGAGGTAGAAGAGGTACCGGCCGTACTAGTCGCCTTCTCCATGTCGTGTACACGCGGAACGCAAGTGGAACAAGCGAGGAATGACCATTTGTAGCTTCGTACCGGTTTTAAACCATCCGAACATAGGGCCCCTATGGCCTTGGGACACTAGAATCCGACTACATTCAACGCGTTTTCGGGACATGTTTGAATGGAGTCTAATCGGAGATGGCTCTGAACCCAGTACGCATCTCCAATTGGTGATAAGAACGGTAAACAACACATGTCGGCTAAAAGCCGTTCTCTCACATGAACAGGAAGTACTTTTGCGATTGTTACGCCAATCTAAAAAAATGGTGACCGCTGATATCCCCATAGCTACAGGCCCGTTAGCCTCACTAGCATAACGTGAAAGGTGATGGAATGCGTTATGACCCTAGCAGTACATGCAATCCTGTTACATGGCGGTTATATAAGTGTAACAACCATGGTTGTTACACCTAGAATGGTTTGTTGGTGGTTACCTGCACCATCAGAACTGCTATTTAACCGTTTTTGTGGTTATCTTGTTAAAGAACTCGCTAACCCGTGTTCGTGTGTTATCTAACTGACTGATAACCGCTCGGAAGCGTGTCATCGTAAATCCTCTCGAGGCACGGATCTGTAACAACAACTTGTATCCCTCGTGCAACACGGATTCCTTCCAAAACATTCTCTCTTGACAAACGTGCTCGTATTTATGGACAATTCAGCCCAAGCTAAAGACGAAGCGCGCAGTTTTATTGAGCAACAGTTTCAGGTGGTTAGTGCTTGGAATGACCCTCCTTCAAAGGTTTTTTCACGCTGCACCTAGTACCCAACTCAGTGCACTTTTAGATGCTTTTTATGTGAGTCTTCACGCCAGAAAGATTACTTCCCCGCTCTGAGAACTTAAAGGGTGGTGCTGCCCTTTTTCCGCTTGTGACGGAACGGAAGCCGCTGAACGACATAAACAAACCCGATCCGGGAGAAAGTCTCGATTCTGTGTTAATTCGTGAATCCGTGGATAGCCTTTTACCTGATTGGTGACATTTTGGATATTGTCTGCAGGCTTAGGGTTCCCATCTAACAAGGAGTATGAACATTTTCAAGGAAGTAACGCGGGCTCGCGCGTTGGCTCACCAAACTCAGGGGACTAAATATATTTAGTTCTTTGTATACGCGTCTCCGCGGAGACAGGCCGAGGGAATACAGTTCGTTCTCAGCTAAACGACTGCAACGATTCGGGGACCCCTCTGAACGAACCAGTAACCAAACATCAACCCATCGCTATGCACCGCTACGCTCCCCAACAATGCACTGATGATGTCACCTCAATTGAGGATGAAACGTTTGCAATCGAATTGCCAAGCTTAGCGAACAAACCAACTACCATCTACGCTACCTGAGCTACCTACGTTTTCCTCTATAGGGAACCAGTAACCCCCTATTATAACCGAACAATGGCGAAAGAGTAGTCTCAGAGATTCATGACGGTGCATGTTTTCTCATGCGCCACCGAGCTCCTTAAGGAGCTCCGGATGACCTGACACCCGCATTGCTCAAGGATGGAAATCAAGTCCTCAGTCGGAGCATGGATGTTCTATTTGTCTCTCTCTTGGAAAAGAAGACTGTCCCGAACAACTGGGGGGAATCGGTTATAGTGCAGACCCCATAGTAAACGCGGTATGCGCAGGGATTTCAGACAAGACTCTTGGTGTTACTTGTTCTTCATCGCCTTATGGTGGCCGGTGAAATACTGCAAGTAAGATTCCGACCTGGTAGGGTTTGCAGTGACCAGATCTCAGCTGCAAAAACAGTGCTATGTACAAACGACGTAGTCTTAGACTTTATGGGTTTTCGAAGCACATTAGAATCGGTTAAGCGATCTGTTCCCCCTAGCACGCTTGCTCAGCAAGGAATACCCCGGAAGCTTCTGACTATAGTGAGTCTTTTGTATCCTCAGACTCAGAAAAAAGTCGTCAAGTTGTAACACCCTTCGGTGCCTAGCTGCCATCCACACGAAGAAAGCACGAGGGGGGATACTGCCAGTTTGCCCATGCCTTGACAGGGAAAGTCGAGAGGCTGAGTTGGTCTCGAACCACGGACCTTCCTGTCAGTGGCTCTAACCACTGAGTCATCTAGGAACGCGTGAGAGAAGAGAGCGAAGTCTCCATTCTACGTATCTTGGAAGGGTGTATAAGTTCCGATTGAAGGAATCAGAGGGGTGGCCAACGTTTGACTTGGTAGAGTGGTATGAAGGAGATTGCAAAACGACCTGGTGCTGTCGGTGCGACTTACCTTCCAAGATTGTGTCCGCGCGATCGTGCGTAATTGAGTACGTTGCCATACATGGATGTTAATTGATGTCAGTGGCTTTCCCGATGTCATTTTCTATCCATATTGTTTGAGTGAATGTATATATGTGTAGGCATCATCATCATCAAAGACAGCAACATCAGTGTTGACACTGTGCTTCACTGCCGTACAACCATAAAGTTCGTCTAATTTCATATGCATATATATATATATATAATTATATATTAAAGCCCTAGAGTGAAAAGAAGAGAAAAAGAGTGGATGAGGGAAGGACCTAGTGCTGGCCTATGTCAAGCATTCTGAGGTGCCTACACCTCCAACCGCTCAATCAGACAATCTGGAAAGAAACTGACAGCATGAACGCCACTGACATCGATTAGCCGCCATTTCTTGCAACGTCTCCAGCCAAGCACAGGCGGGGTCACGGGGACCCCATCCTGGAAGGCGTACAACACCAACAACACCCAAACTCTTCGTGATCTCTTTCACGCCTTTCTGCCAAGTCATGCGCTGTCCACCTCGCGGTTTGCGCCATGCTGAAGGAGGCACGGAGAACAACACTCGTCTCGGTAGACGGTGTTTCGGCATGCGTAGCACATGACCGAGCCATCGTAGTCGGTGGTGCTGGATGATTTCCCCAATTGATGTACCTGCAGCACAACCAAATACCCGTTTTCTAATCACCTCGTGACTAACACGCTGACGCCATCCAAAACCAGCCACGCTTCTGAGGCATCGGTGGTCGAAAACCTGGAGACGCCTCACATCATCTGTCCGTAGAGGCCATGTCTCGCACCCATACAACAATACAGCCCTTACTGTAGCCTGGTACACACGACCCTTAAGATCTAGTGAGATGCCTTTTGACGCCACAAGTGACGCAAATTAGCAAACGTGATTCGAGCCTTTGAGATTCTTGCACTGACTTCATCAGACACACTTCCGTCAGAGCTAATACAACTACCGAGGTATGTAAAGTTTTCCACAATCTCCAGTGATTCTCCTTGAATTTTAAGGGATATGTCCGGAGACTGCACGTTCTGAAGCATGACTTTGCACTTTGAAGGTGCAAGGCGCATGCCAAAAGATGGTATGATGGTGGTCAGTCTGTTCAACAGGGCTTGTGCTTCACTTTCGTCTTCAAAGATGAGGGCGATATCATCTGCGTACTCCAGATCGACAAGGCTCTCACCAGCAACGATTTGAACACCGGGGTTTTGAAGACCTTCCAGCGTTCGCCTCATTATTTCATCAATGACGAAGTTGAACAAGAATGGAGAGAGTGGACATCCTTGTCTGACACCACTTTTGTAGGGAAGCTTTTGGAGAGCTCGCCATACACTCACCCGCCCAGTATGTGAATATAGGGATCGGATTATGTTTACAAACTTCTGGGGCATACCCTGTTGAGCAAGTATATTTAACAGCACTGACCGATCGACAGAATCAAACGCACCCTTGAAGTCAAGGAACACCAAGATTGTGGGTCGTCTGTACATGTGGCGTTGCTCTAACACCTGACGGAGTGTGAAGATGTGGTCAATGCAGCCTCTACCCGGTCGAAATCCCGCTTGATTCTCACGAGTCAAGGTTTCGCGTGCCATCGTAAGACGACGAAGAATCAATGACGCCAGAAGCCTTGTCACAACAGGAGTCAAACTAACACCTCTGTGGTTGCTACATTCACTGCGAGTACCCTTTTTGAAAATGGGCACTACTATCGATTCACCCCAGTTGTCTGGGACGGTCTCTTTCTCCCAGATAGACCCAAATAGTCTAGACAGGCACTGGCTGAGGAGCCCACCGCCATCCTTGAAAAGAGCAGGTGGAAGGTCGTCAGGACCAGCAGCACGATGACGCTTGAGTAGGGAAATACACTCGGACACTTCTGAGACCGAAGGCGACTCCATATTTACGGTCCAGCTTTCTGTTGAAGGCCAGGATTCTGGATTGGAGGTAGCAGGTGGCCAGCTGAATTGCTGTTCAAAGTACTGTGCCCAGCGGTCCAGACGTTCTGCTTTATTGCATATCAGGGAGCCATTTTGGTCTCTGATTATTTCGCTGACAAGAGGTTTTCGAGGACCAGTCGAACGAATCAAATGGAACAGCCTGCGCACATTTCCAGCATTCTTTGCATCTTCCATTTCTTCGGCCTTTCGGGTCCACCAAGCTTCTCGGTCTGCACGGACACTCAGTTTCACTTGGCGTCGGATGATGCGTCGGGTGGAGTTGTGGTGGCGGCCAGGGGGAATCTGTCGCCGGGTCTCCAGCAAAGACACGGTCCTATCAGAGATCCAGTGTTTGAATGAGGTTGGCTGGGTTGTACCGCAAACAGACGTTCCGACCTTGAGTAGCGCTTTGGATATCTTTTCCCAGTGGCCGTTTATATCCGACACCGTACCGTCGGCAGGCATTCGAGGAGCTGGTTCTGATAGTTTCGTTTGACTTCTGGATCCACTAGCTTCTCAATGGCTAAGCGAGGTGTGCGCGTTTTGCGTACACCTGAAAAGCGCAATGAAAAGCAGCAGCGTACAAGTGCATGGTCGGAGTCCACGCTGGTGTTCCAGAAGGAGCGGCAAGCGGTGATCGACCCTCGCCACCGATAACTCACGGCGATGTGGTCTATTTGGGTTCGTCGCTGGTTTGTTGGTGGGCACCACGTTGTCAAGCGATTTCCGCTGTTCCGGAAATTCGTACTGCAAAGGAACAGTCTGTGATCGGCACACATCTGAAGTAAGCGGTCTCCGTTGTCCGTGCGTCTCGTGTCCAAACCAAGACGACCACCCAATCGGGCCTCAGCAGCGCTCAGTCTACCTACCTGGGCGTTCATATCACCAGCAACCACAACGATATCTGAGGTTTTAACCTGCTGTAGAAGGGCACCTAGAGCGTCATAGAAACTGTCCTTGGCAGATTCAGAGCTACAGTCAGTTGGGGCGTAAGCAGACACAATAAACAAGGTGCGATGGACCTCACTTCCTCTAGATTCTCTCACAGATGTTGCCAAACGAACCGCACAGAGGCGACTATCAACGGGTATCCAATCAAGCAGAGACGCTTCCGCTCGTTCGCTCAATACAATACCCACCCCAGCATATCCAGCTGCAGCGGCCTCTGCATCACCAGAGGTGCGCAGCCGGAACCTGGAAGAGAGCGAGGGGGCAGTCAGTTCGATCACAGTACTTGCGTCCTGCGTCCTTGTTTCTGACAGACAACATACATCAATGCTGAGGGAATCCAGCGTACGAGCAAGAGCCACCTGTTGACCTGCTTGCTTCAGTGAACGAACATTAAAGGTGGCTAAGTAGACAGGCTTTCGGGGTTTGAAAACAGACTTCGAAGTGTTTAGGGATGTAACTGAACTCGGACGTACAGAATCTGCAGCTAAGTGTGATGCAGGGCGGGCAAACCGATCAGTCCTAGAGCTGGGACCTGCGGAGGACGTATTAAAATTGGGGGGGGGAGGGTAGAAGACGGAAAACGTGAAAGTGTAAGAAGGGAGGCGTCAGCAGTAGCATGTTTTCGCTTACCCGCCCTGCTGTATGCAGCAAGTAAGGCGACCCGGCTGATGGCACCACGCGACGGCCGATGTGGCATGAAAGTACTGTTAGTTGTGAATGTCATGGTTGTACGAGGGCTGGGATACTGCCAGGGCGCCCACACCTAGACAGGAAGACGAGGGTCCTCAACCAAAGGCCTTTGGGTCAAAATCCTAACCGCAAGTCAGCGGTGTTGGGCTGGAAATGCAAGTACATTAGCATTTTTACGGAACACTTCGCCACACATGTTCCAACCCCCAACCTGGAGGGCCAGGAGACTGTGTTCGTCAGACCTCTACCCATGGACCAACCTGGTATGAGAGACTCTGTGAGTGTCACGCGGGCACCCCCCAGTATAGTTCAATGGGTCGCCGAGGTACACAAACCGCCACACCACGGTAAGGTCCAGTCTCTTCGTGACGGGTAGGCACCACGAAACAATTGTAGTAGGCTAGTCCCTTTCCTGTCCACTTTCATTCTTTTCCCCACAATACAGTCTTCAGGGTAACTGTGGTCGTGTGGGAGCGAAGCATCACTGCTGGATGCTGATGTACTCTCGATGATGATGCCCAACTGAAAGAGCTACTCGTTATCTGTACGATGAGCGTCAAGCCCTAATCGGCCACCAAGATGGGCTTCCTCATGACTTGATCGGCCGACCTGGGCATTCTTATCACCTGCGAGAATCATGGTATTTTCATTTCGTGTTGACCGAAGCAACTGTAAAATATATCGAAAAACCTCTCTTAGTCTCAAAGCCGCCGTCTGTCCGAGCGTATGCTGACACAACAAATAAGTATAGTTTACCTTGTCAAGAGGCATTGATGTTTATTGAACCAGTTAACCGAACAGCGCAAAGGCAACCGTTCTCAGGTTGGTCTGTGGATAGAGGTCTGACGCGTACAGTCTCCTGGTACTTCATTTTTGGTGGTTAAAACAGGCATGGCGACTTGTTCCTTAAAGAAACTCATAATGCTGCAACAGTACGCCGGCACCCACCCACTACGTTGGTAGTTGTATCAACTCCGACGCAAGTGTGTCCAATGAAGTCAGTGCACGAACTCCAAAGGCCAGAATCGCCTCTGCTAATTTGCATCAAACCATCGTATTGCTGGGTCTCAGGAGATTAAAGCGAGATAATAAGGATTGTGTTGCTGTATGACCGTGAGGCATGACATCTGCGGGCGGATAATGTGAGACGTCTTGACCACCAATATCTCAGAACTGTTGCTGATGTCGGATAGCGCCAATGAATATGTAAGAAGATAACTGGAAAATAGGTTTTGTTGTGCAGCAGTCGCGTAAAGCATCCAGCAACATCAACTACGCTCCTCAGCCATGTGCTACGCATGCCAGAACATCGTTTACGGAGACTGGTATTGTTCCTCGGGCCCTCTTCAGATTAGCGCAAACTGCGAGATGGACGACCGTGACTTGGCAGAAGGGTGTGGGGAAGATTACTAAGAGTTCAGGTGTTGCTGTGCTCCGCCTTTCAGGATGGAGTCCCCGTGACCCCGTTGTCGCTTGGCGGGAGGCCTTGCAAGAAATGTTAGTCTGTCGATGTAAGTGGTGTTCGTGCTGTCGGTTTCTTTTTTTGGGTATCCTTCCCCGCCTCTGACTCAAAAGTCTGATCCGTAGGGTGGTGGTTAGAGTTTTCTTTAGGAACATTTTCTCTAGCTCAAAGGTCAATCCACCTGACTGCAGGGGGCTGACCTAGCTCAAGGATGCTGAGAGTAAGGCTTAACTGTCTGACTCTTAATACGGCTACGCACAGCGGATGCTTTCTGTGCAACACCAGACTCATTGGTCTTAAAAGTAATTCGACCGAATTGAATAATGCATCGGCGGCCACAGTCAACCGTTGGACGATCGGAGTGTGCGGTTTTTAGGACCGACCTTTTCTAACCCGTCGTTCATCGGGAAAGGCAACACCGTTGCTTCCATAAATGCGAACCTGTTAGCCGTCTGGGGCGAACACCTTACTGTCTTCATACATCTATCGCAGAGGACAGCATGACTTTCCTCCAGGCCATCGCGCACTGTGAAAGGCAGGTATAGAAGCCGATGGCTAACAGAAATTATGGAAATAGTCCACTCAACAACTCGGATACTGACCTTTTTAAAATATTTTTTATATTTTGCATTTCCAATGGTATCTTTGATTAGCTCATTAGTGGACAGTCTCCTGGGTCCTATTTTGTTGCACTAGCCCCCTCCATCTCTGGAGCTTGTTGGTTCCACCTCGCTTCCCTTTCTCCACTTAAACTTCGTTTGCGGTCATGAAGAGACAAAGTGTCTCGGATCAAGGGTTGACGGCGACCAATTTTGAAGTGTGTTGATTCGTATATGGGCTCTCGGAAAGACGTGTCAAGTATAACGGTTGTTATTTCTTCCCTGTTACGATTAAAGCCTTTTGAAGCATCAGAGCAGGTTTTGGTACGTTCGCTTTATTCGCGATTCAGAACTCTCCATTACTGTCACATGGGAAGCTTGCTTACTAGGTTTATCTGTGGACAGTGTAAAACTGCATTGGCTGAGGTTATCATCCTAATAGACATGTGTTGCAGAATGCACAGAGGTATCGAGCCTCACCACCGGTGGATAATGGCTACGTGACCGGCGTTTTGTTCAACCGTAGAGAAACGCCCGTTAGCACAGCGCCTACTGTGCCTAAATGCAGTACTGCGTGTCAGCCCAGACGTTCACTATTATCACTACGCCTTGAGTTTAAACTAAACGTGACTGGGATGAACGGAGGTGCGCTACTTGCACACCGAAATCTCCAGCGATTAGGTCTATATCTTAATTCCTCATTGCGGACAAGAGGATGGCTATTTCTCGATAAGTGTCTTTTACGGAATCACTGCACAAGCAGAAAGTGTAAACTAAGCGGTTAGTATTTCGACCGATTCGAGTGCACGGACGAATGACAAAGAGACTGCTTACACCAATCAATCAAGCAAGAGGGAACTCAGCTATGGCCATGAGTCGTGCCAATACCAATGTAACCAGCCGTATCAGTTGAAGAATCACGCGATGTTCGCAGCTGTTATCGTCTAGATGATAAAGGTGCCATATGCTTAAGTAGCATATTTGGATCCTGTATTTGAGTTTCAGGGACGTAGAAAACATAAAGCACCACGAGTGGGCACAAGAGAAACTGGAAAACTTGCTTGCTTAATGGTTCGAACATCAAACTGCAGTGCAAATGGAGGGATGGATTTTAACCGTTGAAAGTGAACTTAAAGATGCATGATTAGGTGCAACTAAACCCGACTGTCGTGGTCAGTCAATCGAAGTGGTTGGAAATTTACCGGCCTAGTCAC
The DNA here is from genome assembly GCA_003604175.2 of Clonorchis sinensis. Lineage (NCBI taxonomy): Eukaryota > Metazoa > Platyhelminthes > Trematoda > Opisthorchiida > Opisthorchiidae > Clonorchis > Clonorchis sinensis. Next base: position 84,357,946 of record CM030369.1, read on the forward strand.
TTGATAAGTTCTGATGGGTCGGTGAAAGATGCAGCAACTTCTGGATTTGGGCAAGATCTAGACGACTTTTGCCAACCCTTGGCACTCGTTCTCAGTTAATCTCTTAATGGTTGATCACACGCTACCCCGGTGCCAACTAACTTTATGAACAAGAGAATGTATCTCTAGGTGCAGAGTGTATGCGAAATATTTCGGGTCTTGAACACCAGTGTCTTTGTTGTATCGTACGAACTTGGTGCGAACATCAAATCGAGTACGCCTCGTGCAGTTTTTGGAAGAAACGTCCCCACAACAGATGAGCTACTCATATTTATGGATTGCGATGATCGGTCCAGTTCGCCCTTCGTCTGTGAAACGCCCTGTTTCCTTGCAAGTGACCTTTTGCTGGTCATGCAGGGGTGGATAAAGATGGTCAGTGTGATTTTTTGAGCGAAGTGCGAAAACCCCAACCAGGTGACTTTGTCCTGTTAGCCGCAACCGTCTTTCTGAATGGAGATCCAAGGATATGGTGATGGTAAGCATGAGCCATCGTTGCAGATTTATGGTGTTCTGGGGTCAGTAGGGAGTCTTTTGCAGGCTAAAATCTACGTGAAAAACGGAACGATTCAAAGTTCTTGAATTGATTGAGCCGCTTGCGACTGTTCCCCGTCATTTTCTTTTCTCGGAAAACGAAACTTTGGCAGCCAAAACCACCTATCATGGTTTCAAGCTAACAAATTTCCATCATTTTTTCGCTGTAAAATAGCCCTGGTTGTCGTACCGCCGAATAACTTTTCGTCTGCAGACTAATTTCGAATGGGAAACTTCTTTACTGAGCTATTGCTTTTCAGTTGCTAGCATATGTCAGACGTTTTTCCTGTCAAACTAATTCTTGATCGTATTTCTCTTCAGCTCGATCATCATGTAGTCGCTCCATTCCAATTGTCCAGTATTTGTTGCCATGTGTTCGCCGGCAGAGTTGCAAAGCATTGAAGTTGAAGCAATGCGCAGTGCGTGCTCTGCCTCTGACCTTCAGGTTTCCTTCCGATACTCAGATACCTCGCGTAGAGGCACATTCTGTATCTTCGCGGATCTCCCTGGGCACCACCAATTGTACCTCCACGCCCCGGCTTCGAAGCTGCACGTGAACAACAACTTTATCATCGATAAGCTCCCTGAAATGTGGATATATGAATTGAAACACTTACCTCCGATATACCTCAAATTTCAACTCCCCCCAACTTATCCTGGTAGTGACATGAACCCGGTCGTTCCGAAACTATTGTTGGAATCTGCTTGGCTCCCAAAGTCTGTTTTGTCTCACTTAACTGACCAGCTTAACAAACTGAGCCTTTCCAGTCCTGGTGAGTTGATACTATGGTCACTGGCAGAATTTCTTAGGAGTGAAAGCCACCAGTTTCTCTTGAACGGTCAGGCCCCAAGCTCTACGAAATCCACACATCTCGACCTGTTCCACTTTTACGACTGTTATCACAATGAAATAAGCCTATCGCTCTCTCAGTGCACAGAACTGCTTATATCGAACAATGATGACAGGCTGGATGCGAAATTCTACCGAACAGCGCGGGAGTGTCCGGTATGCTTGGAAACCAAGTTGGGTTCGAATTTTTTCCGCTTTCATACCTGCCAGCACGCTGTTTGCTTAGAGTGCGTTCGACAGGCGTTCGTTCTGACCGTGGACAGTGGCTTGACGGCACAGCAGCTGGGTTGTCTTATCTGCGATACAACCGTTGGAGTGAATGAGGTTAGCTGGTTGCACCAGTTGAACGAATTTTTGTTTTTTGCCATCACATTATGGCAGATGGAATAGTTTATTAGCTCTCAGGTGACTTATCATTTGTGTACTTAGCTTCCCTTTCTTTCGCCCCTAATCTCCTTTTTGCTGTTGATGTTTTGTTCACTAATTCCGTTGTGGAGGGTTTTGTTGTCGCAGTTTATTGTATGGCTTTGTCCCCTCTCGAGACAAATTATCCAGTAAACTCAGTCGGGTTGATAATTGCCGCCACCCTGGATGGAGACCCCCCCCCGCACTCAATTCATCAATGGTTATTGGCACAATTGCACACTCCGTGGCACTGGTGCACCAAAGTTATCCCCTTCAATGTCTAGCTTCCCAGTTCCCCCTTCTCTCAGAACGATGTGCAATGCGAACTGATTTATCTTGCCTTCGCTTCCCTTATTGGTTTATATCTCTGGTCTCCCATTTTCCGGTGACCGGAGCTGTAGCTAAACCATCGTTCAGCTCTAGCACCCCTTTCGGTGCTTAACTGCCATGCCACCAGAAGGAAGCACGAGGGCTGGCATACTGCCAGGTTGCCCAAGCCTAGACAGGGGAAGTTGAGAGGCTGGACCTTACCGTGGTGTGGCGGTTTGTGTACCTCGGCGACCCATTGAACTATACTGGGGGGTGCCCGCGTGACACTCACAGAGTCTCTCATACCAGGTTGGTCCATGGGTAGAGGTCTGACGAACACAGTCTCCTGGCCCTCCAGGTTGGGGGTTGGAACATGTGTGCAACGTGTTCCGTAAAAATGGTAATGTACTTGCATTTCCAGCCCAACACCGCTGCCTTGCGGTTAGGCTTTTGAGCCAAAGGCTTTGGTTGAGGACCCTAATCGTCTTCCTGTCTAGGTGTGGGCGCCCTGGCAGTATCCCAGCCCTCGTACAACCATGACATTCACAACTAACAGTACTTTCATGCCACATCGGCCGTCGCGTGGTGCCATCAGCCGGGTCGCCTTACTTGCTGCATACAGCAGGGCGGGTAAGCGAAAACATGCTACTGCTGACACCTCCCTTCTTACACTTTCACGTTTTCCGTCTTCTACCCTCCCCACCCCAATTTTAATACGTCCTCCGCAGGTTCCAGCTCTAGGACGGATCGGTTTCGCCCTGCATCACACTTAGCTGCAGATTCTGTACGTCCGAGTTCAGCTACATCCCTAAACACTTCGAAGTCTGTTTTCAGGTTTTCGACCACCGATGCCTCAGAAGTGTGGCTGGTTTTGGATGGCGTCAGCGTGTTAGTCACGAGGTGATTAGAAAACGGGTATTTGGTTGTGCTGCAGGTACATCAATTGGGGAAATCATCCAGCACCACCGACTGCGGTGGCTCGGTCATGTGCTACGCACGCCGAAACACCGTCTACCGAGACGAGTGTTGTTCTCGTGCCTCCTTCAGCATGGCGCAAACCGCGAGGTGGACAGCGCATGACTTGGCAGAAAGGCGTGAAAGAGATCACGAAGAGTTTGGGTGTTGTTGGTGCTGTACGCCTTCCAGGATGGGGTCCCCGTGACCCCGCCTGTGCTTGGCTGGAGACGTTGCAAGAATGGCGGCTAATCGATGTCAGTGGCGTTCATGCTGTCAGTTTCTTTCCAGATTGTCTGATTGAGCGGTTGGAGGTGTAGGCACCTCAGAATGCTTGACATAGGCCAGCACTAGGTCCCCTCCCTCATCCACTCTTTTTCTGATGATGAGAGGCAGAGGTCGGTTGCGAACCACGGACTTTCCTTTCAGTAAATTCGCGCTTTAACCACTGAGCCATCTAGCTGAATCAGTGTACCTTTGGTACATAGTTTAAGTTTGATAAACAAAGCCGAAATTACATTAACCATAGTTTCCAATCACCAGAGAAGTCCCTATTGAGTGATAATTTGCATTCACTTTACTCTGTACCCTTATTAACGGATGAAGGTTTGCTAAGCCCCCTGAGTATCTAACCTCTACTGGAAAAGCATGTAACATGGTCTGCGGATCGCTCCGTTTTAGTGTGTTGTGTTTACATCATTCGTGTGCACAACTTTTGTGATTCACATTGTCTGGCAGCCAGTTATTGGGCTTGTATTCCGCCGGAATATTCATTGTTGGTTGGCTAAGCCAGTTATGGAAAACATCTTGTGCCACCGAAACGCTTGCTTTGGAGACTGTCCATTTTGTGGGACTTCCGATGCTAAATTTTGTGTATCAAACTGTTGAAGTCTGTAGTGTAAGCTGATCTGCCTTATACTAGCTAAGCCAGCGTAGCTTTCGCGCAGTTTATAGCTGCAAAATTGGACCGGACGAGTAAACACTTGAAAAAACAGTAACACGGATGGTGTGTGTAATATTCAATCTTCATTGTTTGTCTTTCAACCCTGTCTCACTAATGTCTGCATTATTCGTAATTTTTTTGCTGGTTATTTGTGGCTAACTACACCGTAGCTGACAATTATCAATCCACTCTTCCTGCATATCTCCTGTTACCTGACTACTTCTCAAGGTTCTCAATGGATATGAGTCTGTTGCTGCGCTCGGGTTAATGTGCCTAATTCCGGGACTATCTGCTGTTATAATATATTTCGTTAGATTTTAGTTCTGTCATGGCTCCTTCGTCGTTCATGAAACTTTTCATCGCAGGCACGCTTCGTTCTCCCACCTGCTACCTTCAAACGTTACGAAGCGCTTTTGCTCAATCGGAGTTTGAATATGATGTCCGACATTGCATACTGTCCCCGATCGACTTGTCAGAATATGCCCGTGATCCTGGATGATGCAGACTTGGGCCGATGCACCAACTGTGGCTTTGCCTTTTGTCCTAGGTGCCTTCGGCCATATCATGGCGCAGATCAGTGTATAGTCTTGGCTGGTAAGTAGTTTTTAGTACAGATCCCTGTGTTCGCCATCTGTTGTCCGAACTGGAATAAATCTTCCCGTGAAATCATTTAGCTCGTTTTCAGCAGAGATGGATGACTTAACGAACCCCAACTAGTGTGTTACTTACATGCAATTTAAATTTTCGATCCATAGCTTCCGTGAAACCTAAGACTAGTATGAAAGCTGAGATACTGTCTGATTACCCAAGCCAAGGAGGGGCTGATAAAAACAGGACTGAATTCGAACAGCGGATGCAACCTTCGCTTGGTAGCGCGCGCATCAATCCCGGAACTGCCTGGGGCTCCAGCCATTCACGCTACTCTGAATTTCTCCCAATGCTAACTGAGAAAGGTGAATGAAACATTCAGCCGCGGACGATTCTGTTCGGCGGTATTTTGAGTCACCTTATTTCTTATCCTAACGGTCGAGGTTGACCAATAATCCATCGTCCAGGAATTTACTTTAGTCACTAGGGAAGTTCTTATGGACCCGAACTCAACACAGTGATATTCGATTAACGTTGGGAACATTTACGTTGGAACTGCAAGATACGTTTCGTTTGATAGGGGCCCGTTTATATTGGAGTGTGTTTATATTGGAGTATTCTAACGGATAAAAACATTATTGATCGAAAACGTGAAAGAGACGAAGAGAGAGAGATTGACCGGAGTCACCTATCGTCGTGTGCTTTGTCCCTGAAAAGCATACCACAGGGCATACAACCTTCGATCACAATTCAAGTGGGGCTAGTTTTTGTGGAACACAGGAACTAAGGCAACTTCAAATCTTTGGTGATCGGTGTCTTGGAATTATAGTTGGGATGGGATGATCAGGAATCAGATACTCATAGAAGCAGACATGTATTTCACTTTTGGAATGAATCCAGCACTACAAGCTACGATGGGTTGTATCATGCGCTACGTTTGCCGTTTACTCGTCAGTGAGGAAAATTCTTGTTATTCATGTCGAATTTCAAAATGATGTGAACGGGAAAGTGAGAATGTGTAGCTTGACAGAAAGGAATGAGATAGATCAGGAAAACCTCATTGCTGCCTCCCTCCAGGATGGAGTCTCCGTGAGCTCTGTGTTCGCCTGGAGTTGCTGAATTACATGGCTGCTTATGATTATGCTTGTTCCGTCACTTCCTGATCGGCTTGTCTGATTGGATGTTTGTAGATTTATGCACCTAAAACTTTTGTGGTAGGCTAGAAAAAGGTCCTTTCCCTTCTCTTCCATCCTCTGTGTTATGGGGCTTCGTCCTAATGAATTGATATGGTTTTACGGCGAGTGAACACCAATGTCTCCACATTCGTAACTATGATGGTGATGTTTGTGACGCCTCAGTTCCTTGTTGCACACACCAATACGGCAAATCCAATGGATGATCGATGTAAACTGTGACCTGTAGTTTCTTTGACTACATTTAGTCCTATTCGGATTGGATTGAATTGTGATTTTTTCAAGAAGACTGAACTGCATCCGCTCAGACGCGAGTTGTTACCGTCATGTGACTACACGCCTGATGATTTGTTCGCTGTGTTAGAATCTGAAGAATTCGTTCACTGTACCATATCAACATGTTACGGACTCACTGCTTACAAGTATGAAGTGAGATCTAAGGCTTATGCCAGATTCCATTTTATTTCTATAGCACAATACGTTAGGTGATTGTGAACTCACCTCCCGTTCACTTTTTTGCATCAACTTGATGAGTTTTGAGCACATGAAACTAATTTTTCGTTGGCAAAGACAGAGAAACGCGTCATAATGTTTATTCCAGTCAAGATTTCCAAATTACCGATTGCGAATACGTGGAGGCGAAACGGCCCGAAAGTGGTTGCGAGGAGATGTAAGGCCATCAGGATTCACCACTCTTTTGCTATGATTGTCACTGAACCACGACCACCCGAAAGATTGTTTAGAGCAAGTGACCACATCAGCTCAAAAGTAGATAGACAAAATTTATAGCATTCACTATGGGAGAAGACTTGCTGAGCAACCCGGGACCAATCAAAGTGTGACTTCAATCGCCGTCGGGTCGACTGAACTATAATGAAAATCTGCCGGTCGTCCACCGAATTACCACATCCCAAAGCTATTATGGACAGTCATTCCCCGGGTGAAATCTATTGGGGCAATAAAGAACTTATTGTTTACTCAAGTTGAGACAGGAAGTTACAAACTGGCCTCACAAAGCATATAAAGATAGAAAGTGTCCTTTTGACTAACTAACAAGTTTCGAGGACGGTTGGTGACTGATGGATGAAGGAATTATCAGTTCAGCGAGAAGAGCTGGTTTTCTAGCGATGACACGGAATCGGCCGTTGAGGAAAGATGAATTCAGCGGCCCGGAATCGCCATCAATCCAGCCAAGCAAAGCTGGATATTGACGGGCAACGATCCTATATGAGGAGGATAGACCACACAAGACAAAGGGGTAAACAAGAAGTACGTGAAAGGCAGTTCGACACAAAAAAGGTTCATCGAAACGCGGTTCGTTTAACCTACACAAACATCCAATTCTCATGGAGAAAAAGCTTTGGTGAAATTCGACGAGCGTGAAAATGTTGATTTGAATGAGGATAATCGCCAACATGTTGTGATGACACTGCAAGAGTAGCTGGGAGACATACACTTTTGACTGATAGCTGCATTTTTCCTGAGGCTTGGGTCACTATCATAGGATGATTTTCCAATCAACACACCAAGAATTTATTATTATGTTGTAAGCTTTAAACCACTTCTGCAGTTTTCTCTAGGAGAACTGTGATTTTTTCAAGAAGACTGAACTGCATCCGCTCAGGCGCGAGTTGTTACCGTCACGTGACTACACGCTTGATGACAATCAGCACCTGATAAAAGCGTTTTTGCTCCATGCACCTATACTCCTCTGCTGCCCGAAGGACGCCAGTTTTAGAAGTATCTAGCTGTACAATGCAGGATCGAACGCGTTGTTGAAATCCGTGCTAGTGAAAAGTCCGGATTCTTTTCTTCTCTGAGAAGTCAGTAGATTATTGTAACTGTCGTAACTTGCTCACACGGGTAAAGACAGTACCATAGACCAAAATTATCATATCCAGTTATGACTTAAGTGAGGTGAACTTCATGTCTCATGCAATTGTCATGCGGGAATAATTTGCCATTTAGGGGTTTTATTTCAATGATAAGGCCTTTCGGCGACTCTTGGTTGTGGAGGAAAGATAACAAACAACCACCTATTGAATATTACAGAGTTGGGCCGTTTAGATTTCCTAAGATGTTAGGATCAGTTCGTGAATGTTCGAAAAACCACCTGTTGATTGACCAAACAGCCAACTTAATAAGCTTATGGTTCCCAGGTATAGACACTAATGCTTTTCAAATGTTTTGAGTGGAAAAATTATAGAAACATTCCTCATAATCAGTATTTGGGCGTCTACCATTAAGGAGTTTGATGCGATTGCGTTTCGCCACTCATGACAATGCTAATTAACTTCGTTTGGGGACGGCTCAATCTAGCAGATCCTGACGTAGTCATCTCTCTGTATAAAGACCGCATCTGGGGAGCGCTAAAAGTGGTTTTCGGGTAGGTGAACAACCTTTGCTTCTCAACTGAGCACTGCCTTGCGTTATGTAATGTAGCATTGTGCTGATGATTCTTCGATAACGTATTTCGTCATGAGTATAATAATCCAACTATCTTCTACAGACTCATCGCTGGATTATATCAGTTCCTCCCAACGAGCTTACGAGATAATGACCTCTTCAGAAAGAGCACTTTCGAGAGATATTCAGTGCAAAATGCGTATTAGAACGCCCGAAATGTTTTACTTCCCTCAGAAAAGAAAAATATTGCAAACTCAGCTCAGCCAAAATTGTATGAACTTTGCCCAACGAACAAGAAATCAGTTTACTGCCCCGCAGACACGGTAGTATTTGGAGCATCACCATCCACCTTGGTGTCAACCATCCACCTGGTTCTGATGAAATCTTCATCCTGATCTGCACTTTGCCTGTTTTCAACCATTTTGAGATAGCCCTGATTAATTCGTCTTCTTTGTCCGCGTCAGTCAACAACTCCGTTTCGCTCTCCAGCTGGGTGTTACAGCTAAAGGATTATTTTATTGTGAATTGTCAGATGACTGCAATCCTCCTCCGCAACAGACCTTTCGTACCAAGGGATTATTTCACGCCTATGCCTAGATGGATGAATACTTGTACCAAAACGGTAACGTTGTGTACAAGTTCTTTCCCTTCTATGCAACTCATACCTTCGGAAAAATGTCTGTTGCGAGTAGGCAAAGGTGAAGGCCGTGACAACTCAGCCTCCTAGTATCGCAACTAGGAAATGATAGTTGGTCTAGTTTTAAGGTGTATAGAAGAAAGCTTCAAGTTACAGCCGTTTTCGAACCTGTCAACCAGCCGTGATAAGCGTGGATTTTTAATCTATAGGCACAGAACAGCGCATCAAGTTAGCGGACCGCAGCTACCAGTGCAGCTTTTAGAAATAAAACTAGTGAATTCAATTTTTTATACGGTTTCAATAGACAGCTGCAGCCATTTTATGCTCTTAATATATGACGCTATCGACACTTGCTAACGTTCCCGTACTTCTCTAACCATACTCAACCAAATCCGGTGCACCTGTGATCGCACGCCCGGATTTTTCGGTTGTATGTGCTGCTGCAGGCACTTTGTGAAGGATGTGAAGACGTTGGATGGTCACTAAGCTGTGCACCGTGTCTGCTTGGTGCTTCACGATTGAGTGGGTTATCGGTTTAATAGTTTCAAAAGCCAACCAAATTGGATTATGCTCCATTACTCTGCCTTTGCACAACCGAGAGACGAGTATACTAACATACTTTGGTACAGGATAGAGGCTATATCTTAGGGATTAAAAGAACACATATCTTTGGTTGTAAACCATGTTTGAAGTACTTTGGCAGGGAAAGTCTTGCTCAAGCTGCTAGTAAGCCTACTGTTCGATAGATCTGCGGTGATAGCCTTGACTTCTCTGCTCATCTGTTTCCTAATAAAACTATCGGCAAACATAGATTCCGTCAAAGCGTTAGCCAGAGTCCAGAGTTCTTGTTCTGGTACATCTTCAAAGTTGACTTTCCTTGTTCTGCGAGTAAGGCTGTGGGTCGGGTTCAGTTTTTGTTTTAATGGAACGAAGCTGATATCCCTAGTTTTGTACGGATTTTCCTTCACGTGACGATAATTGTTAGTGTTAGGATGGGAGCCTATCACGCCGTATTTTCGGCCCGATTTTATTTGTTTGGCTTGCCAACTTGGTGCTCATAATTTCACTGTTTTCGTCATGTCAGCTGGTCAACGGTAGTGATTTAGCAACTACTTCAGTGTGAAATAAAAGTATTTTAACGACTCTGGTCCTAGCCCTTGCTCACAGACAGGCGTCCTTCAGCTGTGTTATTCCAATTCCCTCCTAGGTAAGAAAGCACCTTCCGAGGAACCCCATGAGTTAACAGAAGAAGAGTTCGCCGCCCGAGAAAAGGAGAATTTGGCATCTTATGACTATGTAGATGAACACTGCAAATACTGCCCTGGCTGTTGGTCGCCAGTCGAGGTATGTTGACCTTTTCTGGGTCTGCTCACTAGTTTTGCCCTTCAGGAATTCCCAAATTTCGGCTTTATTTTCCGCTACTTTATACACACTGTATTGACAGTAAAGCCAAAACAGCGACGGAAAACAACATTTCTCATGTAGTTACGTGGAATGTTCTGCAGTGATAGTCCTCAGGAGAAACCCCCCTCATAAACACACAACTGCACTCTTCGTCAGAAATGATTTCATTTGCGATTCTTTTGCAAAGTTACCACCCGCAGAAGGGGCCAAAAACCCTGTGGTGTCCTTTTTTGGAGGATCGCTTTATAGAAGAAACCCAGTGTGATGGTAACGTTTAGCTGATGGACACGAATTAATGAAGTCAGGCTGGTGGTCGCTCATCGGAACCTTAAGATCCCTGTTTTAGGGAATCTGTTTCGGCTACACTGGATGCTTTATCAGCTGAGTGCGCGATGAGAAATGGTTGGAATTTTTCCGGATTCCCTGTCTAGGTTGCTGCAACCTGGCAGTATCCCAGCCCTCGTGCCTCCTTCGGGTGGCATGGCAGCTAGACACCGGAAGGATGCTACAGCTGAACGATTTTTTTGTTTTTTACACTTCTGCACACCATCTGCTTGTTTCTTTCAACAAACAGAAGTCATATCGTGGACCCTGGCTCAAGGTCGTTTTTGGTGATCGCTTGCTTTAAACATATTACAAAAGTGGTCGGCTTTTTCCCAACTACTTTCCATTTTCATACGACTCGTACCAGTCACAATTGCCTCATCGCTAGGAATTCCGACTTTCGGCAAATACACTCATTTGCATATCAAATTGGCTTTCAGGGGAGACGCCGCTGAATCCCAGCTAAATCTCTCGTTTACTAGTGTAAGCCCAAAAAAGGGCAAAACCGGTGTTGGGTTTTCGAAGAGTTTTCAGTGGTTTCCTTCGTGAAAGTTCTGACTGCTTATGATCAGACAGCACGGTCCGTGACTAATGAACAGACCATGTTGTTTGCTTACACACAATAAAAGAACTATGACCCAGAGATCTTATATGGCATGTGAACTGTTTTTGCATGGTGCTCCTGCAGCAATAGTCTGGATTATGCGCCGATTGCAACTTGGATCGGCTAATAGGCCAACTGATCACAAAAATTGAGCGCATCTCTATCGCTCCTCATCCCTCTCGTAAGTGCTTGTGGAGTCACCGTCCCTTGATAGACGCAACTCTAGATGATTTTTTTTCTCGACTCACATGTGTCCGGAAAATCGTTGGCGATTATGTAAAATTCTGCCTCATCGCCTGCTGGATTAGTACGCGTCCATTGAACGAGTAACTCAGTCTTTTGTAAGTTGAAGTCGTCGACAATGCGTGGCTTTACACTTGGTTTTGGCTGTTAGTAAAAAAAGCATCGTTCAGCTCTAGCACCCTTTCGGTGGCTAACTGCCATGCTACCCCAGGGAAGCACGAGGGCTGGGATACTGCCAGGTTGCCCAAGCCTAGACAGTGGAAGTCGAGAGGCAGAGGTCGGGTTCGAACCACGGACCTTCCGGTCAGTAAATTCGCGCTCTAACCACTTGGGCCACCTCGCTGTTAGTCAACTCCGCTGGTATCCAGTAGGGATGAAGGTTGAGGTGTGTCATTGTCGTCAGTAGGCCAATAAGCACATGAGTTGAAAGTCCGCTATGCAGCTATCGAGGCGGAAATTCGAAAGATGGCTGAGGAGGAATGGTTATGGACACGAACTTCGTCCTTATAATGGAAGCAGTGACGGAGAGACTAGACCGGAAGTGAGGTTACAGTCATTTCGAGAATTTGTGTCCGTTCGAGAAAGAGGCAGGTAGTGGGGAACAGTGTAAGTGACGATGAACTGACAGCCGGTCACTCGATTCAGGAGCCTCGAACGGCTAACCACATTAAGCTCCTATGGGTCGGGCTATAGGGTTACAGCATCAGGTTCCCACTACTTTGGGTTGACGTTCCCCACTTTCGGTTTTTCATTCCGACGCATGATCCATCGTAAGCACTCCACTTAATTCGGGTTGCTACAATGACCATGCTTCCCACAGATACGGGGCTCATTTAATTTAGTGTCCGTTCCGATTTTCTGATCCATTAAATCGGTGGTTAAAGTAACACGTTCTATTCTTCGTATAGTTCACTATTGTCTCAACCAGTCATCAATCGGCACTGTTTCCTCCGTGTACTGTTGGATCCTTGTCCGGTCGATAGGTTGAGGGAGTTAAGACTTGATACAGTGGGGATTATGGCGTCCCTTCCATCTACTACGACACAGGAACGACTTAGACGCAACACTCCTTCCCTTTCTGTTAGGATTTCGGGAAATAGACGAATTTTTTCGTGCGAGGGAGGTGATGGTAATGGAGGGATGTTTAGCGTAGTGTGCATCACACGCAGCACCCGAGGAGTTTACACAGCTGTACGTTCGATTATCTTCTTCGTATACATCTCCTGACGAAATTAGATGATGGCTCTTGTTGTTTACCGAACCTCCATTCCGAGTGACGTGTCTCATCAGAAGACAGTCCCGGAATGTCACTCGAAAAAGTTGCGGTAAAAACTTTGGAGGGTGGACAATGGATACGACATAGTTATTGGGTCGTCGCATGACACCGCAACGTTGAGAGAGCTTTCAGTTATGTGATCCAGTTATTTTGTCTGATTCCCCCCTCCCACTTTTCTTCCACAGCCGCCACTATTTCAGTTCTGGGACATAGACATTTACATCCAAGTGTAATTTGTGTGCTAATGTTCATGCATCAGTTCTGTCACTCCCTACGTCTCACGATCTCGGCACACCTTTACTTTGTAATTATTTCTTTTTTTTGTAGAAAGATTCCGGCTGCAACAAGATGACCTGTCCTTATTGCCGAACTCGATACTGTTGGCTGTGCTTACAAATACTCCACGGAAAAGATCCGTACGATCATTTTAGACCTGGCGGGCCTTGCAATGGACGATTGTTCGCCGGTTTGGAAGAGAATGAAGAGGACGGTGGCAATGGCCAATGATCAGTCTTTATCTAAACCTGCTACATGCTATAGTTACTTTGCATACTTTATCCGTTCGGTTACTTGTTCTTTTCGGTAAATCGAATGCGATCTATCCGTCCTTGTGATCCAAGCCTGTTTCCACGGTCAGCGTGACTGTTTTTTATGTTCTCATTTAATACAAGCCTTTCGACGAGCCAGTGATTGTCATTGAGTCTTAACCAGCTTCTGCTTTACATGCATCCCCCGTAAATTACACAGTAATGATATGGTAATCAGCTACGTTGAATTAAGCGCATACAATTTAACTCTCCCGTTTATAACTCCAACGTGCTTATTTCCCAGCAACACGTAGCCTGGATTCCCGAATTGGCCTTAAGGCCTCATTGATGGTTTTCTGTTAACCAGTTTGCACCTCGAGGTGCCTAAATGGCTCTAAGATATCGCCCTCCAGTTGTTCACATGTAATACTCTGGTTACCTCCTACCCGCCTCTGTCATCCTACTGTGTACAAAGTTCGGATTACAAACAGGCAAGTGACGACCGCTACTGATGGCAAAACTCATTTCCTTGCTGTTGCTCAAATAATCAACAGATTCGCGGAGTTGTGCACTTTAAACAAACATCCAGGTCAGCGTTGAAAAGATCATTATGGTGCATGTTGGCACTACTGAAAGCATTCCAAGCTGGACAGTAATTCGGTGAGCTTATTGGATTCTAGCTAGATGCTTGAGAGACTTCTAGCCACGGATGAGGTAGTATGCTTCCAATCTTTTTTGTTTTTACGGGATCCGGTTACTATTAGCCAAGAGTAGCAGGCCATTCCGAAGATGGTGTTGGTGCGTTTCATAAGCAAATAAATGGAAATTAGGTAACACAAAGTTTGCTGCCCACGAGCCCGACTGTGCCAGATGTTACTGCGTGGGTTCTAGCTGCTGATTGAGGCCCTCCTAATGTACCTCACGGTGTTTCACTCTTGAAACTGTCTTTGAAAGTTACTTAACAGCCTTCTCCTTTCTGTGTCAGGACAGTTCTCATGCCTCGACACTGGCAGCCAGGGAGCAGGATGCAGCACGTGTCTGACGCGGTAAAAATTACCGAGTAATGAACATTCTGATGTTTTGTCTTCCACTGAATAACATCCCATCTCAGATTTTAATGGGGCCGTGGTCGCACAACAGCCTGTAGGTTCGTGATATTTTTCTGGAGAAGTAGATACCTCCGTATACTAGTACAAGGTTCCTTCTTCCCTTTCATTGTTTTCCTTCACAATGGAGCCGTCAAATGGCTGTGGAGTATCGGTGTTGGCACTAATGTGCCGTCGACGATGAGGACGATTTTCCTTCCCAGTCGTCAACGAAATATTTCAAGTCAAACTCTCGTCCGTTAGTCCTATTGACAGATTGGTTGATGTTTCGCGTCAAAATACCAACACCGTACCAGTGAATGTATCTCAGCGAAAGCCACACCCGAGATCCTCAAGGCGTAGGGTCTTTCGAAGCTACACGGTTGATAAGCGCGAAGTGGGTATGGAAGAGTCTAATCGGACGCCTATGGATAACCATCCATTCTACAGCTGTGCCGCTTGTCATATCCTGTGTGAACATTTTCAACTCTGTTCGCCCAACACGGAGCAAGAATTTCCTCGACTGCGTCGAGTTGATTACCTAGGTCTCAATTCTTCGCGCAAAACTTCGATTTTACGGATTGGCTACGCTTGTGGATCAGCCAATTGCAAGTGATACTCAGCCAGAGTAGCGGCAATTGGTCTTCAAATGTGATTTTTTAAAACTTTATATGTTCAAGCACTAGCCGAAACAGGCCAAGAAAGGAATCAGCAAAATACCGACACAAAAAGTGGAATTCGCGTGGATGCTTATGACTAGCTGATAGTCTATTCAGACAAATTCTGATGGACACATTGCTCATTGATCTTCCGGAGAAATGTGGTTATGAAAATATGTGGACCTGGAAATCAACTGCTTGTTAGTACGCGCGAAACGTAGCTGAAGTCTCGCCCAATGGATAATTTTACGTTAACTTGATGCAGACAGACGTGATCCGGCCGGTTTTTTGGCAGTCTATCACAATTCCCATAATTAGCATATGGCTGTTGACAGGGTCGAGTGAGTAGAACAAAACGACGTCGTCAGAAAGACGTATTTTATTGTCATGCATGAATTCACGTCGCACTCCTCGTGCACTGGCCTGTTAAATAGCATTAACCGGGACATTTGGCGATAAAAGCGGATACCTGACAAGGATCCCAAGCACAATACGAATGAAAAGACAGACAATGAGGTTGAACTCGAGACTTCCCCCGCTAAACAACTGTTTTACCAGCTTAAATACCAGTGGTGTTGGTCAAAGTCACAAGTGTGCACCTGAACTTTGTTTTCGATCGGACTGCGTGTACTTGGATTCTTATGCAGGATTTTTTAAATAATCGACTTATCTCATGATTACATGACAGCTAACCATCAGTATTTATTGCTGGTATTGCTGTCGATGATGATAATGGTGACAAACTCAGTAAATGGACTCTTCTATTCTGATCTTTCAGGGTCATTACCGATCAAGTATCTCTTGTTTGCTCTATAGAATCACTTGGAACGTATCCCAGTTAGCATTTCAGTACCAATACAGCTCTGAACCACACATTATTGTTAATGTCAGTCGGGACGTCGAAGCCGACCCAAACAAAACATTGTCAGTGTGTATTTGGAATCTGTTATTGCTAGACCGTGGCCACTGTGCCGTTCCCAAGTACTTCGTTTGACGGCGTGTGAACCCGTCCGTCTGAGTAGTGTCGATTAGCCTTGAGATAGCTCAGGGGTTAAGGGGCACGAATTAACTGACGGAAGTTCCGTGGTTCGAACTCGAACGCTGGGTCTCAATAGCTACTGTCCAGGCTTGAGTGACCTGGAAGTATCTCATCCCTTGCGCTTCCTTCAGGTGGCACTGCAACTAGGCAGCGAAATAGTGCTACTGTAAAAGACGTGATATGACCGTACCACAGTCTTCATTTTTTGAATCCCAACCTGTAGAGAACGTTTTTAAGCTCATAAAACCTGATGAGTTTCTCGTCAGTTCCTGAATCCCATTGGGGACCAGTGTGTTATGGTTATACCACTGTCGCAGATAAAACCTGATGAGTTTCTCGTCAGTTCCCGAATCCCATTGGGGACCAGTGTGTTATAGTTATACCACTGTCGCATTTGGGGATATGAACAATAATCCCCGGATGATTCTTCACAAAAATAATACAGGAAAACCCACAGATTGCATCAAAATACATATTCTTCGCGCCTTATCGGACGCTTGGTCTGGCAACTGTTTTATTGAAAATAAAACAACGCAACCTTATGTAACATATAGCTTATCCTTACCCGATCTGATATCTGCATGTTGGTGCTATTCGTTTTGGCTGCATTTGGGCTTCATGAAAATGTTCCAAGTTGACAACCAAGGTAGTGTATGTCGCGTGAAAAATAGCGGGAATTTCATCCCAAGTGTTGATGGTGTACTGTCGCCAAAAGCACATGTCATGCTCGAAAATACCTAAAGTGACTTGAGCGCCCATCATCTCAGCTGAGATTTTTCTAATGGCTTCCCATTCCCACCAAAAGTGAATGTCTTGGCGACTGATTCAATTGTCTCTGGGTTTATGGTGGGACGTCACAACAACCCTTGGGGCAAAGAGCCATGAAAGTGCCGCTTAACGCCATCTATACCATGACAGATGTTGCAGCGTAGTGGGGAGCACTGTATCGGGTAGTATTTTTTCGATCTCAGTTTAAACTGACAGTTTGACCCGTTGGATAGTCAACTGAACTATATCCATCAAATAAACTCGGATACTGTCTAGCTACGGTTGGACTGTTTGGTTACTTGGGGGATTAGGCGATCAGTTGGGGTTCTTTCTGGAGCGTAATGAGAATACCAGAATTGGGATTTTTGTTGAACCCGTAGGTTGTTAGCGGATTCACACAGTGTCCCCAGTGGTGATTCCGTAAAACGTCCACCTATTCAAAAGCTGCAGAGATGAGCACGGTAAGTCAGGTATTGATGGCCTAAAACACCTCTCTATTGCGAATAGATCACAATCAGTTGTCCTGCACGAATGAAAACAGTTAACATTCGATACGTTCTAGAAGGCCACAAAGACCATAAACGGTCAAGGCTCAAAGACTACACACATAAACGGCCATCCTGAGCGCCGGAACATAATCAAGGAAATATTTTGAAGAGTAACGGAGACCAGTGGCTGCGTAGAATTCACAACCACAGTGTATTTCTTCCTCAATGTGTCAGCACGTGACAGGTCGCACTTATAAAGAAAGCAGGTTGTTTGATGATGGATATTAAATAAAAAAGAATTGAGAACAAAAGGTTCTGGGCCTTTTTATTCGGGCTACCTAGCTAGTATATAAATTCATTGCTGGACTGCTCCTCGAAGTGTATTTTAAGCTCACACCACCTTTATCAAAAAGCCATAATTAAGCACAAGGAATTATAAGCCTTTTTAGTTCGTTCATAATGGGGTGAAACGATATAAAGACCATGAAATAGGTCCTCTCAACACGGATCTAATATGTGCCAGGAAGGTTGACCGGATTTTTAGTTATGAATGTCGTATTTCAAATGCTTGGCATCAGTTTACGAGTCTAACATAAAAAGCCCGTCACCACACAACTCTATATGCCGATGACCCGTCACACTGTGTAAAAGAAATCTCAGTGCGCGTAGAACAACCGCATGCTTGTACTGTGCAAAATCCGTCTGAAATGCCCATCTGTATTTGTCTGAAGTTTCATGTGAGTTTTGTTTGGCATATGCTTCCAGATGCGTTATGGATCGGATCACTAATTAGCAGCCGAATAACCGTTCCTGACTTTCCACAGTCATCACGGTGGTCATGGTATTTACCAAGCCATATACTTGTGGTGTCTAAAGGCGATGAGTATACATCAGAGGTGGTCGGTCCTGTGGCATCTTCTACCAGCCGCAACAATTCTGCTTTACCGTGTCAGTGCTGCTCACGAGTAGTACAGAAATGCAGTAACATTTCTTCCCGTGGACGGTCAACTCATCCTGAACACTCCCAATAGAGATCTAGCGCCTGAAGCACAGCTTCCGGAATTTTCAGTGTGGAAATGATATTATATATATATATTATATATTATTATATATATTATATTATATAATATATATATATTGTTGGACAATATTCAGCCTCTACAGGTGAGGCAGGCCCATGGGATATGTAAAAAGAAAGCTCTTCGTGATTACCAGAGTAGTTAGGGGATGTGATGAAAATACCTGTAACTTTGTTACTGAGACATTTCGTTAGTTTTGCGCCACGGACAACAGTCGATAAGTGCATTTCAAGCAGAACACAAACGAAAAGATTCTCGCATATTTTTATTAACATTTTTCTGCAGGACTTCTTCCACTTGACTTCTGGTTGCAACAGTTGATATTCGTCCGTCTAGGACGTGTTTGTCAGTGGTTCGCAAAGGTAATGACGTCTGGCCTGTCGAATAGCGATGGAAATGGATAGGTAATCTTCTAATCACTAACTTAATCCCAGATCTTGTGGACAGACTTCTGCGGACATTTATCTGTCATTGTACTTCACTCAAGCTGCAGGCAAATGTCTTAGGATACATGTAGTTTTCAGCAACCTTTGAATGACACTGACCTTTCCAGAAACTGCGAAACACACTTAGTGGGCTTCATTTAACTAGTCGCACACTGACTCCAGGATCAGTGAAGTTGATCTCCACTGATAAAAGCAAAGTTTGTGGATTGGGAACATGACTGAGTTCATTACGTTGGATATCCACGAGACCTGCGTACTCTCTTAACTAATTAGGCCTCGGTTCTGAAATAAGGATTTGGAACTCTGCATACTTTCAATTATCGGAACCCCCCCCCGTCAATAATTAGCATTGCATGGGTTGGTTGCTCAGTGCGCTTACCAATGTAGGATATAAATATGGACGTTTTTTTACAACATCACAGCATCTTGCCATGTCAGGTTAATCCGATCACGTGAGATTTGGCTTGAAGCTGACGGCTTCTACGGAACCACCTTCAACTCCCAACGAAGGTCACTCTAAGTGTCCCCTACGTGCAATTTCCTCTTGCGAAAACAAAATTAGGGTGTGTGTTCTGTGTTTTCCTGCACTGGGGCAGCGGGGAGGCTCATGGCTTTCAACTACAAGAGCCTGAATCCTGCACTAAGCCCAAAACAACAAACCCTTCCGGACAAAGGCTACTACTCTTAAAGAGGTACAGTAGCGTTGCCCGTCATCTAATGTTACGCAGCTAGATCAAATTACATTCTGGTAGCCTAACAGAATCTGAAAACTCGGTAACTTACCAAGATAAGTTGGATCTAACATGGGAAAAGCGGGAGAGTCCGAAAGTCGGCTATGTTTGTCCCATTCAGGGGAGATTTTCGGATTTTTTTGTAATCCAGTATCTCTCAAACTTTTCAACTCTTCACCTTTTAAAACAGTGCACAACACGATCACCCCTGATTTGTACATAAAACGTGAACAGCATAAACAGAATTATTAAAATTCATAGTGGTATAATCTATTACACATTAACCTACTCAGAAGAGACCCATCCGAACAGGGGCTGCTGTGCTGAAGAATGTGTAACACCACTTCGTGAAAAATGCGGTGTAGCGCGCAGTCCCTTCGAACAGAGATCACCCTGGTCGTTGGTTTGTTCGCTGACCTGGGCAATTTGATTGCAAACATTTCATCACCAATCAAGGTGACATCATCAGTACGTTGTTAGAGAGCGTAGCAATGGATCGGTGGTTGTGACACAACAAACCAACATTCTGCTCTATAGCAGAGATCACCCTCTCGAAAATTCCAGTACCCCGTTCTATAATAGCGTCAAGCATTTCATGAGCATCAGGTAAGACTGGTTCTCCAGACACGATGTAAATCTGCATCTCCAGTTCATCGCACAACACTGTTGATGTATTTTTTCTACTCTGCGGTGATTCTGCAATAAGGCTTTGGAATTGTGTATATTTTCAAATCCCAGAGCATATGTCAGCAGCCCCACCCAATGATTAGCACTGCATGGGTTTATTGCTCAATGCGGGTGCCAGTTTAGGATATGAATAGAGAAGTTCTCTACAAGAGCACACAGCACCCTGTCATGTGAGTGTCTGGCTGTTAATCAGCAGGTGTGTTTGTATAATCCAGTGAGAGCACCTTTCAGTATCAGACACAGTGTATAAGATGTTATCAGTGCAGCATGAATTGCATCAATCACTGTTGGCTGGTTTCCATCATACTGGTAAGCTGGGGAATAATAAGGGTTTTATCGAGGCCTACCACAGGCAGAGGTAATCTCGAAGAACATATAAAAATGCTTACTAACAAATGACCAAACGTCCACTGGAAGTAGACAGCTTGCCAACATATATTTTACAACTACGATCCACAGATCCATTGAGATGAAGTGTTAACACTAACTTGCTATATAACACATGATAACACAATAATGCTTATCTTGAATTTGTGAGCCTGACAACTGAAGTCGACATTTTACTGAACGAAACTAATTGCCGGTTGGTTACAAATGCCGAAGAACGTCAACCTACACCAGTTCCCCAAAAAAGCCATCCTTCGAATTAAGACCCACTATGCTTCCCCGATAATTATTCTAAAACCGACACATTTTGAAAGACCGCCTCTCAACGAGCATCATTCTGAACGTCCGCGTGACCCAAAATCCCGTCTGCACAAACACTGGGAAGTGAAATTCGTGCACTCGGCTTCCATGTGTTTCTACGTCAAATTAAAATAAGCATTGTTCCCCCAAAGTGCTTTACGGTCTCGTAAGATAATTTTGATCCGTAGTGCACGTAAGTTTTACAGATGCCCCCTCCAAGGGATACTGCTCATATAAGGACTCCTGTGGCTAGGTCCTTCTTGAAGGAGACGTACGTACCACTTAGAGAATTTATCCCCGCAGTCGGTCTTTAGAGAGGAAACAGTCATCAAGCACTCTTTGCAAATCAATTTGGTTTTGCGAGAGACTCACCTGGAACCCAGCTGAATCTCTCGTCTGTGATGTTTCCAGGCCACTGAATGTGTTGCACCAGGCCGCCTCATGTTTCAGTTGCTACGATATTCGAGATATCGCGATACATGTATATACGTAATGCACTACTCATAAAGAAAATTCTTCGACAGCCCACGACCAGTTTCGCCCTTCTTGGGGTTCATCAGGTAGGT
Source organism: Clonorchis sinensis (assembly GCA_003604175.2). NCBI lineage: Eukaryota > Metazoa > Platyhelminthes > Trematoda > Opisthorchiida > Opisthorchiidae > Clonorchis > Clonorchis sinensis. The sequence continues at coordinate 84,379,414 of CM030369.1, forward strand.
GCAGTCCCCGAGTTTCCGTCAACCTTACGTTCTACTTGAACCCAAATTGGACTGATTTCGAGAAATACACTCATTCGCAGGTCAGTTTGGTTTTGCGAGAGGCTCGCCTGGATCCCAGCTGATTTTTGTGTGATTTCTCGTTTGTGATCTCTCTCGCAAAACCAAACTGACCTGCGAATGAGTGTATTTCTCGAAATCAGTCCAATTTGGGTTCAAGTAGAACGTAAGGTTGACGGAAACTCGGGGACTGCACCTACCTGATGAACCCCAAGAAGGGCGAAACTGGTCGTGGGCTGTCGAAGAATTTTTAGTAACCTTATGAGTAGTGCATCACGTATAGTCATGAAGCAGTTTTTGCTCAAAGAAGGCCACTTGGAAAGCCGATCAACGTTCGTTTCTTGTGAAAGTTCATCTGTTTAGAGGGACATACTTCTTTAGGTGGATCAGTTCAAAGGATTGGATGAAAGCGGTCTCCTCTAGGGAGGGTTTTACCACTTGAATACGTCTCGTAAGCTAAATAAAGAGGCTTTTGACGGTGTCACTCTTGAGGGTGCCCGAATCAAAGATAGACGGCTAACATTTCTCATCTGTAACTTCAACCTACCTATGACGCATCATCACAAACTAGAACAAAGCCTGATGATATCAGTTTCATTGCCTTCCGAAAAATTAATATTATTTTATCGACTTGCTACAGCATTAGACAGCCCAGTACTAGAGTTTTCTCTGAGGCTGCAGAATGCCCACAGCAGACTGAGAAGGTATACAACGGTCGCGCACACATTCGGACTCAAATAGGGTACTTTCGTCCGGTTCCAGTTTTTAGTTGTGAAGTAATGCCTTCTTAACCGATTTTCCTAACTCATAGCATGGTGAAGGTTTTCGTGAACGACAATAATGGCTATCATGCAGGGGTGTCAGCTACATTGTAAGAGTTACTGATAAACTAGGTTTAAAGTGTGACTTTATATTATCAGAATTTGTGGTACTTATATTATTGTTTGACTGTGCAGTCGACTGTGTTCTTCTCAAAAAAAGGTCCACCCCAATCCAGCTAAAGCTACCTAGGCCAGACAGACCGCTGTGTTTTCTGGGCACTTCGAAATTATGATTTTGGTCACTGTTTTTTCCAATATAGAACTGAATCGGACGTCTTTTGCTGATGGGTCAGTAGTTAGAGCGCAAATTTACCGACCGCCGCATCTCGACTTCCTCTGTTTAGGCTTGAGTAACCTGGCAGTATCCCTGCCAGTATCCTGCTTTCTTCGGGTGGTATGGCAGCTATGCACCGAAAGGATGTCACAGCTGAACGATTATCTTTTATTTTTATGGTTCTCTTGCTTTGTTCATTCAATCAGTCACACCATTAATTTAAGTTTAGCAAGCTAATGATAACTTAGTTCAGTAATCAGGTCCATTAAGCCGAGATCAATCTGCTGGTTGAAGGATCGAATTCGTCGTGTCAGTAAACCTTGGATCTCTAGTTATCCTGGGTGCTGAGTGACAGTGGCACACGCGACGGGTTTGAGCGAATGTGGCGGATCTGCCGTTTCTACAAAAGACGAGAATCCGTAAGACCACCACTTTTGACGAAAACGAGGGAGAAAAAATAGTTAGGGCTACTGCTTCTAAGTCGGATGAAAGTAAGAGTTAAGAGTACAGCACAACGGAAATTGTTCCAACAATCTGACCGTAAGTTTAGCCTAGGCTGGAGAGGGTTACCCTTCGAGTTCCAATAAAGTCCATAATACTAAATTCGGAGGTGGGCATGATGGGGCGTAAACGCGACATAGTATTCACTGCCCCTCTTTGTAATCAGAAGGAGGTAAAGAAGAAGGTAAAGTTTTGTACAAAGCCGACGGAAAGGATCAAGACGGCCAACGAACGAAAAATCAATAGCTCCTCAATACGAGGGATCGATCTTATTGGTATGGCACACTTGGGCCTACAGTTTCTGGCACATTTCTGGCTTTGGAATGCCGCAGAGCCTGTGAAGCAAAGCTAATTCACACAGAACACGTATGCCTTGAAAACTATGAACACATCGTCGTCTGTCGAAGAGGTTGACAACTAAAATCGATAGGAAACCTTGGATAATGCAATAAAACTTTTGAGTTTCAGGAGACCGTCGATTAACAGCTAAGTCCTGTTGCAGAACAAAATTCTGAAATGAAAACGAGCCCCTTTAAAACCCCCCTTTCTTCACTTCAAAATGGAGTTATTCCTTGAGAGTATGGTTCCATACTAACTCCCATGTAGCATTTCTGATTACACAGACGGAGGCTGAAATATCGCTGTGTATGAAGAAACACGCCGTTCTTGGAAACTCAGCGAAGAAAACGAAAAAGCAGGGAATACAGGGACTACGGGTTTTGTCCAATTCATCACCTGAATACTGTGCCTATAGTGGCGTTTTGTTAAATGCTTTCGTAAGGTAGTGGAGTTAAACCTTTGGAAGAAGTAACGGACACATTCGACGTGACCAAATAACCCTCAGCGTTGACAGCAACGGAATAAGTACACCCGCTTGTGGTAAACATAGCTTGTTTTGTTTATTCTCTGTAATAGACTTAATAAAATGGTTGTTCCGGTATCAGTATTCTCTGCTTCTCGCACTTGATCTGAATTCGCATTGGATCCATCCAAATCACATAAGTGTGAACTGGTGCCCGAAAACAAGCGGTCCGCTTTTGTATCACCTATTATGACATTAATGACATTTTGTTAGCTATGTTTACTTTTGAGCAAACGTCCAACAAAATGAAATGTTTAAAATATGGGACTATACCTAACCGAGCTAGCGTAAGCTCGGTGGTTACTAGGCCAACTGCTGATCGTGGGGTCCTTGGTTCGAGCTCCATCATGTTTTCCATCATGTTCGAACAAACAGCCCTAATTTCTTCAAATGGGTTCGCTTTAATACCATCTGGATTACCCATTCTGTTTGAAAACGTTCTCGCGGATCCTTATGATGAAACGAAGTGAATTTCACAGTATGGTTATTTTTAAAAGAAACAAGGCTCCCATATTCGTTTCACACAAAATCACATTGCTCGGGGAGCTAAGTGCACTCAGGCACCAACGGTTGATAAACAAGAGAAGTTAGTTAAGTGTTGTTGTTTCTCTGCAAACTTTTGGTAAAACCAGTTTATCAGATCAAAGTGAATGTGAACTAGGCTTCCTAGCTTCCGGTTCACAATATGAGGATAGAATGAGAGACCTATGCAGCTGAAACCAATGGGTTCTTCATGTCCTTTCTAGTGCTTGTTAACAGTTTCTTCAAGGTGATCGAGGAACGAAGGCCACCAGATCAGTCATAGAGGGTGTAGAAAAGTAAAGGGCCTAAGAATTACTGCCGTATGGCGCTACTTCGGCTGTTTCAGCCCTAATGTTTCAGAGCTCCGTGATGATCATGAAACCAATAACTTGACTGTATTGTTTTCACTTTACTCCGCCGAGTTCTACCTAATTGCCTTTTTAGAACTCCTTGGGTGTTCGTCTTAATAAAACCACCGGATTCGGCGCTTGTTAGTAAGCACTCATGGTAGCTATTCAACAAAGATCCATTAAATACTTACCTACGTAGTCCTACACGGTTTGCAAACTCGATCTCAGTGATTGCAGAGACGATAAGGTTCCTTTTATGAACGACCGCATTGATGCTCCTCAACAGGGTCCGAGCACTAAAAGCTCCCCGATAATCCTCCACCAAAATCGTAGAAGCAATTTCTTGGTGGAAGCTGACCAAATGCTCATAAACCTAATACTCGCTAAAATCAACTTTCCAAATATCTTAAACTGAGTGATGAATATGACAAGCTAGTTTCAAATACTCTGGATGTTACTGTTCTAGTTCAAAAAAAGGTATAGATAGAGAAAATACATGTCAGCAGTACTGACCTGGCCTATAATAGCCCTGTTTCACACTGCACATCATGGTTTCAGAACACCAGGTCATATCAGTGGAACCAAAATTTTGTTGGTTAAATGGCAAAAAAGTAACTACCCATGGCGGGAGAAATCTAAAGCGCTTCTGCTTCTAATGGAAACGCCTATGTCGGAAACTAAGCTCAACGTCGTTCAGTTAGTGGTCATCAATCGTCTATGTTTGCCAAGCGAGTAAGAACGAAATATCAGGTAATTTTTTATGGCTCTTAATGTCAGTGCAACATAAAGCAAATAAAATCGGTCGGAACAAATGGGTTCCAGATCTTTGTTCGAAAGCCCCTTAGGAAACCGAACTAGGACACTAACCATTTCCATGAAACTGCCTTTAAGAAACCAAAAAAACGCTTCTCGTTAGCCACGATTTCGCTTGAAATGCTTCTAAGGATAGACCGGGCCAGAAAGGCCAAAAGTCACTTTTACACGTGCAATGACCTGCCATTTGTGGAATACCCGCATATTTACACGTAATGAGTCGAATGAACCTTTTCGCGACTTGTTTCACTCCACCATATTCTACTGTTTTCGACTACTAAAACCAGATGCTTTTCCCCTATCCTGTAAACGCGAACGTACCACCTCAGACCTGGTGACACATACAAACGACTTTGAGCCGGCAGTTTGAACCTCAGCATGGCTGTCGAGATTGTAAAGCACAGCGAAATACCGCATGACATGCGCCACGTTTGAGGTCATTGTTTTCTCGATGGTCTTCTATCAAATATCGTGAGTGACGACGGTAAAGGCGCTGACGACTTCATCACACAGTGTAAGTGGTCCAAAACAAAAGTGAAAAAAGCGTCTGTAAAAGCTGTTCGGCAACATCCACTCATTTGTCATCCAAGAACCATGACTGAGATAAGAGTGGCCTAGTGCGAATGTTGGTGATTTTGTGGAGCAAAATCAAGGGTTCGAAAGGAAGTAAATTCATTTAATTTAAAAAATCTGGTATTTTCATTTTTGTCCGTTGTTTCCGTACAGGACAATAATTTCTTTTTCAGGGTCTTTGTCTGTATTCCTTGAGCAGAACCCTTAAAGCACCGGGTGAATTTCGTTTACACTCCTCGAAGATGGAATTATTCATAGCGTTTTCATTATTGCTCCTTTGCTAATGTTCTTTCTACGATCTTCGATAGTCTTTCTCCTTTTTTCTACTCGCCTTATTATCTTTTTGAATACCGGTAGCCAAATCAGCGCAAAGTATCGATCATGGACATCTAGATGGGTGAATTTGTAGGTTGTATGAGATACGTGGGTTGTGCCTCACCTCCACAAAACTAGCATAAAATTAAAACTCCGAATTGCGCACTACGTCGAAGAAAGCTCTTCCCTCAGGAGAGGTTCCGTTTCGCTGAATGCTTTCATTTGCCCACCAATCTGGTTTTGATGGAAGATTCAAATGAATCTGGCTGAATATCTCGTTTATGATTTTCTTCAACTGCGCATCATTACAGCGAGCGTGTCGTTCGGATTTGCGTACCTAACATTTTTGTGCTTTTTCGTGATAATTCAAACAGCAAAAGATCTCTGCTGTTGCCTTCCGCGCGTCATTGCATCAGGCTTACTATAAACATTATGAGAGTTCATCATTAAGCCGACAACATCAGACGCAATGGATGTTTCTAAGCACAGCAAGCTACATTCAGCCAAAGATAACGGACAACAGTGGTAATTTTTTGTGGTCACTCAGAACCTAAACTCCAGAAGAGAACCTGATGGTTTCCGATTTCACTCAGGGTTTGAGGACGTAACCGGGACGTGCACGGTTCCTAATACGGGCACCTGTGTTCTGAGATGGTCCAGTAAACTATCCGAACAATCGTACTCGATAGAGTTTAACTCAGCAAACAAGTGGGCTTAGACTTAATCAGCAATTTGTGGCCAAATGTTTGGTTATGAGAAGTCTGAAGGGGATTACAAAACTCCACACATCTGTTCGACGAAATTCTGAGCACACGTCACCCAAAACAGCTTCTCATCAAACTAAATTGTTTTAGCGAGAAACCCATTTGCATACCAATTTGACTTTGACGGGAGACTCACTTGGAACTCAGCCGAACCTCTCGTTTGTGGCGTTTATTAGTTAAAAGGCACAACACCCCTAAAACATCATTTAACATATTGAGTGAGTGCGGAACGCTATCCACGTCATTTCCTTGACCCAGCCAACAAAACCCTGATCTTGATTCGACAAGCGCGGTGCTCGGGTTTAACAATGACACTCCAGGACTAATTTATGCATTATTATCTCAATATGAGGAACAAAATGTCCTTTGAAGGACAGCACGGGAAGAATGCGGGAAATCTGTGAATAGCCAGATAAAAAGTGCCTCTAACAAAAAAACAGCTCCTCATAACGAAACGCGAAATCAAAATGCGTGGGAGAGAGTATCATGAGTTCAACAAAGTTACATACATTTATCTCCAATTAATACTTGTCCCATTGACGAGGCTAAAAATGCCTTTACGCCAAGGTTCAAACTTCAGACTCAATCTCGGCGATACGAGAGCGGTTATCCCACCTTGTGAAAGACAGTTGCGTCAGAGAGCGGAAAAGTTTTCTAACCATATTCCTGGGACATGGCAAAGCTAAGAATACAGGTAAATTCCAAGCAGACGAAATGTGGTAATCTCCAGGAAGCTTCGGAGGTTGAGGTTTTAGTGCTTTATACAGTGTTTTAAGTTGCAAACTACCGGTTAGTAGCATTTGCTTCACGTGCATTCAAGGACCATTTCTTTTACTCAAACTGCTTTCCAAACTACTCACAAGTAGGTCAACACATTTGGCTTTCATCGTGGCGTCTACGTAGCTAATCGATGGGTTTGAAGTATTATCCTGTAAGACCCAAGGGTAGGGTTGAAGCCGTTAGTCCTGTTCTTTTAAGCATTCCATCTAGGGAGTCCCTCAGTTCGCCCTTCGCCCAAAAACTTTCGGTTTTGGGAGAAAACAACGAAATTCAGTCCGACCCACCAAAAAATGAATAGCCTTCGAGAAATAACTCTCGGAGGTGGTTGATCAGCCGCGGCTAGAAAGACACGCATGACTTAACGTATGGTGCTGATATAAAACTGTTGTTTAACGTCCAGGTGCCACATTTTAGGTAACCTTCATTGGTAAGTGATGATACTAAGTGGTGTTGGAGCCGGCAGTTTGCAATGGCGCTAAGCTTCCAGCACGTTCACGGAGTGAGGCGGAGTCTGTGTGGCGTTTCATGTTCGGTCACGAACCTTACATCCCCTTCACTGCTACGAGGACAACAATGGTGTATGCAATTATCACCCGAAATACAGTTTACGAGGACCGTCTCTCTTAAGACAAAAACGTTCGGATGAGCATAACTGAAGGAAAAAGGAACCAAAGCAGGCAAATGCAGTGTAATTCACGCGAATAACTCTGTCCAGTGCATGAATATATGAAACTGGAATACGATCAAGACTTATCACAATTTGTCAGGTTGCGTTCACAAAGATTCGATGTTTTAAAAAGTTACAACTCAATCCACTTTTGCTAGTCACAGTGACCGGGCACTCAGAATACTTGTTCCCAAAGGCAACAACTGTACAGGTTCGGGTTATGCTCGATGGTGTTTCCGGATTCAGCGACTCAAAACCGAAGCCTTGTGATGCTGAATGTTGGGTAAACTGCAGTGTTGAACAGCCCTTTGTTGGGGATTTACCGAAAAAAGGAAATCTGTGGAGGTAGGAATTTATATGGGAAAGCTTTCAACTATGTGCAAGTCACTTTAGCAGACTGCTCCGCCAAATTAATTTTTAACACATTTCCGTTGCAAAGGATCACTTTCCTTGTTGTTTAGAATTAAGGCGTGACACTAAAGTATGTCATCAGGGTTTATAGATGTTCAGTGATGTTCGAATTAAGATGACTTTGTAAGACTGCACCACCTGCGCAGATGTTTTTGAGAAATTTGTTTTTTTCTTCAGGTTCCAACAACTTTTAAACTAAGGGTCTATTTTCTCATCTTTGAAATGACTGGATTAATTGAAAAATTGACTAATTTGGTTAGTTTCTGCGTCTGAGTGCAGAGAAACTGATAGATTCAGTCTCAAATTTTCCAACTATATCACACCAACCTTTTTTATAGCATCAGAATGTTTGTGTGACCTTGTATCGATCAGGTTGCTACCCTAATTGAAGCAAACCAAGTCTGGTGTAGATTTAAGCACTTGATTTTGTCCCGCCCATAACCGTTGTTTGCAACAGCAAGAAAGTGAGTACATGTATACAGACGCTGCAGCCAGTTCATCCTCGTTGGAATGCGTCGTCAACGAGGATGGGCTTCGTTATCAGCACTTCGACGGTTGTTAGATTACAGCACTCTCCGTGGACCTAGAAGGAAACACTTCATATGAAGACGTCTTACTGATTGGTTCTCCGTCTGCCTTAAAACCTGACCAACCTGATGACCTGCTCAATTAGCCTGATAAAACTTTTGTGTCAAAATCGAAAATCTGCCGAGTTAAAAACTACCGACTGTTCCCGAAAAGCTGAGCTGGACGCGAGTCCTTTTTTCCCGCTGATACACTTCAGAAGTGTGTGAAAGTGCTTGGTACCGTATGTCTAAGGATCACGTGTCCTCATACTATTCTTGTGGGACATGATCACACCAGTGGACAGCTGACTAGCCTTAACAGGGTAGAAAGACTCCCTAAACAAAACTATCCATGGACTGACCACACAATTCCCATAATCAGCTGAATGAATTCGAGACCTTGATAACAATGAAATCCTCCGAATCTCAAGTTACTTTCAACCGAGGGCGACCATCGCATGCAAAACAGGTAGCTGACGTCGTTTAGGAATACTTTCAACCGAGGGCGACCATCGCATGCGAACCAGGTAGCTGACGTCGTTTAGGAGTGAATCTTCCACCGCTGAACCCATGACTAGGAGCGTCTATCTACCTCCATTCGGATGGGGATCAGTACAGTACCGTTCACCGGGTAACAGCGGGTTACAATAAAGCATGGTATGGCTTCGGGTGGCTTACTACCCAATTACACCGCTCAAAATACCTTCACAAGATCATTGATTCCTTTCAACCTTTCGGATTCTTTAGTGTGGAGAAATTCCATGCCAACAGATGTGATTGTGGCGAACCCGTGTGTCCAAAGGGATTGAATTCTGACATTACTAGCACCGGTTGGATGGGGACTATGAAGTGCACCATGCGCAAAGATGAAGCTTTTTTCACAAGATCGTCAAGATAGCCAGTGTTACAAGCACTATCGTGTTGTAAGTCACACCTGCTAAACGCCTCCGAACTACCCCTACAAAACATTTTCACTGGGGTCGTTTACCATAAGCTATCAGCAGATGTTTCACCCACGTAAATTTGATGGTCATTTATTAACCAGAGTAAGACAGTTCACACCCGGTGATCGTAACGTGGATAACCCGACTTGGAAAATCGCGTCTCTGATCATTTGACGCACCTGTATCAAGGGGGTAATTTGTCAACGTTCAATGAAAATCCCAGCATAACTCCCCTCGGTCTCTGCCCCCCACCTACACACATCGGGAACAGCAGCTGTGCTAACGCCGCCCCGCAAAAATGCAATGCTGTCATGGTAAGAGTCGATACATAATATTGGGAGGATCCCGGGTCGGATGTCAGTCGTACCGCCGGCGCGCGATGATGCAAGATCACCACTTGGACACATGGCTGGTTCAGATGGGTGGGTGAGTGTGACTAAACTGTTCCTCGCGTGTTTGTTTTTGTTTTTCCGTTCTCATCCCCATTGACGCATCACAAATGCACAAGCAGGCTTGAGCGACCGGGACACAACGCACCTAGCGTCTGGCTAGAATGTACCCATTCTACAACCTTGGTCACTTGTTCAAACGCGTTCGAGACACTGGAATGACCACCCGTTTCCCCAACAGAAAGCTCCCCAGCGTAAAATTAATAACCCTAATGTCAGCTACGACACGAACAGTTCATCTACTGTACATGCATGTGTTCATCGCACGCTCGAACAGGTGCAACATACATCAAAATGATCGAATTTGAATTCGACCAGAAGGTATCATGTGGGACGTAATCTGAGACGGCCATATCGTTGACACTTTGTTTTGATGGTCGAGGTCAACAATGACAAAGGCTGTAAACTAATCGATCAGCTGAATACCAGGTTGGCATTTGGTTTAGTTTTTCTACTGTCGGGCAATGTGGTGGAACTGTATTAGAGAAAATAAAAAATTCGAAGAATGGTGACCGAACACAGATTTCAAATGTAGCCCGAAAGGCCAAAAGCAAATTATAATTGAGCTCGAATCACCATCGAACTCCAGTTTGATAGAAGTGTTTTTCTTGATTCAATAAAATACTCTGAGTCGAACTTATCGGGTGCGTTTGCACCTAGCAGCAAGCTGCCGATTCTGCGCCCTTTGTATAACTCGATAGTACGAAGTTCTCATGTCCGATGAGAATGTATACAACCCGAAATCTACGGATCGTAGACTGTTCATCTACGCGTATGCACTCCGACGCTGTGTGGTAAAATCATCAGGATCAAACTATTTTCAACTAATCCACACAACGTAAGAAACTGTTATATTAACACGGACTTTTTATTGACACGGATATCTAAAATGCCAGAGTTTAACTGCTTAAGGTCACAGAAAGCGCTTTCAGAAACAACTGCAAACAAATACTGAACGGTGTGAGTTATTCTCCAGTTTATTTCCCACTTTTGTTTCATGGGTAGATATGCTGAAGTACAACTGAATGATTTCAGAGAACTTGCTTCTGGTGGATGCCGGTTGTAACGCGTGGCCATTATGTCCGAACTTCAGCATATAAGTTATAATAATCCGAAATGGATGATTAGAAAAAACAGCTGGAATTAATAGCTCCCAACTAAATCGCGTTCTTCGGCTAGTCTCTCTATGCTTCTGCAAGCCAGAGTGCCTCAGACGTCGCATTTTCTTCGGGTCGAGTAATAGATGTGGTCAGCTGCTATTGTAGCTACAGACAATGCCAACGTCAGATTTGCCCGATCTGTGTTGTGTAAAAGACTCGATGCCTATAACATTCCCGTCCGTTCTCACATAGTTACTGGTGAAAGAAACGACTCCATTTTGTGTGCATGGTTAAAACGGCAAGTCTCTAGCAATTAGGTGCAGACTAGCATCAAGGATGTCTTAGAACGATAAACCGTCTGGAAAACCGAAGATGAAAGCATTAGGTCTGCAAATATCATTTCTTGATTTCGAAAAATCGCTTACTTCATCAACCTTTTCCAGAAAGTCTGCAAATATCATTTCTTGATTTCGAAATATCGCTTACCTCATCAACCTTTTCCAGAAGAGGAAGGGGCAATACAGTACGCTTTATTCCGTGAGTGTTAGTAGGAGGCATCTCAACTCCTCTGCTTCCTAAGACAGATATTCAACCACTACGAGACAGCAGAAAAGCGCGTGTCACTCAAATTGCTGGAATGGCTTTCATCCATAAGACTTGCCAACCATTCCAGTCAGAATGTTTTTCCGGTCCTCTTCTAGCCTACCACGTTTAGGGTTAGGAAATACTAAGTTCAAAAAAGGTTTCCAAAATATGTCTTATTGTCAGTCGAAATTTCGTCCTGCAAGTAAAGTCACTGTGTGCCGAAAATACCAGAAACACTGTACAGCTGTTTTATCCTTACTGGAGGGAGATTGAAAGTCGCAACCCTCCAGCTAGTTTAAGACTGAACTGTTAGGCCACGAGCAGCTTGTCAACAATGTGAGTAACTTGTGATCGGATGGGGTTTAGCGCCACTCTCCTAATTCCCCCCTGGAGGCTCATGAGATACACACTGATTATGATTCCCAGTAAGGAAGAAACAACTCTATTTTGCTTGTCCGCCTTCCGGAATAGAGTGAAGTCACTTACAGGACGAAAGCACTAGTGAAAGTTTTCAGGGCTCCTCATGCCATCAGTTAAACTTCTTGGTTGCTCAGGACGACGCAGGCAAAATTTTCGAAAGCCTAACAAACCTTTCCCCCTCTATCGCCGGCCACTGCTGGAAATTCCACAGACGAAAAACAAAACTAACTCACACAGAATATCTAATAATATCTCACCATGAAAATGAGTCTCACTTAGCTGGACATTCCCATGTCCCACGCGTCTTACCCACCCGATTTAGGTGTAACTCGAACATTAATGAAACTACAATTCATCATGTTGTTTTCGAAAACCCTATGAGTAAAGGGCTCCCTCGAGAAACTAGGCCCTTCATCATCATCACCAAAGACAGCAACATCAGTGTTGACACTGATGCTTCACTGCCGTACAACCATAAAGTTCGTCTAATTTCATATGCATATATATATATATAATTATATATTAAAAGCCCTAGAGTGAAAAGAAGAGAAAAAGAATGGATGAGGGATGGGACCTAGTGCTGGCCTATGTCAAGCATTCTGAGGTGCCTACACCTCCAACCGCTCAATCAGACAATCTGGAAAGAAACTGACAGCATGAACGCCACTGACATCGATTAGCCGCCATTTCTTGCAACGTCTCCAGCCAAGCACAGGCGGGGTCACGGGGACCCCATCCTGGAAGGCGTACAACACCAACAACACCCAAACTCTTCGTGATCTCTTTCACGCCTTTCTGCCAAGTCATGCGCTGTCCACCTCGCGGTTTGCGCCATTCTGAAGGAGGCACGAAGAACAACACTCGTCTCGGTAGACGGTGTTTCGGCATGCGTAGCACATGACCGAGCCATCGTAGTCGGTGGTGCTGGATGATTTCCCCAATTGATGTACCTGCAGCACAACCAAATACCCGTTTTCTAATCACCTCGTTACTAACACGCTGACGCCATCCAAAACCAGCCACGCTTCTGAGGCATCGGTGGTCGAAAACCTGGAGACGCCTCACATCATCTGTCCGTAGAGGCCATGTCTCGCACCCATACAACAATACAGCCCTTACTGTAGCCTGGTACACACGACCCTTAAGATCTAGTGAGATGCCTTTTTGACGCCACAAGTGACGCAAATTAGCAAACGTGATTCGAGCCTTTGAGATTCTTGCACTGACTTCATCAGACACACTTCCGTCAGAGCTAATACAACTACCGAGGTATGTAAAGTTTTCCACAATCTCCAGTGATTCTCCTTGAATTTTAAGGGATATGTCCGGAGACTGCACGTTCTGAAGCATGACTTTGCACTTTGAAGGTGCAAGGCGCATGCCAAAAGATGGTATGATGGTGGTCAGTCTGTTCAACAGGGCTTGTGCTTCACTTTCGTCTTCAAAGATGAGGGCGATATCATCTGCGTACTCCAGATCGACAAGGCTCTCACCAGCAACGATTTGAACACCGGGGTTTTGAAGACCTTCCAGCGTTCGCCTCATTATTTCATCAATGACGAAGTTGAACAAGAATGGAGAGAGTGGACATCCTTGTCTGACACCACTTTTTGTAGGGAAGCTTTTGGAGAGCTCGCCATACACTCTCACCCGCCCAGAAGTATGTGAATATAGGGATCGGATTATGTTTACAAACTTCTGGGGCATACCCTGTTGAGCAAGTATATTTAACAGCACTGACCGATCGACAGAATCAAACGCACCCTTGAAGTCAAGGAACACCAAGATTGTGGGTCGTCTGTACATGTGGCGTTGCTCTAACACCTGACGGAGTGTGAAGATGTGGTCAATGCAGCCTCTACCCGGTCGAAATCCCGCTTGATTCTCACGAGTCAAGGTTTCGCGTGCCATCGTAAGACGACGAAGAATCAATGACGCCAGAAGCCTTGTCACAACAGGAGTCAAACTAACACCTCTGTGGTTGCTACATTCACTGCGAGTACCCTTTTTGAAAATGGGCACTACTATCGATTCACCCCAGTTGTCTGGGACGGTCTCTTTCTCCCAGATAGACCCAAATAGTCTAGACAGGCACTGGCTGAGGAGCCCACCACCATCCTTGACTAGACTACAATATTTCAAATACCATATTAGTGAAACTAAGGCGGTCTTCGTGCAAAACAGTCAGCTGAAGACTAGCAGGAATACGTGCACACCAAATTAGTTTGCGTGCAGGTGTATTTCGTCCAGCTGCTCCCTATGATAACACGGTGAAATGTCCTGCTTATCCGAACGGCGCCTCCTTCTGGACCCCTTTTCTCCGCGTTACGTGGTAAATTACACTGTTCCAACCCAAGTTTTCTAAAAACAGCTTGATCTAGCCAACAAAATCTAGGTTTCCTATCTGAGAATTACAGATAGAGAACAACCGATAAGCACTGTGTCACTCATTGGATTCGTGCAGCACGTGGCTATTTAGAATACGGTTTTTCTCGATTATTCTGTAAAACAAGTGCTACTGCTTGTGATTCACCAAATCTTCGACGTTGGAATCCACAAATTCGTCCCAAAATGCTGTTCAAAACTCCCAACCATTCATTCTTTGTTTATTGGATTTTTGAAGACCCCTCAACGTTTTTTGTCACTCGTAACTCTTGGCTGATATGGGCGGATTTTTTGATGATCAACCCGGTTCCTTTGAACTAGGAATTTGCGGATTTTTTGGTGATCAACCCGGTTCGTTTGAACTAGGAATTAGAAAGCCAGGCTGTCCGTGAAATCTTCACTTAGTTGCTTTAGGCGTGTAGGAGAACTCATGTGGTCGTGCTGTTTTAGCTCATGAAGGCAGAATTTTTTACCGGTATGAAATTACCACTGTAGATCCAGATAAATCCATTGAGACGATTAAACTGGAATTCAGTTACTCCCTCAGGAAATGGGTAAAGCAATGTAGTCACTTAAGTAACTGTGCCAATAGACAAAATATTCTCTGAACAAGCTACTGTCTTAGAAAGCTTCCGGTACATATTGTCAGAATGTCTTATCGGCTCATGTGGATTACATACACAATGTGTGTTTTGGAAATGAAAAACCGAACACTGAAAATCAGGATGTGAGCAGAAAAATCAAACCAAACTGTCAGTCCTTGCGTCACCAAAACGTTCAGTCGTAACAAACTCTGAACTACTGCCACGTTGCCCAACCTCAGTCAGGAGCAGTCGAAAGGTAAGGGGTGGGCTCCCACCAAGGACCTCTAGGTCAGTAGACTAGTCCCTGGGCGACTCGTTTCTGGTACATCCTATGGAACTGTGCACCAATTTATTCCCTAAGCACTCTTGAACAGAAAAATGTTTAGGATAGGTCCCAGGATTTCCCCTATTGGCGTCAAGCTTAACGGAAGGTATGGTTCTATATACAGCACAATCAGTTGTGATTTCCATTTTAACAACAAACAGTAAAAATTTGAAGAAGAAATCGCCATTAGCTTAGATAGTTAATTGCAGCCTCGTTTCAAATTTTCCCTGTGCCCTAGTGTTTACTGTAAAAACAAACGGCTCTCAGTCCATGTACCGTCCTGTCTAACAGCGACACAATTTTCGGCCAAAAAGAGTTTTCAGCCAACCGGTGCAAGGCGTGTCCAAGGCAAGCTGGGACGTGAGTGTGGGTGTCCACTGAACCGAGTGGAAAGCGGAGGGTGGTAGGACGTGAATAGCAGAAAACTAATCTATTCGCCGCAAAACTGCATAGGAAACAGGGGGAAGTAGGAGAAAGCTGTGGAGGAAGAGATCAACATTGTTCCGTTCGCTGCCGTGGAAAGCGGTTTTCAGACGACGCAGCACGTGCCAGCTCTAGTGTTTTCCTAAGCTATGTAGCGGCCCTGAAACATAAACAAGTGTCGGAGACTTGCGCAAATAAAAAGCGCCTTAGTGTTGGGGATAGAATGATGTTCGTTTCATTAGGTTTACAGGGCATATTAGGAAACAGGTCGCAAGCGGATTTACATGCGTATGTATTCACACTGGGATTTTAACAACTACCTTTATACTCTTCTGGACAAATTACCCGAAACGACGCACCAAATATGTTCAATGTTTGATGAAACATACAGAAACCAACTGAATACAGTCTCACTCTTGTGGACTGTTTTGCCTGAAAGGAAAACAGTTCCAAATGGCACCACTGATAACAGGCCACGACAAAATGACCGGGCCATCGATAGTTCGGTAATACAGTCAAATTCCAGAGAGCGTAGTGCTTTAAAGGGAATAATCGAAATTCCACCTAGTGAATACAAAGATGGAAACGGTAATGTTTGGCTTGTAGCTTAATTCAGAGTTTGCAGCTGCTAATTATTCTCCCCTCTCCCCGTATTCGTTGCAGATTAGTTCTTGAACCTAGACCTAATCTCACGGTGAATAACTGGAAACTCCAAAAGAATGCCACTATTATTCTGGCTAAATAACAGCGTAAAATAAATTTAATCATCTTGTTTCGAAGGCCGGAAAATGTCTGCCTCACCTCATGAAATAGAGGTTATTACACAAAAATTATATAAGTTGCCATTCGACTTACCATTCATGGAGAAGTGTGCAACCACGTGCTGACCCCAGTTGTTCCGGTTGGTTTCGATTCCTCGCTCACAAATATTCCATGATGTGCGGTCGAATTGCTCCACGGTGCACAAGCAACCGAGACGGTATGGAAATTTCGAACAGCCGTCTTCGTTGTCTGAGCATACGAGATGGAATTCCTACTGGTGTGGGACATGTTAACATAACAGTTGTCCAATTTTGCATGTCCCGAGGGCTCAGATGACAAAAAGCAGGAGCTGTTGTTGTTATCATAGGAGTGAGCATGTTCTGAAGGGCGTACCTGTACGGTTTCGGTTTCGGAGCTCTTCTGAGGTCCTAGTGAATGCATTCTTAGTTGTTTATGGTTAGACAGTGTGTTGATTAACGCCGATCTGTTCGCGTAGTCAGACTGTTTGTCTTCGTCAGCTTTGTAAATATTCTGACCTGTGCTCAGCTGCCAGTTGTCGCTAGGCGCTGCCGAACACGGCACATCCCAAGGTTTCTCACTTCCAAAGAGTGGTGTAGACGCGAGATGTTTCGAAGCTTTGACAGCAAACCTGCCGTTTTCTTGATCAATACTGACGTCAGTGCTTGATAAGTACTCCGATTTCGCCTCATTCCGTTGCGTCATTGTACCCGGGCTCGATGAACTACTCATCCGCTCCGGATCACAGCAAACGTAGTTTATGGAGCACTCTCTCGTGCAAGGGGGATCTAGCATAGGGGATTCAGTAGGACTAGCCTTCGGGGCTGCTGATCTTTGATGAGCAGCCTCGTTTAAGACTTGTGATCCTAGAGGATAGGAAAATCCAACGTGCTCGCTCACAGATGGGGCTGTCGAAGAACCATCCATATCACACCTTAAGTTTGCAAATGAAGTCGAAACCGGTAGCAAGCTATTTGCATCAAATGTGAGCACTCTGTCTGACACTTCAACATACGGATGAACTGTACACTTGTACTGTGATTCCTGTTCATGCTGTCCCTGTTGCTGGTGGTTTTGTTGAAGGGCGACAGCGCCGCTGGCTGCAGCTGCAATTGCGGCGGCTTGGTGTGCCCTTGTACCACACACAGATCCAACGTGGGGATGGGTCGTCTCCTTAGGATTAAGGTCCTGATTAATCGATTCCGGCTGATCGAAATTTTGCGCGTCCAACGACGTACAAATCGGCGTATGCTGCTGAGTTACCGATTCCACCAAACTTCGAAACATAGACTCGTTTGTTACGTTGGTTAGCACATTGGGAGCAGCAGAACAACAAACGTCAGCACTGAAAGACGCACTGGCCCATAAACCGGACGATCCGTCAATCCCAGTGAAAGCCTGATGAGATGGCTGTGTATATGTGGAGCAACAGGTTTGGTCCGACTGCTCCAGTGGTTTCGACGAAACGTCGCTGCTGTTTCCGAATCCTGAAGTTTGTTGTCCTGTGCCTGGGAAGTAGATCTGTTGTTCATAGTCCGCATAGGGAAGACATCGTCCGTGCACTGGTTTACCTTCAAGCAAGAACGGGGAAGCAAAAACTGATGGCTGAATGAAGTTAATGTTATCTACTTCGTTGCTTATTGGAAAAGCGGATGTCCCCACATTATTAACTTCTGCCTGCGCCATCGTATCCAGAAGTACACCAGCCACTCCTCTTGCAAAATCCAGGGTACTGCTTCGCGGAACATGGCTAGATCGTTGTGAAAAATTTTCTCTCGGTTCTTCGTCATTTTGCTTGACTTTAATGTTTGTTTGATCGAGATGCATTTTGGATTGAAATGACCCAGGAGCAATATCCAGCGGGTAGTTGCTTGGTTGTCCAAAAAGATTGAATCTGTATCCGTAGTTGGTTGTGTTGTAATTGGGGCAAAGTGTTTGGCCAGTAAATTGGCTAGTCATCGAGAAAGGATGGGCTAAAATTGGAGGCAAACACATGGTATCATTGGGTTTCGATGAAGGTACGGAATTCATTCGAGGTGATGTTACGTTCTTGTTCCCACTGTAAACCTCCGTTAGTCTAGACAGATATGGGTAGGGAAAAAATGGGTGCGGGCGCTTCAGACCCAAGGAAGATAAAGACACGGCTCCACCCAAAGAGTGAAAATAATGGTTGGAGTTCAGGTTAATCTCGTGGCGGACATCGTCTTTGAAGGTTCCAATACATTTATTAATGCTGTCCGCATCTGTCTTGTTCGTTGGTTCACGCTTTTCGGTTCGCTCTGAGTTAAATTCTTGGACGACTTCCCCTGGAAAATAAAAGAGGCTACTTTAGTTTCGCGTCAATAATCCGCTTAGAAATAATAAATGTAGTCCTACCTGTTCAGCACCGTGACTGCACAATAAACCAGTGTATGACACAGAAAACAAATTATTACTTTTACCGAATTCATTTACGGTTGCTTGAAGTTAAGACCACATAGGCCCTCAAAAATGACAATCCGCTATCACATGGTTGGAACGACAGAAATTTTATAAATGATAATAGACTTTCTGTGTACCTTTCAGTATGTAGGTGACAGTCATATCGCTATATTACCTCAGGTTGAACTCACTCATACGGGAGCTGATTCACTAAAGAGTCCAGTTCCTCGTCAAGTATCATAGGGTCCACCCATCCAGCCCGAAAGAACAGGCCAATTTCAGTAGAGGCAACATAGCTCTTTCATCGTGATGTTCCATTTTGATGCTGTCTCTCCCATTCTAAGACAGTCAGGGACGTTGATAGATGCGTTCTTAGATAACTTGTGTGACCACAGAGCTTTGACGTCTACGTAGAGGAACTGTTGTGTTCTACATCCACCACAAATGGCACGACAAGAAGTTCGCCACAATCCGTCTACCCAGACACACCATGATTTCGTGGTTTTCGTGCTCTGCGGCACCAGCTTCCTACTTTTCCTGCTGATACCAACATATGGATTCAGTTTGTGGTTGTCTTTTGAGGATGGTAAGAGATTCAACAATGCCATATTTTTTCGAGCGTGCTTCAGGCGCGCCATCCGGCTCAAAAGCCAAAAACCAGAAATCCTCGCTTGCTATCCCACTGAATGTGCACTTATGTGCTGAGCACATAAGCCCTTCCCCAGCTAGACTTTTTGAAAACGATGTGAAATTCAACGGGAGGATATGACCCGGAGCATCTTAAAATAAGTAGACTTATCCATGAGCTTAGTCTTCTTGGTAAGGACCAATCCAGGTTTCAAATTACTGACTGTTAACTTCATGGACGAGCAACTCCAAGCACAGTTGCAAAGGAGGAAGAGAACTAAGCTATTTGCTTCAAGATAACTACTTCCAACTTTCAAGGGCAAGACGCAAACTGCAAAGACGTATCAGCTTGTTTTAGTGATTTGGTGAGAATGTTAAATAACAATCTATCCAGTTCGAAATCTTCAATAGTAAATAGTCGGGCTCATCCTCATAAGGATTTCTGTGCATGCGAACGAAGCCTCTCAGTTCGTTACATCTGTTCTATACCCCCGAGTTCCGCTATCAAGATAGTACTCAAAGATGCATCAAAGATGTTCTATGTAGAATAATGTAATGCCGCACGCTAAATGAGCTACGAGATCCACATCAAAATATGAATGCACTTCCCAAAATACTGAAACACGTTTGTACTCACAGATGTTTTTCCCTTCTATGCTTACATACATACATCTAAGAGAAGCTGAGGGAAGCAAGGGTGGTGTGATTTTCGAACATGAATGAATGGCACAGAAAATTATATTCGAGACGCGATTTTCCCTGGATTTGTCGAACATCCTGGGAAGCAAGACAACGAGATCTGAAAGGACTATTAATTTTGTTATTATTATTATTATTATTACTATACAGGACACCAGTCAAATTAAGCATCCATGTTTGTCACCATAATGTCGCTTTTGGTGGGTGCATTTGAATAATATTTTGTCAAAAAGACACCACATGTCACAGAAATCAGCCTCACAATCTACACGAATAGTACACTGATCAACTGGCATGCAAATGCCAAGAAGTGGAAATGGGAGCAGCAGGAGGACCATCTGGTGTCACCAAGTCCCGAGATTTTGATCTTTTTAAATATGTCAAAATATCTGTTCTTCAAATCAGCTAGCAAATCAGCCTTGATGTTATTCTCATTGGTACCTGGGAGACTGTGTTAGAGTACACTCCAGTGGATCCCACTCATGTAGAGACCAGGACAAAAAAATGAGTCAGTTTGGCAACTTCTGAGGTCGAAAAAGAAAAAGGAAGCACGAACCACTGATTCGTCCCTTTCAAACTTTCCTTTCTGTTCTATTTACGGAACTGATTAGCACTAGCTACTAAGCCATTATATGGAGGTGGTAAGTTAGTAAACTGAGACTATAATACAATTCGTAGTACTCCACTGGAACCGTTTTCCTCGGTACAGATATTACGTCTGAAACACCTCTACCTGTCTGCGGTTTCGATATGAAAGTTTTCAGGTCAGCATCCCTCTGTCGCTGGCTCCAGATAACACGAGATTCGGACCAAGGCCACAGGTTTTGGCAGAAGGCCATTATAACCCACGGTATTTTGTATTCCATAGGTCAGAACTGCTTTCGCTCCGTGCATATCTTTAATATTGACATATTTTCCACGCTTTATTGCGCAGCATATACTTGCACCTGAATTGGAAGTCTTCCCGGGTTAGGAACTGAGACAATTAGCAACGGTGAATGGTTAGAAAAAAGTGACGCGTGCTTTCAGACGTTGGAAAATCTAGTAATCCTGTTCGCAGATATGAGGAGAGAACGAGACAACCTGACGGTTCTAGCCTTACAGCACCAGGAGCTGGATTTTGTTTCGTCTCGTGGAAGTGTTAGACTTGTTCTGCTTTCTTCCCACTCAAGGACCCAGTGTAGTACACAACCACAACCACAACATACGTACTAGGAAACCAGTATCTGTGACTTTCAAACTGAGTAGACAGCTGATTTGGAACAAAAATGATGAAGCCTCAGTCAAAATCTAATTTGCACGTTAAAAATTTAATCGTGTGCCTTTTCAGACAAAGTACGGGACGGTAGCACGAGGTGGTTAACTTTGTCACGCCTATTTGACTTTTTTCAGCACCTTCATACCGGCTGATTAAAGCCCTTTTTCAGAAATTCCCAGTGTGATTTTCAGTGGTACCTATCATCTGTTAAATAAATATCAGTTGAACGCATCCTCTACGACTAAAGTTGTAATGACAAACACGGATGGTGTTTTGGTTTTTCTCATGGCTTTTCTGAACGAACCTTGTCGACTAAGGCCCAGCCAGATAGTATAGCGATGCCCATTATTGATAAGCATACAACCCAAAGGTTGATTGCTATTCATTTGTGCATTGTCAAATAGCTTCAAGGTCGAATGCAGACTGTGTCAGAGGTAGGATTATCGACAAGTAATTTCGGAAAATCGAGTTGCAGCATGCGAGTTGCTACCAACTGAGATCAAGAAAGTTCCAAATCTCAGGAATGTATATCCACCAGATTGATGAGGAAACTAACCCAGCCAGATATATTCTGAAGAAGAGGCATGTTTCAAACCCGGCTACTGTTACACCTCAAACTGGATGCGAGTGTGATATGCGCAGAGCGTTCGTTATTTTGCGCACCACACATCAAAAATCCGAAGATGGAAAGAGTTCTATGAATGGATTAGAACCACGTTCGAAAGATAAGTAAATGGTACACGAACCAAATAACAGAATCCTATATGGAACAATGTAAGATGACCAAAACGATTTATTTTGCTGAAGTCCGGAACAAAAGGTGGTGCTAGGAGGAAGAAAATAGGTAGGCTTCAGTCATGCAGACTGAAGCAGTTGTTTTTTGATGAGTTGGACACGATTTATGCAGATAGGAAGATTCAGCTGACGAGCCAGACAGACTACCCGCTGGGATACAAAGTAATTTCCTTACCCTTTAGAGCCCGAAATCTCCTCCATATTCTTCAGCTTCATAGTGGGGTAATATACACACTCTAATACACCGAATTACGGTTTTTGGTTCGTGACATTAATGCCAGGTATTGTCCTTCACGCTCCGTCTTAACTGGTGTGCACTGTCCTTCGGGAGTACCACAAGTGGGCGGTCTAACTTTTGGAAACTTTGCTAAGAAACTTGCCGGAAAAAAATTGTTTGGCACCAACTGCAACTTGCTGGCTTTCAGTGCAAAGTCGGCAATACTCGCTTTTTCCGCGTCCGGAATTTTCCGCTACATAGTTGCGAATTACTGTTTCATAGACAATGCTCCAGGAATTTTTCAACGATAGCTGGCCGATTGCTGTTTGACGAACAAGGCGCACAAGTCCAAATTTCGCAACATAATATAACTAACGTAACAAATGTTCCGGAATTCAGGCCCCGCTTTGTTACGAGAACCATAAAAAATTACTTATGGGTGGACGGTTTCCAGAACTGCAAAACGAATGCGTCATGAGTTCTTATATTGCATGTGGGGTTTTCAGCACACCAAAGTAAACGATTTTCTCAACTGTGTCGAGGCTCAACATAATTAGTATTGTTACTGGTGACTATAAACAAGTGCTGTTTCCTGCCTCATTCAACAGGATACAGATGTCACCGTAGTTCTTTGAGTTAGACTCACTAAGTCGAATGGACGGAATACCACCATTCTAATTGGTTCAAGAACTCGGTGGTCACCATCAACCAGACTGGAACAAAGTTAACGCTCCACAAATAATCACCGTCCGACAATTCGCACCTGGTGTGATGAACACGGCATCACAGTGCACAAAGACACAAACACAGAAACTTTGTAATCCGCTGCTGTTTTAGGAGCCTTAGAACAAACTGCGTATCCACATTAGTCTACGCTGGTACTTTTCTACAGTGACACTTTTAGCGGCGCTTCCCTCCCCACTGGTGGCCTTCAGCTCATCGCCTCATGTTATCTTAACGACGATACAATCAAGCACCTATCCTACATGCATTGTGTGTACAGTAAAATCAGGACAGGTGGCATCAATGACATTCCCTTATATGTTAGAAAAATCCATATTATGGACAGCCAGTCAAGACCTACAGAGCGCGTGTGAGCCAATTTTCCAAGCAGTCCTTTTATCGGATGAGCACACCAAGAAGAGGTATGTTATCCTATCCACCGTAGAGCCCATTCTTGAGGGGAATACTTTGCAGCTCCTATAACGTGTTGTTTCGGGAGATGGGAAGTATCTGAAGAAAATCATGCTGAGGAATGCTTAGAAATAGTTTGAGATGCTGAATCTCTATCCATCTCGAGAGATAGAGGAGATTTCATCAACTTCAATAAAAAAGTTATCCTCTAAGCACGATACTGGAAAGATAATAGATAGGAGCAGCGCTAGCGAAGAAGGACGCCATCGTCCTAATTACCTCAGTCATCACAGACTTTAAAACTACTGTCTGAACGTGGGTTTCGGGTAATTTCACTTTTAAGAAAATGACAACAAAGTACCACTAGATACAAGAAGCATAGTAGACAAAAATGAAACATAATGTGTTGAAAAGACGTATTTTGGGGAACGCACGAGTCCGTTAACAGCATTTAGGCCTTCCCAGGGACCGCAAAGAAGCATATTGGCGGCGTCTAACCTAATATTGACAAATCTGGATTGTTTGTCCTAATAGGTAATTAGATGAGAGGAGAAACCACACCTGCTGTAAGAGTAACCACATCTCTACTGCCTCTTACTACCGCTTCGCTTGTCTTTACGTGACAGCATCGCACACAGACTTATCTAAATTTTTGAAACGACCAACATACTAGTCAAAGGCTGAAAAGTTTCAAAGAGTCTCTTAACGCGATGTACGGTTCTCGAAGAACAACTGGTGGACAAGCAGTGTACGTCACAGATATAGAACTAAAAGTGGCCCAGAAAGTTCGGCTCAATTTTCTGACACACAAAAGTGCAATTCTGATAAGAATCAATCCACGACCGGTGATCAAACCTGGTATCATTGTCCCAAACAGCACAAAAAGAGCATATTTCCATCCGACCTTGATAGCGTGCTCTTCTCTCTGGGCAAACCATTACGAAACATCATGACTTTTGTTACCTGTTTGTTATACGGTGAAATATTGCTTTATGTTCATATGTCGCCAGAAGCGTCGAAAAACCGAAAACCTCAAAATGCAAATGGAACTGTTTAGGACAGTCTTTGTCCAGGACCAATTTTGCACCTAATCTTCAAGCCTGATGAGTGGTTTAGCCACAGGTCTACACTGGCTTAGGGTGTGGGAATAATAGATGGGCGACTTAGGAAAACAATTTGACTGAGTTGTTATAAAGAGGCTAGGAACTCACTTAAATCCTTTTCGTTTGATTTCCTTAAAGAAATTAGAATACATTGTTGACAAGTGCAACACCTGTATGGACATGTCTTCTTATGTCCTTTCCAAGGGTTGCTCCGACCGTGATTTCGACAACGGCGGCAATGAGGTCCCTCATCTTCGCCAGATCCATCCAGTCCAGTGTGTGGATTCTTCAGTGGTTTAAATGGGTAACCGTCTACCGCTCGAAATTTGTCCAGTGGATCGAGGCTACGTAGCATATTCTGCTGACGTATCAGACTACTAGTTGCCAGGGAGTGTGTCTTCTGATCACGGTAAAGTGCGATCTGTTTGGCTACAATCTGACGCCCTCGATTGACCAGTGAACACACAGCACAACTACAGCTACGGAATGGACAGTTCCTCTTGTGCTGTTTAACTGGAAGTAGTTTTCCATGGGCTCTACATTTACGACACATGTAGGAAGAACGAGAGAGTGAACTGCATGCGCCAGTGCTGTAGGTCTGTGTGGTGTCATAAGGATTTGGTTCATCAGAAGAATCTTTTCTTTTTGATTGACTGAATTTCGTACCACGGGATGATCCGTTAACAGCCCGGGAAGAGCTCCGTGTGACATGATGCCCGAAACGCTGCTCCTGTCTAGTGTATGTCTGTTTCACCGTGGAATCTGGTTTCGTGGTTCCGCAGTCCACATCGAGGAGGAGACCGTTGCTCCGACCGGAAAGGATGTTGTAGTTGGGAAATACTGTGAAATTTGTTGCCGCATTGAAATAGGCTGGCTCCAAAGTTGATTCACTGCAACAAAGAACCAGATATTTCCATAATAAGAAACAGATGGATTAAACGTGGTATAAAGCTTCTCACTGGGATTCCCAGATGAACATGAAGTGGTCAATCTAGATAGCCTCTGCGAGGCTTGAAAAGACATGCAATGGTGTGTACCATGTGCGTTTTGGAGACCCTTTCCCCAGCCCACACTTACCAAATCCTACCTACACAAAAACCCAACGATCGCTTTCAAAGTTTGAACAGCTATTCGTGTGTCGTTCACGTGAGTAAAAAATGAGTGCAGATAAGACACCTATTCGGTGGAAAACCCGAAGTCAACCGAAGGAAACACGGGAACAAACAGAATGTCTAATTGCCCAAGTCCAGACAGGCATGGTGGGAAACCCACGGTTAGTTTCAAACACATATAGGTACACATATAGGTCTCCAGTTTTCAATTATATGGATACACTAATCCCTCTGCAAACCACCCCTTTCTGTTGCCTTTTATAATCAAAAACCCAAGTTGTACTCATGTATGGGTAACTTTTGCAGTCCAGACTGAGACGTATATTGATATATTGAGCTACTTACATGTAAGTTTTGCGATCATAAATGAATATAGAAGGGCGACAAACTTTTGCAATCACTACTTTGACCATACCATGGTTGAAAATAATGTTCAAAATTTTCCTTGAAAAAAATCCCCTCACACAGAACTCCGTAATGCATCAGAAAAACCTGTTCGTCTGTGCCTGCCTGAAAAAGGTGATCCAACTAGTGAAGTGCTATCAAGAAGCCCCACAAATACCTTGCAAAAATTGCTTTCAGTCTGTCTAAACGTGTCCTTTACAAGCAGCCCACTAATCAGACCAGAAGTGAATTACGACTGCCTCGTACGGGCACACAGATATGCACTTGTCAGTATGCGTACTCCTGTAGACACGTAATGAGATAACCGCCCAGCTGAATATCTGAACATCCACGACGAATAACACAGTACCATTGCTAGCTCTGTTCGAACACATTTACTGAACATGGGACATCATGTGAATGCAAGAGCTTTCAAAGTTGTCGACGAAGTACCGATAGCCTCGAATTACCGGATTTACCGAATTACCAATTTACCGGAATCGAGGACCCTTGTTGCTCATTCTGGCCAAGTCTTTTCTGCGACGAGTTCAGTCACAGTGTTTTTCGTAATTTTTTCGTCATGATTACGGCAGACTGCTTCTTAGTAGATCTCGGTTCACATCGGTGGCAAAATTACTGAACGCTGCGAGCTTCAGTGTGCCCTTTTTATTAAAGTATATCTCAGGACAGCCCAAACCAAAGAGCACGGTCGGGGGCCTCAACCTCTTACGAGAGGGTAGGACAAGTATTCTGTAGTTGTAGGTAACATAAAGCGCTGGTTTTGTTTAACTTACAATCGGGAAAAGCAAATAAAAGGGAAACCAGACTTCACGCCTTTAGAACTAATAGGATAACGGATTAATTACAGTCCCTGATCAGCCAAATTGTCAGACGAATTCATCAGTTAAATGCTTTTCGATTTAGAGGTACAGATGTGCACGTGCAACAGAACCCCTGTATGGAGGCCGCCTACAACCAGCAGGAAGATTGAAGGTCTCACGGACTTTAAGAAAACATCCACTTGTTCTCCCTAATTTTAAGGGGGGAATTTTACGCAAACCTATACTTCACTACTGTTTCTACCAGCGCTCTGGGAACTCCTTGAATGAGAATGTTGATGCTAATCTCTAGGACCATATTAAAATGAAGACGGCCACTGGTACAGGAGCCAAGATGGCTCAGTGGTTAGAGTGCGAATTCACTGACCGGAAGGTCCGTGCTTCGAACCCGACCTCTGCCTCTCAACTTCCCCTGTTTAAGCTTGCGCTACCTAGCACTATCCAAACCTTCGTGCTTCCCTGTGAGGGTATGGAAGTCAGGCACCGAAAGGGTACTAAAGCTGAACGATCGGCCGCTGGTACGTGGGCACAGTTGGTGTGCTTGCTGTAGAGGAGTTTGTCGTAATCCGTTAACGCGGAGAGGAACTGTAAATGGATACAATACGGTTAATATTGGATGAATGATATACAGCTATTCCATATTGAGAATCTTGTCGAAGCATCTCATAAAACGCACCGCAACGTTCCACTCTAAAAATGTATATAATCGGTACCAGTTTGCTTTAGTTAATGTACGTTCAAAAGCCATTCATGAAGTTTCGGGTATCCATATGTCTTTTACCCCCTTTATTAACAAGACCTGAGGTATTAGGTTGATTATTTGATTTGATTTGATTACTTGGTTATGTTCAACGTAGTTAGAAGATTCCGGCGTGCAAATGGGGGAAAACTGACACAAGTTATTTTGGCTAATTTTGCGGGAGCTTTGTCGAGTTACTCGCTACTTTTTATCCTAACGGGGTTAGTCAGCAATTTGAATTCACAAGTCCCATAGTATGTATCCCATTATTGGTGTCGACTTATTCGACGGACAGTCGATATATGCGTGCTGATTTACTGCCCCGAACACTGTACCTTGCTCATAAAGCAAGTGACCAAGCCTGGCTACAGGAAAGTGTGTTATGTACGTGGAATTATCTGCATCGGTGCAGTGAAATTTTTCGCAATTACTACTACGAACAGCACGGAAGGTATTATTTCTTGCGGGCGTGGGACGAATCACAATGACACGCATCCTCATATACGGACTGTTGGTGGTATCACTAAAATTCTTGTAATTCAGAAAGTATCAGGCCACGTTCAAAACGTCTTGAAGGAGCGAAACATCTAACTGGGGGCGGTACCATTATCTGTCAGTTGTTGAAAGGGCCAAGATCTGAAAATTTTCACCAAGAAATCCGGCAGACATATCAAAAAGTTTAAAAGGTTATGTCGATGGTTAGTTGCCTGCAAGCACCACCGTCACATGTAACCGTCTTGCATTGTCGGTGCTCATCACAGGAAACAGAGGCTGAAACACATGTCACAAGCAACAGTGTAAATTGTTCCTAAGTTCTGTCGCTTCTAGCAGGATATGTTTGTATCGGTGCATCCCGTTGAACTGGAATTCCTTTAACCGCAAGCCGAATCGAACTAAAGCCATTCCAAATGTTTGCTCTGGGTTAAAATCTCATTTCAATCTACGTTTGATCTGCTCTGCTCAGGCTTCCGCGAAACTAGTAAACATCCTGCGTAATTGATCGTCGTTTATTCAAAAAAGGAGACCAATAATACACAGGCCATAATTTCGGAGGGCTGACCTACGAGCAAACAGTGCAAGTGCGTGAACCCCGGTCTTAATCAGAGTTTGTAATATCGACAATACAATGCGTGTCCGCAATTGACGGTGGTAGGTAAGATAAGGAGCATCAGCAATCCGGTAATACGTCGTCAGAGTCGCTCAGAATGCTCAGTTTTCAAAATCGTACACGTTGGAACATGTCACATTGTTGAAATGCTCATCAGACGTAATGAGACCAGGCACGCTACGGTGACACTTATTATCCTCTAACCAAAGACGAGTACTGTTAGAAAAAAAGATGAATAGCCAAAAGCAAAAGAACCACAATTTACCACACCGGCTTAATTGTGAGCAAATGAACTGCACCGCAGCCATTCTGAACACGGGTGAATAACTCTGACCGCCACTACTTCTCTGGATGGAATTAGGAAAGAGACTAACCGTAGTTGGGATGTACCACTCTTCAATTCTGCCCCCTGTTTGCATTCCGACGATGCTGTACTCCCGGTCACTGTCGACTCATTCCTAATCTGTTGATGCCCATCATCAGGCACCTGATTGTGGCTCTCATTGCTGTTTCGGGATGTGAACGGGTCAGCTGGTAGATTGTTACCCTGCAAGGGATCCTTTTTGAAGGGAATGGATGAGGGGCTCTGGTATGTAAGGGACAAGTCTCCAGTGCATATCTTCTCTGTTGTCGTCAGCTTGGCAGCCAGAACGTTTTGGGGAGAGGTAAACACAAAATTCTGATGGGCTTCCGGATCCAAATGAGTCGAGAGCAATGAAAACTCATTGGAGCCGAACAAGTTCTGATGTAAAACATTACCTCGCGTATCGCTCGTAAACGTGCTCGAAGAAGCATACGAAGAACCTCTGTCTAGTACTGAGGCGGATAGAATGGATGAAGGCAGTGAAGCAAACGCAGCTGGCAAAAAGGCTGGTGCATCAGCAGTTCTGTCCGATGTCCCGAAGATTGAAGCAAATTGGTCACCTGCGTCGGAAGCTTCGGTGTCACAGTCTGTGACAGTTTTGTCCAATTGACTACACACAACAGGTAAGATTGACTCATCTCTATTGCTCCTCACCAGGGTAGCGGGATTAGTAGATCCACCGTTGATGGTGTTCCCGATCAAATCGCTGCCATTTGTAAGATCATCTCTTAGGTCCAAACAACCGAAAGTGGACGTCGCCGGCTGGGTACCTGGCAGAATGTATATACCGGAGCTCATTGTCTTAAGTTCGGTACTTGTGTGAGAAACAGAGACAAATTGCTACTCCACTAGTATGTAGCAACTCCTTCGTTTGACAGCGTCTGCTGCAACAGTCATAGGTTTGGAGAGTATGGGGCGCATACGCGTGCGCTGTAGCTTTTGGCTTTACTTGTAACCTTCTGTCCGTGCTTTCTTTCGTGTCTGTTGGACTTTCGGCCTCGACAATCGCGGAAACTGTTACGCCGTATTCTGTGTATCACTCTGGTTGTTATATTGTTACAATTTCTGCTTCGGTTATGACCAAACACAGGAGCAGTTAGCTGACTGTACAAGTTCACGGTGTAGGCAAAAATAACGTTTTGTTTCTGATTCGGTTGATAGTAGCTGCCGAGTCACGCAGGCACAAATAAACACGCACACACAGTCTGTACCCGAACGGTAGCGATCGGTTGGCTAGTGCGACCGATAAACCTATCAGAAATTAAATTTGTTTGGGGTACATAGGACAGCGGCGAACACCTCTGCGCGTGATTCCACACCACATGAATTTGTGACTGTTTCCGTCTTCAGTGCGTCCATGTCGAAAGCGCGAACGAGGGGGTGTTGGAGACCGCATTGTAGTTCGTTCTTCTGACCAATGGCACTGAAGAAATGGCAAATAATTCTGCCCCCTATCGATAAATCCTGCGTGCGCACATACGATAGAACGTTTGGGGAGGGTGTGGAAAAAGAACTGCACGTGCCACGCATGCGTATCGGAAGTCATACGGCCGGTTAGCTGGTTTGTACTTGAACAGGTGTGTATGGATGTAAAGTATCGAAACCAACAAAGCAATCAATCCCACGAATCTCGCATTGATTCTCCAATGTTTCGCTCACACAAACCAGTGCATGTGTATGTATGCGGCTTGAATAATCCAATCCGTCTCATCAGCTCGCCACATTGTTGCAGATTCACATGTCAGACGATGTGCGATTTGTAGTACAACAAAGTTTGTCGAATGATTGTCGGGACATAATCGACCACTCGAGATTCACTTGGAGTCATGCAAAAACCTAGCAGCTAGCCACTGGTCTCGGTTCTGTTCTTGGGTAATTTCAGTGAACTCGATTATGTCAAACACGATATCTCGGGTAGCATGCATAAATTACTGTTAAAAGAAAAGAGAGGCCCAATTTTAGATACTCGCCTTACTTTTCGAGTGGATAGAGCCTTCTCCGGGGAGCGGAACTGTCGTTTCTTATGGAGTAGACGGACATACAGTAAAGCAACCGAAAACGGTTATTTCTTAAGTGTGTCCGAACACTCTAAGGTCAAACGTTTCGAATTTGGGGGAGAGGTTTGTCTATCTCAATAGTTTCTGAGCGAGTTAGAACACGTACGGTGTTCTGCGTCCTCACTTGGCCACCTCTATGGGCGTGAGCGCACCAGTGCGTCCGTCCGTTTGCAGCTATTGCACCCTTTCACTTGCCTGAAACTGCACGCTGTTCATACCTGTAAGGTCACATCACAGGCGGACATGAGGTCTCAGGATGGCTTAGGCACAACAAACAGAATTAGGTTGTGAAGCGAACTGGATACCACATGATAGGTCATATCTATATCTGGTATTAGATATTTTGATCCCCACGCGGGACCTCTCGCTACATCAACCACGATGATACTTGGATTTTTCATCAATGCCTGCTTAGAGTGTGTTAGCATACCGGGGTCACCATGATTGGAGCTCATCAGATTTGAGTAGTGAAGTGTCTTAGTCGTATCTGTTGAGACTGAAGAGTGTCCAGCTAGTGTTGTTTCGTTGCAAGCATCGCACACATATACGGTCTGCTCAGTTCGATGACCAACTTGTGCACCTTGGAACCACTCTGTCCATACGTGTTAGGTTACGCGATAGCCGGAAGCGATTGCTTCAATTTGCTATTGGCAAGTTAGCCTCCAGACTACACTCCAATATTCTCGTAACTGATTTACTCACTCCTTCCGGAGCCAGAGTGAATCTGCTTCCGTAACAGGGCGACTCCATCTACAAATACGGTGTTTTCTGGTCTGACATTTATTTTTTGGGGTGTCCGGGAGGAAATTACTTGCTACGACCACTGACAGAATGCCTAAGAATATATATTTAGTAAGTACTTCCTAAATACAAAAACCTGTTCCGTTTTCTGGATAAGGGCTATGCACTGATACGCATCGCGCGCTGTGATGAAAATTACTTGCTCTTTCTCAAGACTGACTGATTTTGGAGGAAATTACTTGCTACGACCACTGACAAAATGCCTAAGAACATATGTTCAGTAAGCACTTCTTACACACCAAAATCTGTTCTGTTTTCTGGATGAGGGTTATACATTGATAAGTGTTGCGCGCAGTGATGAAAATCACTTATTCTTTCTCAAGGCTGTGTGATTCCCCCTCCCCCCAGGGGATCAGCTAAATTATTTTCTGTGAATGGCTGTTGGGTTAGCTAGTTACATTTGAATAAAATTGTCATATCCGTTTGCTTTTCGGCGCATCCTCTTTTTTGAGCCTGTTTAAGAAGTATTTTTGCAATGGGCAGCAAATTTGAGATATTACTGCGGGCTAAATATATATTTTTTCGTCAAATATCATTATGTGAACCTAGTATCATGGGTACTTGCTGCGGCCTTCAGAACAGTTTACTGTTTTTCGTTCTCAGATCTCTCCATCACGCGAAGAACTTCAACTAAAGTATAGTACAGCGTAAATTCACTGGCATATTAGGAAGTTGTAACATTAACCTAGTTTCGGCGTTATGTGTGCTGATGAACGGCGTAATTCGGATTCCAAACCAGTCTGATTTTGGTCTCTTGGATGTTTCCCATATTTGGATTGCCGGAATTATTTGGATACAGTTGTGATGAAGACAAAATTCACCTGCTTCCTGAGGTTCGTATTGCCAATGGTTCCCAATAGGGATTAAATAACTGTACTGCGCTTCCCGGCTTTTCAGCATACCTTGGCTTAAGTGACAGAATTAAATCTCAATTGAAACTTGCCAAGCCTCTCCACACTACCATTAGTCTATAAGTCGTTGAGAGGGAGAATAATTTCACATGAATGAAACTTCCATGTGGGAGGCCACTGGAGAGCTGACCAGCACAGTCTCCTGGCCCTGCAAGTTGGGGGTTGGAACATATGTAGAAACTTCTTCTATAAAGACGCTAGACGCCACTGCCTTGTGTTCAAGATTTTGAGCCAAAAGCTTTGGTTGAGAACCCTAATCGTCCTTTTGTCTGATGGATAGCTAATCACACTGCTGACCAGCCACTCGTGTGCAGTCACTGGTCGGAGGGTCGCACTTTAGAAACCCTGTGAGTTTCCTTAGATGAACGCTGCTGGTTACTCTCATTAACGGTGAAACAGTTGTACAGTGCTTCTCGGTTTTTCAGCATAGACTGGCTTCACTCAATTGAAAGTCACCAAAACTCCTAATACAATTATTTACTTCCTAGTCTATCTGAAAGTGGAGTAAAGAGTCTGTTCCGCGGCAAGATCCGCCCGCAGTAATCCCACATCAAAATGAACACCCAGCTGTGAATGATATTGTGGTGTGTAACGTTTTCATGGGAGGGATCATTTGTTCAACGCAACGCTTTACAGTTAAGTAGCATAAGTACTGCACCCACTGAGTCAACATCTCTCCGTTCAGGCATTCCCGACGGGAAGCTTGCATTCGGGTAATTCCCTGAAGCAGCGTGTTTTACTGTATAGACTGAGTCATTTGTTTGTCACTTGGTTGGATTCGCTTCTTCTCACTATGAAGAGAATAGAGCTCAGTTTGTCCCCTTGTCACTAATCGTAAAGAAAACGTATGAAGTGAAAAAATAATCATCACAGATGTCAAGAGTTCTCAACCTGCTTCGTGAGTGATTTGTAAAGATGATCTTCGTTTTGAGCCGCAACTTACTTCGATAATCCAGTAACCCGTTGTGGGTTTGGGAACCAAACGCCTGCATTGATAAAGTGAACTAATTCGGCAGACGTTGGAAACATCATCGTTTACCAGCTGGAAATTTTGCCTCTCTCAGCTTGGTTTCAGTGCCCTAGAGCCAACTGTCCATCATAGACGAGCAATCTAGCTGGATTCAAGTGGGTCTCTCGCAAAACCATATTTGTTTGCAAATGAGTGTATTTCGTTAATTTCGTGCAATTTGGGTTCAAGTAGAACATAAGGTTGACGGAATCTCGGGGACTGCGCCTAAATGACGAGCCCCTAGAAGAGCGACACCGTTTGTGGATTGTCGAATGGTTTTCGGTAACTTTATGAGTAGTGAATTAGCTCCTCTTTCAAATCTGCGTCATATGGTATAGTGTATACCTGATCGGATATTTTTAAACGTCCTCAAAAATTGTGCTCCACCATGGACACTGCTTAGTCCATCTAAGAAGAGTGAGGTTAACGAAGGGACGAACTTTTATCGATGAAGAAATATCATTGCTGTGGGCTCTCTTTAACTAAGCTTGGACAAGTGATAAAACAAAACGAACATATCGAACAAAGCTCACAGTTGCTGAAGGTCAATTGGTCTAACTTCGGCCTGGCTGAACAACAGCTGCATAGCTTAGACAAATTTTTCCACACTGAAACGCATTGCTTGCAGGAGTTCACATTACATCACAGACCTGAAACTATTTATTCTAAAGTATCATAGGAGTTCAGTTCAGGTGGATTCCCCGGCAATTTCCAGTCTCTCCGCCAGGCAAACAGTATTACTAGAAAATCCGTTGGCAAATATTGCGGCGTAATGCATCTGATAGAATAGGGCGAAAATAGTGTTCCCACAGGTGCTTATGACCACCTGGAGTAGGTTACGGGATAGATGAAGTCCAGGGATATGACCTTCGCTATCGAATGTAATAGACCTCGGGCACAAAATCTACCTCTACAACTTTGCTTCCAAACTGAAGTGAGGACTGGCAAGGTTTTTCTTCCAATGTTAGTTTGAAATTGTTAGTGTTATTATTAGGAAGGTGGTATCATGACAACTAAAAAAACGATGCATCCGGTTGTAGTAGACAGAGACCGAGGGAACGATTATTAGAATGAATCACAGTCATTGGGTACCACGCGCGTCGCTTTTCCAGCTACACCCGTTTTTTTCTTTAAATCAAAGGTTCGCCCAAGTGCCGACATATTTTTTCATTT
The DNA here is from genome assembly GCA_003604175.2 of Clonorchis sinensis. Lineage (NCBI taxonomy): Eukaryota > Metazoa > Platyhelminthes > Trematoda > Opisthorchiida > Opisthorchiidae > Clonorchis > Clonorchis sinensis. Next base: position 84,414,436 of record CM030369.1, read on the forward strand.
TAATTTTCCGAATGACCTCCAGTTTGTCCCTTTCTTCCTTGGATTCCACAGGTCGCAATACTTTTGGACTGCAAGTGGCATATGTGATCGGATGATATGTCGCTGGACAATATTCGTCAATTATGTTCGCAGTTTTACAACCGATTATTAAGAAAGCTGTTTAAAAATGGCTGCTTGTTAGATCATATTACTGGTGTGAATGAATCAGTCGAAACACGAACAGAGTACAGTGGGTTTTGCTGAGGATTTCAAAATCTTGGAAGTAACTTTGGCACGCACCATTTTCTTCCCATGACGACTCTCCTTGTAAAGATAACCACTTCGACACAATTAGTTTAGAATAAACAGACTAATCTTCCGTTGTTTTGAGACACAGTCCACCTGAACAACCACAACCGCTTCAGTGCAATCATAGTTGCTCACATGTTTACGGAATGTGCATAACGGAGAATGTGACCCGGCCTCGTAACAATGCACATTAATTGTTCGGTCAATGTCGATCTATAGTTGGATGTCTATTCACTCAGTGTGGGATTTTCGATCATGTCCGGAAAAATAACTTGGCTCAGTTTTCTATATGGGCATCTCCAGTGCGTCAGTCTCTCAGAAGCAGAAGTCTGGTTGGTAGGAATGAAGACATCCTCATACTGAACTGAGGAAGTATCTTATGCTGGAAACAATTTTGGTGGGGAAGCATAGAAAACGTTCAGGGAATATAAACAGCGACATCTTAAGGATGGGTGTTATCCAGAAAGGGGTCGTTGAAGAGGGGACTTATCACGCTCTGAATCGCAGCGGGTCCTGTTTAAAATTGTCCATAATTGTCCATGTAGAGCGACTCACATGGTAACAGGACCACACAATCAGTTGTAGGAACAGTTCTCCCTACATTGCTAGACGTTAAGCAGGTGGACTGCAAGCAATTGTCCACAAATGAACTACCAGTGTATTACACCTCTGAGATTCATTTTCAGTGCATGACGCAATAGCAATCTCGTGCATGGTGAAATTCAGTTCATGTTACTTGTATGACAAATCGATCGAGATTGGGCTGATGTGGGTGTCAGCTTAGAAGTCTTGTTCCAACTGTTGAATACTGCCCCATATACTACATTTTGCTGATGACAAACTCTCGGTGATGCGTACGATATGGTTTTAGGCGCTCCTTTTCACGACCCTGTGGCAGAATACGACACATGAATGTAATCACTACCTATACTGTAGAACCTCTGAATTAGGACCATCGCACAGTTGGATACAGAACCACACTCCAGTGCAAACTCCTGAATGGACGGGTCCTTTTTCATTTAGCTGCACACGGTGATTGCTCTGTCCCACACATCTTAGGCGGACAGACCAGGATTGCCAGTAGAGGACCGACACAATAGGCTATTGTAGAAGGTATACCGCCAACCGAACACCGGTCCATTGGCGATCGAGTATGTGGTAGTTGACCTGTTCGCAGTGGGCTCGCATACATCTTGCATTGGCTGATTAACAGCCAGCAAGCGTACCTTAGCCACCAATATTTGGGCAAATGCAGACACCAGCTCACTTTTCTCAGGTCATTACTGTGGAGCATTCGCTTCAAAGACTTGTTTAACCAAATTTTAGCAGATAAGCTCTGTGCACCTGCGTTCACAAAAAAAACCAATACGTAGACTTGTCATAGAACTTCCCGCCCGAATACGAGAAAGTTTCGTGGTCACATATGCATAACTGTTATATCCGCTCGAAACTCTCGTCAGTACAGGGTACAAGCTGGTCAATGCTCGTGCTTCTAAGTTGACCGTTCCATGCAAATGACGGAAATGACAAAATCGTAAGCAATTTCCGAAAATGTTCAAAAAATGCGTCTTGATAAGGGTGTATTGTTTCGCTAGGCTACTTGGCCCGGGGGTACCACCGAATGGATTACCACGATCGCTTCTCTTTGCGCGATCTACGAATGAACCGTTCATCGCGCCTTCTGTTGGTCCTTCTGACCGACAGAACTCAATTAAAAGTCAAATGGCTTACCACCGCCATTCGAGGTCGTACTTTGTGCAAAACTAAGGGTAACAACTCGGTACTTGTTGACACAACACGAGAGAGAGAGCATGCACCTGTAGTCAGTTAAGCACTCAAAACCAGAATAGCTCACACAAAAAGCCCGTTCACTTAATGTTAAACAGTATAGTCACAAGTCCTCACCACTAAATCTGGGGCTACAGGAAGAGGTGATAGAGGTAGGCACCACGTATTAGTAATTTAAACGGACTGTCGTCAGATATGACCGCAGCTGAATCAGTCCCGGAGTTTTTTGGTTAAACCCCATAGAAAGGTGTTTTAATAGATTTATTGCACTGCAGCAAAAAATAGTGTTAACAGTGAAATACAGAGGTTTCTTCCTATAATACCGGGGAAAAAGGAATAATTACAAAAACCATTCCAAAGGCTTACGATGTACGAACAAAGTCAGTCTATACTTTACTATATGTGATACAACAGCACCTCGGCACTAAGTACGGTATCAAATCTTTCTGAAAGATACAACTGCATAGAGACTTGTGTCAGCCCCCGGAGCGAGATCATATATATGCTAAACGGAAATCATAGCCATAAAGAGACTGAAATTCTTTTGCCTTTTCAGTTTGCAGTGGAGAGTTAATACTATAAGCCGCAGTAACTGACCTTAATTGAGGACTTACCTCAATTGGCTGCTAAAACTAACTTATATGAGTTAGTGTCTCACTAATGGTGACCTTGCGTTGCACGCCCATGTACTGGTTCTGATTCAGGACTGGCCGAGGTTCGACTTTCGGGATGAACCAGCCGACATATGTCACCTGATAAGGACGACCCGAGAGGTGTTCGAACAAAACGTTACCAACGCTTAAATCCGCTGTGTATGCTGCATCCCCAGCTTCGACTGATGATGACCTTTCATTTGAAGGCCTGCAAACCACAACCTGACTGCAACATGATAGATTTTTTAAAATTTGGGTCATTGTAGTACTGGATGGTTCAATTAGTCAAAAACAAAACACGAGATCTGTGCCTCGGGTCCAGTAAATCAGGAATTAGAAAGTCAGGTGACCCACCAAAAATGTGTCAAATTTGAAACCGGACTGAATCGCCTCCGTCGTCGGGATGTTTATGCTTACTGGAGTTGAGTTCATTTTACTCAAACAAACAAGCGACGGTTGTAGAAGTCCACTACATAGAACCACCAGAAAAGTGGTTTTGAAATGAACGGCTTCAACGAACAGGATTGAACTGAAATCAGCAAACCCCGCCTACCTGACGGCTATCCTAACGACTGAGTTTGTATTGCGTCACACTCATGCATTTCGTCGTCACATTTGATTCGATGAGCCTCTGTTATATACATTAACACTTGATGTCTACCTCCGTAATGAACCAAACGTTTACGTATTCCAGACACCAGACGGGATTTGATGTGAACTGTTAAAAGTCAAACGTAGTTAGGTAGATCACGAGACGACAGCTCCTACGTAGCCCAGTTGGTGAAGCACTTGTCCGGCAAGCGGGGGTGGATACTTCGTGTCCACATCGTGGTGCCCTTTTACTGAGTAGCTGGAATTCTCCTATCAAGAGCAAGCTACTGTTTTGTTCTACTGGCTGCTTGTAATTCTTTAGCTGCAGGCTGGAAATGGCAGCGTTCCCCTTAAGGGCAGTTAGTAAATATGACTAACTTGGATGACAACAGATTGGTATTTCAATCTGAGGTAAATACACTATATAAGGCATCGACCGTCACGTTATCAGAGCTTTTTGCCCAGTATGGTATAACCTCCTCGGTTTGCTAAATTTGCATGAAAAATTGTCTAGGTTTGGAGAGGTTTGCTCCAGTTGTAAATCCCATGGTGAAAAATAAACCGAATCACTGCCGCTCATCCCGCACTGAGCCCGATCGTGTGCACAAAAGCTGTTGAAGTTACGAGGTGACCAATAAGCCTCCTTTCGCGGAGGTGTTTACCCTTCTTGTTTTTGAACTTCAGAGCGAGACGGTACTAAGGCCACTAGTTTTCCTCGACTTTCGCCGCCCTCACTCAACTTACGGTGTTCCGACTTTTGACACACATTGACCGAGCGAATTGCTGTCTGAGTTTATGGTTAATTTTGATCTGTTACACAGAAGCGCCCGTGAAAAGTCAAGTCAAGAAGGTTGAGAAGGCGCGAAACGCGACTGAGAAATTTTGGATTGAACTTGGCTTGAATGGGTCTTACGAACTCGATGACTGGTATTTTAAAGTTATAGATGTAGCGTTCTTAACCACAACTTGCTCTCAGTATTGTGTTATACACACTAGATATGAGCTAAACAGCAGTCAGTTGGGTTTAGCGAACTAATGGCACTTGTATACCCAGCATAGGCGTTAAACAGCAGTCAGTTGGGTTTAGCGAACTGGTGGCACTTGTATACCCAGCATAGGCGGTTTGTGGAAGAAAGACCTTGTCTACGTGGATGCGAAGTAAGCAGCAGGCTCAGTTTAGCCGGAATTATACACAAAAGTGAACATTTTCGTTGTCGGCCTTTCAGGAAGGTTTCAAGAGCGAAGCGAGAATTGGTGGGAACAGATTATCACCGCCTAATGAATACTTCGACAGCATGTTAGACTGGTCCACCGAATGCTCTTAGTTGCTTCGAGTCGGAAGCACACGAAAGTGAGGAAATAACAACTACGGAATCTACACGCAGCACGCAGTCAAGCGAATTCATATGTGTAATCGTGAACACAAGAAAGTAACACTTTTTAATGCGAAAAGGTGCAATATGGATTATTCCGACAATTAGGTTGGTTATTGAAGCGATTTAAATGTAACCAGAATCATAATGGAGAATATTTAACTTTTTTTGTGATGACATTTAACCCACAGTTAAGCCTAGTTTATCTAAAATAGGTGGACCAAACACGATCGATTCCTACACAAGGACACTTAGTGTTCGACCCTCTATTTCTCGCTGACCAGAAATCCAGAGGAACGGTGAAACAATGGGGTAACTGGGGGTTCATGAACGCCCCCCCCCCCGATAAATTTTAACTGCCAGATTTCCCCGTACAAATTACGAACATTGTGTGTATAAGGATTAAAAGTAAAGGCTCTTCGATTCGGCTTGATGAGTGAATACAGCAATCCTGGAGAATTAGCCGGGAAATTTTTTTTGGATTTAAATAAAAAAAGGTTGTCAAAGTGCTCAAAGCTTAGCGGAAAGGGAGATAATCAAGTAAAAAGACTAGACCTTAGCAACCGTTCACCTATCATTCGTCTTGTACTGAAGCGAGGGAAAGAAAAACTAAAATAGCACAGACTATGTTTCCCATGTCTTGGATAGACCGACGAAAAATTTCAAATCGGAACTGTTGGCCACCGTAGGGCTTCATTTAGTTAGTTCATCATTTTCCCACTGTGTTATTGATGAAACAGCTTCTGACAAAAAAAGATTCTTCCTCAACTTTGTCCCCAAAGTTCAACTTTGATGGATCATCCATCTTGTAGATGAATGCAGTATTCCGTGCAATGTGAGAGGATGGGCAGAGTACAATTCTCTAAGTCCTTACCCGTCCACCTGTTTAACTACTATCAGAGTATCACAAGACTAAGGACTTTTGCACAGACCCTTCTAACTAATCACACCTTCTTGTTCTTTTTGTATCAACTTTCATCCACTACTTTATCAGGATAGGATCCAATTTTGTCCCGCTCAGTAAGGAATATTTCACCCAGAGCGGGTCCTAAAGTGAGCGGACAGCAACCCGTCGTTCACCACCCTTTTGGCCTAAAGGCAAAAATGCAGCATGCTCAGGTTTGCAATCTTTGAAGTGCTATTCGTTAGGATGACTACCTCATTCGTACATGTTTGCGTTTGACTTCTTGAGGTTCTTGCAATACAACGTAACATAATCCTGCATAAGTATAGCCTTGTATGCATAACGTTTGTAATTTGTCCATACGTATGAAAAACTCAGCCACCTAACTGTGTTGTTTACCTACGTACATGCGTGTGCACGGTAAAATGATGCCAATCGAAACTTGTGCTCATTTCCAGATAATTGTAACCGACCGACAGATGCAGGTTTTCGCCAAAACCGACTGTCGTTTATGTCTAGAACGATCGGAATTTCGCATTTGGGCAGCAGAATTGTAACAATGTTTGGCATCACCAGTTGATCAAATTTGATACATTAGTTCCTGATGAGCGACTCATCATGGTCATTAAGACCTTGGAGAAAGCACACTTTCTGACTTTCGCATGATAAAGAGCGTGACGCGCAGAGCCGTCACATCACATATGGCTAGGCAAACTTTTGTCTGTTTTCAGCTACCAACACAGTATATAATCCGGATTCCTGTTGCGTATTTTTATGAAGTTGATCTATTCAGCATGTTGTAGTGAAGCTGATGCGACCGCTATGACCAGTATTGTTGTAATCATTACTGGAGTAAAACTGTCTGTGTTTCAAGTGCTAATTTGGGGTAGTTATAAATGAGCTTCCAAACTTGCCCAAAATTACCTAAACTAAACATAAGTGTTGCCGGGGCGTAGTTTCTCTGGTCGTTGACTCTAAACATCTGTAGTTGAAGCAGGCTTTTAAAGGTCACTTCATGTTTCCAGCTTCTGTTAACAGGCGGACTGACGTAAAATATGACCTTGCTCACTTAAGTACAACTTGAAGCCGATGACAGCCAACTACATACCATGGGAACCAGCTTTTAGTTTATTTGTGGTGCAACTTCCGAACTAGACATGTTGACAAGGGGTGTTTGGTAATTACAGTTTTGGTTCGTTCGTTCCCTAAGTTCTCGAAACACATATCAGTCATTTTCCTCAATCTCTGGCGTACATAATGACATCCATGACATCGAATGAAAACTGTGCGGCCATCGTCCCTCCGTCAATTTCTGTATTTCAAAACTTTTCAAACTCAATTCTTTACTCCAAACGTGCGAATACCCAGTCACGCTGGCTACCCATTTCCGCTAGTGCTACACTGGTTATTGCAGAATACTGATCACTTATTGTTTGGATCAAATACTTCAAAGGAGCATCTGTGCGGCAGCCTACACTGGACTAACCGAAGTTGACATAGGCATATTCTAGACGCGCGAATCTTCGGGCTGAACAAATTAACAGTAGTCCACCCATGTGACAATACGACACAGATGCCGACCTCAACATAGGCTGTTGATTTCGTACTCCGTCTTCTTGGTGAGTAGAGTGAGTGCCAAGGCTCCGAACCGAGGTGGGTGACTCACGCATTAACCACTCATAGATTCATTCTGATCCGGTTGGTTGGTGGTATGCGCACTAAATGATGTTTTTTCTATCACAGGAGTTTGTCACAAGAAATCACCCATCGCTCAGGCTTTATTGTATTAAGGTTATGTTGTTTGGGCTTTCTGGCCAAGACCAGTATATGCCATTACATCAGTTGGGCGTTGCTGAGAGTGAAGTATCCTTCATCGTTCGCTCTGGTGATTTGCCGGCGACCACGTGGACAGAGGAATGGTATGGTAATACAGGTTAGCTAAAGTGTGTATTAGTGTGTGCGATGCGCTGACTATTCTACCTGGTGTACCTCCGGTAGCGTTTTCTTGTTAGCTGTGCGCAAATTCGGGATAGGTTCAGAATTGGCTGAAGAACCAGATGATTCTGGATTTTGCACTAAAATAAAGAGACTGATGAAAGATGCTCCAGGGAAATGAGCCGGGCACTACAAGGCAAACCATTGACTGCATGATCGTCTGTGTATTCACTACATTGACTGGCAAAGTCGACCAGTTCAGACAAAACATTTCCACAAACGGATTCCGCCCTTTCGCCCAACAAGTTAGTGAAAAACAAAGTTCTGTAATGTATTCCGAAATGTTGAAAGCCCATATACGTATTCGATTCCGCGCTGTCATCTGTCTGAGAGGGGTGGATCGCTACTGTTGACGTAGACTCTCAAGAAGTGTTGTGAACTCAGACAAGGAAGGTGAATGTCAAGCGCAACCCTTGAAAATACAAGTGAATATCTTCTCAGTATTAACGTTAATGGAGGGAAACGCGGATGTTAATTGTTCTTAATCTGTTTCAGCACACTGATGAATACACTGACCGAGCACAGAAGCCAGCTAAACAATAGCCACACAGCTAACGGCTATGCTACCCTATGTCAGTAGAAGTCAACAAGAGAAAAGATCACAAATGTAAACTTGGCGAAGTTTCACCAGTAACCACTGTGTGGTGACTAACAAGCATTAAAAGTGATGGCTTAAAACTGTGTTCGACAGAGCCGTGGCAGCAGAAGAAGGATAATCAGTTCTCCAGGAGCCCACAGCACTTTATTTTTTCCAAAATTTTTACATGGCTCTCAAGATCAGACTATTTGTAGGCTTCCTGTGTAATATCTGTCAAAACCATGGTCCTGGCCACTACAGAAGCCACTCAGATAAGGAGTCGTATCGATATTACAAGCCTCATCCTCCATATAACCAGCCAATGGAGTGGCGATATCATGTGGCTCTCAAACCCGTGTTAGTTTGTACACAAACATCAGCTAACCTTTGACCACCGAATTTTATCCTGAATGGGACCGCCTTACTTAGCATCGATTTTACTGCTTAATATATATATATATATATATATATATATATCCGGGTCTGGCGAAGAGACAAGGATTCAGTTGATCCTTGTTGTTCTGGAACGAGTATTGTTGAGGGCACAAATAGATGGAAGGAGGAGCTGGGAAGAAGGTAGTTGCAACCTCCTGAAACAAAGAAGAACATCTGAATAGTTGTCGAGAGATATTTCTCAAAATTGGTTAATGACCTACTGGCCATATGTCAAGTACATTTCACCGCTGGAGTCAAGTGAGAGTGCCCAGCGTACGACAGTAATTTGAGCATGTCGAAAAACACCATAGCTAAAACACTTGCGAATTAAATCATTCCGACATTTACATCAGTTGTTGTAACAAAAATGGATTAACTACCTCTAGTTCCAATACTTATCGATAACGGGAGAAGGGAAAATATCACTCTGCCGATTCAGTTCGTTCCGCCCATAGGTATATTCGACTGGCCATCGGAATGTGTTGGACCCACTATTAAAGTAACCTAAGACAATTTCTAAGAAAGCAGACAGTCGTCAGCGGTCTCCAGAAACACACCCTCTACCGATGCGGACATCGAGAGTTTTCGGGGAGTTGTTACAACCGACCTGTTTTTTTGTGCTGGTTGGTGGGCGTGAAAGCAGCCCTTAGCTGTATGCTGACAGCCAGTGTGAAACCATTTCCTACTAAATCATCAGCATTAAGCACCTTACTGACGTTCCCATTTTGAGGATGAAGGTGGCTGCTATAATTTGGCATGTGACGCATAACTAAGTTGTATGTCAAGTTGGTTTGTATCCAAGTAGACTCGTGATCAGTGACGTGATTGATACGAGCTCGTCCAATTGACGATTTTCCGACTGAGAGGATGTACCATTACAGTAGTCCACTCCAACAAGTTTCGGGAACCGCGAATACGCGTCCTGTGGCGAGGTCACTGTAATCAGGATGTGCAGCTTTGTTGTCCAAATTCTTAACTACTAAATCAAACAGAGTAGAACCTTAAGTTTCAATAGCCTTACTGCAACAATTATGGTAGCATATACTTTGCGAGAAGTATTAATACCGATAATTTCTACATATAGACAAAATATTCACACGGGTAAGTTACGAAATGAGTGAGGATACCAGCGCATTTTGCCAGTGCATCGTGTATGTTTGATCCGTTCAGATCCGACAAGTTTTGGGTAGCAGCAGATAGAAAGTTTTATACGACCTATCATAGTAAAATTATTACAAGTAATAAAATTTGGTAAGATTGTTCTACCGATCTCACAAGATTTAGACAACCTAACCTTGCCAACAAAATGTGATCTTTTTCCTTTTGTATTGGAAAATAACAGCACAGAGGGGAAGCACACAGTCGATAAAAAGACTAGGGGAAAGCTTACCCTATTCAGAACAGGGGAAGGGAGTCTTCTAACCTTAAGGTTTGAGTTGATTTATTCAGTTTCACTTGTGAAAGGTGACTAGAAAGGTCACTAGAAAGGTGACTAAGCAGAATTGACCGATGTGGTAGTTCACAACGAAAAAGTAGTTAAGTGCCTGGTTCAGTGTATCGGAACTTCCAATTTGAGGGAAGGGCGGGCAAACCGTTTCTAAATTTCAGCACGACTATGTTGATGGAGATCTAACCTCACACGATCGGATGTTGATCATCCAAACAGAAAGAACGCTATCAGAAAGATTTCTAAGTTGCAAAAATATTGGGAGATAACCATACCTCGAAAGATTGCTAAGTTCGGGCTTTTCTAATATATAGTAGATAGGTTCCTTGATTTCAGGTTTTTCACCATGGTAACTCATTTTCACAAGAAAAGCTGCCTTCCAGAGCGACTTTTTGCAGCTTGCCCATGGAAGGAGGCTGTGGTTGGGAAATAATACAGAGTGTAGCAAAGATAGCGGACTGACGAACACCTTGAGCAGCACACTCAGGACGACGCCGACAAACGAAAAGGGATGTAAACATAAAGGCACATGTTACTGATTTTGGTGGAGAAAATGCGTCGAATTCTGTCGGAATACATCGTTTCACTGATACTGTGTGTCATGGCATTCAAATCGCCTATATGTGATAGCTGTTCCAGACGCCCGTAGCGAAGACGGTCTGGCTCATGCAAGAGAATAGAGACAGCATCTGTCGAGCTTGTATTCCTTTATCCCTGTTTGCTTCTTTGAAGAATTGTTCGCATAGAGACGCCTTCCATTAATTCAAAGAGAATCGCATCCAAGTACTGATGGGCCGTTTGAATTCCGGCGCTTGACTCGGATGAAAGAGTTCGTTAGGGTGAAAATAACGAGATGGCTGTAACGAACACAGAAAAAAGCTCTCACAGTGTATTTGCCTTCCTATTAGAGAATGTTTCGTAACCAGCTAAGCCAACTGAGGCAATCTTCAGAGCACTGCATACCGAAACATTCCATTCCAACAAAATTTAACCTTCAAAACAGGAGTGCTGCTTTTTTATGAACCGGTCTTACCTTTCTAGTAGGTCATTTTCACGATGTACAGATAAGGATTGATGAACAGACTGTGCTTTAATTTCATATAAAATCAAGGAGCAGCATTGCTGTTGTACTGTGATATTGGTGGTCGTAAGTCAGCTTTGATCAGAGGTCTTGAGGTGATACAAAACTCCACTCCTGATACAACAAACAACGAAATTACACTACTCATAAGGTTGCCTAGAAGCACCACAAACGAGAGATTCAGCTGGGTTCCAGGTGAGTCTCTCGCAAAACCAAATTGTTTGCAAATGGGTGTATTTATCGAAACCAACGAACTTCTGCAGGATGTACACACCATCCCCGTCCGCTGTCAGCCAAAATTCGGGTATCTACCAAACCGAGACCGAAAGAAGAGGTAACTTCCTCTGAAGTTAGTCCAGTGCTGACGGACTTGTTTCCCTCATTTATCAGAGCTTACGATAAGCAGTAAATAGCAAATGCAACAACTACCGAGGAGTGCAATCTAATTTACTGAATATTCCGAATACTACTGCTGGGAAGTATTAAAAAGTTGCAAGCCGTGGTCGGATCAGCGCTTAATCAAGAGAAGCTTTAATATTCATGTGGACTTACTAGTCCTGAGAAAACTATGCACATAAGTCCGATAGTTTTCGCCCACAAAATTGTCGATCATACACACACACACACACACACACACACACACACACACAAAGGTACACGCTACTACCCATGGAAGTTCCTTATGAAGTAAGTTCGTGATGGGGCTCTTTTCGAGTGTCCATTAATTAACCAAACTTCAGTCACTGTCATACTAATACCCAAACAATCATTCTTTCTTCACGTACAATTGCTCGGCGATTTACCATAAGAGTGTGTCGGGTGGTGCTGCACAAATTCATGAGATTCTTGCATTAAGGTCAACATCCTTGCCACAAAGTTCATTAGTCATCCTGGCTAATAAGCACTACGAACCCTGTACTTCAGAAGCAAAAGTTAAACCGTTCAACGGTACATTTTCCATAGGCCTGAGTCTATATCTTGCCAGCAGTGGACGATTTCAAAGAAAGGGATTCTCTGCTCTGGAATTCGTTTGAACTGCTTAGCTAGTACATTTCCTACGAGCTTTAACTCGTGATCCGGTGGTGCCTTCTAAACTGTCCGTGAATATTTTTGTCCAAAAGATGACTCCCCCTGATACGCTAAACGGTTGTGTCATTGTCTGTGTTCTTGGAGCTCTCCTTCAAAACTGACTCAATGGTGATACCAGGCACTGAAGAACCTAACATTCTTGAAGGGTTTAGCCACCCCCACTGAATGTGCTTTATTTTCTCCCCTCGGATTTCTAAATGTATTGTGGGCAAACGAGACAATCTAAACCCCCCTTCGACGTATGCCTCCAGAAAGAGCTCATCGTACTTGATTCTGACAGGTTGTCCTCATCGAAACTAAACCGAATTCAGCTAGTTAAAAGACCACCTTAGGAAGCTGGACGACGGGTCAACGTCCAACGTTTATCAGCAATTAGTAAGCTCAGCTTTGAAGGTTTGGACCATTCACAAGTTGAAATCATCCTGTGAAGTTGGTGTGAAGTGTAATGTGTCCCGAAGTAACTAGGTATTTGCAAGCAGACTTCAAACACCGATGTATAGAAGCTCATTCAGGAACTCTTCCGTTCAACTCTCCGGAAATCTTTTCTTCGTCTACTCTGCAGGCGGTCTCCCTACGTGCTGATACTCACAGAGAACCTAGTGGGGGTTGTGATACTGATACGCCTTCTCACGTTGAACCATCTCATCACTACTCACGGATTTGTTTATTTGACGTATGTGCAGAGGTTGGACGCCTAGGTTCTGGGGGTTAGCTCTCATACTGTCCCGTGTTTCCCGGAATTCCCCGATTGCACACACTTCCAAACCACTGGAATTTTTGGATGGACACTGCTAAACCAAACAAAGTGTTGGACATGCTGAGAGACGCTCATCACGACTTTGTGACATTTATCGATACGATGCTGGAAAAAGCAAAAGAGTGACCAGAATATGTTCCCTTAATTAGATACACCTTCGGAGGCCTTGACTGAGGTCATTTATTGGAGCAAATTCCCGAAAACAGCCTTAACCGTGAGATCGTTAATATATGCTCGATTACTTCACTTGGCGGACGCAATTCACCTTACAAAACAGATACTTATTCCTTTTTTCTGCCAACTTCGGTAGCCTTCTTGGGGTTAATCGTCAGAGAACTTGCTTGCTTGATTACTTTTTTATGGGTATAATGGCTCCGAATGCAGGGGTATGCTGCCAGGTGTCCTTGTGCTAACCTCACACTCATTTCCCAAAGTAAAGTAACGTAGTGCGAGCGCACCCGTCTCCGTAACTCTCGAGTAACTCTTGTTTACAAAGCCGCTGAAACCCTACATAAATGTTTAACTAATATGTCCGTGAAATAGTTGTGGATAAATATCCTCAAAGATTTCCACAGTCCGTTTAATGTGATGCCTATGCTAATGAATTTGCAAAATCCAAACAATGTACCTGAACACACTGACAAATAAAACTTAAATACTGCACTGGATATGATAGGCCTTAAACAATGAAGGACGGTTTACACAAACACACGTCAGATGGTCGTTGATGCAATCAGTGTACTATGAAGTTTACTCGTGGCGTGGGATCACAGCTAACGCATACGAATATGATACTCAAATTCATGAAAACACCTCACTAAGGGCCAGGTGAATGTGTACGGAAACCCATAACTCAGAATTGCTTACTTCAGACAATTAGTCTAGATGGGTAGCGTGGCTTGTCAAGCAACCTAGTGGAGTTTGCAGCTATCTTTCGGTGTGAGTTCTTTTCAAACTGCTGTAATTGTTTATACCACGGAAGACAGCGAACTATTTTTACTCCCCTATGTTGTGCTAGTTCGATTCCCATGTGTTTCTTGGAGACGAATGGTAAGCTTCTGTTTGCACCGTTTGCATGTGCACGTTTACCAGGGACGATAGGGTTTTCTCCCAGAATATTCAATACGTAGGTCGGAAGTTAGATACCGAGCTTAGCTGTCTCGATAAAAAGAATCACAGAGATGGAGAGTGAGAGAAGACAAAACAAAACAAAACAAAAATATCTACAGCATCTGGCGCGAGCAGACTTAGATTCCACGCTGAAGGAATAGATGCACATGAGAAAACTTAGTTGTAATGCAGTTGTGCCTGACATGCACCCATCAAATTTGTTACAGTTCCAGGAGAGGTTGTCTTGAGTTAATGTGTCTCTTTTTTACGACCGGTCATGAGTGTCCCAGTAGATGGTCAAAACTAACCACAGAAGCAGATTAACTAAACCTGAGTGGCCACCTCCCTTCTGTTACTCTAGCTAAGCCTTCGTACGGGGTGTGAGACGAGTGAGGATTGAGATTTTGCTCGCACAGACACCGGACAGGCAGTAGACTGAGTAGTAAGCGCAAACCGTGATAGTGCGACTAGGTTGAACCTATTTCCTATGCACTGAACGAGGGAAATTAAGTGTCTACAATTCGTTACATAGTGACACAGATTGAGCACCGTTTTCATCTTGTCGGTAGATGAGCAGGAAACCTACCGCACATTCCCTCTTTGAGTTTGAGGAAAGCAACTCCCTCCGCCTAACTAGTTTCGGACTTTGTTTTGTCCATTCCAAGTGACTGAAATGCACGTGTTTCACCCGTTTCTCTCCATAAAGCTGTGGGTGCGTAAGTGCATGCGTGAGACAGACAAACCAAAATTAAGACTTCCAGAATATGGCAAGGAAAGGAGGGTACGTATCACATGGCGAACGGAGGACGCCTTTCTTCTATACGAAAGAAAGACAAAGATTGCAACCAGACTGGACAGTGTTTCCGAAAAAACGGGGTCCGGGAATTAACCCTCATGTATATCTCAGCATGATCAATGCACTTCGGAATGAAAATGTGAACTTGTGTTTCTGGTATTAGACGAATATCTCCGTGTGGTGTGAAGTACCCATAAACTGATAACCTCAAAATCTAAAAAATGCGCCACCCAGAAGTCTGTTGTTAGAAAATCAGCACTGCAAAATTACTTGGATACTGGTTTTATTCAAGCTAGGGCGAACGACGTTGGTAAATTGAACTGACTGTATATTGAGGACGTCCTAGTTACAGAATGGTTCTAGCGTTTCGAATTCCCGTTCATTCACTATGCGACAAGACCAAACGCCAATTACATAGTTTTACTTTACCGTTCCATCTAACTCCTAAGTTATCACTTCCAGTACCCAATCAATTTTGCTTCATCGTGTAATGTACATCTTTTGCTTTGTCACATGATGCCATTTGTAAGGTCCTCAGAAAGGCATTTTTGTCCAGACAACAAATACGTCTTCCACGATACGGTACCTATGCGCGTTATCGGATGAAATTGTTAGAGATCCGTTGGAATTCTCTATCGGCGTTGTTATGTGGACACATGGTATTTTTTCAAACCCTGTTGACACATTTAATGTCATTAGAAATTGTTTTGTGGCTTCATCTTTAGTGAATGCATCGTAACCCAATCGTCCCTTTAGATTGGTGGGAATACTTGTAAACCACCAGTAGTCAAGAGCTGACTTCAGTGGAATTTTCTCCGTGGGGTTTTGAAGTGTGGGCACAGTCACACAACAGTGAGTCCCTGAATCCCAGGAAAACCGTACTTAAGGGAGCGGTATGCCATTTGATCACTTCTGTGCCAGTGAAATCGGCAATCATCTCTTGTCCAAAGAACGGAAACCGCGAGTAAATTGCCAAACACTCCAGTCACTTGACAGCTGTTCGTGGCTTTCAACTTATTAAATAATCCAGCCGAAGTAGAGAAAGGTCCTAAGTAGTTCAAAACGCATCTTTTGGCACAGAAGGAGACATTGAATCTAAATATCTCGTTCTACGAACCTTTGACCTAACCCCCCTTCATACCCATTTTTCATATGGATCTAGATGAGGCTGCGGACACGAAATCGTCAGGCACCACTTCATAGTGAAGTTTGGTACTATAATGAATCACTTAAGTTCAACCCCACAGTAACTGATGAGCGCTTTGGGATATACTAAGGTATCAGCAGCTCGTTCGAACCCAATGGATTAATCTTGGCGGAGAGACCTTCTTAGGGACAGATAGGCAGGTGCTTGAGTTCTTGGCACACACGGTGCTTTCTCACCACTAGGAGAGTGAATAGACTGCTGCCATTAGGTGGATTGACCTTCCTTGAAACCTAACTCCCAACCCCTATTGTGGTCGTGTTGGCCACTCGCAAATTCAAACCAGTCCGCTCGATTGAGACATCGTCAAAGACAGAGTACGAACAGAGAGGATACACGAGAAGTTAGCAGGCAAATCAAGCATACTATGTGGCTGACCAACCCTTTGACCAACCATAACCGTCGTAATTCAAGCAGTTAGAGTGTTAACACATTGCTCCTGGAATACGAACTCCCTGTTTGATCTAACCGGATAACTCAATCTTTGATTACTCTGATGAGTAGACCAAAACATTTTGCCAACCTTATATATTAGTTATGAAAGTCGTTGCAAAACAGTTCCAGCCAGCTGAGGACCACTAATCAGGCCAATAAGGGATGGTCGAAATCAATTGCCTGAACAGTCCTAGATCCTCACTAGAAACCGCCTTATAAAGAAGCTTTTAGTATACTCTAGCCACAAGATTTCTGTCCATAGGGAAGCCATTTCATCCTGGGAGAGACCCCGATCATTCATCTGGGAAGCAATTTTGGCAAAGGTTATAAATTTTGACAAAAGCTATAGACTGCATCAACGGGAAAACGCATAGTTCAAGGACCGGATGAGAATTCTGAGGAACGCTATTTCACTGTTCGCAAGTAGTTCCTGAACTGCTCGATTAAGTTTGGTCGCCATCGTGCGGCTTGTTCCCCTCGAAGGGTTGGAATAGAAAATTTCGCTCATTTTGGAAGATGCTGGTTGGACAAACGCAGCACACGCCTCGTCCGTTTTAAAATGATTAACCTTACTTGCTCATCGTTCGGACGCGTCACCAAGTGATGTAGTACACAGTTCATTGAGGACACGTCGCACCCATCGAACTCGTGTGATGCTACGAAGGCAGCGGTGATCGATAGTGTCAAAACAGGACGCAGGTAAGCAACATAAGTCACGTTGACTGTCGGCTACACCTCACTTCTGAATGTGAATAAAGCTTGCACTGCAAGCTGCGCAAACCCAAGATGTAAGAGGAGATTGTTCCAAGCTTCACTTTTCAGATAACCATGAAGGACATTTCAGGTTTTTGTAACCAGTTGGTACCGACTTCAGATCCCGATGTCTTACTGGCCCGAGGGAGATTACGGTGAATAGCGAACCATCGAATTGAAATCTTACTGAATGTTGTAGGAAGGACTTGGTCGCACTCGGCCGTAATTTTCTTGTCATCATCAATATTCATCAGGTACGCTTACGAAGATCGGACATGTGGCCCAAGTTTTATGCAACTCAACTTTTTAGTTGTGTAGATAGGCCGGTAGGCTTGCGGTCCTGTGAGGAAATCCTGCACTTGACAACCAAAGGTCATGCATTTGACCTCTCCACATCAACTAGGGCTTTCCCGTGCGCCTGAAGTTTTTGGGATAAGACCACGTACCTCCCGTAACATCCGGCCAAAATCCAGCCCCTGGCTTGCGAAATATCAGGTCCTACACTGAGGATAGATTAATGCGATAAAGCATTCTGGCTAGTCGACCGTGTAAAACAGCGGGGTTGTGCAAGAAGTAGAGTCTAAATAGCAATTCAGATTGGGATAAATGTATTTGGTCTTTTGGTAGATGACAATACGGTAAGATTTGGGAATTGTTGGGCAGAAAATTTAGTGGTTCGCCAACCCAGTTCAGTTCAAACCACAGTCGAGTGGATCATGAAATAATACCCGCTGAATCCTTCTGTGTAAGATGCCTTTCCTTGCAGATAAGAGTTCTGAAGTTTCTTCAGCATTGACAAATGGAGAAAGCCTACCCCGTTTTCTTGTTCCGTGCAGGAACAGTTCTCATGGTAACTTGCAAAATGATGAATCAACCAATTTATTTGCCTACTTGTTAAATCGTGCTCCGGTTCTTTAAAAAAAGTTAAGAAGGATCCAAGAAGGATCCAAGAAGGTATGGAGGCCAAGTATTGTGTCCATTGGGTAGCCACGTGACCACTGGGAGACCCATCGCTTGTGCTACGACGTGCACAGACGCACTACTTTGCGTTTTGTCAGTAGTAGAAATTGAAGGTGGAATCAAGAAAACGAGTTCCTGTCTAGGATTTTGACTGGTAATCTCAGCACTAACGTTGGGATGGACGGTGGGAGAAGAGCAACCGGTTCCACATCGGGACTCCAGAAAGCCACAGTGCTTGGTCCCACGGACCGAGCCTAAATTGCCACGCTGTGGCTCAAAATCACATCTCACTCCGTATCTAACCACAGTTCACGTAACTAGTCACTCAGTCAATTGGTGTGACAACCTGGTACTTTTACTAAGATGTGCAATATAAGGGAGAATATTTACACCGTTACACAAAATAAATATCCATGGGCACCGGAGACAGCTGGGTTTTAATAGAATACATGGCATAGAATCCAGCCCATGCCTCAATTGGGCCGCCATTCAAGATAGAAGAACGGTGTCCCTCAAAAATCATGAACTTGCTATGTGCAGTTGGATTATATCAGGGAATCGGCTCAGGCAGTCAGTTATTCAGCTATAAATCGTGTGCCAAATCACAGTGGTTGTAGGTGCTACAGCGACAAACGATGTGGTGAAATCAGGAGTTTGCAGTAGACCAGCATCAGCGGGAAGAGATCCAAAGAGTCATTATAAGACACTAAAATTAAGAAGGAACACCTTTCATCGACAACAACTACCATACTTTCAAAAATTCCACGCGATCAGGAGCAGGTTCAAAAAAAAGACCATTGTTGGTCGCCGGAAGGAGTGGAGCGGTTCCAGCGTTTGTGGCAGAATGAAGATATACTCGATGAAGCCTTGGTCGGAGAGAAACTCAGCCTGACTCTGATGAATCAGACTGTCACGATGATGGATAAACCTAAGTAGGTAGCTACGACTATTAGGCTGATGCCTTGGTGGTTTTCTCGCGATACTTTTGCATCATTCTGTATGGTGGAATAATTGCCAAAGTGCTCCATCCTCAGTCCTGGAGTGTTGTCGTCAGAATGGCCAAAAAGGACTTTGAAGAGTACAGGATGCAAACTATCTGGACCGGGGGGTTACCTGTACCAAGACGATGAAATTCTCCGGTGACTTCCGTTTTTGGTGGAGAAATGGTGTCGACTGATCGGACTGGCTGGAATAAGAAGCGGTTGGTTCCCGTTACAAAAGCTTTCTCCAATTCTCAGGGCTCCGCTATCAATCAGCGAGATGTCAATCCGTGGGCTCCTCATTATTCGGCATTCCAGGGGTCAGCGCACGCAATCACATTCGTTTCTTTCTGACCTGGCTTTTCCGACATTAATGAGATGCTGATTATGATGAGATCCATTGTCCGCAGTGTTCACTGGTGTGCGCAAGCGACTATTCATGGACTGTTTAAAAGGCTGCGAGCATGGTCCCTCCAGGTTTTTCCGATCGCCGTTCAAATCATCATTATTGCCAGTACACCCGTAGAATTCTGTTTTTCTTTGGACAACTGAGCCCGATATTGGTAGGCTACAGAGATGCATTGCACGCAACAAAGTGAATGATCTTGCAACCGGCGTGTTCCAGAGGGAAGTCGAGTACATCCATGTGCTCCCATAATGTAATGATCAGAGTTAAGTAGTGTCCTCCAAAACTAACCGAAATCTTGAATTGAAACTCTCCACCAGCACCTGACCCACAGAATCCATTTGGGCCCGGGGCTGGTTTATAGTTCGTAATGTCCAGGCGCAACCGCTTGTGCTGAAAGTTTGCGTCGGATAGAAACAAATAACGTTCAGAACATAACTGGAAAAGTCACTTCTCATTTTCTGTGCGGTGAACATCAAGACGTCCGCCAAGACTAGCTAATTACAGACCTAGTCAATCAACTGCTAGAACCACAATATTTGTGCTCCTTGCCGACTGCAGCAACGTGGTAATTATTGGCTGGAGCAATTCTTCTCTGCCTTAGAGCTACGGTTTGTGGAAGGATATGTCGGTATAACAAATGGAAGCGTTGACCGCGTCGGAACGCATTTATTGTCACTGAACCGGTCAGCCGAATAGTGTCAAGACGAAGGGAGTACTGGAATCCATTGCAGCAAAGCGTATTCATCCCTGCGGTTAGGCACAACTCCCACGCCCAAGATCCCGCGAACCACCAAATACCCGAAGAACAAAATGTGAGGATTCTGGGTTCGCCCCGAGGGGCCTGAGGTGAAGGACTGAACTGGGATCTTGCATGCATTGCGGATACACGATATTCAACGACCAAAAGAGGAAACAGGAACTGAGCAAAAGATGCTGGTCGGTTAATTTGACAGTGCTGATGGTCGAAGTCGCAATGCGGAATAGATCCCTTGAACTTAATAGTTTACTTTACCGAGCAAAGGCTTAAATACAGAGCAACGGTTAGGTGTTTGGCAGATCAATGAATCAGCCAGATTTAAATGAAGCGGTGTGAGGGAATATTAACGAACGAGTACTATCTGTTCGCACAAGCAGATGGCGTTGGAGTGCCCTACCGTGAGTCTGTGAATCGAAATCCTCCCCACAAGGTAGTGGAAGGATGTAAGGCTTCGTACAGGGACCCTCGCCCCAGCCCCTAGATTCCCAATAAGGAATGCGAAACAGCGCTTTGTAAGATTTTATTGAGGGATTCAGCCCGGGCTACTGGGTTATGTCTGACCTGCTCGACTGCGGAAGACGAGTGGGCAGGTCCGCTCGTTTTCGCGTTAACGGAGCACAGCCGTTTCCATACCTATGGATACGTTGTCTGGAAGAACCCTGTGGCAAAGAACAGGACGATTTTGCTTCTAGGATGCCCGTAAAACGACATCACGCATTGCGGACAGCAGCTATCTCTCAATGGTCTACTCGGTACGATTAAGCCTTAAGGAAATGAACTTCAGCCAATGGTACCCGCAGGATAATTGCAGCATCGAAGCCCGTTGGGCCCACCTTAGACCGAGTGGATTGGGAGCAGAGAAATCGAACTGATCAGTCCATATTAACTGCACCAGTAATTTCACTGCTATTGTGTCAAAGCTGACAAGATACAGACGAAACGTCAACACACCGTAATCTGTGTTCTGCTGTTTTACCCAACTAGAAATTCAATCCTCAAGCTCAGCCCGATTAGCCAATGTATTTGATAATGATTCCGTCTGAAGCACAATACAAAACACTGTTTACCACTTATCTTCCCAGGACTTAGTTTTTCTCAAAAACCGTTACACCCTACCAGGTGACGCGTATATGTAGCTAAAAAGTAGATATCTTACCGCTGAAGAGCTTCTAAGTTTAGTAGCTAATCAAATTATCATCTCCAAGTTCGCTGGCAATTTGAGTTCATGTATCAGGCTGTCAGCTCAGTTAGTCCCAAGGATTGGTCGACTTAGTTCGCACCGTGGAGAAAAAGCAGCGGCTGGGTTGCGAGAAAATAGACTCGAAAAGACCTCCTATACGGCTGAGACAGCTAGAGATCACCTATCAGATACATGCATGACAATTGTAGCAATTCTCTATACATTTTAGGTTGTCTGAGTACTACTCAGGCCAACAATAAACCAACGCAAGCATTTTTCTGCAGTGAACGATGCGATATCCCACATGTCGATGGAATAGTTAAGATTCCCAAGGGTAACAGTAATGAAGCATATTCCATGGAGTGGAGTAGGATTAGGTCGCTGGACATCTTTCGAAGTTCGCCGCGAACGCCGAAAAGTATTTCAAATCCAAAAGAACATGTAGAACCCTCCGCTAATGTAGGCAACGAAGCGGCCGGGTGCGAACATCATGAGGCGTGTGGGAGACACTTGTTGTCCTTAAACCATGCACGAAAACAAGCGATAGGGTAAGTTAATATGCTGAGCGGCTGGCTCACTAACAACTACCATAGAATTCCAAAAGCACTGTAGTCAAAGGCTGCGCCGGTAGATTTCGAATTAAATACTTGATCTTCACGAGAATAAGATTGACAGTGGAAGCATTCTCGGTTACCGGCATAGTTGACCTGCGCTCACATTGTCTAAAACACTGGTATCAGTGCCCCCCTGGCTGAGTAAACCAATTCCGGCAGATAGTGCGTTTATGCCTGCTGCCCAGTTTGTTGGAGTACAAACGGACAGCGCAGAACCAACACTCAATGTATCCGGATATCACGGGCCCTAGAAGAGGGCATCCGGAGAGGGACAAGACGATTGGCTACTATGGTCCAGTGTAACGATAGAACGAAGGAGCTGTGGAGACCTTCACTGCAGACCATAAAAGTAAGCGTATAAAGGTCTTCATATAATGAGCTGAATTTTGACCGACCTAACAGCTGATGCAAGCACACAGACAGGTAGATTACGACTTGATGCTCAATACCGCTTACAAGAAACAGGTTCCCATGAACAAACAATCGATGGGTATGTAACTATTGACAAACAAAACATTAGTGAGGTTCGCTTCCAATGTAATCCTCGGTCTTTTAGGACAAGCTTTCAAAACTGGGGAGCACGCCTTGAATTACACTACGTGATACGGAAGTGAGACATAGAACATAATCGTAGAATAATTTACGAAAAGATGTGATTCACTGATTAGCGTCCATTCATGATATCCTCGCGAAGTGTTTAGATAAATGGTGAATCGAAACTGTTGACGGACAGGAATGACAAGGCAAGCTACACTGCGTAAACCGGAGAATGCCCATTATACTGAATCAAAAGTAATTTTACTTGATAAAAAGTTTATGACAAATTTCCAACAGGCCAGGACTGTACAAAGATTGACCGAAACACACGGTTACACACGATCAATCGCCTCTACGATATTTATACTGTTGCCGCGAATAACTGCCATATCGATCCGTAACTGCTGTCCGTCCTTGGTGATTTCCATGGCGTCATTGATCACGATGTTCATGAACGCATCGAAACCACGAAGAGTGCCAATCACTTCACGATTCCCATTGAGCTTGACTGTCAAAGGAGAAAGGAAGCAAAATCGTGGGATAAACACAAGTCTTCAACAAAGAAGGTGATGGACGGTAATCAAAGAAACTTGTTCCGGATATGGCGGTGCCCAGAACCCGGCCTTTCTTACTGCAACATACAAGACGATTCTCGGCAGCGGACCGTTTGCTTAGCCGAGAACTTTAAAAAATTCAGTGACCTCATAAGCATCTAATGAAAAATTGCAGCCTTATTTTCCAAGGAACCTCTTGTGGGCAGCAGGAAAGCTACTTCCACTTTAATACATTGTTTTTCGGTGCCGAATGACTTTTTAAGCAAAGTTCCCTCGAAAATCCGAGTTCGCCCCAGCCTGATATGTTGCCAGATCCCTCTGACTAACGCAACTTTCTCAATTTGTAAACTAATGTTTGAGCGTTCTGAGACAATCCATCATCATCATCACATAGCCAACGAAACGTCAACTCTGGAGGAATGTCTATGGAAAATCATCATCATTGACAGCATGACATCAGTGTTCAACACCGATGTTTCGCTGCCGTACAAACATGATTTATCTGAAAGCCTTACTGTGAAGAAAAGAATAAAGTGGACGGAGAAAGGACTTAGTGTTAGCTTACTACAATCATCCCGAGGTGCCTACACCTCCAAACACTCATTCACGCAAACTGGATTGAAACTGACAACAAGATCGCCACTGACATCGGTTAGCAGCCATATCTTGCAGCGTCTCCAAGGATCACGCGGTCCCCAGCCTGGAAGGCGAGTAGCACCGACAGCACCCAAACGTCTCGTGATTTAGTTCCTACCCTTCTGCCAGGTCAAGGGTTGACCACCGCTTCCGCCATTGCGAATTGGGCATGGAAAACATCACTCTCTTCGGTAAACGATGGTTAGACATACGTAACACATGTCCCAACGAACGCAGTTTCTGGTGCTGGACACACTTCAATGGAAGTGCCCGTTGCACCACCCAAAACTCGCTTTCTAACTGCCTCGTTACGGATTCGAAAATAGGGTAGCTACGCACTGAAGGCGATAACTTTGATGAACGAGCGCCACTGACTGCGCGATTGGGCCATTTCCGCCAATCTAATTAACCACTGGTGAGTTGAGTCCAAGAGTCGCTATCCAGAGAGGTGGCAGTTGCCCAACCGACTAAGTTTACTGGTTAGTGCTTTCGTACTTCGTTGCCAGGTCATACACTGTCCACCTCTCGGTCGCCTCCACTCAGCACAGGGCTGGGCGAAAAGAGCTCTGCGGGGCAGACAGTTTTCTAGCATGCGGAGTACATGTCCCAACCAGCGCAACCTATGAAGCGTGAGTAATTCATCTATCGCGGGAGAGTTCCTTCTTCCTAAGACCATCTGGCGTACCTCAGTATTACTAATTCGATGTTCCCACCAGACCTGATCAATGCTTCGGGGACACCGATGATCAAACACTGACATCTTCCATATGTCCTCTGCGCGTAGGGGCCACGTCTCTGATCCATAAAGCAGTATGGATCGCACCATCACAGTGTAAACTCTTCCCTTGACAGACAAGCTCACGTCACGTCGGCGCCATAGGTGTCGGAGGTTGGCAAAAGCTGCCCTGGCCTTTCCGATTCGAGAAATAACCTCATCTCCAGCCAGTCCACCGGAACTTAAACCGCTGCCCAGTTAAGCAAATTTATCTACCGCCTCGATTGGCTCGCCTACAAGCATGACGTGCGGGTCTGATCGCACCCAGTCTTGTAGCAGCACTTTACGATTTGCAATTGTGATGCGCACGCCAAACCGTGCGGCAGAGTTATTTAGGTTATTTAAAATCGTTTGCATTTAGGAAGCATCTGAACCAATGAGAGCAATATCGTCTGCATACTCAATGTCTGTGAGGGAGCGTCCCGGAAGCATTTCGACTCCCGAGGTTTCAGAGGCAGACAGAGAAATTTCAAGCAGCATATCGATAACAAAGTTGAAAAGGAAGGTTGAAAGAGGACAGCCTTGTCTTACACCACTGAACGTGGTGAACTCAGGCGAAAGCTTGCCGTACACTCGTACACGCCCACAGGAGCTCGCACACAGTGCCCTCATAAGGGATGTAAATATAGGACACCTTTGATTGCCAGACACTGCCGAAGTTTCTGACGACCGACAGAATAAAAAGTAGCTTTCAGATCACGAAAAGCTACCAACTTGGGACGTCTGAAGGAGTGGCGCTGTTCAAGAAATTGTCTCAAGGTAAAGATATGGTCGATGCATCCTCGACCATAGCGAAACCCAGCTTGATTTTCACGAATCTGTCTCTCTCGATAATCCATCAACCCGCGCAAAATGATACCAGAGAGCACCTTAGATGCGACGGATACCAGGCTGATACCACGATGGTCTTCACACGTTCTTGCTACCTTTTTGAAAACTGGGATGACAATCGAGGAACTCCATTCGGCTGGTATTGTTTTCGTTCCAAATCTTCTGCAGTATGGTCGTCAGATTGTTTACCAGAACTACACTACCTTTTTTCAAGAGCGCGTTGTGTAGACCAACCGGGCCAGGTGCCATGCGACATCGTTCTCGTCTTCGAAGAGGAGGAGAAAGCGCTGGTGTTTTGGATGGACTGACCAAAGTCATTCCGTCTTTTGGCGTGCGCTTAACATCCACAAAGTGGAAGATCATGCTCACTGAACACGCCACTTACAATCCATGGAGAGGCACTTGTAGTTTTGAGGCGTATTACGTATCTTGGAAGTTGAATTGGTTCCGACTGCAGTCTGACGGATGAAGTCAATGCACGAATCTGCAAGACCCGGGTCGCGTTTTCTATTTTTAGACAACTATGCGGCCAAGCGGTCTATCACTCAATCTCAAGGGACACATGTATAGGCTGTTGTTGTACGGCCGTGAGACCTGGTCTGTTCAAGCAGCGCAGCCGAGACGTCTTCAGGTGTTCGACAACCGTTGTTTCAAAACTATAGCTCTTGTGAGTTGGTATCGACGACTCCGTTACAAGGCAATTAGAAAGCGAGTGTTCGGTTGTGCAACTGGGACTCCCATCGAAGGTGTCCAGCACCAGAAGCTGCGTTGGTCTGGCCATGTATTGCACTTGTCGAATCATCGTTTGCCGAAGAGTGATGTTTTCTGTGCCCAATTCGGGGTCCCAGAAGCAGAGGGGTGGCCAACCTGGCAGAGTGGTATGAGAGAGACTACGGAAATTCTGGGTGCTGTCGGTTCTACCCGCCTTCTAGGATGGGGACCGCGTGATACCCGTCACGCTTGGTTGAAGACACTGCAAGATATGGATGCTAATCAGTGTTAGTAGCGCTCTTGTTTTAAGTTTTTATCCAGATTACTTGAATGGGTGTCTGGAGATGCAGGCTCCTGGGATGATTGTGGCTGCTAGCACTAAGTCCGTTTTCCATCCTTTTTTATTCTTTTTTTTCAAAATGAGGCTTTCGCATAAATCGCGATTGTACGGCAGCAAAGCATCAGTGTTGACGGTATGTTGTCGATGATGGTGAGTCGCTCCCCATTATCCTTACGTTGAGCGTCGACCACTTCATTATGTTCTTTCCGGGATTAGTCGTCCAACTTGGACATTCATATCAATCACCAGAATTACTATTTTCATTCTTCTTCCTGACGAAACCAGTCACGACAGATCTCGATAAAACCCGTCCTCCGTCTTAGAACTGCAGTCTGTCGGGGCGTATATTGATACGACATATAAAAATTGTTTTCCGCATCCACCTGCATTGATTCTAGTTGAACCGGAGAAGCACACATCGCAAAAACGACTTACTGGGGTCCAGTCCATCTTTGGGATGAGTGCAAGTCCTACCTAGTAGATACTGTGCTTCGTTGCGCCAGAAACACCAGATCTTCCATGAGTGAAGTATGTGTGAGCTCGTCCAAGCGGTTCGGGGTGCATGACCGAGGTGATTCTTGTGTGTGTGTTTCGGAAACAGCATACATCGATAGAGAGGGAAAGTAAAGTTTCAGCAGGGGATGCCTGTTGCCCAATTTGACATAGAGTAGGGACATTAAAGGCTGCAACATGGATCAGATCTTTTGAGGTTAGTAGGTGATCATTTGGTTTATTTTTCTGGGCGATGGTTGAGGCACGAAATAGTGGCTAGGGAATTAGCAGATTGATTGCACTGCATTGTACGATGGGTTGGAAGGGAATGAGAAGGAAGGCTGGAGAGCGAAGAGCTGCAAGGGCAAATGATACTTCCCAGTTGCCCAGGCCGAAGTAGGGGGGTTTAGTTGAGGTACCCTACTTTGAGCCTTTGACTCGAAAGTCTGACCCACAAGGCAGTGGGGAGGATATAGGGTTCTGTTCGGGGGCCGTTCCCGTAGCCTCCGACTCAAAAGTCTGGACCGCGAGACAGCGGTTGTTAGGGTCTTCTTGAAGGGCCCCTCCAGGAGCCAGTGACTCAATAGTCTGACCTACTTCGCTGTAGGGAGCTGGCCTGGCCCGAAGGCACAGGGAGTAGGGCATTACTGTCTCACTCCTGATGCGGCTGCGTACAGCAGGTGCCTTTTGAGCAGCACCGAGCTCTTTGGTTTCAAAAGTATTTCGACCGTATTGAATAATGCGCCGGCGGTCACGGTCAACCGTTGGGCGATCGGAGTGTGCGGTTTTGGGGACCAAGCTGTTCTAACCCGTCCTTCCTCGCGGGAAGGCAGCATCGCTGCTTCCATAAATATGGACATGCTGGTCGCCTAGGGTATCGCCTTACTGCCTTCACACTCCTATCGCAGAGGACAATACAGCTTTACCTCCAGATCACCTCGTAATACGATTACTCGCAGTACAGGGACTCGCTGTTCTTCGTCGGGCTGCTCCCCGTTGGCCTTCCTGGTATGGCTGAAACTTTAGGAACTGAGTTCCAGCCAGTATAGCCCGCAAGATCATTGCAGCACAGAAGCTCGATCAACACGAGAAGGTGACAGCTTTGGGTCGGGGAACTCAGTCCTTCCACATCTTATTCTGTGTCTGGTGACCCTGAGGCGAACACTCGTGGAATATATGGAGATGCACTCAGTCCCAAAGCTGGACGCGCTTTGTAAGTTTGGAATCAAGGGAACAATGGTCTTTGCACCGTTCGGTTATCCGACTCATTCAAGCTCAGTACTACTGGACAGCTTCAGTTCAGTAGTGGTGCTGAGGGTACCTTCAATCGTGATTTATCTTGGCACATTTGTCAAGTAAGAATCACTGACACCATCATTCCTGTGGGTGATAAGAATGCTCAGGTCGACATTTGGGCTCTTGGAATCACATGTGGACGGGCGCTTCGGAGTCCAGGTTCGCCGCATCGACAACGGACACCGACTCCTCTAGTTGTGCGCTATCAACTGTTTTTGGCCAGCAAGAATTTTCAACATGAACTCTAACAGTATGTAACCTAGAGGCCACCAAATGCTAATCAACCGCGGACCCAGTTGGACCACGTGGCCACCAGCCATCGATGGACAGCCACAAACCAAGACTGCCGCTCCTTCTGGTGCACACAGGGCTAACAGCGCAGACATCAATGTGGCTGGCGACAAGAACATCATCATCATTGACAGCAATAGACCAGTAACACCTATTGAAGCGGTAACTAGGCCTGCTAAAATACTTCGAATGGTTTTCGGAAGAAATGAATCGCCCAGGGAATATGAACTGATCACACTCTATAGGTTGCGCTACCTCGTTTACGTGCTCCGTATGCCAATCGACCGACTTCCTCGACGGGCAACCATAGAATGGTGGAAACGAGCCAGGAGAGACCAAACAATGACTTGGCGACGAAGTCTGAAAGTCATTGCCAGCAAATTTAGCTGCGTTGGTCATTGCCGTCTCCCTGGATGGGGACTGCGTGACGGGACACATCATGGTTATAGATATTGTCAGTAATGGCCTAGTCGAGCTCTCAATGGCGTTTGTGCATCCAAGCTATCGCTTTCAATGCATAGTTCCCCTCCCAAATGAAGGGCTCACTGACAACCCTATAATTAAGCCTCCAATGGGGAATTATATACCCCACCTCCCCAAATGATCGGTGAACGAAATCGCGGCAGCTATAAAAACTATACAACTACCGAGTTTTTACAGCTGATGATAACTCTGAGAGCTGGGGGAGCGAATGTCTCCCGGAGCACTCACAAATGGACACTGAGTACGCTGACGATGTCACTCTCGTGTGTCAGATCCCTCGAAGGCTCAGGTCATTTTAAGGAACCTAAATAATTCTACCGCACGGTTTGGTATGCACCTCTCAACTTTAAAGTGTAAAGTGCTGTTATAAGACGTGCGAATTGAATGCTTCCAGGTCAGCCAACCAATACGGTGAACAAGTCTGTTTACCCGGACAGTTGCGTAGGTTCCGGTGGGTTCGTTGGAGGCGAGGTCAATTCTCGAGACGGGAAAGGCAGCTTTTACAAATCGACGACACAAATGGCGCCGGTGTCATCATCGGAGACAGCAATATCAGTGTTGACACTGATGCTTCACTCCCGTACAACCATAAAGTTCGTCTAATTTCATATGCATATATATATATATATAATTATATATTAAAAGCCCTAGAGTGAAAAGAAGAGAAAAAGAGTGGATGAGGGAGGGGACCTAGTGCTGGCCTATGTCAAGCATTCTGAGGTGCCTACACCTCCAACCGCTCAATCAGACAATCTGGAAAGAAACTGACAGCATGAACGCCACTGACATCGATTAGCCGCCATTTCTTGCAACGTCTCCAGCCAAGCACAGGCGGGGTCACGGGGACCCCATCCTGGAAGGCGTACAACACCAACAACACCCAAACTCTTCGTGATCTCTTTCACGCCTTTTTGCCAAGTCATGCGCTGTCCACCTCGCGGTTTGCGCCATGCTGAAGGAGGCACGGAGAACAACACTCGTCTCAGTAGATGGTGTTTCGGCATGCGTAGTACATGACCGAGCCATCGTAGTCGGTGGTGCTGGATGATTTCTCCAATTGATGTACCTGCAGCACAACCAAATACCCGTTTTCTAATCACCTCGTGACTAACACGCTGACGCTATCCAAAATCAGCCACGCTTCTGAGGCTTGACACCTGCTGCCTCCTTGAATAGGGAACATGGGACTCAACTCACCAAAGTGCTGCTAAGTCACGCAGTCAGTACCACGCATGCATAAAAAAAATATCGCCTTCAGTGTGCAGCTGCTCAGCTGCCCTTTTCCTTCGGGGTAATATGCAGTAGCAGCTAGGTGATGACACAATCGTCTCCAGTGCTTGTCTACATTTCCCACCCTCCCATTTTCAAGTGACGAAACTGTAGCTGGAACAGGCGTGAACTTTGAATACGCCATTCAGCAAAGGCGAGCAACGAACCTTCAAACAGATATACCAGTTACGTGAGTACAGATCAAACCATGGACCTCTTCGCCCTAGAGTACGGGTGCCACAGAAGATTGATTTCCGTTTCTGAAGTTTAAAAGGAACGAGTACCCAAAGCACCTGTACGTATTCCAACTAGCCCACATCACAAAAACAAGGGGGCGGGTACAATCTCAAACTGCACCACTTTCTAGACGAATAACAGCGGGGAGGAGCATAATCCCGGGCAGATATTCCAAGTCAAAACCACTGAAAGATTCGTACGACTGCTTTATAAACATTTTATAGTGGCTAGTATTGGAGAGGTGCAGATGACAGTGGCTCAGGACACAGCCGACCACCACAGGGACAAACGACAAGCGAAGTCGCCATTCTCCGTACAGAAATCAATAGTCACCCAGAGGCGAAAACTACTTTTTTATGACTCGCAGACTTTCCAATCTCAACACATAGTCACCCTAAAACGACCGCTCATAACTGTGCATTCCATAGCTGTATCACAGACCGACCAAAGCGTGTTTAGGAACGGCTTTCTGCAGACAACAGGACAAAAATAACCGAAAAACGGGAGGGTCCAGTATTAACCTTCCCTCTTGGAGACGACAGGCGTTTTTCACAAATTCCGAAAAGTCTGGATAACGTTCGTCGGATGGGGAAAGTTTGAGGTAAACCATCGTGAAGAGAATTATTCAGCCACGATTTCCGCGAGGCCAAAGCGGTCTGCAGAGCAATCTAAGTGGCCGGCAAGGCATTTTTAGTTCGACTTGGTATATTGTAGAATGCCCAGGGGTCTACATGGACCATTCGGGGCATCTTATGAGAGAGCCTTACTCGTCAAACCGCTTTGGACACCGGGAGGAAACAAAAATGAAATGACGCAACATCACATTTTTGACCAGAATACGTTCAACTTACGCTTAAGCCGCTTATCCAAATACCTAAAAAGTGTCAGTTAATATAAATATCAATAAGATGCCCACTTTTTTAGATCCGGCTGATGAGCACGACTCATAGCTGCGCGAAAATTCAAAGGCCCGCCGGTGAACAAAATGAAGAGTAATGGTTCACCAGGTCGATTTTCGGGGCTGCATTTTCAGGGACGTTGCTGTAGATCTCAGAACACGGGAAAGTTGCGAAGAGCCAACTTCTAGCTTATCGACGCTGAAAGCGGCATTATTCGGACCCGAAGATCCGTAAACGGTACGCAGGAATCGGGACTTTGGCCCTAGCTTCCCTGGTCGCATTCAGCGACTTCACGGCTTCATGGACTTATGGATTATAGAACAGGATCGAGGCTTTCACGGAAACCTCCCG
This sequence comes from Clonorchis sinensis, assembly GCA_003604175.2. NCBI lineage: Eukaryota > Metazoa > Platyhelminthes > Trematoda > Opisthorchiida > Opisthorchiidae > Clonorchis > Clonorchis sinensis. The sequence continues at coordinate 84,446,314 of CM030369.1, forward strand.
GGTCGGGTTTGTTCCTGACGTTCGTTGGCTTCTGATCACTCTAAACTCAAAAGCAAAAAAGAGTGTAGTAGTGCTCTTTAGGTTCTCCGCGCTGGGCAGTTATCTTGCCAGGGCCAGGACTCAACAAAAAGGCACCTTGAAATTGCTTTGAACTGAGTACTGGATGCAGCGTGAACAACAGCCGGAGGGAGGTTGTTCCACGCGCCAACTACCCGAAGTGGAAAAAATGTTGCCTAATAAAAGTGTGCGTTCTGAGCTTGAAAATGTTCTTACCATGTCCCCGTCCTGTGTCAGTTAGGTCAACTGTGAAAAAACTGTTGAACAAACCCCTTTCAAACAGAGCATAACTAAGTATTAGGTATACTCTTAGGCGACGATACACTCGGGGAAGGAGTTCAGGCATCACGAAACAGCTTTCATAGTCGACGGATTTAAGGCCGGCAACCATTTTCGTAGCAGCTCGTTGGACGCGCTCAAAGGGGATACGTCTTTCTTGCGTCCTGAGTAGACAACTTAGTCGACGTGTCCAAGAAACGGTCTGAAGTAGGCCTATAGAGCGTCTGGAAGTGCACGCGAGTAATACGGGACAAACTGCCCCGAATAAACCGTATAACGGTGAATGCTCTTTGGCCGACTTTTCATGGTGCAATGAGAAGCACGTTTAAAGAGAGCCAGATACATAAATCCCTTTTATTATCCATCCTCGTTATGTATTTCGGTCCATTTTCACCATTCGCAACAAAGATGTTCGCTTAGTCTCCTCAGAATGACATATGGAAGCAATTTTCGTCATTCGAGCGAAGGTACCAGTCCAACGATTACTGCTTTGCAGCGTCTACATCCATTTGCAGGGCACTGGCATTTGAACCACAGGATTTCAAGTCGTCCACAAAAAGTATACCTATACTTGAAAGAACGTCTGGAAGGTCGTTGACGTAGATCAGAAAAGAAGGTGGCCCCAAAACAGGGCCTTGAGGAACTCCAATGGAGACTGGTTCCGAGGAGCAGTAGGTCGAGCTCACGTTCACTGGAAATGTTCTGTCTGATAAGCGTAGGATTTCTTCTTGAATCCCACAAGCCTCAAGTTTGTAGGACAGCGGAACATGCCAGCCTCGATCGAATGCTTCTGAGAAATCGAAAAATATGGCGTCCGGTATGAGTCCCTCGTCCTTGGTTTGAGTCAAGCTGCCCATAAATACGAGCATGGTCGTCACGCGAGAACAGTTTGGAAATATCAAGTTGTTGTTGATGAGGTGATTTAAGATGGCACGCTTCAGAATGCGCTCCGTCACCCTTTGCAGTATGTTAGTGAGGCTAATAACCCTATAGCTACCTACTGATAGTCGGTCAACAGTTTTGTAGACGAGTGTGACAAACTGAGAGAAGGTTGCCTCGGTCGAGCGACTGACGAAACTCCTGGTCGAAATGCTTTGTAAGTGCGAGCAAAGTTTCCTTTAGGATCCTTAGATGAACCTCGTATAGCCACAGCGCGCTGAATGAGTTTGTTTTGTGTGAGCGTTGACTAATGACCCCCCACTGAAGACCACATTGGTTAGATGAATTTCGTGGTAACTTCTTGACATGATTGGTTGTGACAAGTTCGGCGGGGCAGAATGCAGGCCCGCTTAGTGGGGCACTTGTGGGTTCCCCACTTCTGTCCCTCATGGTGGCTTCTCGTACTTAAATAACACATTTTTGCTTCTCTGGGCGACGTCCACTATCATCGCTTGGGCTCGGGTGTTTCATCGGTGGATTTCTGCATCTTACGAAAGGCTACCCTGTCTTCTGTCACCTTTGGTGAAATGGTTCGGACCTCTTTTCCAGAAGGCGCCCAATCCTTTTAGTTAGCTTTTTGTCCATCCAGCTGCGCGTTGTCTTTTGGGACGAACATCACGTGAGCCTCGTTGTTTTTCTGGACAATGGTTCTGTATAACTCTTCCCCCGAAGCTTGCCCAGTTTCAATTGCTCAAGGAACCTAGTCAGTTCTGGAAGGTCAGCACCGCGGAAATTCCGAATAAACGTCTGTACCTCTGGATTTCCGACCGAGTAGCAGCTAAAATCAAACTTCAACACACGGTGGCCACTACCTCCCAGTAGAGCTTTCATTAACACTTGATCAACGAGCTGTCTTTCGTTGGTGATGACCAAATACAGCAGGGCTTGCAGGTTGCCTGCGCCGCGGGCGCGACATGTTGAGTTCGAGCGTTCCCTTAAACGACTTCGGTCAGCGCCAATGCAAAGTGTCCACTAGAGCCGGTGTATTAGAGTCCCATCCAGGAGGCCTTTGCAGCATCAAAATAACCTACCAGTAGGAAATGTGTGCAGTGGCAGCTGGAGAGAAGTTGCTCAGTTGTTTTAATGGGGAACTAATTATCTTCCGTTAGACTGGGGAGGTAGACCACGCTGAGAAGGACAGAATTGGTCCCACGCGGCGCGATTTGAAACCGCATTGCGCCACAAAAGGTGCAGATGTGGAGTCCGAAAGGTCAGTTGGGATGCGCAGGACCGCACGTAAGCACAAAGCAACCCCACTCGTCCCTCCGCGTTTCAAGACCACTCGGAAATTGAAGTAGCTATCTATCGAGATCTCCGCGTCAGAGACATCTGGTGTGAGCCATGTCTCTGTAAGTGCCTGGACGCCTGTTCAACGCAAGGTGGCTGGTTGATAACGCGAGGTTTGTTGAAAAGATAGCGATAGTTTATGTAGCGCTATCTTTGCTATGTCCGAAGGTGCGGAGCTGAGAGTTTCGCAATCGGAGCTGTTGGCGGATTTAATAGCTTAATTCGGAATTTGAGTCCAAGGCCCCGCAAGGGTCTCTTCGGCGAACTTCTCTGCCTTCCATCTTGGTGACTCCGAGAACCGCTATTCATTTGCAGTAGGTAGTTGCCTCTAAGAGTCCAGTTTGCGCGAATTTTTCACCTCTGAATGACGCGGCTTTTTCCCTCGCGAGTGAAAACTTCGATGGCTTTTTCTCCTAGCCTGTGCAACACCACCATTTGGGTTATAGATTTGTTGTTGTTCAAGGATTTGAGGTGAACATGCGTCCGCTTGGTTGCTTGGACGTCATGGCGTGGTGTAAACGGGTAAGTTCACTCTGTGGAACCTTGTCAGATCGCTTGTACGCTGGATGACACCAGCATGAGGTAGTCCTATTTGCAAAACTCTCAAGAGGCTCGTTTTTGCGGAGGACTGCCCTTTGAATCTAGCCGACAACTTTTCGATATGACGGGGGTTAGGTGGCTTATCCGACCGTAATCGACTTCCTTCTGTCTTGTGCGATTAGCGTGACCTACTTGGTGTATGCATGAATTCAACTTTGTGGCTTTTGCAACCCGGGTAATGAGCGACGCACGTGTTCACGACCATAGAGGATGCTTTGGACGGGGTGTATCTGGGGGCTGGTAGTGCCACGCTTTCCGTGGCTGTGGGGTGCTTGCGACAGTCTCCGGCGTCGAGATCAATGCTCGCGGTTGATCCCTCATTAGATCCCGCTGCTTGTCTCCGCGCAGCCGACCCCACCCAGTTTAAAACTCGTGAGTTGGGTGTGGCGCCTTTGTTGTCCGGTAAGGAAATAAGCGATGATAATTCCATATGCGTTGGATGCTGCGCTCACACAAGGCTTGCTTATCCATGAGCATCAATTTTGTTGGTAGCCGAGGGGTCTCCGGCGGTTGAGTGGAAACTGCTATCTTGAGTCACGGCCGGTTTCGTCGGCGTGCTTTTAGGATTACCAGGGTCTAAAACTGCCATCGTTTTGCCATAAATTTGGGGTCGAATAAACTGTCGCCGGTCGAAAGTTTGTTGCGCGTCGCTTGAGACTGTGACGGCCCAAGTTTGCGCCTCTATAGGGCGATCCTCGAATATGCGCTCGATCATTGGGTGGACCTTTTGAATGCTGTCAGCCCCCACCAAGGTCACCTCTATGACAGTTGGAGTGGAAAAGATGGTCAGAAGCAAGAATGTTCGCTTGTTTTCCTCCTCGCGTAGCCAGTCTGCGTGAAGAGATTCATGTTTGGGCTTTGTGATGAACCGACCAAAGGCAACCGTGCCGGTTTTGTTGGTTTGCTTGTTCTGGAGAACGACCCCTAGATAATTAACCTGCCCTCCGTCATGCGCCTGTCCACCGGAGATGCCGTGGCGGTCTTGACTGAAGCACGACAGAGCTGGATGAGCTTTGCAGTCAAGGAACCCCGAATAAACAGTGCTAGGCGTTCGTTTGGGGAGGGAATTTCGTTATCTATTTTCAACGACGCTGCTTGGTTCTTTGTGTTAATACCTTCCAGAGCTCTGGAAAGCAGTGCCAGTTTTTTCTCGAGCATTCCGACTAAAACGAAACCTTCGCACCCGCCTTTCCCGCTCAGGAGAGGTTTCGTTTTGGACAGCTTTCTTGTTTGTTATGTAATGCATCGAATCCCTAAGGTCGAGGTGGCTGGTGCAGACTAACGGGTCAGGAGCGCTAGATGTTTGGCTTATCCGGTTCTCCTGCAAACCCGTACGCTTAAAAAGTCACCATGCCTGACAGGCGTGACATTGCATTCCACGTCTAACATTCGACGGACAGCCATTTCGTTCTAATCTGCTGTGGTTCAACAATAGCTGTAGAGGAGAGTAGCTTGCAATAACCTAGCCCATGACTAAAATTATGTGCACCGCAGAAATGGAGTGCAATCTGACAGAGGTTTGTAAGCACGGTTACTGTAAAAATGAAAAATACGATACGGTAGTGGGGGCGGGTGTGGAAAATTTATCGATCAAACCCGCTTCAAATAAGGCGTAATTAATTATCAGACCGTTGTGGGGGGCACGAATAAGAGGGATCACCAAACGTGTTTCACAGTCCAGTGATATGAGGCAGGCAGCCATCTTCATAGAAGTTCACTGGACACGTCCACTGGGTGTTTCGTCCTTCTTCCGTTCTGTGTAAACAAGATGATTGGCGCACTGAAGGAGCTTCATGGTGTAACGGTGGATACTACTGATGAGACACGTGAGTAGTACGTCTTCCCGTAAATCCGCTTTGCGTCTCCTGAAAAGTGAGATCTGTTACGGAATTGGCGGAGTCTGTTTGTAGCATTTGCCTTGATTTGAGTAACAGTCAATGAATATCCAGAAAATTTCAGGAAGACGCGTTCAAGGGGAAGGTGGATATTCAGTTTTGTAAACTGGATGCATATGAGAGTTTTGCTCCCTTGTTCAATAGTCTGTAAGTGTTAAGTTGGTGTTCTCAAATAGACAACTCCGCAAGGAAGGCTTTCTCCCTTTCATTTGGTGCCATGACCAGAATAAGGATGAAGATCCCGTGGCCACAACCTTTTAAGGACGGGGATGTTTGGACCCTCCTGGAGGACTTCGAGGAGGTTGCGGAGGCTGCTGGATTGGATACCGACCGGGGTTAGTTGGCTGCACTGAAGACCCTGCTCAAGGGTCGGGCGAAGGCGGCCCTGGATGCGGCCAGAAGGGGCCTTCGGAAGATGGACTGGGCTGCCGCGAAGGAAGCCCTCGCAGCGGAGTTCGACACGACGGCTGACCGCCAGGAGGCTATGAGGCGGAGCAGAGTTTCTCCAATACCCGTACCTACCAAATCCAATCCATGATGACCATCCAACTGAATCTGAGGTGCGCTCGGGCTGTCCACTTGTGCATTCACATCTCTAGCAACCACAACCATGCCTGAGCTTTTAGCCTATCGCAGCGGTTCATTCAACGCGTCGGAAAGCTTGTCTTTGATGACATCCAAAGCTACAGTCGGTTGTGGCATGAACAGACACCGTAATCAAACAGCGATCAACTCCCCGCTCGGGAGCCTCATTCAGCGGGAAATTGGCTCAATGTTTGGAGTGCGAATTTACCGACCGGAGTGTCCGTGGTTAGACCCTGACCTCTTTCACTCGACTTTTCTTGTCTAGGCTTAGGCAGCCTGACCATATCCAATCCCTTGCGCTTCCTTCAGGTGGAATGGCGGCTGGGCATTCGAACGGTTTTAGAGCCGAGCAATTATACCTTTCATAGACTGATTCACGAAGATTGCCGAACCAAACTTTCAGACTGGATAATGAACGGCCATCCATTCAAGCAGAAATCTTTCCGCCAGGTGACTTAAGGCAATAGCAACCACCAAACATTCTGCCGCAGGATCATTTGGATCACTAGATTTGCCCAGGCGGAAGCGATTAAAGTGTGATGAGGCGGTTATCTCAACCGCTGTGCCTGCAACTTGAAATCTTGCTTCCGGTACACAGCACACATCAATGGCAAGCGGGTCTGATGCCAGAGGAAGACCGCGGGCCGCTCTGTTTGATTCATACAGCGAAGATAAAAAGTAGCTAGATATGTTTGACGTTGACGCTTGAAAGTGCATTTCGAGCCGCCTAGGGACGTCACCTCAGGCCGACACTTACAGGGTCCCCGCAAAACCGGTCGAATAATTAAGAAGGAATGAATCCGTCATGTTTACGCATGTCCTCAAAGTGAGGCACACTTATCGGAAGGTTGGGCACTGCGGTTTGATGTTCGGCAGTTTCGACGTTCTCCATAAGTGGAGTAATATCGCGACCATAGACTGATAGGTGAAACCTGCGTGTTGTAGAGTTGGATATGCACTTCCATGACAGGGTCACTTCAGTCACACCGACATCAGAGAGCACGACCAAATCAACCGGACTTTCAGGGAGTAGATAGCAAAAAAGTTGAGCGTTCCCATTAGTTACCATCTTATTTTATGTAAAAAAGCCGCGCAAAATACGTGTAATTCCATCAGACTAATTCGCTTATCTCTATTGTCCGGGCACCGCAACATGTGGGATGATGAGATCCCGTAGAACACATGCCACACTCAAATAGCGGCTTTTTCCAGTGTGAGGACAGCGTCTCTGGTCCGTGGGGAATCGACATCTGCCAAGAGGGTTGGTGTAAACACCCGCCTAGTCATTCAAAACAGGTAAATTTCGTGAATCTTATCGTTTAAAGTGGATTACAGGTTGGAAAGCGGCAGCTTCGGTAATGCGAACGAGGCACTTGGTAATTACAATGAATGTGGAGGACGGGCTATATTACCGGCCCTCATCGATTGGTACAAATAAAATCATGACACGAAACCCACTCAACTAACCGGGATACGTCAGCGAGTGAGGGAAACCATGCACAGAACGGTGAAATAATTGAACTAAACATATAAACAATAGAGCAATATTCTAGCATAGATAATTCTTAGACGCATTCACAAATTCGATGCAGCATACCTGCCGAGATACTAAAATCATGCCTTGACTCCGGACCATTCCCCATAGAGTTACGTCCGCGCACGCCGACAACCAGGGGCACGCAAACCGGGAGGTCCGACAATGTGGCTTGAAGCTCATCAGTTTCTGTGTTCGTGATAATATTCGCACCAGTTTCATTGTATACGGTCAGTGAAAATCTGGTCACAGTACAATGCGATGCGTACCTCCATGACACAGAAGCCTGGCGCATCTCGGCTGTCTTCTCCACTGTTATTTCGGCTGGAAGTCCTGGAACTAGGAGTAGAAAGGTGAAGGTCTCCGTTTACATCAGTGTATCGTTCATCACGTTGACACTTGAAATTCCCCACGTTTATTCTGTCCCTATTTGTAACCCCCGCCCCACTTTTGTGTTTAGTGCGTATATATGAACCAGCATTTGTTTGTCCTTACCACTTCACCCATTTTGGCCTAGAGGTCATCCGGCCATTTATGGCACACACAGGGTGCACCAAGACGTACGACTTACTTCGGCAGAGGGCCTACTGGCCCGGGATGAGAAGTGAGGTGATGGATTATGTGGTGTCCTGTAAGCGGTGCCAACTGATGAAAGGGGACACGACAGGGGCAACCCATCCCATGGAACCTATTCCTGTCTCAGAAATCGGCGAGTTATGGTCCGTTGACGTCATGGGCTTTCCGGTGACAACTAGCGGGAATCAATATATCGTGATAATGACAGAACACTTGTCGCGGTGGATCGAGGCGGCAGCCGTGCCAAATCAACGGGCAACGACGATCAGCGGAGTGGTAATGCATCACATCGTGGCCAACCATGGGGTGCCAAAAATGATCCTAACCGATCAGGGGCCTTGCTTCGAGAGCGAAGAGTTTAGGAATTGTTTGCAGAAGCTGGGTATCAGACGGCTAAGGACGGCACCATACCACCCGCAAACAAATGGTCTAACAGAACGTAATAACCGCACGATCAAGGAGTGGCTGGCGGCCAAAGGAGGTGACTGGGAAGTGAACTTGCCAATGGTGTTGCTAGCTCATCGTGCTTCCATACAGCCAACCACAGGCAAGTCCCCGTTTATGCTGATGTACGGTCGACATCCGCGCCTTCCGTTTGATCAGGAAATTGGATTGTGGCCGACAACACGCTTGTCTCCGGAGGAGCTAGATGAAGAAAGGAGGAAAGCTCGAGAAAACTTGACCGCCGTTCAGGCAAGGACTAGGCAGAAAACGGCAAGTGAAAAGGAGATCTGTTACGGAATTGGCGGAGTCTGTTTGTAGCATTTGCCTTGATTTGAGTAACAGTCAATGAATATCAGAAAGTCATTCAGGAAGACGCGTTCAAGAAGGTGAATATTCAGTTTTGTGATGCATATGAGAGTTTTGCTCCCTTGTTCAATAGTGTGTAAGTGTTCAGTTGGTGGTTTCAAATAGACAACTCCGCAGCGAATTCCTTCTTCCTTTCAGTGCCAGCTGGGAGTTCATGCAAGTAGTATGGGTAAGTTGTTGTGATTAGTCCGTAAAATGCCGCATGCGTTTCAAGCCGATTTTTGTATTAGACTTAGAAGGGCACGCTTGAAGGAGGTCAGATACCCTATTTTTTCGAGATATAGCTCTGAAATGCCTGCTTGTGTACGACAAAAGCGCTCGCTAAGCGTTCGTTTTACTACATTTCCAAGCAAGTTTCGTCATTCACAGGAAGGTGACTGTCCAGTAACCAGGTAGACGCGTGTCTGATATCTTACACGCGTGCGTGTCATATCGTGAATCCATCAGCGAGCTGTTGTGTGATGCCTGAACATGTGGATAGGGTTTTACACGTGCCTTCACAAAGCGCAGCCGTTTGTCCGTACGAATATGATATCTTTATTTACTTTTTTATTGAGCTTGAGCTACTTGACCTTTATGGAGGCTTTCACAACCAATTCATGGAACATTTGAACTGCTACTTTCTTGCAGAGGAGATTACGAATGACAAGTGCAAACTGAACATACTTCTCAAAGTATGCTGTTCGACAACATACGGATTGATATGCAGCCTGGCCACTCTGAACGTTTCAAGTGCGAAACTTCTCGAGACTAAACGTCTATTGTTTTGAAACACCACAACCCCAAGTCACAAATATTGTTCATAGGCTCAACTTCAGCATAAAATTAAAGAGACTAGTCTACTGCGCATTTTGCAACACAATCAAAGAACCTTGCAAAAAGCTGCGACCATGGAATTTTTTGAAACGACTTGCCCAGGAATCGGTTAGTTGTTGGCATAGAGATCACCCGCACGCAAGTGTTTGCTTGTATCGAAAATAGCCAAAGGTCATGGGTGCGCGTTTTGGAAGCCCAAATGCCACAGGCGGGGACTCCAAAGTGACTATCCTAAGCAGATTTCTCATTATTCACAGCAACTTACTGCTACCTTGTTTCGGTAAGCTTTGCTTGTTCGCGCTGAAGGCCTAAGGCTTCAGAATGGGCTTGGGATTCGGGATTCGTAAACAGCCCAGAAGTGTAGCGGGGCTGCGTTAAAGAACCAAACCGCCAAAAGACACCAAATCGCAGGGGACTCGTAGTTTTTCTTGGGGAAAGAGCTAAGGGCTTAATCCGAGGTAGCCAGAGAACAAACATGACCCTGGTTTACTAACAAAACGCTCACACAACGCTTGCAAAGGTAAGGCCTTTGCTTTCTTTAATCGCTCAAAAAACACTTATAAGCGGCTTCAGTGCTGGGGATTAACTTTATTCAACCAAAAGTTTAGCGCGGATAGTCGGCATTTCATCATTGTATAAACAAAGGACAACATGCTTTGAAACACGTACTAGATCCAGAGATACTAAAAGTTGTGGGGTAATAGCGGGATCATGCGAACAGAAACGCCGAAACCTGGACCCCTTTAAAACAGTCTTCAAGCACAGCATACAAGATTTACATTCCAAGCGAACCAGCCACAGTTCTCAAGTGCCAACACGCTCGCTGGTTTATGGTCATTGATTCAGATGCTTCAAGTATGCGCTTTGTATGCTAGATATCCGGAGTTCAAATTCCGACATTTCTGGGGATGTGCAATGTTAATGAACTCCAATGAGGGCAATCTGACCTTTAACTGTACCAAAAGAACGTTTACTCCAGTACAGGATGAGGTTTGTAGTGGCAAATTATAAAAGCCTTAGACTCCCGTGCTTTTCCTCCGTATGAAACTTTATACAAACGGGAGGAAGGGTGCACACCCTAAGTACCACGGAAAGATTAACTTGGGCATATCAGCATTCGCGAGGCACAAAGGCGGGTTAAAGCCAACTCCCAATGTAGATAGTTAAGGCCGCATAAGATTTCAGTTCCTTTTTTATCAATATTTCACAACAGTCAACTTTGTGAGAATGGTTTGTTTGACGAATATGACATGACAAACACAAAAATTTAGAAAAGAATTATTAATTGAGACTGGACATGAATGGAACTGGCTACTTGGGCTCCATCTGTATTGGTATTGACCGAGAGTGTCAGTGCGCTTCCAGTGAAGATACCCGTTGTGTTGTCTGTAAAACCTGCAGTTCTGGTGTTTGTATCTCAAGGTGTGACAGTTTTTGACAAATGATAAGGGCATATCGCCTTCGGTCAAACATTATTAAAGGAGGAGGAGACAAAAGAGCACTTTGCGTGGTGTACTGTGTTAATATGAGGTGCGTTGACTTTTTGTTGGGTATATGTGTGCAGCGTTGACAGGTCGATTTACTTGATGAGGTAACTGATGCTTTCTCAGTTAGTGGAATTTTCGGCCTGGTAACGATTGTACACCGAATACGCGGATGGACCTCGATGGCATTGACGACTTAGCAAATATGCTGCGCAAATCTACACCTTGAGATATGTCGGGATGAGATTCATGGTTGCAAATTCTATTTTCTTTCGGTAACAACCTTGCACGTCGATCGGCTTTCGGTGGAACTGACAACAAGGCTGAAGCCTCGATTTTTGAAGCAAAGTTGTTCGAGGTTTTACAAAAGCAGGTGATGGCATATTCCCATATCCTGCTGGCAGCTCAGGTTGTGCATTTGATCGATGGCTTGTTCGCTATGTTTAGGAGTTTATTACAAAAATTTTAGCAGTCAAGTTGGAATCGCCAATGCTTGGTCGATTAGCATTGTGATGAAGCTGCGCAATGAGGTGTGAAGACGTTGGACACACAATAATAGGTTGTCAAATAATAATTGACCAATAAATCTCCTCTGTAAATCAGAGGACCCGATAATGTTGAACGAGAAATTAATTTAGTTGTAGTGCCCTTGGGTTTATGCTGCAGAAAAGTTGGACTGGTGTGGATCAGGTCAAACCAGAGGGTCGAGGTTTAGAATGCATCATTCAGTTGGAGCGGCTTTCGAGAAAGTAGAATGTTTACCGAAAAACACAGTCTGACCTCTGATAAAGCGGTTAGGTCGCACTACTGGCGTTCGTCTGTGGCTGTATATTTTTGCGGAGAAGGCTTTGTACTTGGTACCAGAAAGGCGAAGTTATGGCTTTATATTGGAAACATGAAATAAAAACCGGGAGGCAAGACTACTACAAACCATGCACCAAAAACGTTGAAATTAAACAAAAGACAGCACGGAATGAGTACTTGGTGCATGCAGGGCTTGTAGCATTTGTGTTCTGCTACGAACTAAACAAGTATGATCAACATCTACACGCGACGTGAGGCCAAGCGCACAAATTCCTGCTCTAATGAGACCTGAAAGCTCGTAGCACAGAGAGACTCGGAAGAATGGTCCTCCGGGAAAAGCTTCTACTGCCTCATCAAAAGGCAAAGTACAAGTGAAGCAACCTCGGAAAAATACATGTTGAATAAAGTTAGAGAACACTAAATGCGCTAGCATAGACGAGATGCAACTAGTGAATAGGAGAAAAGCGCGGTCTATTTGGAAGAGCGCGCGACCCAGCAGAAGCGGCGCAAATATTCAGAGTCCAACTTTTTAGAAAATAGCCTTGGCAAAGAGTAAACAGGGAAACAGATACTGACGCGTCACTTCCGTCTGAGTGGCCTTCCGACCATTCAGGCGAAAACTTTCTGGTGTGTCCATACGAAATGGAGGACCACGTGGCTTTGATATCACTTGAGCTGACCGTCAGTGCATAGCCGACCCTAAGATGCAAACCGCAAATTTCTCTAAAACCAAGCTAATCTCAACAGTACTCGTTTAAACCACTGAAACCTCTCAGACAGCGGCAGTTTTCCTAAAATTTGTTGAAACCTACCCAAGGTCCACTTTGGGCGTGGAATTTATATTTTTTGATAGCTGCCATGGCTCGACGTGAGTTTTCGTGAAGACGGTGGGGAATTTCATGGAGGAATTGGTGCCTTGACATGGATTTGGAAATGTTTTAAAAGGGTACCCGAACGATAAACATTTCGTCCTTGTCCGCGCAAACTCACGCTGGGATGACCATTCGGTACTCATATAGAAGGGTTTCCTGATGTTGCAGATGTGACCGGCTAGACAGAGCCGAGGAATTCGAAGCAGTGAAGAAGTTGGGCTAATTTCTCTATGATGATCAGCACAAGTTGTAACGGATGCGCGGTAAAGTTTACTCTTCGCCGGTATACTGAGTCCTTGACAGTGTCATGGGAAGAATATGTGGGTTTGTAGGCAGCGTAAGCAGACGGTATAATTGGGTGGCCAATAGTTCAAAGTTCTGGTGGTTTTGGAGTTCAGGTGGTTCTGTGAGCACATGAACCACGCCCGAATGGGAAATAGTAGAGCTGTGGCAAACTACGGACAGTGTCATCAGACTGGGTATGGCAGTCGCGGTACCGTCTTCACAAGGTCTTATTTGGTTTCGTACGTAAACTTTTCGGATAGGTCAGTTGGGATTGTCAGGATAGTCGAGATGGATGTAAAAATCTTGAGGAATTAAGACCGGCGCGAACCACGGACAGTACTTGGTGCATTGAGTGCACCGGGTGGTTCATTGCTGCCAGCCAAACTAGTCGCAGTTAGATTGTGGACAAGGTGGGAAAATTGTCAAAAGGTCTGTTAGAGTTTGTTACTGTATAAGTTCGACTGTGGTTTGAAATGGCAGACAGCTAAGATGGATATAATTTCTAAAAGATGTAGTGAGGCGATACTGCCAGATTTTGAAATTCATAATCGACATTCACGGATTCACGGATTGACACACAGGATCGAGGCTTTCGCCCAAGTTTCCCGGGTCGGTTTTGTTCTTGTCGTTCAGCGGCTGTCGTTCACCTGAAAGGCACAAGTGAAAAAGGGTGTAGCACTGCTCTTTAAGTTCTCAGCGCGGGGCAGTATGTTTGCCAGCGCGAGGACTCGCGTAAATAAGTGTCTAATAGTGTTTTGAACTGAGTTCTAGAGGGAGCGTGGACAACCGTCTCAGGAAGGTTATTCCACGCAGCAACTACCCGAAAATGAGAAAAAGTTTGCCTAATGAAGGTGTGCGCTCTGAGCTTAAAAATCTTCTTACCGTGTCCCCGCCGTGTGTTTTCTGGGTCAACGGTGAAAAACCTGTTGGCCAAGCCTTGTTCAAACAGGGCGTAAGTAAGGATTAAGTCCCCTCGGAGGCGACGATACTCCAAGGGATAGAGGTCGAGCACCACGAGACGCGTTTCGTAGTCCATGGACTTGAGACCGGCAACCATTTTCGTAGCAGCTCGCTGGACACGCTCAATGAGGATTACGTGTTTCGTGCGTCCTGAGTAGACAACCAGGTTGGCATATTCAAGGATCGGTCTGACATATGTCCCATAGAGTATTTGGAAGTCCGTGCGAGTAATATGAGAGAAGGTACGCCGAATCATCCGTAGAACAGCGAATGCCTTCTGAGCCGATTTCTCAAGGTGCAGTGAGAAGGACAGGTTTGGAGAGAGCCAGATACCCAAATCTTTTTTGGCATCTATCCTCGTGATATCTTCTGGCCCTTTCTCACCATGCATGACAAAGGAGTTCGCTGAGTCTCCTCCAAATGACATATGGACGCACTTTTCGTCATTCAGGGGGAAGGTGCCAGTCCAACGACCACTGCTTTGTGGCGTCTACATCCATTTGGATGGCACTGGCATTGGAACTTCACGATTTCAAGTCGTCCGTGAATCCGTGAGTATAAAAGAATTTCAAGTTATGGTAAGGACGACGGAGGTGTTGCTTTTAATAAGCTTCATGGCCAGTAATGAGAGGCGGAAGTGGAGTGAAGTTAGGGTTTCGTGCTCTAAACGATCAGCTTTGACAACAATTAACCACCCAATCCCTAGATCATCACTATGGCTACATTTGTGGGTACTCGTCTGAAGAAGCATGAGGTCCTTACATACTATGGTCAATATCTATATCACTTGATCTAATGACTGCGTAATGTACGTTCCTCTTTATTTTTAATTTCCTTGGGTCCAACGTTAGTGTACACAAGGACCCCTCATTATCGACAGTGGGACCAACTGAGGAAGTAGTAAGTTCACCCTTATAACAGTAAAACGTCTGCACACTTTCTACCAAAAGTATAAGGAGATAACATCAAAGATAAGATAAGATACGTCGTCGAGTGAAAGCTGTTTGAGGAAAAAGAGACGGAGTGACTACACACTACGGCTGTAGCAGTCTATTCAATGAACAAAACATTTCGCCATTGTTAGTTTTATACTTTTCAAGCGAGGGTATGGCGAAGCGACAACGCACACGATTAGAATGATGAAGGGCCATCGTTGGCCGTTGATTTATGCTATCATTCATTTTTGTGGCCTTATAATCGGATGCGCGTAGGTACCGGCCTTATGTTTGCTACAAGATAAGCGAAAACGCGTACAGCTGTGAGTATGGAAGGCCGTCGTCAGCCATTGGATTAGGCTATCATGTATAGCTGAGGAACCAAATTCAGCGTCGTACATAGACACGGACTCTACAGTTACGATACGTAGGTAAGGAAAATGAGAACATGTACATTATCGTGATGAAGGGCAATGGTTGACTTTATTTACCGGCAGTGCCGTTACGCCTTATGACGTAGTGTAGCTAAGTGACGTCATGCTTTCCGATAAGACAGATACGTCATCGGGATGTTGGTAATTCGGATGCGGATATCTGCAATCAGTGCATTCCTTCTGAGTAGTTGTGCATATCTGAGAGTGGAGGTCATCCACGAAGATACATACTCGCACCAATACTGTAAAATGAGCCAAGTTGTCTTCGATCATTATACTGCATTCTAGGCGGGCTGTTGTGCCGAAGTTTGGTGAACAAGTTCACCTAATTTTTTATGTCTGAGGAGTATTCTGCATATAAAACGTTATTCGGGTAACCATCTGATTGTAATTTGCATTGGATAGTTTGTAGATGTTAACTCTCATTAAAACAACACCGCTATGTTCCTATTTGATTTTGTGCTTCATCTCGTAAACTGGTAATCATATGCAAATCGGCGTTGGTCAATGTCCCTGAAAGTTTGCTCGCTTAAAAAAATTATATGAGCAACGTCTAACTGAAACATGTAACCGGATGAGACTAAATTCAAGCAAAATTAGCAACTTATAAAACCCCATCGTTCCAGAGAAATTATTTTCGGTTTACTTCCGGTGAGCTGCCTAATTAAATAGGTGATGGTAAAACCCTTTGAGCACCACCTACGGTGCACTTTTTAACAAATCTGAGGGCTCCAACTTTTACACAAATGCCCACTAAAATGGAACAAGATTCAGAGATGCGGCAGCTCATTGCTTTTGTAGGAGCTTTAAGGCATAGACTAAATGCTGTGGCCTGGTAAGGACTCCTTCAGGTTTAAGGACTCCCTCAGTTTTAAGGATCCTCACAGAGAGACGGGCACCCCCTCTTGCATTCGATAGTTGCATGTGAATTTGCGCACAAAGCCTCAACCCTCTATTATGTCATTGGGGCTTAGAATGGGGAACAAGCCTTTTTCATAATGGTTCATATTTACGCCGATCAGTATCCACGGGATGAAAATGATATCTAGGATATTGCACAGCTTTAAAGGTTAGCAATTCTATGCTATAAAGATGTATGGCTGATCTGGTGCCTTGCAACTTCTTTTTGTAAGTGATTTGTTTATGTGGTCGATTCTCCAAAGTTAAATCCCGCAAATCAGAAAACAGTTATAGAATAAAAGTACCTCAAACTCTTCTCCTCAACTTTTTTTCAGTTTTCCCCAAAACCGTTGTATATAAAGGATAATTTTTGCGTCATTGTTACGCTTCTCTGAACGTATGCTAAAACCGTAATCTGTTTTATTTAACTTTTCGTGGTTTTTGGTGCGCACCCAAATTTGAATCTGCATTATCATGATTCAGGAAGAAGGCCACAACCCTATTTTGTCTTATATGTGGCTTTATTACAAATGTAGCAGGCGACCTGTCACCCAAAAAACGAAAGTCGAAGAAGCTGATGTTTAACGCACTCCTTAATGACAAACAGTAGACGAAGCATCCGTTGACCAGTACGATTTTACCTAAGAAGGCAGGATGACTGTCTATTAGGCAGCTCTAACCGTCTTGTTCACGTTTGTAAGGTGGCCAAGATTTTATACAGCCGACTGCCTGTAGATCGATGCCTAACCAATTAGGAACTGGACATCTGCATAGATCTGCTGAAACACCGAACACAGTCTTGTGTGGTGGGCAGTTTTTAGCCTGAGGAGTCGACCGGCTCGATTGAGTAAGTGAAGAATAGTTTGGCTTCTCTGTGACAGGTGGTATGCCCTCGGTCCTGGCAAAGCTTCACAAGTTTGGACGGGTACTTGTGTTGAATTGGAAAGAAATGGCACTACAGCCACATATGCTTTGCCGTATTGCAGTGGCATTGTCTCGACGCTTCCCAGGCGTCGTAAATACCGATGGAACACAAGCTACGAACAGGCTGCACGCCTTCCTGCTCACATCTGGTATGGGTAACGGGCGTCGGGTAATGTACACCTTTGTGGAAAGCGAGGGATTTGTTCCTATCAGTATACTGTTTGGCTTGTGAGTGAGTATTACCAAGTTGGTTGTGCGGGAATTGAAACGGTCTGAACCTGCCATCAAAAGTCCATGGGAATTAGGCGAAATTGACTCACTGGTGTTATGTGAGGGTTTTTGGGTCTTGATATTGTTCACATGTAGCGCCAACACAAAAAAGCTTGGTAAGCACGCACAAGCCATCTACGTCGTAGCTCTAGCGATCAGGTGCCCGCGTGGCTGTTCTTCTAGCTGAGTGCCATAACCACGAATTTTTACTTGGGTTTGACGTTCCAAGATAAAATCAGGGAAGGAATGATTGACTGAAAAAGTGGATGGAATAACTCTGACTCCTTTAGCTGCAAAAAGTGGATTAGTTTAAAATAACGGTTCTTTCTACGGCAGACT
This sequence comes from Clonorchis sinensis, assembly GCA_003604175.2. NCBI lineage: Eukaryota > Metazoa > Platyhelminthes > Trematoda > Opisthorchiida > Opisthorchiidae > Clonorchis > Clonorchis sinensis. The sequence continues at coordinate 84,463,899 of CM030369.1, forward strand.
GACGGGTGTCGCTGGAAAGGCTACATTTTGTGCAGGCGTATGAGCATTACGTACAGCGAAACGAGGGAAGGATGTTGTGTTCTTTGCATTTTCTAGCCTAGGTTTGGCCAGAGGCTAAATACTCATCTACTGGATTGGTGCAGTACCGCTCCTAACAAACGAGTGACGGTACAATAGTTGCAATTGAAGTTTAATCGTTTGATTTTGTCATTCTGCAGTCATATTTGTGAAGAACCTGCTAAAAATATATTCAATGAAGATCGTAATCAAGTATCATCGAAACTTTAAATGAATGGTGCGATAACTAAGCGTTTGCTAGAAATTTTGTGCACTACAGTGATTTTTGTTACTGGTTTGTTGTTTCCTCTCAACAGGCTAATTTAATCCAAAACATTCAAAACTTGCGTTTTTCACTCCATTTATAAGTACCAACCGCCTGTCATTCAACCTCAGAACCAGTAACTTCTAATCATAACTTCACAGATTTCAGGGTAGTGTATAGATAAGTGATACTTAAACCTTTGGTTTCAAAATGATTGACAAAGTGATGATAACAGGACGTATAATAGAGACGGTAACTGCTTATTTCTTCGAAAGCGTATTACAGGTACTCGTACTTTCTCGAGAAATTCCGATTCCCCGAATCATTCGTTTGTCCGGAGGCTGGAATAATGAACTTCTTGGACGCATGAAAAATGTAAGCTTCAGTCAATGCAACTGTCTCCTCATTTGTGTTGTCTATCGAATGATTCATGGTTAACCAAAAAGAAACATTAAATATACGTTTGCTGGTGGTGTGTTCCGCACTCATACAAGTGTTCAGAATGATAGTTGGCGAAATCGACAAATACGATGATGCACACTTAATGGCGTTACCTTAACTTGTCCACTCACTTCATAAGAAATTGCTCGAAAAACCAAAACCTGGGAACATTATGGCACTCTGTAGGTTAAAGCACTGTAGATAATGACCAAGAAAGATGGCAGGTCAACACTTCTCTCCTTAACTGTGTCGTTGCTTTATAGAGCAATGACTTAAAAGGATTAAATAAACCGTATAAAATACCGATAAGGAGGACATACTCGCTGGTATTCATCTTGGAACTGTTTGAAAAAGTCGGGTTAAAAGTTTGCGATTTACCTGATCTTTAGCTTATTCGGACCGTTTTTTTCTTACTGAATACTTAAAAACTTTCGTTTGTTTGCGGCTGGAAAATGTAAATAATTGCAGACAAAGACCGAGGAATAAGTAAAGCGATGTATCCTGCTACTTAAATATGGCTTAAATGTCACAGATGGATCACGTTCATGCGGAGACAGTGCAGGAAATTCCGGATGGTTTTTCAATACTCATGTAAGCTATAAAGCCCTACTGTAACTGGCCAGTAATTTACGATGAAGTTATGCTGAGGCGTGATGTAGGTAGAAGGTCGTACAGAACTGGTGGACCAAGTAGCGCATAAGTTCAATTCCAAGGAACATGTAGATATTGTAACGACGTATCATCGAGAGTTCGCTATAGGCCCAGACAGAAGGCAAGTCTAACGTGATGCGGTTCTAGAGACTGGTTGCGCGCACCAGGTAGTGGACTGAAGCTAATCTGCTTGCATTGTACGCCATATAATGAATGAGTGCTTGGTAAATTAGGCTGAGGACAAATCAAAAGGCTCAGACGGTTCGCTATCCAAGTCAGCTGGAGGTTTAAATCAATAGTCCTAAATTGGTGCGCACATTTTAATTCTACTTATGTTGAACTCGTAAAGGTTAGAATTTTTTAGCCAACACTTTACCTCCCTCAGAACTGCTGAGTGCATTGATACCAATGAGTGGATACCCCATAGTGAATCATTATGATCAGTTGTGAAGCGACCCGAATGCTTATCACTTCGAGTCCTAAAAAAAATGGACTCATGCCACTTCCCAATCTATTGACTGAGTAGGCTAAGGATTTTGGGTGGTTAATCGGATCGAAATTGCGTGGTATCATAGACGGTTGCCTGAGAAAATGACATTTTTTACTGGCTTGATAGTATATCTTACGTGAGTTTGTAGACTGAAGTTTCAAGCTGTTTATGCGAAGGCGGTTCGCTGGAACAATCTCAAGTGAAAGGTGTGCGGATTCCATTGAAGTATTCGATGAAATAACGGTGTGAGATTTTAGCGCTCCCTTTAATTAACAACGTACTAATTAGCGTAATTCTGTAATTTAGTTACCAGAGTTTCTAGGATGTAAATTGAATGCGTTTCATCTGAAATGACACTCAGACGTCCAGTCTTCTTAAGAAAGTATAATCTGTCAAGATTTATTAACGTGTAGAATACTGCGCTGGGTTTTCAGTCTGTTTGTACGGAGTGCAAATGAAGGCAGCCGAGAATTATAGCTGCACTGAGCTTCCTTGGGTGAACACCGATTCCATCACTGTAAAACACAGGATATACTTGGCGAGACATTTACTTTTAATACTATACCCTACACATAAAAAACGTAATTCTCCCACTTTCTAAGCAACCGTTCGGAGCTTCCGTCATGTGGCACAACAGTTCTGTTACTTCGGACGAACAATTAGACGACCATGAACAAAGATTTAATTCAGGTATTCCATTCACCGAAACACACAACGAGATTTTTCGTCGAAGGCTTGGCCAAAGTAGTGAATAAAAATCGCATAATCTCTCTTATCCTCCTTAAATCAAGTTAGCGCTTAGCCGATAATGTGGCCAAATTACTGCAGTTTTTTAGTTCACAGCTTTTGCGTCTGAATGGGTGAAGTACTGCTTACTTGATCCAATAGTTGATTTGTGTTTTGGATTTGACGTTTTGAGATAGTTACCAAAAGTCAACTTGAATGTCAGAGAGGAGTCTGCCCGCCAAAGCGTCTTATGTTGCCTCCAGCTACCTATGTATTTATATCTGTATAAACCTGACCCGCTTCCATTATTTACCACTATTATTTTGAAACAGAGACACAAAATCTAAATAAAAATATCAAAGTGTTTTGGTTTATTGGTGACTACTGTGGCCTTGTGCATACAATCAGCTGTCCTGCTGCGCGGGACTGTAGATCAGACCGACATTCGGTTAAAAAGATGAGCACATCACTTTACTGGTTTACTCCTATAACTATGGAGGACAGTGAGTAAAACTAGAGTATAGTTTAGGCTTCACTTCTTGCCGAAATCCACATTACCCAGTGCTATTGTATCTGCAGAATGGTAACTAGACCTTAAACCTGTAGTAACGTGCAGATGGACTAACTCAAAGGGCACATGTGTTTGCATAACAAGGTTTTCTTACTCCAACATAGTAAGGGTTGGGTGTCACATCAGCGCCAATTTGATACAACGTTTTGTCAAGTGTAATAATCCTACTTGGCTGTATTGTTCAGCTAAATAACGTACAGCTGTTAATGACAAATACAGGAGTATCACCGAAGAAAGCACAAAGCTGTTTTATGTTGCTGCTGAATCATGGAAAACAAAATCCAGTTACAAATGCTTTGTAAGGCTTAAAACGCCGAAACAAATGGTATATCGACGGACAGTATTGTCTTTAGAGATTTATGGTCTGTCCGTTACCCACTAACTGATTGGGCGAATGGTCTATGGGACCACTCAAGTTACATCAGCATGCTTCAAAAGGGGTACCGGCTATGGTTCCTGAATGTTCGGTAAAATTACAAGTGCGGTTTCTCCCTTTGACGTTGCTTGAGGCCTTCATTCTTTTGTCATACGGCATGTGACGTCAAACAAATGAATGTGATCTGGTAACACAAATGTCAGCTGTGGGAAAGCAGTTTTGAAAGCTTCAAAGAACATTTGTGTACTGTTTGAGTACTGTAATTTGAAACTACGGGATCGGACAGCAGAAAGCTTTTACCGACCAAGTTAGGTGAAGTGCAAGGTAAGACAGGTCTCCTTACGAATAACCGATCAAATACACACTTGTGTTTGCGCTTAAACGGCTTATATATACTGTGGCGAGCAACGTCACTGCGCATATACGTAAACGCACGATAGGGCTATTTTGCTGAAATAATTGTCCAACGGCCTAAAGCGGAAGATGATACTTTCATTTACCAATCAATAAGACCCGGCTATCGCCATATCAGTATTGCCACCACGTTATCGTGACACTCTTGAGTAGGATACAATTGTTGCAGGGCAAGCCAGCTGTAGCCAGCTTATTTTACACGTAAGCGTCACTGTTTAAATCAAGCTGCATCACCCATCTTGCAGCCTGTAAAAGTCGACGTCGGGTAAGTGGAATACATCAATTCAGCACAAATGGAACAGACCACATATGAAACAAAACATTTGAAATTCAGAACCTCTTGATTGACTTTCCTCGTGAAGCTTGTCGTACTTATAGCTTGTGTTATTGGGTATCTCGGTTCACGACGTCACAAGGATGTACATGACATAAAACATACACGTTCACTGACTACCTAATGTCCTTTATTGGTGCGCTGCGTCCCGCATACCGGTTCTGAATTCACGAACGGTAGAATGTTTATATGATTTAAAGATTTTTAATCCATCGATATTGTGCCACTTGTTCAGTCGTCCCAGCTGTCACCAAACATTTGCAGATTGGACCGGTCATAGCGAACATGTTGTGCCGGACAGCGGTATTTTTGGCAGCTTTACTTGGAACGGTGCTAAGCAATGACAGGCCACCGGATCCCAGAAACTTTCAAACTTTTGATACAGCCCAGAAACGCTCAGGGGAAAATGTGTGCCCCTTTATTGTCAAAGGATCGAAAAAGTTGCCTGTGATCTGCTGGATGTGTCATTTCCCGCACGGACTGAGGCCAGAGTATGTTTGCATTTGACAATATTTTATGTTCCAACTTGCTGTTTTATTTGTTGAGTTTTTGTGCTCTCCCCAAGACTTAGTAGAAAGAACCAGAACTAATTGTTGTTGGTCGACCGTAGGCTAGAACAAGAAAACGGATTAGACTATGAAGGCTGAAGACAAAAGTTGTTGAATTATGTAGCAGATGTGAGAGTAACAATCGCTCATGACCTATCCACCCGCACAATCGAACTGCAGTCATCAGGCTAAGAACCATCGAAATGTACTTTACCAGAAAAAAACAAAGTTTGAATAGAAGTGTGACAGCAAAAGTGCACCCGTCGACTCAATAAGCTCAATCTGTCTCCCGTAGTTGCTGCCGTAGGGGAAACTATCCCCCCTAGTTGTTGAGTCACTTAACTCTTTCCTGCGATTAGTTTTGTCCTACTTGCTGCTTTGTTTATTCCCTTATCAAATCCACAGTGAGTTAAATGTGTGTTATTGACTCTATCAAATTAGCAGTCTCAAAGAAATTGAATTCTTTGCCCTATAGACTGTAACTGACGAAGTCACATTTTAAGCTCTCACTTGCCAAACAGTGACGCTCTGGTAGTATGTTAAGCACAAAGAAACTCTTTTATTGGTGTAATTTAACTTTGAAAGTATCAAAATTGATGAGCTCTTGTAATCGTCTACTGGTAGTAGGTACATACATGTAAGATAAGGGGGTTGTTTCCCGTTGTCGTAATGGGGATGTAATTAATTGACCTTTTTCAGATAGGGCGTGACCTTTGTCATTCCAGACAGTTCCTGTTTGACATCCTGCCAACCTTAGTTTTTGGATTTATAAACACGAGGCAAGTAATCTACACCTAGGCTCTCGCATTCTCATCTACACGATTATAAACACGAGGCAAGTAATCTACACCTAGACTCTCGCATTCTCATCTACACGATTGCATGAATAGGAATCCAACTCGTTCTATCGCAGTGGATGGATAGCTGTCACGTACTAACAGGCTTGCTGCAATGCTCGATAAACTCTGGTCACACTGTCCTTATTGCTGGCTACCGCTTATTTGTAACTAAAAAGTAGGCGAAATGAGGTTTCACCTACTGAGCATAGCAAGACAGTCTCAGAGCTGATTTCTGGCAAACTACAGCATGCTAGGCAACATTCGGTACAATCCCGGTTTCTCTCTTTATTTGCTTTGTATAGCAACCGTTACGTGTACGACTGTTGTCCTGGTTATTCAAAGAGCGATATTATTCCAAATCAATGCGTTCAACGAGACTCTACATGGAAGGATTTGATCAAATTCTTAGAGGACAATGGAAACCCGGATACAGCTCGGGCTCTCAAAGAAAACACGGCCATCCAAGACCTACAGGCAAAACCATCACAAAAAGTCTACACTGTATTCGTTCCGCAAAACGACGAGGACATAAAAAATGCAGAATTGGACTACACCGGGTAGGTGGGTGCGTACAGATGACTTACTTATTACGTCTTTTAACTAATCTCCCGAAACAGTATAAAATGTTTCCATTTTTTGTATTCCAGCATCGTTAATAAACTAAAACTCCAGGCCTCCTAAAGGCCTCCGAATAGCGCCAAGCAAACTAGTTAGCAGCTAACAGCTACTCAAATAAGGTTTGATCAAATCGGTTTGTTAGCAACAGCGTCAGCCCTTATAAACATCGTAGCACAAAAGCATTTGCCCGTACAACTAACGTACATTGTAAAGCATATAAAACAAAAAGTCACTCGCTCTAGTTTAACTACGCAAAAGCCACAATTTCGCAGGTCGAATCTCTGTAGAGATTCTTCAGGTGTGCCCTACTGTTTATTACTTAAGATGAAGCAGTTAAAAAACGTTTCCGGGCTTTTCAGCAGAGGTAGACCAAGCTTGTGGAAGGATGTTTGGATACTCGTTTTTGTAGTTTTTGCTTGAATGCAACAAAGTGGTGGAAGGCATGTTCATTTTGCAAGGAGCCCTGCGAGAATAAAAAGGCAGAAAAGATGTGCGTACTTGCCTGAGTCAATTTTCGATATTCACTTGAAGGAAGAGAAATCAATCAAAAATCGGTGCGCTAGCCTCACTGAATAGGTAGTCTTGTAAAATGTAATATCCGCCCTGAGTGGAGGAGGTTAAAAAGATCCGCAAAAAGAGAGAAAAAATTACAGGAAGTATCGCCCCTCACATAAAAATGCTTTCCGAATAATACCATCTTATTATGGTTAAGATACAAATTATTACGTATCGTTTAGGTCAGCTAAAAGAACAATCGGAACGAAGAAAAAGTAAGTTAAGTGATGCAGATTATTGCGCACTATTGTTGCACAGGGTGTAAACAAGTGCATTTGGAATTAGTAGGTGGGAAATAGACCCTCGTCTAGACGCACACACGTTAGCTGTTGCTGGAGATTCATGCTAGTTCATCTTGTTCATTTCCAAATGAAATTTCAGCGGACTTTCATGGGTAATATCTCCTAGTCACATGCCCAGTTTCTCAATTGGCCGTCACTTTTTGTGTGGTTCAAAAACCGGAATGGTTTAGCAATCTGTAACCTAGATAAAGTGCACCAACTCCATTGAAATGACTAATTATACTTCACGCTTATTATAGTCTGATATACTCCGTCATGCCGCGTTCACAGCACTTGAGCTGACTGTTTTCCTGGTGTGATAGTCACTTCAGCCCAACCGCTATGCTGTCTGATTGCAAACATCTGATCAGCGCAGTGCATTCTTCATGTTTCTACCAAAATATTTAAGCGGAATAGGTCTGAACACCAGTGCATTACCAAACTGAATTTTCCTCAACAAAACCAGTCTGCTGATTTATGTTGCTCAGTAATTGGGCGAATTACGCATCTGAATCTTTTCACCCAGACTCTTTCGCCTTGTATCACTAGGTACTTTTACGCACATTCCGTTACTTTTACAACTGTCGTGTTAGTCGCTCCGGTGACACAACAAACAAATTCGCCATAGGTCATTCCTCCTCAGCTTGTGTTTCCTAGGTCCATATTATCTCGCCCAAAGTAAATTATTGATTATGCAACCTCAGAGAATACAGCAGGCATGCAGCAGGAGATATTAGGTGTGTATTACTTCTCCTTTCGTCGCGTACTTAAAAATCAGTTAAATTTCCCGGCGCGCCACAGCTCAGAGGTCAATTGGAATGGTAAAACACCGAACTGGACAAGTTGGCATCAAAGCATCTGTTATAAACTGGATCATTTCCTCCAACACAGTTTTTAAAGAATTCAGCTTTTGTGATGAGAAATTACCGGCAAGCCAGTAAAACTGATGAGTTCGATTTTTGTGACATTTAGAGAGCCTCCAACGGGATGGCCATTTTTATTACGTAGTTCTTTGGGCCAGCGATAATTCAGGGTCAAGGCACGGGGATAAGGACCGAAAGGTACGTAGTTTGAACTCAAACTACGTTGTTTAGGTTTCGGCAGCCTAGCAATACGTTGGACCGTGGTTATTTGGGATTGGATGATAGCTATGCATCGGAAGGGTGACATAGCTTAATCGTCCTTTAGGGTCCTTCCAAATACTGCTTGCTGCCACGAAATCACAACATTTAAGTAATCCAAGTAACCAACATGATGGGACCAGGGGATTACTTCTTCAAAGGATTGTTCTTTTTATCTGCATTGAACGAGTGTTCAACCGAAGTCCATGAAGTATTTCTCGAACTAACTTGTATGCCACCTTTTTTACTTTGTGTACTTTTCCTAAGATAAAGGTTGAAGTAAGCATCTTATGAACAAGTTCCGGCGGCGTTATGAATTGGTCTCCTTTTATCTGTGCAATAGAGGTCGGTAGGATGACTGCCTTGGAATCAAAGCAGGTTGCTGGCTGCATCACTAACTCACGCCACTAATTTAACCACAGCAGACTTTGCCTACTGTTGCTAGTACTTAAATTACTATGCAGAGCCACTGATCACATTTAGCTGCTCAAACTAACTCACTAGGGCTTTGGCTTGTCGGTGAAAACAATGGCCTTAGTAGTATATTTGAGCTCACCCTAGGAGATACAAACTTTCAATCGTTATTTCTTTTCCTAGTCATAATTTGTTTTACACGTTGACCCGCCTTGGTGGCTGTTAAATGCAAGGAAACGGGATCAATCAAAGTGTTGCAACTGGAGTTGATTTTCCTTCTTCCTGTCAACGTTGTCCTTGTCATATATCAAGTTAATCTTTGTACCCGCATCACTGTCCTAATCCTTGTCGTTGTCCTGTCAATGAGCCAGATCGAGTTGCTGAGCTGAAAGAAGTAGAGTAACCACCATGTGTACTACAGAAATAACTGCCTCGTGTGCACACTATATCCCAAACACTGCTAGTGTAAGCGCCCTCCGGTTCATTTCTATCCAAGTACGTGCTAAATGACCGATCATTCCCCCCATTCTTACCGCGCATATAGTCGAACTATATATATATATATATATATTTGTTTCCTGGTGCTTTTCGTTAAACTGAACTCACTTATATGCTGGAATAGCTACGTGTTCATTACATACCAGCTCTTTCTTACAGTGACATTCTTCAGTACAACCCTTTAAAACATCAGTTGAACTTGTATGAACCTAGCATACTACTTATAAGGTTGTTCCGAACTCTAAAGAGTACTCGACGACCTTACATGTAGTGTGTTACATCTACACAATATGTTGTGACATCTCAAATATCGTAGGAACTGAAAAGTGAGGTGGCTTGGTGCAGCACATCCAGTTGACGAGGAAAATCACAAACCAGAGATACAGCTGGGATCTAGTTGAGTCTGTCGTGAAGACCAAACAGCTATGCAAACGAGTATATTTGTCGAATTAGTGAAACCCGTTGTTTGAATGAGTGAACCATTGCTAACCATTGCCCTTACACTTCCTCTGACATTAATCCGGGTAATTAACAGTCTGAATAGAAGTCCCGGTTTGACCCTCATTTTTATCACCTGGAATAAGGACGAATTTTCCCGGGGTTACAACATTCAGAACCATGGAATACACCTCCCACCCAAATGTAACATATAAGACAGTTCTTTAGCTAAAGTGAACAACCAGTTACTTTTTTTCGGGTTGTATTGTCTTAAATACAGCAGCGGTATCATCTGTTGTTCTTTGAGGCAAATTATGACGTACTGAAAGGAAATAACTTATTTATCTCGCGCATGATGTGACAACGTAGACTTAAAAGGAGACCGAACCTAGTTGATATGTTTTCTTTCGTTGATTCTTCCCCAGACGTGACAATTCTGCAAGGAATTTGGTTACACTAGGACGCCACTATTCTCCAAGCTTTATTAATGGAGCTAAAATTCCGAACGAGAACTCAGTGGACCTGAAGATCACCAGTTACTCGAGTGGGGTAATGTTCACTTGTTCTATGTGTTTTCCCTTACCCAGTGTTGCGCTATGAATAATTCATCTACTTGTAGGTAAATTCTGCTGGTTGTAATGGTTAGGAAAACTCCTGAGTGATTTCATGATGCTTGTCTTTTTCAAGGCATCGTTAGATGTGGGAAGAGTTACACCAAACAGCCAACCCCAAATAATATAAACGAATGTACAGGCTTCGAGATCCAGACTCCAGTCCCGTAACCACTCATTTGCAGACATACTACCAGCTGAGCTGCCAACCAACCAAACTGAAAGAAAGCAGACCATAAGGTAAGAAGGAAATAGCTCAGTCGCAACAGATGAACAGAACTGCCAAATTGATGGTGCTCAGCGAACCGACCGGATGCAGGGAAACGCAACTCAGATTCCAAGTTTACCTAGGAATAGCACGAAAACCACCTTGGGACCAATCAGTCACTCAGGAAGCATCACATACTGTTTAAAAACTAGGAGATGCATTTACCCACTCAAGACCGTACCAGCGATGTCACCTCGATTGGTGATTGAACGTTTGCAATCCAACTGCCAAGCTCGGCTAACAGAGCAGAAATCAACCAGTCAGTGCATTTAGGGTTTGGTAGGCTGTGTGCACAAGTTACCATAGGTTGGTAACCTCCTGTTGCGCATATAGCTCTGCCAAGCTCTGTGGGAGTGAAGCTCACAGTTTATATCAATGCATTTGTTCTACGGCTACGGAGCTGTCAAGCGAAAGGGTGCCGAATCTGATGCAGGGTTCAAGTGAATGAATGAAAAACAAGAATATGTTCACACACAACAGTATTATTTCTGTGTACCTGTTAACACAATCATAAACTGTCAATCAGTGCCAGTGATTTTAAACTTTTAGGACTTCCTTAGACTCAGCGTTTTTCTCGGATTGTTGTTCCTCATGTTCTACCGCAGATGAGAAAGACTGCTAATGTTCAGATTTCTTACTGATTAGCTATATTCTAAAACGGATTAAGTAAGAAGTTTACAGGTACATGAACAAGTAAAAATTGCGAACGTCGCAAAAGAACTTGAGTCAGGACCATTACTCTCCGGATCGCAGGTCATCAAAACGTTTCCTCTTTTGATTCAGCAGTCTGAAGTGAAAATCCGAAAGCGTGCAGTCACGTGTGCCCGCCCATTTTGTTTTGTTTCCTTACGAAAATCACCTAAAAAACCAAAACCAAGAATTTCATTGAAGTGCAAACAACAAGAACAATTAACTTTTAGCTGTAAAATTTGCCGGAGATCGGCGTCATCCCTACCCATCTTTGCACGGAAGTGAATGTGATATCAGTGACCGAAAGCAAATTTTCGATTTGCTAGATTGCGCTTAAAGTATGTGGAATCGTCGTTGATACCTCCGCCAATATTGTTCATTTGGAGCTTTGCACCACGTATGCTAATTCCTTCTGGTTGGTACTTACAACACATATTACAACTCCTTCGTCCTCTGCAAAAAGAAACTCTTATTCTGTTAGCTCAGCGACAAACTATTCAAAGTTCCTTGCTCGAGGTGATAAAAACAGGCAACTGCGAACCATGAAATTGACCAACGCAATTAATCGGCGGTCGACGGTTGGTTATCTAGAACAATAAAAAGACACTTTTAGTGGGTCTTCTAAAACGTTTTCCTCAGAACTCTTAACTTCCGCTGCAAAAAACTACATATCGGTGCGCCAAATCAAATCTTTTAGTAGCAGTTTGTAAAGAAGAGTCCATTTTGAGCAGAGTCCTAGCCACTCAAAACTACTTTAAAGGCGCCAATCATTATCCGAGGATGTTGTTTGACAATGTTATTCTATGTTATTCTATTCAACGTCAAGAACTGTTCAGACTAAAAAATCACGAACCTTGAGAATACTAGGAAAACTTTGATGGAGGTTACCAGAAATCTAGGTTTCTGCCCGACAAACATTGTGGAGCGTACACTACACTGTCCGCTTAGGGTCAGAAAATACATGCGACCTTAGTCGACCTAGACTCTATTGGAAACTCCACTTTAGCAGTTGGTCGGCAGAAAGCGCTGCTGGAGATAATTCATGCAACCGAGAACGATTCAGCTGGAATATGGTAAGAAGGAAGTTTAACCGATATTATTAGGTCCATGTTACAACTGAACTTTACAAAAATTCCGTTACTACATCAGGAAATATCACTGCTGTACTTTTGGATAGGTATTTGTTTCCCATCGCATTAGGTTATATGTTATGCCTAACAGTAGGCCATATCCTCGACTTAAGTTGCTATGATGTATACCTGGAGAGAAAATACAAAAAAAGCGGGAGAGCAAGAAAACTTACTCAACGGCCCATTGCTGGTTTCACCTCAAACGTTAACGGAGCCCTTGTGAATGAAGTGCCAAAGCGTGGTGACAGCCGAGCTATAAATATAGTCTTCACGTCTCTGAGAACAGTTGTAGTTACGGTAGAATCTGATTTACTTTTTGTGCACTACACTGCACGCAGTAATCTGCTTATTGTTAATGCAGCTGCTGAATAAAAAGCAATTACGGTAGAATCTGATTTACTTTTTGTGCGCTACACTGCACGCAACAATCTGTTTATTGTTAATGCGGCTGCTGAATAAAAAGCAGACTTTACTGTTATCAGTTCAGACAGATTTTTTTACATTTTGCTTTGTATTTTAGTTGACTTTCGTCGAATGCAGGATGCTGATGAGCACGGATCATGAAACTACAAATGGATTGATACACTACACAGACGGGGTAAGTGGCTTTCCATGTTAACTCCATCCATTAACGCTCATCCCGAAAATTCAGGATTACTGAATTTACGAGCTTAAAAATTTCAAAAAGAGTTCCCTGTCTTGCATGGCCTACCCGGAAAGGCACAGCTAGAGAAGTACCAATCAGGCAAAGTACTGTCACACTGTGTTCGAGAGCCACAGGGTCATAAAACCTTTTGGGCGGGATGATGCAATCCTTAATGTAAGAGACACGGAAGCAAGGTTTAATTTATCTTAAGAGCGGCAGGGATGAATGTATGAACAAACATTCTACTCTTTCGGAAAGCAAGTGACACTAAAGAGTCTGTTCCCGGTTTAGATAGATGTCGGTCAAAGCAAATGGATTGCTTGTATTTAACTGGCTCGAAGACCGCGTAAGTAAAAACCCACAGGTGGGGATTTAGACGCGTGTTATGACCAAGTTACAGTCCTATTTCGAAAGGCTCAGTGACATAACGTACAGTTGCTCGTCGGAATTTGTTAGGTTATGTGTGCTGGAGTAACATTATCGGCAGCTTCCGCACATAGCATGCGTATTGTCTAACTTGCGGTCAACACGTTTGTAAATTCTGATCCACAGATTCCAGAAGTTTGGCCTATCAAAAAACATCTCTCAATGCTCACGGAATACAGGATTGCAGCACAAAGTGTGAAGCATGTTTATCTATTGTCTGCATAGCATTTGAACTTTACAAAAAGAGGCAATCACATAAGCATCCATCCGTCACCCTATCACTTTTATTGTTAGCTCAAACGACCTTGACCTATACATCTTTTATTCTAAACGAAACTCCAAATGTTGGCCGCCTTGAAAGCGACTACTTTCTCGGGAATAAAGGTCACATGTACTGGGAACGCTTAGTTTGGGTTTGAGAATACCAAATTTTTATCATTAAGTCATCACCAGTCGCCACAGCTGGAGGCGTTGGGAAAACGTGAAATAATTTAAAAAACAAAAGCAACCCAAATGGGTTTTTACTGGAATTTTTGGACAACGCTGATGATAGATTAACCGATGAACAATTATTTTTAAAAGTTTGAATGCTAGTTAACCGAACCACATTCAGTACCTGCTATTCGAACCATATTAAATCTAACTATAGAATTCCGTGGATAGTCCGAGTATTTCCCTTGGTTTTGGATACTTCAGGCTCTCCCGGCGACAGGAAAGTATCCTTCCGTAATGGACCGCCTTCAAGCTGAATCGGATATATCAAACTTTGTCCGAGCATTACCATCTGACACCAAAAATGCTCTGAGTAGACGGGATTCCCGAGAGTTTTACACTGTGTTTGCTCCGACCAATGATGCCTGGAACGACGCTGTAAAACGTCTTGGACCTGGTGAAGTAAGTAAAATCACGAAACATATTGGACAAATTCTCTTGTAAAACACAACAGATAAAAGCTGGATTTGCATACTGTCCGCTGATATGGCATTACTTCGAAAAACGGCGAAAACATTTCCAGAGCCCACAACCGATTTTGTCCTTTCTCTTTTTTGTAGTCGATGTCTCCTAATCTCCATTATGCTACGTGCTGTACAAGCGCGGCAATCGAACAGTCTTTATCAAATGCGTTGCTAGTGCTGTAGCAAGGAAAATAGTCTGACATCTTCAAAATTGTTACTACGGAACTCTTACGCGGCCATAAATCAAATAGTAAATTGGATAGCAGCTGTGTTTTACTTTGGCTCTAATTTTCAAATAAATATTTATCGCCATATAATTTATTGTTCAAATGCAAGGAAAGCCTGGTAAATTTTTGGCTTCCAAACCTAATTAGTAAGACTAATTGAGAATTACCCCAAAAATGGGCCGTTTGAAATTTCTCAACAACCTTATAAGGATTCGATAACTTGGAAATCGTTAGAAATAAAATCTGATGTTGTTTTTGTAAATCACATTGGTTTTAAGAACTTAATAAGTTGCACACTGTTATTTAAGCTGATCTTTCTTGAAGGCAAGTAAGTCTTTTGGTAGAACCAGTCAACAAAGTGAAAGCCGTCGGTGTTTGACTTTGAGACTCAGGACAAAGATAAAGCAAATTGGACAAGGTGGTTGCCTAATATAAGGGAAGTATGGGATTTGTATAACCTCTGTTTGGGGAAGCTATCTCCAAAGATTTATTGTATAATATGTTACTAGTGAAAGGAAGAACGCCTTCGCTGCGGAGCTATCTATTTGAGAACGCCAACTGAACAGTTACAGACTATTGAACAGGGAAGCAAAACTCTCATTTGCATCTCGTTTACAAAACTGAATATCCCCCTTCTCCTTGAACGCGTCTTCCTGAACTTTCTCTGGATATTCATTGACTGCTACTCAACTGCAAGCAAATGCTACAAAGAGACTGCACAAATTCCGTAACAGATCTCACTTTTCAAGAGACGCAAAGCGGATTTACGAGAAGACGTGCTACTCACATGCCTCATCAGTAGTATCCAACGTTACACTAGTATCGATCTAACTGCGTCGCTTGACAACGACCTAATCAGTCACAATGCAATTGCAAAGTCCGGTACTGTGGTGGCATAAACGATTCAAAAGAACACTGAGTCTGTTTCGATCATGTGACATGAAACGATTGACTCAGTCTCTCGAAGGCACCCTGGAGCAAAAATTACACTATCCAATATGATGAAACTTGGGTTTAACTTACAGCCAATTTTCTGTTTTTGAATTTTTAACCTGATAGGCAGTATTAGCTTTTTATTCATTCTTCCTTATTTTAACCATTGGATGTGTAATGACCTGATGAAAGAAAACATAAATGTTTGTCAATGTGTGTTTCTTTTGAAATTATGGAAATAACCAAGTTGTCAATGCTATTTTTCTTCCCTTTACGAGCGGAATGCTATTCATTCTGAGCAGGATACTATTTTAAATTTGTTCGTTTAAAGAAGTATACGATTTTGATAAACTAAGTAGTTACAATTTGTAAATTGACACGATAAAAATCAAATACCTATCTAATTATTCTTCGTTGAATTTAGTCTGTTGCTACTCTAGCCAACCACCACGTCCTTAATAAAATGATCTGTTCCGGAGCAATCATTCAAGAATCCAGTGATGTTGGGCCGACACAAGCTGCCGACTACATCAAACTAACTCTTACTTCTGATGGCAATCCAGCGGTTCTGGATGCGTGCAATCAACAGATTCCTTTCGTCAAGAAGGATCTTATGTCAAAAACTGGTGTGGTACACGTCATTGAACGGGCGGCAACCTCCCTTCTGTGTGAGTTTGTAGAGCACAAGCTTTACTCTAACAGGCGTTTTTCTCTCAGATCTGGATAAATTTGTCCTGTAACAGTAGCTGAGTTGTGTACTCATACGGTTGTTTGTTTGCTTGCATCAGGCCCGTACAATTGAATGTTCAACATGTCATCGCAAAACGCCGTCTTGATTCGAGAGCTCGGCTTCATTTTCAGTTCAGTGTGCGGAAAGCTCAAATATCACACTGTTGGAAGCCTGTTTAATTTAGCACCATGGCTACTGGTCTTTGTAAAGTAGTACCCATCCTCGAAATTTATATGATGGAATACATCAGTGGTCCTTATTGTTTGAATTGACACTACATGTGCCTCCGAGGCCATCATTACATTTAACTGCAAGCATAAAACGTTAGATAAAAGATAACGAAAGTTTGCTGGAGATGTCTAGGAAGAAATTAGTGCTTGTGGCCTTTTAAAACGGTCGTAACATACTCCTATAAATTAAAAAACTTAATGAGAAATTTAGGAAAGTTCAAAGGTTTATTTAGATCAAACTAAGTGTATTAGTTTTAAATGCTAGTCCTATAAGAATTTTCCAAGCATTTCCTTGCTGAGGCACTTTAAGACACCTCTCCTTATATCTAGTTTAGACGGCTAAAAGCAAAACGTTTTTTTCCAAACCAGACCCAGTCAAAAGTGTTCTTTATTACACTGAATGCGATTGAATACATTCGTTTCTGCTGATTAACCACCTTTATGACGGATAGCGCAGAATTTTAACTGGTTACTTGATAAAACAGAGTTGATCATCATACAATAAATAAAACCTACGGTAATTTGGGTTGAATGGTATCCACGTCTGATTTAATTGACTATGCGTACAGAACAGAGTGCTTTTTGAAACAGTGGTATGAACAACCTCAACATATATAACAGACCAGATCATCGAATAGCCGTAAGGAAAAACTGGGAAATTCTCGTAATTTTAAATTGGTATACTCACATAAATTTTTGACACACAGTTGTCATCGTGCCTTGCTGCGTGTTCTTTTCATAATTTTCTTTTTGCCTAATCTTTGCCCTACATCACGCAGCCCTCAGTCTCAGTGAAGCGATCAACTGCATTGCGCAGGGTCCGCAACACAAACTTTCACAATCTGCGCGCGAAATCAAAGACTGCGATTTGGTGAGAAATTCAAAAGCCAATGTGATTCTAATGCCAGACGAGGAGGCTTTTAAATGTACGTGTAAAACTATAGGTGGTCTGATTCAGAACGCTAAGCAATAACTGATGGTATACTTTGAGTCGCTTATTATGGTCTATCCATTAGTTGAGTAACAACACTGGTATAAAATCGCCAGGGAAGGGTGTGGTCGTGCGTCAGCTATACAGAAAACAAATCAAACTTTCAAAACCATATTGTAAGCCTTTTTAGTACCGGAAAACGCTGACTTACATATACTGGAATTTATTCTTCTTACTGGCTCGAAGGTTGAATGCCCCAGTTTGGGGCACTTAGCCTTCTCTGATATAAAAAATAGGTTGAAGGCGTGCACACCAACTCAGCAATAAAGATTCTGGAAATCAACCTTGTCTTGTTGTGATTAATAATATGTGGTGCTTGATAAACAGCGATAAGTGCAGTTTTAATGACTCAACGTTTGGATCACCGTGGATGATCTTCGTCAGCAGCAAAGGGATTAGAATCACAAAGGAAAAAAGAAACAAGGGCTGACTGGTATCGGTGTGCGGTCAACTTTCAATAAGCTGCCCAACCGCCTGCTGCTGTCTGCTGTGTAAATACCACTGAAATCCCGGAGCAAATTATGTATGCACACTTAGTTTGATCAATTGGCTGGATGGGGTAGGTAGGGTGTACCACTTGCCTGTCAAACACGTTGCCTAACTTGAACTTTGTGCATAGTTGAACTGTGATAAAACCGCACGAATTCACTCAGCAGTTTGTGTGCAAAAAGTCATCTGAACTGTTGACAGGATGGTACTGTCTCCTGGGTCTCTCCTGTGTCCGCCAAACATCAGGCGAACAAGGATGGTCGTCTTGCTGGAAGCCGAAATTGTCATCAGTCAGAAATTGTCGAAAAATTTATGCACACTAGCGTAATTGTTACTGTCTCTTTATTCCAAATTTATTGCAAGTGCATTTAGTAAATAAATTGACATCGTAAACAAATGTTTCAGTTGTCAAGTAAAAAGATATTATGAAACAACTGGAAATCGCCATTCGGAGGCAGCAGTTTACCGACTGAATAACCAAATTTTTGGACCAGTAATTTTATTGCACTCGGTAAAAACAGTCGAACGGATGCTGTAGCTTAGGTATCATGAAGTGCTATATTAGGCACTGGTCTCTGGAGGTTTTTATCAGTTAACTTTGTCATCCATTTGTTATTCTATTCAAGGGCTAACCTTGAAAAGAAATCGACTTGAAGAGGCAAAACGAATGCTATCTGACAGGAAGTACAAGTGTCAAGTATACGCCCACCACATGCTTACGGACAAACTGATGAAACAACCATCTAAATTCAACGGCTTTGGACAAGAATATCGATTTAAGACCGACTACAGAGCCCCCAATGGAGAACATCCACCCGTTTTCAGCCATTATATCACAGGGCGAGATGGACGAAGGGTAAGAGGAGATCAAACGTACAGTCACCAACTTTTTATTAGGAGCACCTCAACAAAAGAGAAAAATAATGGTGTGTCCACTCAGATTGTAATATGTACTCGAAGCTGCTTCAGAAATTTAACCAGACTCTCACTTACCGGTATGCAAAATATGGAACTCTGCCTTCTATGGAACATACATATTGCCATACGGTACCTTACAAAAATGCCTAACAATACGGCCCCTTTATAAAATTTGGTTGAGACACGTTTGCGACCACGGTAAGAAATGAAAAACTCCCCTGCGTTATCATACTTCCGGCTTAATATATTCGAGGGCAATCAAAGATGAATTCATATAAAAAGAGGAATAATTCTGAAACCTAAACTGTGAGTGGCTTGCAACGAGAGTGAAATCTGTCGGGGCGCATTCAGGGGCCACTAGAAGAAGGAGCTCCATCCGAACTGGGACTTTTGTTAATAAAACGAAATTACTGATATAATTAGCTGAGCAAGGTTTTCATCAATGATTTTTAGTCGCTTACCGGCTTGCAAGCTGCTTCACATGTGGTCCGCTAATGTCCCATAAATAAGCAACGTCGTTTCAGATGCTTTTCACCAATTCCAATGTTAACGCAGGTTTAATTCTCCAAAAGATTGATAAGATAAGTTTTACAGTGGTAAAACTTGTACAAAGCGCAAAAATAAACAAAGTAAGTTTAGGAAGACGTGTCTGGGAGCGGAAGCCAATCAAGCAATTTCCGTTTTCAGTTGAGACTTCGTCCTGTCAGAGAGGCTTATCTCCTGTTTCCCAGAGTGATTTGCCGAATGAACCCATAGTGACACTTATCCACGGCATATTGATACATCTGAGCTCAGCTCATCAACTTCCACGTATCCAACGCACTGTTCAACATTCTAAGAATGTGGTCTTCGTTAGTGACTCTTTTGAGCACGGCTATGCAGACCCTAATAGTAACCAAAAATGCAGACTGCTTTAACATTAAAGGTCGAAACAAATTGTAAGTCTCAAACTGAAAGAAAACTAAGAAAATTCCGAGTGGCCTACTTGCACTTCTCTCTTAAGGTTTTCGTTGCAAGAGTTCAATACCCATAGAACATCATTTTTGTAAAAGTTTTTTTTGACAATTTTTTTGGACGTATTCATTCTCCAACTCATCACTTTGGCAGATTTTGTTTGGTTAAAATAAAACAAATGGTTGAACGATGTGTTCTCACACCTTGCGCAGTATTTACTTTCCAGACAGCTATGAAAACGTGCGGGCAATATTTTTGTACCTCTAGCGCTGTCTTACTAAGAAAGTACATTAAGGATCTTGTGCGGTAGTAATCATACTTATTTATAAGAAAAATCAATAAGAAAAAACTTTATCTCCAAATTACATCAGACGACACTTCTATTCATGTCTTCTATGGCAGTTAATTATTTGAAACTGGAAATCCGCGTTGTAAGAAAAAAACTAGTTATTGTGGTAGGAGCATTTCGAAAGCTGATTGTGTAGCTACGCTACATTTTGCTCATTGGGTCCCAAGTACATGTCGTTTGGTTGAATTGTTTCCAAAATATAGTTAGATGGCCCAAAGGTTTGGAAAGCAAAGATGAACTGCTTCAAAAAATGACCTGGAACTCGGACAATATTTATCACTTCTGAAACCTCTACTCAGATCCAAACGGTTCAGCGTAAGCGTAAGCGCTCTCAATAGGAGAGACCAATATTGCCTAGTTTTACGTCAGGTCAACTGAAGCAGTTCAGCAGCATATTGAATTAACAACGGACTTTTGACAGTGTTCACTAGGCTCTCTCTAGCAGTCTTTGCTCGATTCTTTTATATTGCTTGGGATACAAACTAGTCAATATACTGAAACTAAATGTATTTTTCAGACTAACCAATTCCGTTTGCTTCCTGTCTTACACAGCGCACCGCTACTACACCCGTACGTAGTTTAATGTGACTAATAATGTACTTTGAACCTCTGGATTACTGCTCATATTTCGTAGTCCATCTGCAGAACGGCGCCTCACAGACACACGCAATGACTATAGAAACACGAACAAGTAAACTTGGCTTTGATAAGCCATCTGGGCCCAAACGATTTCTATTTTCAACGATCATTCAATGATCGTTAATGCGTTAATGCCGATAACCGCCAAACGTAGCGAAGCGCGTACTTCAAAACTAATGTGGTTAACTTGCAAAGCTATAATTCGTCTTCAACATAGTTGGTAGTAACAGCACCACTACTACTTGCATTTTACTTAAGAGTTGTAAAACTTCAACACGTTCTACTTGAATTATCAGCTTACTGACAGATGCAACACGGTGAGCCGTTTTTGGTTATCTTTGTTTGAATTCAAATATTGATGAGTGTTTGTACCATCATTCACTGAGTCTCAATGAACCCACTAATGGCCTTAATTGAATTATAATTTAAGGGTTGAGAAATAATATACAACCGAGTAATGAATAAACCTGCGAGTTAAGTTATGTATTAGAATACTAGATGGTTGGAGGCCCCACCTACCGCAGGGCGTTTAATACGGATAAATAAACAGCAAGGTTAGTAATTTTCGTTCGCTGCTCTCAAAAGGATGGGGCATACTTCTGGATTGTGAATTACAGTAGTCTAACTCAATGTCCAGACATTCTGTTTTCGCTTTTATCCCAAGTATGATTTTTGTCACGTTAGCTTCCGGAATCTATTAACTTTCTTGCACTTATACAAAAAATGTTCTTCCTGGCTTCCAAGTGTGGTTAGTAGAACAAAATCTGAGCCTAACTGAATTAGGACAACTGATTCGCGTAGAGTTCAGTGTGTTTCTGCATGTAGACTATGTACTATAAATTTTGCAAAACATTTTTTTAAGTACGATACATATCCACATGAAATGACCTTGTTCTCCTGTTTCCAAAATCTCCACATTTAGCTAAGTTTCAATGCAGCACAAACAAAAAACAGGAAACCAATGATCTTCCGAGATGGTGTCATATATCCTGTGCAAAAAATAAATTTCTCTCCAGATAAAAACATGATAAAAGTTATCGAAAATGAACCAAACATGACGTAAGTTTATTATTATCCTAAACTTTATCTTTATTTACGTGAAGGAGAATAGCTGAAAAAATTAGGTCGACGGGTTTGCAACAAGAATTTGTCAAGATGGAAGGCAAGACATTGTTTTTGGCGCCAATCGACATGGGATGGAAAACCCGGGATTTGGAGAATAGATACACAATTGACCAAACCAGAAAAGTGAGTCAATTCTATCAGTTGGGTAGCCAATTGTAATTACCAATCAAGTAAGTAGAGAACAAAGAGACACTGAAAACTTCTCTGATATTTCATGTCGTTATTGCCAGCAGTACACTCTTCATTGCGCTAAACTGCCTCCAAGTATTTCATCACATGTGCTTGAGATGAAAAAAATATTTTGCAGTAAAACTTTCCCGGAATGATCTACCTCACGTTAAATCAGAGGACTGCAACAAACAGAAAATCGTGACTAGATAACTTTTTGCTTAACAGGAGTTTAATGGTTGACCTCTCGCAAAAACAAAGAGATTCGCTAGTAAATGACCGTAGGTTGCCCGCTTGAGTAGTTGAACGGTGGTTTGTTCGCTGATCTGGGCAGTTAGGTTGCAAACTTTCAATCGTGAATCAAAATTATACCATTTCTGTGTTGTTAATGACGTATCTCATCGCTTTGCCTCAAAACAACTTACCTAAGGCTTTACTTCGAGTTGCGGTGAAACGACTGAAACCAAATATCCGGGATAAACGAACAAGCCAGAGGCCATAAAAGAAATATGCCAAGAAAGTAGCTAAATTCGGGACATTTGTGTCCAGGATTCATTCAAAGAAATTAACAAAAATCTCGTAATCACAAGTAAAAGTAACTCCAGGCTTAAGTGTAGATAGCTTGCGTAAAAGCGCGGATTGTGATTACTGCAACACATTACGGTTAGTCAACGAAACTGCAAAAACTAGCCAAATGTAAACCAGCTGCATTATAAATTTATTTGCCGCCTACTTGTTTCATAAAGCGAGGTCAACCGTCACGGATCCTTGTGAACAGTTATCAGTAAGTTGCGTCACACATAAAGCTGTCGAACAGTGTGCCGTACTAAAAATGCTGCTCAACGGCAAATTTAGAGACATTGGCTCTTTCTCCTACGTCATACAGATGCCCTCAGGTAATTCCCAAGCCGTCGTGGGACAATTTTCACATAATAACCAGTCTATTCGGATGGAAGCAACTGTAGAAGGAGGTTTTGACTTAAATTGCGACTGAATTCTACAAAAGCCAACCAACAGAGTTTAAATAAGAACCAGAGACGAACCACTGACAGCTCAATAGAGTCAAAAAGTTTCAGAAAGAGATGCAACGCTTCCAGCTGGTGATCGGGGACATTCATTCAAGCTTGCAAGCCTGTGGGCCGATGTGTTCAGGATACCAATGCAATGACGTCGCATTTTAACAACATATTGTGAACGTAAACAACTAGGTGGATAATAATCATCCTACAGACGTACTTGCTTTGCCCCTTTGTTTTCTGGTAATCACATCAGGTAATCACATCACATCGCCGTCGATCAACAGCTGAATCAAAGTAGTTTATCCACGCCTGTGTTTGTATACCTTTTGGTGTCCATCGCTGCGTTACTTCCAGTTGATCTCATGCGTGGGACTTCGTCTGCGAGGTTTGTCTCAATATTATCCTCATAACCAGAGGCCCAAACTGCAGAAAAAACTCTTGCTTCTTAAGGTATCGTTTATTCCAGTGTTGGTAAAAGTACAATTCAGGAAGAAACGCAAACGCCCGTTTAGATAGCCAAGGACAGATGTACTGAGGGAAGGAAACATTATGATCATCAAATTGGACACCGTAAAGGCGTGGGGAGAATAAAACTCAAAAAAGAATCTTTCCGCCACTTTACCTTCAATCAGTTCAAAGGAAGACAAATGGTGTGCACTGAAGAACAACTGCGGGTTAGAAAAATCTCAGCTCTATTATTATAGGACTGAAGATCGTAATTTTGTAAGCTTTTGAAAGAGTACAGGTCAACAGAATGTATAAGAATGAATGGAAAAATTAAAAATAGACATATATAAGAAACTTATGACCGTTTTCATGCCAGGCGAACTGTGAGTTACGGCGCAGTTTTTAGAAAAAGACGTTGGCGTTGGTTTTACAGCCCAAACGACTGCCTCTAATGCAGCGAAATGCCATTAGGTGATGCGAATGAAATGCCCGCGGACTGTGTAAATAAATCCAGAGAAGGTTAAACTATCTATCACTGTGTTGGGTTCAGACAACACCGGCGTACTGTTTAAACGGGAAAGTTACAAGTATTATTGAAGTTTTTGAAGGATTTCTTTAATAATACCTCTGATAGCTACTGAAGTCATCAGGTTTCGGGAAGAAACACGGCCGAAAAACATCAAATTACCAAAAAGTAAAAGTCTCTGAGCGACTGTCTGAAGAGTCCGAAAATTGTTGTATCACTTCACTTTCCCTGATGCTACCGGGTTAACAGTCAGAAGACAAGAAGGCGGCCAGAAAAAACCGTATATTAATGCAATTACAGCCTTCTATTTATGTGATTCACTTATGACCGTATTTTAGGGTCGATTTGCTCTCAACCAACCAGTGTGTCGCCTGCACGTCCACACCGGTTCTCGAGCGGCTGTTCCTTTGTCTCAGCTGGTCATAGATGACCGTCTGTGCGCTTGTGTACGGAGTTCACATGTCGCCTTGGCCATCGGGTGGGCGTGACATGCGTGTGTCCCTATTTGACCTTTCTCCGGCACGATTAAATGGGACGTGATTCTGACGCGTGGGTATACTTGCACGGCACTGTTTCACCACATGGTTGTTCTGCTGCGCAATAGGCCGATGCGCAGCGGTATTAAAAATCCCTTTTTTACACTATGCTCTTGGTATACTATACTTGATATAGATGTATTACTTGTCATTGATTATATCCAGGAGACTTCTGACAAAAGGACACACCGTACATAATGCCACTTTATTTACCTCTATGAGTGTACATTAGTGAGCAGTTTTTGACAATGGTTTGATGAGTTTCGCATGAATGACTTGGTCAGAAGGTTAATTCTTGATAATATTTCTCTTGGATTTTTATCCAGTTGCTTCAGTTGCACACAATTCCACATGCATTATTTGGCGGTGAGGATGGGTTTCTGCGACGAGCGTCTGTTCTGACGGTGGACACATTGCTTCCAGAGAGGGGTGGAGGTTACGTGAAACTGACCATAAAAGTTCAACCCGATGGAAATACTCTAATTGGGCATCCGGAAATCTCAGAAGACTTATGGGTACGTTCAACGAAATAAGGCCCAATTGCGTCCAAATGAAATACAAGCTCGTCCCTTTCATGCCACAGCTATTGGATCCATACCGAATCTGGTTGGGCACAGCAAAGTTTGACCTAAAACTAACCCTTACTGCAAAGCGTAGCGTTCATCTCTAAAGGTCTCCCTTTTAACTGAACGCTTACTATTGATAGTAGGCGACTCCCCTCACCTGTGACTCTGTAGCGTCAAAATATGGGCGAAGTATTTTTAACGTTCCTAAACATTGAGTCAAATTCTTCCTGTGTATAAGAAAAAAATCGCAAACCAGTCAGAGATTAGTTGAATAGACAGAAGTGATGTAGTTTCAACAGCTTTACAAGATGTATCCCACAATTCCAGCCTTGGTGGAGTCCGGATTCGCGGTTCCAGTACCACGCTTAGAATAAATGTGGACGTTTACACAAATGTCTTTGAAGTGAGAACACACCGTTTTCAGGTATTTTTCTTACAAAGCTCTATTACTAGAACATTGTGTTTCCACAACCGCTGAATATTTTGTTTACGGTTTTCACTGAAGGCCTTTTTCTCTTGCAGAATGCTGTTTTTTGTCATATCCAATCGCTGTCTGTAAAATTCTATCAAAACCTTATTTTGCCCGGAAAGAGAATTTTTCGACATTTCGTCAATGCTGGACCCCCAATTGATCGTTCGAGTAGTGGCCAGCTGCAGAATCTGGGTTTTTAAGCGAGTATCTGAGGACACATTACTCTTGCTGAGAATATCGGTCGAAATTTGGCCCGGACAGTGTAAAAAGGAGGGAGCGCCGTGTGATGTATAGCATGAAATTTTTCAAAATCAAAACAGCGTAGTGAAATAAGATGTTCTAGTCTGACGTTTCGATCACCGTGGACAAACTTTTTAAAAGATTTATAAAATAAACTCTATCATAGAATTCCTTAAAAAAGGGTTATCTACGTCAATCGGAACGTCGGATTACCACATCGTATTCCACTGCTCTGTTTTTTGGCTTTGAAAAATTCCAACTTAACCTTGCATTGGTAATTGTTGATCTAATGCCAATCAACACCAGAACACGCTAACTTGATCTGTGCATTCGTATAACGAGCAAAGCCACATCCCAAGTGCAAGCCATTTGGCCAGTCATGGCTGAACAACATATTATTCAAGTTTCCGGCTAAAAAGATACACTTTCACATCTCACCATAGAACTATAATGTGCGGCGTTTTGGTGCCTACTAACACCTCGATGGTTCATTTCAGTCTTTCATTTCTGGCTGAAACCATATATAGATGGAATACTTCATAAGGTTACCCAACATCATCCTAATACTTACGTTTGTAAGGCATTTGCGACATATCCAATGCTCACGGTAGTCCATTTCTGTAAGATTCTACTTGGTATTTGTTTTGTGAGTCTTTTTCTTTGGGAAGAACATCGTTATCTTTCGAGCGTTTTTTTTTCGGACAAGCTTGCTGTTACTTGATTCCGACGACCATTGTCGTCTGTTCCACGCTGGTATAACAAAAACAGCAGATGCTCAACTATGTTCAACCGGCATGTAGCGCACGAAGCATTTCCAAACCCCATTTGATTAGTGTGTTTCTGACCACGTAATATAGGTTTTAGGTTTTACTTGCCAATCCATACACATTGCTGACCCAAGGTGACATGCGATATTCGCAGCCAATGAGGCTGAAAAGGATTTTTCTGTTTGCTTTCCGTACGTCTGAAGCATGTTCTGTCTGCGTCTTTATCCCCTGTTTCATGAGAATTACACTGAAATGTTAATAATATCAAAACATTCTCCGTTACGTAATGAACTAACCTTCTTCACTGTTACAGGCAATGGTTCTCAAATGGAACAAAGTTGGAACCGATGGCGTCATCTGGGTCATTGACTGGCCAATTAAATGCCCCTATCTAGCATGTTGATTGTTCCCACTCAAATGTCTCGAGTAATGCATTCAAATATCCTTATACTTGATTTTACACTCCACATAAATAATTGCACACCACTGCTGCCTATAATAGTTCTCCGAATGAATAAATGATTATATCAAATCTCCCAGAATTCAGTGATCGATTTTCAAATGTCCGTCAACTTGGGGTCGGTCCACGAAAGCTTATTTTTCTAGGGCTTTGCAAAGGGACTGCTCCACCTTGCAAGCTTAAAACGTCGTTGCCAGAAGACGTCCACAGCTCTGGCAGCACCCTATTTTATGTATAGTGCGATAGCTTCCATTTGGTTTGAAGTGTTTTGCGCTGTAACTTGTCCCTCAAGAGCGCAGATTCATAACACTTCTTTCCTACGTCCTAATGTCATCTAGTTTTAGAAGCCCACCGAAACTCACTCCACGGGTCATCAATTATCAGGAATCTAAAGTACTTGTGAAGAAACCCAGCCCCAATTATCACGATTATAGCAAAAAGAACCGACAGTGATGCTTTTCGAACCAGCCAAGCGAGAATTTCGAACGCAAATCCCTAAAGCCACATGCATTTTTGTTTATCCTACTTGCTGGCAGTCATTTTGTAGACAATTTCGCATTTTTTCGAGTGCATTGGACAACCTTATTCAGATGAAGCTTCTTACTTCGGTCGCAAAAAATAAAGAAATAGCATAATTTATGGACCTCGTGTATGCCAACTATGCTACTACGAAGAAGTACCGTGAAGTATCTGTGCCACCAAACAAGTACGCATATCACCAATACTGCTCGAAATTGAAACTTTGCCAGAACCGCTTGATAATAATACCGTTACATTTGTGATGAAGTTAACAGAAACTGCTGTTCGTAGGTCTCAGGGGAGACCAAGTTACATCTGAAGGGCTGTCTGATGGGTAATTGCGCAGTATGACAGAAAAAGTCCTATGGATTTAAGAAACATCACTCAGCAATTGTCTCATTGATTTTACCGTACGAAAGCACAATTCGGACAAACGAAGAGTGCAATTCCTTCGGAATAAAGTTCGTGAAAGATTCCCTTCCAAGAACTGGCAGATTGCCGCCTTATTCTTCCTGAAATTGGGCCCTCTAAACCCAGGTTACCTGTCCATCCGAGACAGATGACAAAACAGCGAGTGGTGATAACTGGTTGACAAAAGATCTCACTGGCCAACATCATGGGAAATCTCATCTGTTGCTCTTTCCGGTGGAAATACTAACAATATGTGCGAAAATATTCGGAATTTTCTTCCAAGCTATTACTTAACGTTTGGAGGTGTAACTTGAACATCTGCGATACAGACTCTAAACGTGTTTGGGTTGCCCCACCTACAAGTTGTAATGTTCCTATTTTAAACTGCTGAACCCGAGGGCTACAACACATTGAGGGCACGCGTACAGCTTTTTGGACCGTTCTTTGTTCAACACATGTTCCGTCTATGAACCATTCTGCAAGTATAATACCCATAACTTAGGCCACCAGAATATCAGTTACTAATGTACTTGCGCCAGTTGAGCTACTGTCGGACTACCTACCCCTAAAGCTGTGCGTTTTGCATCGATTATAGCACGTTCTACACTACTGCTGTATCCAACCTAAATTTCGAGTTTTATTTGCCCCGATTAACGCCAAACTTTATTGTATATGCAGTGATCAATAAACGAACCAATCCAATTAAAGTCCAAAACTGTGTCATATTCAATCACTCTTCCACTCTACCTAAGCAAACGTAAATAAGAAGTACAAATCAAACTGTGTGCTTTCCATAAGTGTCATGCACGGAGGGTTGGAGCACCGTAAATCAGAAAACCGATGTATGATTGTGACTAGACTGGTCTACTGAAGAAAACCGAGCTATGAAAGAAGCCCAGATAGTGATTTAGATTGCGGTTTTGACAGTCTGGTACGTTCACAGACTGTTATGAAACTGGGTGACTGACTTGCATCGAGCGCTACCAGAGGTCTGTAAAGTGCCAGAAGGGCTTGCTCAAATCCCATTCTGTGCTACGTAAGTTGAAGTTCTAGAAGCTGCCGAAAAGGATCACACAGCGGTACATTCACTCATGACGACCATAACTTTTGTGCGTTTCGTTCCAAGATGAATTTGTTAGACAGCAAGTGCGGTAAAACACGTATTGTTCCTGAACTCCAGCTGCCAGCTCGTCGTCAGTTAGTGGGTAATTACCGCGTCGAGTTGCTCTATTTTGCTCTATCTTTCTAATGTAAGAATGACCTGCTGGTGAGTGAGTGCACCCAGTTCATAGGAGCCTGGTGTCCGAGTTCTTCACCGTGTTCTCACGCACTTATAAAAGCGCCAAAAATAAACGGCTTTTTGAATGATTACCTGTTACAACTTCCTTCACAGAGCAGCCAATAGGATAATTCTAAGTCTGGAATTGCTTGTGCGCAAACAACTAATTGTCGATATCATTTACCAAGTTTCTTTCTTCTTGGAGACATTTCTAGCAAAACGAGAAAATTGGATCCATCTGTTTTGCCGTCTTTAGGGAAGGAAAATCTCTTCGGATTTCAGAAACAGGTTTATTAATTTCTTTGTCAGCGCCGATATAGCTGTTCTTTAGAATGAAAAAATAATTGTCATCTGATATGAGCAGATTAGACATATTTCACTCACGTAGAAATGTTTTGGCTGAGGAATGCCTCTGACCGAACAACTGATACAAACTCAGATCACGTCCATGTAGATTTAGAACGCCGTAAAACCAGTACAAAGTTTTTAACTTTAACTTTCATCTCAGCTTGGAAAGCTGTTTACAAGCTTGTCTGGACAAACAGGGTCCTTTAGGACGATGCACAGTAACTGTATCGAAAACTTAAGTGAAGCCGCACCGTAGTCCTTAGATCTATAGCAACATCGTTTTTAGGCGGAATCTCCTTTTGCATTATGTGCAGATGCTTTTAACGCACTCCACGTTTCGCAATACGCATAGGTGAGTAAGCAAGCATCATCAAGCAATCAGATAAGCAATTGCATAATCGTACACATGTACCTTTTTTATCGCTTTATTACCATACTATTGACAGACCTAACACTTGTTGGTAAGCTAAAGTTACAAATTCCGAGGGTCATTATATCGGTTTGAGTTCGTGTCGAACTATTCCCAAGTATCAATATGATAATCGGGGTGCAGTGAGCTATTTCGCTTTTCTTGTACTGAAAAACAGCGAGATTTCTACCATGCAGATAACTCGTTTGCGTAGTTGACAGATCCCAGTTTTAGTATGCGCGCAGGACACCATATATCGCGAGGGCAGAAAGCAAATCAAAGACGATCAAAGGACAAAAGATTGAACATTTGCGTAGCAGTACCGGCTTACATTGTTTTGGCATTGCCTTCAGGGCAACTGTGGGCCAGCATCTGGCTCTCACATGCTTGTCAACGGATCTCATTCCTTCGAATCTATATTTTCATTAAAAGTCTTCGTGTGGCACCATATGTGACCACGCTCCAGCTGACCATGCTAAGCCAAATATGTAGAAACATCCACTGAACCAAGCACTGTTGATCGATGTCAGACCGCAGCCAGCAAAGATAAGAAATATTTCTGAACAACAGCGGTGGATATTCTTCGAATTTAAAATGATTGAGTTACCTAAGAAGACAGTACCCGATGAAGCCGGACAGACGTCGCATTATAAGCCCATCTGTGGATTGTGTGCAAGGGAAGTTTCCGTTTATTAGGCACCGCATTAGTGGGAACCCACTGGAAGTTAGCAACAAAATGATTGTATGCTTATCTCGGGTATATCAGCCATATATGTAATGTGGTGGTGAAATCATACGGAGAACTGGTTTTAAGGAAAATCGGTTTTCATAGGGTTGTTTTTTGTAACTGTTGGAATGTACGCGATTGCCACTTGATCGTTGTGCTTTTAATTAGGAAGGCGCTACAGCAATTCATTTCGACATCGTACAAAAGCATCTTAAGTCTTCGAATAAATAAGGGCCTTATGGAACTTTGAGTTCCTTTGCTAATATGATCGTTTTATACCGTTTTGAAGGTACTTTTGAGATGTGCTTTGCTGAAGTTATCTGAAAACAAGTTCCACAGATCTCCTGCTAAACTAATTCGGTGGAGTTTTCTGTCTTGATCGGAAAACCCACGTAATGCCAACCGGTTTTGCTAACATAAAAATAACGCACTCCAGCATCCGTCCGTTTCCGATTATCATGCAGAGAAAATAGGTAGAACAAACAAATCTATTGTTGTATGCATTTTCGTTATCAAGAGCTTGTGGAAGCGCCTTTATTGTGGTCGGTTTGCCATAAGACTTCGTGAATTACCGTCACCACAGCTAAACGGTTGGATGGCATAGCTTAGAAGTCCAACTTCATTTATTCAGACGGAGTCTTTCCGCACCGTAAAAGGGTGTCAGTGTTCACCTCGGTGTGCCATCTAGGTGCAAACCATAAACAACAAAAAGTTATTTGGCGGAAACACATATGCGTTAAGTTTTTCTGTTTTGTGTGGACTGTTTTATGTCCCTTGAGTCCACCACACTTGCATGACACGTTGGAACGTGTACTTCAGACAGAAGCAATCTGATGTGGTCCACCGATTCGTCTACCCATACGGGTATAAACGTAGCTTCAGTATCTGGTCCATCGAGATAATCATACCGTCAATCTGAGTTTCAACAATTTGAGATACCATTTTTAGAACGGAACCAATTGCTGGGAGGAGGGATAATGCTGATACGCAAACAGCTTCCCACGTAAGTTCAAGCGAAGCTCGTAAGGAACTATTTAGCCACTTGAACACTGATAAGTGGTGCAATATGGTATCAGTCGTGTTTTCTTTCAGTGTCCAGCGTGGCTTGTTCGGCCTACTGTCTTTTGGAACTTATTACATATCGAGTATGTTGTTACCAAAACGCAACTCATTTTTGCCTTGTACTTCGGTCTGATGCATCACTTTTTGGACTTACAAATAGTTCATTCTAAATATGTCTCTCAGTACCTTTCGAAGGAAATGTGATAGCATGTTCTAACTGCGAACGCGGGAAGAAGGGGTTAGATAAAATTTCTACTAACTCAGCGATTGACATTCCTCAAGACGAGTGTTCAGATCAAGCGGCTGGCATTGGAAGAGCGGCACGGGCAGGGTATCGGGTTTGGAGTCCAGATGACTTCAACGTAAACGCAATGATATGATGAAGCTGAGATTATGAGGAAGTCATGCGATATAAAACGCAGGGAATGCGCCTAGCTGCTGAGTACGGAGAGGGAGCGTGCACACGCAAGGCAGCTAATTATTTGCCTTGTCTCCTAAGCCCGAAGATAAACTACCTGACCACAGGAGTGATGAACTCCGAAGAAACCAGAGAGAGAAATGGGCAGTACACTACTCCTCACCACATCATTCCCGCACTATCAGACATCACAGCTCTTGTTGGTTTGAAAAACAAACTTGAAACTGTGTATACGCAATGCATTACTCATAAGGTTGCTGAAAATTCTTCGACAGCCCAAGATCGGTTTCGCCCTTCTTGGCGCTTATCAGGTAGGCGCAGTCCCCGACATCCCGAATATCGTAGCAACTGAAACATGAAGCGGTCTGGTGCAACATATTCAGTTACCTGGAAACAGCCCAAACGAGAGATTCAGCTGGGTTCTAGGTGAGTCGCTCGCGAAACCAAATTTGTTTGCAAATGAGTGTATTTCGCTAAACTTGAAACTGGTTTTCACCTGGTCGGATGTACGGTCGCTAAGGTATTCGAATGCATGTTGCTTGAAACAAAAAAGGTACTTTGATGAGATATGTATTTGTGGATTTCACAATAAAACAAGAGGGTACACGGAAAAAGTTGCAAGGTTTGACTCTAGGATGCGCTTGTCAAACTGGATATCAAAAATTGCAGCCGTTCATATTTGTATGTGATAACGCTGCCTGTTCCTCCGAGATTGAAGGTGTGACTCTGAGAAAACTAGTTACAGAAACCAGATTATTGCTGTTCGCGCCGTACTTTCCTGTGCTGAGTTAGATAGAAAGGCGCATGGAGTAATTTTGCTGTCCCGCGGGGTCCTGCATGAACTTCGGGCAGACTCAAAATTCTTGGCTTGCTTCGACCGCTCTCTCTTGAGGGTTGTTTTATTTGCAACAAGCCAGGATGATTTCAAGAGGTGACCAGGTATGCAAAGCTTTCTTATTGTTAAGTCATCTAATGTAACCTGTTTTACTGGTATATATACATGTATAAATTTTATGTGGTGAGTAGTTTAAATAAATCGTTTATTCTGCAAGGAAAGCCAGTCCATGCTGAAAGGTCAAAAAGCACTGCACAGCTGGTCCACCTAATTTGGAATCATCAACTGTATGCTTTTCACGAAAATCCTGGAAGTTTGAAATCCGCTGTACAGCTTTCTAGCATAGATTAGCCTCATTTAATGGATGAAAGCTCAATTGAAAATACTTGTCATACGCTAAATATTATATATATAATCTACTAATATATAATAATTATATCAATAAAAACGTGAAACCTAAGCTGAAAAAAAAACAGGAACGCCGGGCCTATTAACTGGAGTGAAAAAGTTGTGAACTTCCTTTATTGGGTCTACTTATGCAACTGGAGTGAAAAAGTTGTGAACTTCCTTTATCGCGTCTACTTATGCAATTTTGTGATTCTCTAAGGACAATGAATTTTTAGCAGTTGTAAATGTACAATGTGGCTCGTACCTTCGCTTTGCAGTTGCAACGGAAACTCCGAATACGAAGAGGGATGGTCGCCAGGTTTTCTGAACTTAGGTATACTCTAAACCATTTGATCTCTGTTTCTGAATAAACAAGTTTTGAGCTGTCAACGAACAGATACTTCCGGCGACTACGGTAAAAACTGAAATCCGGGTTCTGCAGCTTGATTTCTGATTTCTGATAGTTTTGCCTCAGTTAGCAACAGTGAAATCTGATTCACAACGGGCTTTTCTTGACCTCCTGCCAAAAGAAAATTAAAATTCACTATGTCGTTTGCCCATGGATCAAGATCATTGAGCCAGATGATGTTAATCATCAATGGAGTGTTGATTGGGGTTTTCTTGGTTTGCTCTGCACCACTTCTTCGTAATCGTGGACAAAGGCAGCACAATTCCAATTCTCTATGAGACCAGGCGGGATCGAATGGTTACCAACTTGTGCACCCATCAGAATGTATCAGTCGACAGGTACAGGACAAACTCACTGCTCCGCTAAAACAGTGATGTGCTCAGTCAGCGAGATCTGTCATGCTAGCTCTATAGGTGGACATGAACTTATGAGGCGCGCATATCGAATGATCAAATGCCCGCGTTTTAGGACAAACGCAACCTAACTGAGATAATAGAAGCCAGTGTGAGGGGAGCGGTGCATCGTTTTGCGGTCTCTGTTGACAGCACAGTCGACCGTTTACCTTAAATTCCCGGGACGATATAGCACCTAAGTGGTGCAGGCGACCTGTATCATTTTCACGCACTAGGGGAGGAACATTTTGGGCTGCAAACTAATAGGAACTCAGCTTGGTTTCTCAAACGGAAAAAAGGAAACGTTACCTTGAAATTTACTTGTGATTACTCCTCAATCAACAGTTGCTGTAGTGGTGTCAGTCGGTAGAAACCTGCTTCCTGAGAATTTGGACATCACACATTACAAATAAGACAGCCTCCGCTGGGTCACTTCCCAGCGTTTTTATCTATCAAAATCCTTGAGCTCCTGTGCTTCACTAGGCAATTACTGATACATTCTTTTGGGTCCTTCTACGTAACAGTCCAATAATATAGAGTAGGATTTGGACGAAGTTCCTAACGTTTTCATCAGAACTGACACTTCACTGAGCAGCTTTCGAGGCCCACATTCAGTGATACTGAGTCCTAAACCATGAGGTGTAATCCACAACCAGCCACAAAAATAATCAATAATTGTTAATTGATCAGGTAGTCGTTGATCTGCTCGCCATGTTTGACAGTTGACTTGCAGACGTTTCGTCACCATTCGAGAAGATATTCTATGTGCGTTGCTGGGTGGGTGATGGTGCCTCTGCTGTCCCTGAGGACGTCTTCTTGAGTGATGACGAAACGTCTGCAGGTCAACTGTCAAGCCTGGCGAACAGACAAACAGCCACCTGATCAGTTACGAACACTTGCAACCGAGCTACCAATATTCCCACACATTATCAACACATTACCAACAACCAGTATTTCCTCACCGTATAAAACGCCCTAGAAAGTTTACATGAATACTTTCACAGCTGAACCCTTGATGAAGACTTCAGGCATATTCTTTAATTTAGCGGGTTATCAAAAATAGTCCCTTTCTTTTCAGCTTATATCCAAATAAATATTGAGCTATCAACAAGCGATTTTAGCTAGAGCATTCATCCTTTTTTACTCTGAGATGATTTGTCATCATAGAATTGCACAAGAAGTAGAAACTATCACTCCGACTTCAAGTAACAAATGATTCATCTTATTAGGAATGGTGGCTTGAAAGGCGTCAGTTTTCATATTATCCGGTGCAGTTCACTAATATGAGAGCGTAGCTCATAAGTGTCTTCCAGAGGCTGCGCAAAGATACTTGGAGGAATACCGTATAGATTAGACTTTTATTTACTGACACTAACAAGGTAACACGGGACATAACAATCGTTAAGTTGCAACATCCTTTCGGTGCCTAGCTGGCATCAAACCACGAACTTGTTGGTCACTAAGCTTGCGCTTTAAGCACTGAGTCATCGCGAGCTCAGCAACACACCAGTATTATCCCATCGGCGGAATACGTAAAGGCGAGAAGCATCAGGAGTATTTTTGGCACTGGCACAGAAAACATGCAAACTTGGCCTTTTCTATTACGTTTTAAACCTAAGCTGTTGGAAATCGTAGCTTTCAGAATAAAAGCTTGGTAGTAAAAAGTTGAAGTGATAAAAACGTATAGGTACAACCCAGGACAAAAATACTGGCCTCAGCTAGGATTTTACCTATGGTGTTTATCATATCTATCCTAGGGTAAGACTTAAAACAAGTCCGATTGCTGTCTTCTAGTTAGACGTTAACGCAGGTGTGTTTTAGCAATCTTCGAAGTGAGCTCAAAATGGCAGAGGATCATTAATCCATAGTGTAATGAAAATTGTCGTTCCCAGCTGCAACTACTTCAAATATCAGTTCGGAAAAATAAAGGTGACCTTCACTGAATAGTCCAATTCTCGCCTATGTCGATCTGTAGACGATCTGAGTTTTAGGTTGCGCCTGTATTGGGTTCATGAAAGGACTCAAGAGAAACTCAGTGCTATCTTTTCTCGAGACTTAATTCCTGCGAATATTCAGCCTCCTAATGACTAGTCTCAGCCACAAGTGAAGCTTATAACCAAAGTCAAATCTTTGTGATTGTGAACTAGCAAAGTCAGATAACCAAATAAAACCAACATAGACCATCAAACAGCGGAACAGAGAGGATATTGACGAGAACTACACGCAAACGTGTAAGAATGGTAGCTATTTTTAAACCCATTTATCTGTTTCACAAATCAACGCTGCGTTTAGATGGGCATCTAATATTAGCACGATCTATGGTTGGCTATAAGGAGAGCATGAATGACCAGCAGTGAAGGTATCTCCTACCCGATAGGAGTCTCCCAATGTACGACGTACATACGTCATCTGTTTACTCTATTTTCCCATAAAATGGACTGAGAGCAAGGAGTTGCGCAGGGTCGAACTGCCGATTACTTTGACTGATGCACCACCACATCTAGCCAAATCAATTTTCCTCTAATATTAGCGTGTTTGCAGGTAATACATAGCTGGGAATAGCGTAGAAGATTTTCATCCATGCACTCGATGACATCTGGTGTTTTCGCCGGAGTTGAACAGTTCACTGTGAACTCTCAGTCATTATTTTCATCACACCTGGATGTTTTCTTCCAGACTTTGCCTTCTTTTGGTCATCGATAGGTTTTCGACGGATGCACAATGAGAAATACCATTCATTTTTGTTTGCGAAAAAGGCTGCAACGTAGACTCTATTGCTCGTTTCGTCAGGTTTCTTTCTGAACTATTTCACTAGTAGAATCCTTGAAAAGCCATGAATCGCTTGCGCCTCCGATGGGGATTTAGAGAAGGGATTGAAGGATTTGTTGTGCTTCCAATATGCGACTGTGCTGTTCGATGTTTTATATGGGAAGTAAAAGATCCAGCAATCTACCCGGGGCTTGACGGGTTTTCTGACAAAGGCATTGAACGTTTGCCTCGTTGCTTCACCGAATTTGACCCGACATATGAAACTCTTCGTTCAAATTGCATTATAAAACAGGGTGAGCACATATCTTAGCATTCTAGCTACCTTACAGAATAAACGTGAGCTGAAGGCAAAGTAGGCAGCTGAATGCCTAATGCCGGGTTATATGATAATGTCAGCAAGCCTGTAGCGAAGATCAATCGATTTCACCAAATGGCTTAGGCCAGGAGGAGTAGTCAGAGTAGAGAGAGTAGAGTCAGTAGTGCGTGCCGAGTAGTCAGATGTGAGCATCATTCAAACAAGCTACAGCTTAATATTTGACAGGTCTACCATAAACTCCGGGAACAATGCAAGGCAATTTTGCTTGAACCTTACGTAACTCTTGGTTTGATGTCCTGAAAGAACTCAACGTTAAACCAATTGAGAAAAAGTATTTTCCTGGTGTAAATCGGAAGCACATTTGGGGAAGCGCAGACACACCTTGTTCTCAACAATGCATAACTTCATCTTTGTAGACGATATTACAAAAAACCGGAATCCGTTCGATATCATAGCAAGGACATCCTTAATGGCTGAATTGGTAACGGCATGCTGTGGATGTGTGAATGTCGAAAGCCACCAAAGTGATAGCCAACAGCCAGTTGGCTAGGCCTATTGAACAGATTAGTCTGAACCGATGAATAGGTTACCAGGAATTCACAGGACAGAGTTGATAGCTGGAGGTCTGGACTTGGCTACGAGTATTTAGAGGTCATTTCAGTATCTTATAAAATCTGTTGAGAAGCCACAGTAATTCATTCTTCGGTTTCTTCTCGTGGGGTTTTGATCTCTGCTAAATGATATTGGGTGCGCCTGATGATTCATCAACCACGACGTCAAAGGTGCTTCCTACGCCAAAGCCATGTACGCCGTACTCTGAACCGCTATCGATTAAGCTTTCACATTCAATTACCATCTTGCAACTCCACAGGACACATCGCGTAACAACAGCAATGTAACTGGGCAGATGCTAGAGTACTTTCCCGTTCTCGAATGGAATTTGAGTCCAATTTGCGGGAATTTCAGCGGGGAAATGACAACCGCCCGCTGACATTGTTTACCGTCGTTTAACTACGAACAAAAGTCCAGAGAAGAAATTTCGCAACCTGTCGATTACGCATTCATGGTGTACAAGTGTGCACAGGCACTGTGAAATTGAAACGCTAACGAACATGGCCGCTGGCATGTCGATTGTCATGCACGTGTTTACCCAATGCAATAGTGTTCAGGTACACAGATTTTGACTGCCGGTCGTACGCTCGTGTAGGTTAGCGCAACAACTGCCTTTTTATTTTCAGTTTCAATATGCCACGCAAATTTGATTGCTAAGTGTACGCAATCAACCGCCGATTAAATAAGGAGCAGAAAAAATTGGATTTGGTTTGTTGAGGTGTTCTGTTGTCCATTGGGATCCGTGACTATGTCCATAAAACGTATGGACTCGACTTGGCATGTGATGATGTTCTTCTCTTGCGCGACAAGCTGTGCCTTTTGGATAATCCGGTTTGTGATCTGCGGGGTATCCAAGAGGCCTTGCGCTAACTTGAACCCGTAGCTGCATCTGTTTGTGTTCTGTCGTTTACGTCTGTTAGGCTGCGTATTTCATTTACGAAGTACGGTAATGTCGTGAAAACAGGTTCCGCGTATCAGTGCAACAGGTGTTTTTACTACCAGTGGTACGTGATGGTCACTGACTGCGGTGTATGTTATACTCTTTTATCCGCGGTGAATCAAAGGAGGGTTATGAAATTCCATTGAAACCTTTTGTACAAATGTTGTCCGAACGACTGTGATGAATGAGAATGGGTAACAGCTGAATAGCCTCAAAGCAACGATGCCTAATGCCGCTGTCATTTTTCACTTTTCATGTCTTACAAAGTTTTAGAGCTAGGATTAACAAGGTTAGGGAAGTGACTCACTTGAATAAAGAAGTTTTGTTTACACTGTCCAAGTAAATGGTGCTCTATAGGTAAGTGAGTAAATTTGGGAACTATTCAACAGCTTCAGGAACCTGGAACAGGAGTACTGGTCGTCCCCCTGCGAGTGTTGGGTATCCGACCTGAGTACCTGGCCGAAACATACTAAGTAGCAAATTATCACCTTTGGTAATGAAAAAACCTACCTGTATTTTGAGCCGTTATCAAGAGGTATGGACCAATGGAAGCAAAGGGTTGATGTTCCATTGGTGCGTTGCTGACCTCCTTATCCTGGTGCAGCAGTGAAGACCAGTGTGCATCTTTCACCTAAACTGGGTGAGCGGGGCTCTAGTCACCAGTAATTCGCTTGCCATTATTAATTTTGTTTCATTCCTTTTGGTCTTATGGTGTGAGAGTGTTGTTTGCCGATTCGATGCCTCTGTATTTTTGTGGCAGGTCTAATTAATAAAAACATATTTTTCAGATAACGGCAACCAAGGCAGCTGGGGTTTTGGTTGAAGACAAACTTGTGCAGGTACCGGAAAGGTTGCCCACTTCACCAGGAAGAACAACATCCGTCGTGCCCCCAACTGCGCGAAACTAATATTACATACTACGTGCTCCACAAAATTGGAAGTTAAACAGTATGCTCCATTAGCTTGGGTGGCATTCCATTAAGGCTACCTGGTATGCGAAAAAACAACAACCCCGTTCATAGATTGGTCGGACGATCTATTGCCTTCAGGCAGGAGGAGGAAGCCCCTCTGAAGCAACTGACGTAACATATAGATATACATTTGGCCCTTTTGACGGCACTCACTTTTGGCTGCATGGGAACAGGTTGGAAGATTGGACCACTGCTCGAACCGACTGGCTGTTAGAATAATTAGGCGCAGTTCACGCGACCCAAGCGTACTGACTGTTTCTTTCGTGGTTCAGTTGACGCGTTTTATTATTGAAAGATAAGTATGTTGCCTTAAGTACATATTTGTTTCTTCATCTACGTCACATTTAACTGAGTGTTACATTTCCGTCTTTTGCTCACACAGTATTATGCAATCAGTGGTTGGTTCATCTGAATGTACAAATATAACAAGCAGACAAAAATTCTCTGGCATAAGAGCGGAGACTATTGTTGACCCGTTATCTGCGAAGAATAAACCGGTAGACCCATTGTTATTAACCAGAGATGAAGAGGTCCCTGGTAAGACAGTATGCCATAAATATAGGTTCTTATATTTGACTAATTAATTTGAAAGGTCTTGTAAGCTAGCCGAACAAATTACACGTATTCACTAGATGTCTTTGTCCAAGTGGTGGCTTAAAAACCATTATAACAGGAGACTGAAACCGGCCAAACGTGGAGAAATAATCCTCAATTTTGTGGTATTAAAATTATTACCCTTTTTACTGACTAGATTACACCAACTTACCACGCTTGAACTGTTCAGCACTTATTTACCCAAGCGCGGTACGTTCGAAATCGGTTTTGTTTTTCCCTTGTGTAAATTACTAGAAGAATTCGCTGTTCATCCTACTTACGAAGCTCACACGTGTAGTTTATTGAATTTTTCCGCTCTCACGTAGCTTGCGTGATAAACTCTGTCAGTTTGCACTCAGTTCCTGCGGTGTACCCAGTCTCCGTCATGAGCCAAATCAATACAGGCTGCTTTTTACAGTCATCGACAGACTACAACAAATGTGGGTGAAATGAGTCTCATTCGAATATAAGACGTGGTCTGCAATGCCACACCTGAAAGATCTGGTGGCAATTTAAATGCATAGGTTTACAGGAGGACCAGGTAAGCTAACTGACTATCGCCCCTGACCCGTTTGTCTGCGTCAGCTCTCCCCACCTTAAGGGTGTGATGCATTTCGTGACCAAAAAGAGAACCATAGAAAACGAAATCAAGTCCCCACTGCTAAATCGAAATGTCCCGCTTCAATCTGGATACTCCACGCAAAACTGGCGCTTCTTTCTTAAGCTCTGGAGGACAAAAAACAGTGACCTGGATGGCATTCCTGAACCGCTGGCTACGGTGAAGGTTATTAAGCTTTCTGTTGCGGCAATGAGGACCGCCACGGCGTCTCTAGTGGACAGGCACGTGAAGGAGAGCAGACTGACCATCTGGGAGTCATTCTTCAGAAGAATCACGCCAACGAGCTAGGCGCAGTCACCCCTTGGCAATGCCCTCACAGAGTCTAACCACCAATCGCTCCGCGCAGATTTGTTACGCCAGAAGGGAAGCAAGCAAAAGCTTGGGCTTCTATTCACTCTTTTCTCCCCATTGGCCATAGAGAAGATCCTGCAGCGGGTTGTAAGCATTGAAAAGGCCTAGCCAACTATCAGGCGTATATCTGAGGATCGCCCTCTAGAGGCCCAAAAGCTGGGCCAGAACGGTTTTAGGGGAGATGTGCGCACCAGGCTTCCTCTTGACGCCAGTTGAGCCGACCCCAAACTCATGGTCAAAACGATGGTAGTTATGGTATTTTGTGCTTCTGAAAACACGCCGAGGCAACCAGACAAGATTCCGGATTGCAGTTTTTACTCAACCACCACAGACCCCTCCACTACCGAAGGCAGCGACACTCGGGAGGAGGAAGTCCTCGCGTGGAAGCTGCGCTTAAAGTACGTAAAGCCACCGCCGCTGATTTCCATAACAGGCGATAAAGGCGCAGCAGTGAATTCCACACCCAAGTAACAACTGCTGAGCTGGACTGGGTCAGAAGTGCGGTGACCAGCGGCGAAGCCTGCAACGTCAAGGGATGCTTCGAGAACCCCACAACCACTGAGGATATGGAACTGTCTCTCTCCAGCTCCAATCCGTCTGAAACAGTCTCATTGATTTTGAACAAGCAGCTGCAAATGGCAGCGGTCGAAATGTTTGCCCACGTGTGGAGAAAAACGACGTCCCCTAATGGTAAAAGGCCCGCGCAAACCGGGATTCCACGTGGCGAAAAACCTGCAACTGAAACGCGGCTCTCGGACCCACCAAGAAGGAAGAAGACAAATATGCCGCAGAGGTTTCTTCAAAAACTTGGCCTGAAACCCGAAGTACAGCTATTAAATCTGCCAACTTGCCTGGCAGCACAAGTCTCGGCTCTCACCCTTGGAGGCAACAGAGACAGTGTTGAAATGCTTGTCCACAAACTGCCTCAGCCTTTTCAACAATTTGCGATATTAAACAGTCAGTTTGCCTTAAACAGCCGTCCATAATCGCACTCACAGAGACCTGGCTCACACCAGATATCTCTGACGCGGAGATCTCGATGGACGACTACTCTGTTTTTTGAGCTGACTCAAAACGAGGGAAGGCTGGTGAGATTGCCTTATGTTTACATGCGGCCTTGTCCACCCCGGTCGCCCTCTCTGATGACACACCTTTTTGCGATTAACTGTGGAGCCCGCTGCCCTGGTCCCATTTTCTCCGTCTCGGTGTGGTCTACCGTTGTCCTTTCGAGTCCCCCGAAAGAGAACTATTCGTCATACATAATTTTTAGCAAGCCTCCTCCAGCTACCACTTCACTCATTCCCTGCTGGCAGCTGACTTCAACGCTCCAGAGTTCCCTTGGATCACATGTGAACAGACATCCTCTGAATTTGAAGAGGCAAAACGACCACATAAAATATATTTTAGTCAAGACAAAGTGGTCATTGGTCCAATGGTTACCACAGTACGGTACTCTTTGTTCTTCTTCCCGGATTTGCTCATCACCAACGAAAGACACTTCATTGACCAGATGATTAACGCTCCACTGAGACGTAGTCACCACTGTGTGTTGACCTTTGATTTCATCTGCTACTGGGCCAGAGACCCCGAACCTCAAAGGTGGGTTCGAAACTTCTGCCGTGCAGACCCGGGGAACCTCCGGGTAGCTGAGGTCTACAGAAAACACTATACTGTGAATATTCAGGCCCAGCGTCTTCTTCATATGCCATTCTGTCAAGACGTAACTACGAATCGCCTCTAAATGACTTAAGCTTCACGGAGGAAGATATTCGACAACTCTTGCACATGATCAACCCGTTTTGCGTGTTGGGGCCAGACGAGGTCCATCCAAGGGTCCATAGAGAGATATCGTTCACACTGGCGAAAATTTCTACCTGATGTTTCGTCAGTCACTTTACGAAGGCCATCTTCCCTTTGCTCGGAAAGAAGCGCTTGTCACGCCAGTCCACAAAACTGGTGGCCGACTATGGCCCGGCAGCTATAGGCTTAGTAGTCTCAAGAGCTTGCCGTGCAAGGTGATGGAGCGCATTCTGAACCGGGCTGTCCTAGATCACGTGGCATCCAAAAACCTGATA
Source organism: Clonorchis sinensis (assembly GCA_003604175.2). Classification (NCBI taxonomy): domain Eukaryota; kingdom Metazoa; phylum Platyhelminthes; class Trematoda; order Opisthorchiida; family Opisthorchiidae; genus Clonorchis; species Clonorchis sinensis. The sequence continues at coordinate 84,507,492 of CM030369.1, forward strand.
TTTCCTTCCCTTGCGGGACAAACATGCTTGTATTTATGAACAGTCTAACCCAAGCCGAGGACGAGGGACCCATATCAGATGCCATATTATTTTGAGTTTTCAAAAAAATTCGATGGTCCAATACATCCCGCTGCTCCAAGGATTCGGGTCCCACAGGATTCAAGAAATTGTACACTGGAATAAGGCGTTTCCGTCAGATAGAATATTCGGAGTGGAAGAAGCCTCGATCTACTCTTCTTCGGTCCCCATTGGAGTTCCTCAAGGCTCCGCTTTGGGACCACTGCTGTTTGTAATATACGTCAACGACCTTTCAGATGCTCTTCAAGTCCATGTCTACTTTTTGCGGGTGACTTGAAATCCTGGAGTTCTAACGTCAGTGCCCTGTAAATGGATGTAGACGCTACAAAGCAGTGGTCGTTGGACTTTCTCTGAATGACGAAAAGTGCGTCCATGTCACTTGGGGGAGACTCAGCGAACTCCTTGAATATGTCGACCTGGCTGTTTACTCAGGACGCACGAAGGACGTAATTCTCATTGAGCGTGTCCAGCGAGCTGCTATGAAAATGGTTGCCGGTCTCAAGTCCATGGACTACGAAACGCGTCTCGCGGTGCATGACCCCTTTCCCTTGGAGTATTAACGCCTCAGAGAGGACTTAATTCTTACTTACAAGACTTGGCCGACAGGATTTTCACCGTTGACCCAGCAAACACACGGCGGGGACATGGTAAGAAGATTTTTAAGCTCAGGGCGCACAACTTCATCAGGCAAACTTTTTTCTCATTTCGGGTGGTTTCTGCGTGGAATAACCTTCTTCCACGCTCCCTTCAGAGCTCAGTTCAAAACACTATTAGACACTTATTTACGTGAGTCCTCGCGCTGGCAAGCATACTGTCTTCGCGCTGAGAAGTTAAAGAGCAGCGCCACGCCCTTTTTTAAATTGTGTCTTTCAGGTGAACGACAGCCGCTGAACGACAAGAACAAAACCGACACAGGAAACTTGGGCGAAAGCCTCGATCCTGTGTATCAATCCGTGAAATAGTGAAATGTCACTCGGGCAAGCGATGTGTCTTTAGCTGAGGTCTAGTCAACCGATTTCCCTAACCTACTTGTACCTCATACCCAATTTTTTCTAGCTTTTTTCTGCAATCTTCGATTACCTATCAGGTGAGCGTGCCTCTGTTGTTTACCTTCTTTCTCGCTGTGTTGTTCGCTGCCATCATGCCGCCGTTGGTACGTTCTCCACAAGTTGGGAGATAACCCTATCATCAAACAGTTGGTGGCGCGTAGTCAATAATAGAGCACACAAGCACTCGTAATTGAAAATGGTATCGGAGTAATATCAAGGATTTTCCTAGAAGTCCGAACGCTGTCATATGGCCTCACTACCATGACAGTGCCGAACCTTCAGCTGCACCCATGCATCATCATCATCAATGTTTCCTGTTATTCTTGAATTGGTGGCCAGCTTATGGACCATCGGAATTCCGAACGACTCAGGCTACACGGCTGGTGTGCACGGAAATACACCATGGTAGAACGCAACTAGCTTACCCACCCCGCAGAGCGTATCCAACCACCGCACCAAATTGTTATCCACTGTGCAGGAAATCAATTCTTCAAGCAAGCCAATCATGTGCACTCGTGTATTACGTGTAACAGTGAACCAAACCATGGGGTGGGAAAGTTGTTCAATACAGCAAATGGATAAGGCAGTGAAAGTGGAATAGCGTGTTTCTATGACGCGTCCGCTGTGGCCATTAGACACTCGAGCATGAGTTCAGGACCACCTGTTAACCACAGGCACGGCGCATTATTCTGAGGATTTGAGCTGCTGTTTAAAACAGCAGTTGCTCCCTAGATGTACTAAACGGCTTCTACTTTGCCGAGAGGCCCTCCATAGAAATCGACCAATTTATCTCTTATGAGACTCAACAGTCGCGTTCAGTCCTCGGTTTGTTGTGAATCTTGTGCTTTTTTGAACCCAGAGTAGAAAGAATTCGAGAAGCACTAGCACTTGAGTTTGGGTTTATTTTTTATACTGAACCCAAATAAAGCTGGATGAATCTGTCGTTTATAATTGTCTTTTTTGTTTACAAATGAATTCTTTAGTTATGCGCTTTCTTTTTCTACCTTGTCGAGACAATCCTGTTGCATATGTATGGTGCCGCATGATTAAAAAATGTCCGATTTCTCAAGAGAGGCAAAAGCTCCGGTCCTTCTCTATTGTTCTTAGTGAAAACCCAGCAACGAAACACAGGCGTCGAACCACGCTGAGGTAGAAATTCCGGGTTGGGAGCTTTCCTCAAGACAACGGGATGCATGGGTCTCTTGAACAAAATATTCAAGAAGGGTGAACACAGGTTGGGCGAAGGGTTGCGCGGAAGCAACGCTAAACAGGAAACGCTAAACGTTCTCAATAGCCGCCCTGAGTTTTAGGAATGGCGTGCAAATGCATACCTACAGAAGCAGAGCCGCACGAAAATACTTTGGAAGCATTATTGGCAGAAGTGTTTCTAAGCCTAGGCGTAGGCTGCTGGGGTCCAAACACACGAAAATAGCTCATGGATGGGAATAGGGGGATAGATTAGGAAAGTGAAACATATTGGCAGGAGTTAGCGGAAACCGGCGTAGAAAAGCTTAGAGGGAAAAAGGTACTCCGCGTGCGGAACAACGCAGAGACATGCTGGACCTAAGATCGGTGAGTAGATGACTGCGGCTTAGAAGGATATGGGACTATTTCTAAAAATGCGTTTAGTGTGTACTGCTGCGCCAAATGACTTTCAGCTAATTTAGCAGAAGGATAAGGGCCAAAGAAGTTTCCACGGTTATCTTAAGAAATCTGTAATCGATGCGGGGGAGTTTGGCACTGCAAAACAGAAAAATGGGCCTGAGTTAGGAGAGGAGGGCCAAGGAACCCAGATGAGATTGATTGTTATATAATTTCTGTGCAGAATAAACAGAGCATAATTTGTATGCCGTTAGCAAGTGGAATGTGGGGGCCGTGAGTGATCGACCCAGTGGCGTCACTGGTACGCAGCAGGTGATGTATGGAAACAGTGCAAGCTGCCCCAAACAACTCTGCCGGAGATGGGAAGTAGATGTTGCCGGTAATAATAATCTGGATTTTCCATATAACATACAAGCCGAACTACTGCAGTATTGGGCCATAAATGTCAGCATCCGTTTAGTTACGTTGCTTGATTTTACTGAACGCCTTGAAGTATCGGGGTAGGTGAGAATGATAAACAAACACGCATAAAGGGCAGAAGAAGCGCGACCAGAAGCCTATCTGGAAGAGGTTAATCAAACGACAGGAGAGGACTTAATCCGTTATGGCGGGGTATTCTAGAGCGTCATAGAAGACGAAGGAGAAAGCAAGTATAACGGATGCCAAGGTAGCCAGCTGTAGTCCGCCGCACGCCTTCTCAATGGAAAGCTTCTTTTGGCTTGGACCAACGTCAGTGAATAATGTTCTTGAAAGGATCAGCTCGTCTTTTTTTAATACAAGGAGCGCACTTGGTCCACAAAAATGATGATATTTATGTTCATTTTCGACTGGCGGGCATGATTATAATGGTACAGTTAGAACAGGGGCTCGTCTAACGTCAACTGTGGGTACTCGTAAACACGCGGAAGCAGGGCAACTACACAATCAGTGGAAATATCGGAAGCAGATGAGGTTATACTCAAGCCGGAACGAAGTAAGTCGGTGAACAATAAGGACGGGAAAACAGTTAATTGTGTTATTTGGGCCTGGCTCCATCTTCTCGGTTCCTTCATCTAACCCAGCGACCCTAGCGATTTACCATGCCGCCCAACAACGATTTTTCAGTATTAGTTCAAGTCAACCGTCTTTATCATTGAACTAGTCGTAACTCATGCCACATTGTTCTGGTTCTTTCTTCCCATAAATACAGTGCCTCTCCACGTAATACGCGTGTCTCGTCGGTTCTAACTTCCTCTTCGTTGTGTTGTTGTCCGCCGCGCCCCGGTTGTAGCACACAGCAAGAGACAGATCAACGTAGAGTCACGGGTAATTCCGATTCAGCTGAATGCTACTGTTGTTGTAAACCGGGGAACAGCCAGGTTGTATACCAGACGCCCATACGGAAGGTTTAGAGCAACAACTGTCGACGTTTAAGGCTTTTGGGCCATGCGAACAGAACAAAGATTTTCAGAGCCTGTATACTGTGGTTGAACAATGATGAAGCATTGATGTGAACCGCCATGTCAATTAGAGGTAATTTTTCGCACAGCAACCACTTAACTTATTGCATATTCTCAGACCTACTAGTTGGTGTGTGCACTGCGCGTGATCATAGGATGCGGAATAGTTCATGCACTAATTCACACTGTTTAGAGTGAAGCTGTATAGTCCCTCTGGTGTCACTGTTGGATAGGAGTTGGTTGTAAAAGTTCCTTGTGTGGGAGAATTCGTGCTAACAAAATGGACGGAACACGAACTATTAAGCAACCAGTTGACGTTATGTGGAGGCCACACTGAAAGTTCACCGAGATGGTTAAATCTAGGGGGAGGATCGACTGGATTAGAACAAGCCCGTCCCAGGTGCAGATGGGGCCACGCAAGCAGTTTGTCCGTATTTTCAGCTGAAGTCCGGATAAAGCAGGAGTGCGCCGTCCAGATTATAGAAAGAAAAAATGATGATGTCATTAAACTGGGTATGGCAGTGCCATGCCGTTATCGCACTGACATACTTGGGTTTCTGGAGAACCCAGCGGACATCGTGGTTTAATTGGCTGAACCGGGAATGCGCATTTCCATGGACAGCGGGTTTTGGCTTAAACAACAGGACCCACGCAGGTAGAAAGAAACTACCATAAGATAACAGGTAGTTTCGATCCAGATGGAGATCCATGTGAATGTGAAGTGAGGAACAAGCGGGGTGCTTAGCCACCCTGCAGGGAGTTCGAAGCAGCTTCTGCGGAAGATCGAAGTTGGGAAGAGAAGGAAACGTTATGAGATCAGCAAAGGCTGGTTATTGAAAGGTAGCACCTGACAGCATGAAAAATACTTTAACTTAAGATGCCTGGAAAGCTAATAACAAAGTTTATTACAATTGGGGTGATGAGCTAAATTGATCAAATGGGAGGTCGTAAAAGTATATTTGTGCTGAGTATCCCGACAACAGAGAACTGGCTGAGCTTGTCTATTCAATGTCATCGCAGTATAAGAAGCAGAGGACAAATCAGTAACAGCGTGCTTTTGCTTGGTGACTACAGGGTTTACGAAAATAGCGTTGAGAGAGACCGGCATTGGTGGTGAAGTAATGCCCCGTGTTTCCAGAACTGGGCATCAGTCTACCAACAGACGTAGGACCAAGACAATAGATTAGGTGCATTAAGATTATTTTCGGTAGAGCGGGGAACTAGCCAGTGTGGTAACGAGCAAAGGGAATAGCCGGAGATAACCTTGTTAGCATGGGCAAATACAGGGTCAGCTAGGTCTGTTATATTCCCACCACGAGGGGTCCATCGAGGGACAGCATACACATAGAGGCTGATGGAAATGGGATTTCCGGGATGATGGACAACGACCAGTTTGGCTAGAAATTGCTAAGCAAGCTGAGTAGCGCCATAATCTAGGATGGCAAGTAAATGTGAGAGTATGGGTAGCCAGACCCCCGAAGAACTATAATCAGCTTCAATTAACAGGTGGTGCATGGCGAGGAGCTCATAGTCACCATCTCCGAATGCTACTAGTTAAGGCTCAGGAATCTTATCATATTTTTATTTACTTATACCAGACTCTGAGGCGGTTGGATGGGAAAGTTGGGTCAGGAAAATCAACTGAGTGCGGGCATAGGGCGACATTTGGTCCGACGGTAGACGTGGCCGTCAGAGGAATCGTTGTGAGGCAGTGGGTAGTAGGGCTGAAAGGCACAAGGATAATTATAAGAGCATGGTATTTCTCAGTGATGGCTTTCTGTGTGTGCGACATCAGCAGGATCGGAGAAAGGCCTTCCATACAGGGGCAAAAAATTTTAAAGGAAGAGTTAGTAACCCAATGCGTTTGAAAAACTCCTCTTCTTGGGCCTATAATAATAATCTATAAACTTCTTGAGAGTAAATTCGCCATTAGAAAGCTTGTAAGTTTGTGGATACAAAGTCCGGATGAAAGATTACAGTTTTTAAGGGACAACGTGCGGTATATCCTGTGTTTGTCGCCTAGTACACAGCACTGCATAACTACACAACTACTAGAAAAGAGGGCACCCCCTCGGTGAGCAACTAGATACGATAGGAACAAAACGTTGTCGGAAAGTAAGGCTAGACTTTTAGCACCATAAGAGAGACTGAAAGGTTTTCCCGATCTTGGGCGCGATGGGATTGCTAGGGAATACACGAAGTGAGCGATAGAGGTTAAAAAGGCAGGAAAGACATGTGCCTATCCGGTTGAGTCACACCCTTGTGGTCGCACCCGCAGAGCCTGGGAGGAAACGCAGCAACTGGCAGGGGCATTTTAGAGTTGAGAGCTTTCTCAGGGTCGGTAATACTGCTAACGTCTAACACCAAGCAGGGCCGTCAGAGAAGAAGAATACCAATCGTAGCGCGGCAGATGGTCAAAGCCACGTCTTGAATAAGCTCACTAACCGACAGTTTGTGAAGCATTTAATCAGGTGATCACACAATCCTTTCAAATAGTTCGCCGCGTCTTGCGACTGGCCAGCCAAGAAACTTCGTGTCGGGAGAAGCTCGTTAATTTACTCAAAACGGTGTACTGTCTAATCCACAGAGTAAAGCCATTTGGGTGCTCAACGATAGCCTCCAGGACTCCCAGCACCCTTCGTCCTTGTTATCAAAATACCCATCACCGTTAGTGGTCGTCCACTACTTCAGTCAAAATTTGCTAGTATAGATATACCAATCAAGGGCTTCTTCAGAAGTTTCCGAAGATTTTGGGCTCCAGACGATCTGTTTCCATTAACCAGAGGCTTGCTCTTTAGAAGCATTTTGGGCATGCCGTTTACAAAGTCCAAAACACCACGTTCCAAGAATTTGACTCATTGGAACCTGAACGCGACCACCGACTGGCTGAATGTCCGGCGTCCTTCGGGTATGCGCATTTTCCTCATCACAAATATAATAATGCTTATTCCCAACTTTTGGGTGGCATGCCGTTAGGCATGATCATAATGTTACAGTCAGAATAAAAGTGTGACTGGCGGGGACTGTGGGTACAGGGATTTTGGCAAAAGGGGCGGTAGGTTTTTTTAAAGTAGACGTGGTCTCCGCTAAACCGGGACGGGCAGGGAAGCACATCTACTATGCTTTTTTGGAGAGAACATCACGCAAGATCAGATCGTTAGGATTTGAAGGTGGCGGATAAAAACAAGACGAGGAAGGGCAAGACAAGCGGCTTGCTGCCTGACACATGACAAGCAAAGCGCAAACTGCGGAAAATGGGGAACCAAAACATCAGATATGGTGAAGCATCAGAGTTGGCGTCATCCAGCCGGTCAAACTGAACTAAAATCTTAAACCACCGCTGAGGGTCCGTGACCTTGGGCTGTTGAGCTCATGGCCAGTGTCACAAAAAACGTACGTGGGGATGAAGTGGAGGGATACCGACCTGAGACGGTTTGAAGGTTTTCTTCCAAGCTTTAATTACCAAATGAAATTTTCTTCATCGTGCTGTCCTTTCTCGCAACTTTGTTGCTAATTAAGTATTTTCACCTGTGAGGGAATAAATAGTTGTATCTAAACCATGTGTCTAGCCTTGGGACAAACTGATCATCCCCTGCCCTGGAGAATGTGGAATTTCGTGCCTCGGTAACAAGCGTCGATTCGAAATGTTTACTGTTTTCTGATCGGTCGCAATGTATGTACTGTTCAGAATGTTATTGATATCACTCAGTTTATTTGCTTGACAACTCATGAGCTCTTCATGTTTCTCAACCAGCTGAAGAAAGAGGTTCTAGTTCAGGTTTACTGGGTGAGGAACATTAAATTTAGTCACACCTCAACTCACTTTACTGCTGTAGGACGCCAGTGAAGCTGGATTTGCTTGACGGTGAGAGCTAACTTCTGTCTGCTTCTATTTAATTGAAGGTGTAAAAGGGCTAGTGGCTCAATTGGATGAACTGAAGTTCTTGAGCTCTAGCGGATCATTAGCGTCCTGCACTACCACGCAACTTTTCCGTTGTAACCCGTTTTTGATAACTTCCTGTCCAAGCACGTAATCTACACTTTAAATACCGTAACCGTTGTAAAAAGCCTGTATTTTATGACCCAACCCCTAAAAGGAATGATTATCAAATTATTTTGGAGCATCTAGAATATCTTTTGACTGGACACATTTTGTACTAGATAGGATTCATCTAAGCTTTTGTAGACCTAGGCTTTAGGCGAAACTGATTTGGTTGGCTAACTAGTGTTTGCATCTAAAATATGAGGTGAAAACTACAAGCCAAAATGAACACGTGCATTTATAAATAGCCAAACTCAAAAGACCACCCAAAAAACAATTCGAAGGACGAAAGCATTATGTACTTACAAACCCATCGGAATAAACCAGCACCTCGTTTTAGCGTTACAACTGATGACTTAAGGTTGAACTGAAGGAATTCAAATTTATAAACAAATAAACATGCCATATCTGACGGGTTCAGCCGCCGCCATGTTGTTTGTCAAAATATACGTCCCCGAATGCGCCATATGCGCCGTTCAGTGCCTCAAATCGGACCAAAAACGGTCTCACGAAGACAATTTCCGGCGCGGGTTAACACAACTGTCATTGGTAAAAATCTATTTTTCGATCTGCCGGTTGATGGCGACTCAGTGACCCAGTTCAGCGACTTTTATCGGCATGGAGATCAACCCAAAAGAACAAAATACCGTCAATACTTCGCTACTCGCTGCGGCGTCAGATGAGATCAGGGGAACGCCCATTAAGAGAGATCGGGCTATATTCTGTTTACCGCGCGTCACAGAAAACATTGCAACCCATCGGTCGTGTCGCCATTCCTTTATGTGCTACAGGATAAGATGGGAAGTTGAGGCCAACGCTCACTGTCAGATAGCCCCACAAGGACAACGGGCCTGAAGTATTACAGGGCTCCACTTTGAACGCCAAACTGTGGTCCTTCTATATCGATAGACTGTCACAACACAATCCTGCGCATCACCACTGGGATGGTCCTCTTGATCACATACGGTCTGACAAATAAGCGAGCGCTAACTGCTCCTGCACCTAGACACGTCCGCGACTGTCAAGTTAACCAAACCGACTTCGCCATCTGGTCTAGCCTCACTCACACGCGTACACGCTTGCGCTTATGCAGCGATTTCTACGGCTTACATTCATACCTGAAAATGATTCTGCTTGGTTACTCCGCACGATATGCGAGTACAATTTGGGTTCATCTAGCAACTTACTCCGAACACGTGAACCAGGAGCGCACTGATTTCCTTCATTAGAGGTAAGGAATGAATACGCCACCATAAACCATATTCTGTTTAATACACTGTGCTTTTTCTGTTATCACTGAGGCGGAAGAGGTCAGAAGCAAAGTGCACCTCTCGCACAGTAGCTTGGTGAAGAAAAAACAAAATGCCATCAAGGAATAGCACACAAACTGAAACAACTGGTGCTCAAGGTCACACCTTTTAAATATAGTATTCGCATAGGAAAAATCGGCTTTCGATGGAATCTGAAATTTGCGAACGGTGCGTGATAATGGTGGTAGTGAGTTCCGGTTTAATATTGGGCGCAATAACGCTGTTTCAACAGTTTTTACTATATCGTCGAGTTTTCCTCTTTCACTGCTGGCCCTAGAATATTGGACATTCGTATTAGCTTGCTACCCGTCGACTGCGTTTGTGGACTTGTTGGTGTGGACGGTTCAGTTCAGTTCCATGACATTTCGAAATTGCAAGCGTAGGTCATGAAGCTTCACGTCTTTAGTTCGATTTTCCATTACCGATCGGATCAGAGGGAACACGAAATTTCGCCTGTCAGTGGAACGAAGGGCTCCCAGTAATGCCCGGCTGGAATCTTCTGAAGGGAGACTACTGGCTACCTAGTGAACACGCCACTGATGGCACTGATGGCGCCATCGGTGGCTAAGGGTGGCCAAAGCCGGCAACCCGAAAAAATTTCCGCCAAACTTTTTCATGGCCTTTTTCGAAACCCTTTGCAGCCGGACGAGGCAAACGGTTGCAACCACAAATTTGTCGAGGCATATTTGTCGGCTAACTGACTGCTTCCCTGAGTAATCGCTCTGACCACCTAACCTCATGGCGTGCGTATTATTAACGAACGTTGCAGATAATTACCAACCGCCTCGTTCTTACGACAACATGCTGCATGGTCAAAGGATAACGAGGTTAGTGCAAAAATATAAATGTATTAATATCATTACATCATCACGGATTTTTTTCGATGCGCCGCAAGGCGGCCCTCTCGCGTCGCAGCTTCCGGTTTCCAGGAATCCGATCAAAGGCTCCCCCGAACAAAGGCTGAATTGATTTCCCAATGAAATCCATTGCGACACTCGACTGCGTGACCACATTGCATCTAAAGTGACAAGTGTCAATGTAAAACAGTTACCTCACCCTTTATGAGCCTTGGCAACTCTGTGCATGATATAGGTCTTTTGTCTTCTCCTTTTAACCACGTCAGACGATTTGCGAACTCAGGAGCAAACAGAGAACGCAGCATGCTTCTGACAGACAGGCGCGGGTCAGAGCAAACCAATCTTGAAAGAAAGATGATCTTTATTACTAAAGTGTGGACCAGGGTGAAGGTACTCGCTGACTGTTCGCGGAATTCCGCGTCCATCAATCTGACCAGGAAAGCATCAAAATCTTCCATTTTGGTCATTCTATTGATCTTTTCCAGACTTCCTTTCCGTTTTTGATGCGTGGAGGCACCCGAACTGAGGCCTTGCTCTAAACATTTCAGCCGTAAATCCAGCTTTTCCAAGCGATCCAAAGTTTCTTCTAATATTCGAATAAGCAATAAGAGAGTGACATTAACTCACTTCGGAAGGCCTCTGCTTTGATAGCCTCGTCACGCATTTCATCTAGGTATGAATGGATGTACATGATTGAAGTTCACCTCGAAATGCAGCCAGGATGCGCGTCATTTATCCGTTTGCAGAATCGGGCACACGTGATTTATCGGAATCGCTTGTTTCCTCGCCAGAGTCATTTGTTTGTTGAATCGTCCGAAGAGGCGGTGGCGAAATCGCGGATGACCGATGGCCATAAGCCGAACTACATTTAAAATATATATCGAATTATGGCCGCACCTACTCAACAGGTGAGGATAGGATTCGCGGAGGGGTTGATTAGGTGACCCTTTTGAAAGTTCTCTGGGATCGGTGTTTCTAGACCCCTTCAAAAGTTGGCGAGTACCTTGGATTGCGTTTTCTGAAAAATGGACCGGTTATTTCAAAAAATTACCTCTCGCAAACACCATAATGCAGCCCAAAGTAGGTCTGTGGCTTCGTGTCTGAAGTGCCGTCACTGGAGTTTAGCACTGCTCGGAACCGGACTGCTTCAGAGTAAGCTCCTGAAGACGTGTTAAGGCTCAGTTGGATTTTTTGTGTGAAGCGTACCAAACTTCTTGATGACTGCAAAGGAGCGCGAGATGCCGTTTGAAGGCATGCCCTCTTTGTTTATTAGGGCGCCTTCCATTGCTTCGTAGTCGTCAAAGGTCCTCCAACAAAAGGTTCTTTCATCAAAAAAACACTCTTCGCATCCAATCGCTGCCCGTCATCCAAGAACTTGAAAACTGTATACATCTATAAGGGAGGCAGGTACATGTGTAAACTCATCAACAAATTTTTTGCTGTGTTTAGAACCGATGGTCGAGGGTTAGTTTTACTTTTCAAAAGGGATGTAACAGTGGAATATAACTAAATTCATTATTAACAGGAAGAGCGAAACATTTACAAGTAATGCGACTCAAAGCCTGAATGAAGACACGTTCATTTAGCCGGCTAGCACTGATTATAGCTGTGTATTTATTTTCCCACCAATTTTCCACGTTGATTATGCTGACATTGCTCAGAGCGTAACACGTGTATTTGTACAGAACGTTTCCGATATATATGGGCCGCGAGCTGTCACGTACAACGTACATAGCTTGGTACATTTGGCGGATGATGTGAGGGTACATGGACCCTTGGATCGTTTTTGTGCGTTTGGATGCGAAGAATGGTTTCTCGACAAAAGAACCATTTGTTGGAGGACCTTTGACGACTACGAAGCAATGGAAGGCGCCCTAATAAACAAAGAGGGCATGCCTTCAAAAGCCATCTCGCGCTCCTTTGCAGTCATCAAGAAGTTTGGTACGCTTCACACAAAAAATCCAACTGAGCCTTAACACGTCTTCAGGAGCTTACTCTGAAGCAGTCCGGTTCCGAGCAGTGCTAAACTCCAGTGACGGCACTTCAGACACGTAGCCACAGACCTACTTCAGGCTGCATTATGGTGTCCGCGAGAGGTAATTTTTGGTAATAACCAGTCCATTTTTCAGAAAACGCAATCCAAGGTACTCGCCAACTGGTGAAGGGTTGAGAAACACCGATCCCAGAGAACTTTCAAAAGTTTCACCTACTCAACCCCCCCGCGAATCCTATCCTCACCTGTTGAGTAGGTGCGGCCATAATTCGATATATATTTTAAATGTAGTTCGGCTTATGGCCATCGGTCATCCGCGATTTCGCCACCGCCTCTTCGGACGATTCAACAAACAAATGACTCTGGCGAGGAAACAAGCGATTCCGATAAATCACGTGTGCCCGATTCTTCAAACAGAAAAATGACGCGCATCCTGGCTGCATTTCGAGGTAAACTTCAATCATGCACATCCATTCATACCTAGATGAAATGCGTGACGAGGCTATCAAAGCAGAGGCCTTCCGAAGTGAGTTAATGTCACTCTCTTATTGCTTATTCGAATATTAGAAGAAACTTTGGATCGCTTGGAAAAGCTGGATGTACGGCTGAAATGTTTAGAGCAAGGCCTCAGTTTGGGTGCCTCCACGCATCAAAAACGGAAAGGAAGTCTGGAAAAGATCAATAGAATGACCAAAATGGAAGATTTTGATGCTTTCCTGGTCAGATTGATAGACGCGGAATTCCGCGAACAGTCAGTGAGTGCCTTCACCCTGGTCCACACTTTAGTAATAAAGATCATTTTTCTTTCAAGATTGGTCTGCTCTGACCCCCGCCTGTCGCTCAGGAACATGCTGCGTGCTCTGTTTGCTCCGGAGTTCGCAGATAATCTGACGTGGTAAAAAGGAGAAGACAGAAGACCTATATCATGCACAGAGTTGCCAAGGCTCATAAAGGGTGAGGTAACTGTTTTACATTGACACTTGTCACTTTAGATGCAATGTACTCTGTGGCCACACACTCGAGTGTCGCAGTGGATTTCATTGAGAAATCAATTCAGTCTTGGTTCAAGGGAGCCTTCGATCGAACCCTTGGAAACCGGAAGTTGCGACGCGAGAGGGCCGCCTTGCGGCGCATCGAAAAAAATCCGTGATGATGTAATGATATTAATACATCTATATTTTTGCACTAACCTCGTTATCCTTTGACCATGCAGCATGTTGTCGTAAGAACGAGGCGGTTGGTAATTATCTGCAACGTTCGGTAATAATACGCACGCCATGAGGTTAGGTGGTCAGAGTGATTACTCAGGGAAGCAGTCAGTTAGCCGACAAATATGCCTCGACAAATTTGTGGTTGCAACCGTTTGCCTCGTCCGGCTGCAAAGGGTTTCGAAAAAGGCCATGAAAAAGTTTGGCGGAAATTTTTTCGGGTTGCCGGCTTTGGCCACCCTTAGCCACCGATGGCGCCATCGGTGGCAAGCGTAACATGCCACCCCTATTTGCCAACCTTGGACACCGATGTCCATCGGTGGCGCCACCGGTGGTGCCACCAGTGGCGTGTTTTCTGGGAAATTTAATTCGGGTGGGTGCGCGGTATCATCAATTCGCCCTCCCCCCCGGAGATTGAGGGGTAGACAGACGGGCTGTGTCCCCTGATGCTTTTGAAAGAAAAGTCCTCACAACCTGGACGGTAGTCTTACGCAAAGGATCGTGGCGACCCATCTGGACGGTCACGTTGGATGTCCGGATCAGATGTATATTGGAATTTTTCGGAAACGTCCTTTTTTCAAAAGCATTTGAAATGTCCACTCAGTTAACAGGACACTCACTGTAAGTCTGGACTACTCAGCGCGGCAACTTTATCGATCTTGTTGGTGGCTCCCAGTGAAGTCGCGCGGCTTTATAGAAGTCTTTGGAATGGAACTTTGGTGACGTAGCACAGTTCCTGTCGATCCATGAGGAGCTAACTTTTGTACACTGCCGAAGCCCTTCGAGAAACCTTACTAGGCTATAGGCCTAGAAACAACAGGATTGTTAGTGGTCGGCTACGTAATATAGGATGGTTACTCTAGTGCGACAAATTAATTAACAAGGAGGACACTAGTGTATAGAGTGCAGTGATGGAAAAATTACGAACATTTTATTGTGCGGAAGCATTGCACACTTGCGCTTGACTGAAGAGAAGGGCCATTCGCCTACAAATTTTGAAAATTCGGTCACCACAAAAACATTAAGCGCAAGAGGACTTGCGGGATTGGCAATCACGAGGGAGAAATGGAGCATATGTTATTGTGCAACTGGGATTGTCCAGATATTCCACCTTCTGCTACAATGTGTGGAAAGCCATGAATCAGTGCAACGTTATGCGGTGAATTGGTAGGAAGCGCAAGCTTACCAAAGTAGAATGAGCTTGTTGGTTTGTGATATGATTTAAAAAGACTCCGACATCGCAATCGGTACGGTTACCTGAGGTACGTTCCTGACTCCTACAGGCGTTTAGAAATTTACCCAACATGGTACTGCGTACCATCCGCTTCAGAGTGAGCATTTCCGACTCAAGAGCAGGCTGAAAAGTTGTCCAGAGGGCCGTAGACGTGACATTTTCCGGCAGGTGTTGCAAACAGTGGACATTGTATACCATCTGTAACCTAAATAGTTTCTGGAAATCGCGAACAAATACAGCTGATAATTGTCCTGAAAAATATAGATGGGTAATATAAAAACGACGATGGGAAAACAAACACAGACAAAATAAAGCTAAAAGATTTTGATGCCGTTCTTGGGGGAGAATATCCTTGAAAACCAACGTACAGCAACATTTGCCGAAACTCAGTCGTTTCTGCTGTTCGTACTATGTGATTTTCCGGCACTTACGCGGGTAGATGAGCACGTATAAGTCGAACCATATGGTCTACCCTGTTCAAGACAACAGGCCGCATACGCACTGCTCGATCGCCGTTTTCGAAAATAGAAACCGATCTACGGACAACACCGAGGCATACCCCGTGCATATAATCAACAGGGAAGCAGTGAACAAAGTCAATGGGTAGCGAAAAGGACGGAGGCGGACTAATGCAAATTTCGCGACGGATGGTGATTTCAGTTCGCAAAACATGCCGTGCACATGGAAACGCGATTCTGTTTGGCAGTAATGTCCCTTTATATAGCACAGCCGTAGTAGGAACTACGCCCTGTCATTAGTATGACAAACGAACGTCCTGGTTTATCGCAAATAATTGCATCAAAAACGACACAGTAGTGCAGGGCACTAATGACAAAGCCCAGGCACAGAAGCTCCTCAGCTTCCTGTACCACGTCCTCGGGGTTAGGGACTTCTCCATAAGACCTACTAGGACCATAGGGCTTGTTACAATACTTTCTTCGAGGGAAGGAGATATCGTTGTTATCGGGGAGCAATTTTGTCTGAGCCTGCAGATGTTATGCCAGCGTTTTGTTTCGAATAAAAAGAGAATCGTGGCGTCCAGTTGCACCTTGGATGGATAAAAAGAAATCTCGCCTGCCTTGTAGACACAGGTTGTGGAGCTCTACCAAGAGAATGAAACACCAGCGGATTTCGCAAGGTTTAAAAGAGTTTGAAACAACGACAAGTTGTTGAAAGAAATCTAAATGAATGTTATCTATGCCTGAGTGCGGAAATGCTGCCGCACTACGTCATCGCCTTCATTAACCAAAGGCTCAGGAAAGCAGATGTGTTACCGTTATTAGGGCCCGAAGAGGATTACGTCGTGGAAAGCACCATGGGATGAGCGCTGTTGCTATCCCACGTGCACTTCTCAACCGATCACATGCCAGCACCTAAACAAATCTTGTCTCGTCTCGAGATAAGGGATGAACACAAGTGTCGTTGCAAGGCTTCTGAACTAATCCAGATTCTTCACTTGGACAAGCAAAAAGCTCTTGAACCACATGTATGTCATCCGTTGATAGTCGTCCAGCTGTAACATCCTTTCGGTTCCTAGCTACCATTACACCAAAAGAAAGCACAGGAGCTGAGGTACTGCCAGGTTGCCCAAGCCTAGACAGGAGCAGCCGAGATACAGAGGTTGAGTTCTAACCGTGGACCTTCCTGTTACCAAGTTCGTGCCTTCACCACTGATCTATCACAACCGTTTGTGGCCCGGTTCTTTTCCGGCTCATTAGTCAGTCAAGTTAAGAAGGTATGACGCTTTAAACTAGGAACGAGGTCATCATTAAACGGTTCTACAAATGTAATGAGAAGCACGGTCAGGCCAGCCGTTCTCCAGTTAGCCTGACGTCTGTGATCTGGAAGATGATGGAGAGGTGGGTGAAGAGACCTTTGCAGCAGAACTGAGAACAACGCCGTACAGGTGTCAAAGTGGGGTGATTTTGTAGCCAATCCTGTCTTGTGAATCTATTGCTGATGCGCAAAGGCTGGGCCAATTCATGTGATCGAGGACACCAGGTACGTATGATGTAGATTTCACAGAAGCGATCCATGGAGTGCGTCACAGCACTCCTTTCCCTTCTTCAGGGAAGTATCCTCCCGCCTACTTAATAAACAATTTTCTGCGAGTCCGCCACCACAGGGTCAAGATAAACGGATAGCTTTCTGAATGCTCTAGGGATCGCTGCTGGGTCCTGCACATTTCAACATTTACGTGAACCACTTACCTCGCACGTTCGGGCAAAGCAACTTGATATTTGAGGGTAACTGGAACGTGTGACGCAGCGTCCGGACAGACGAGAATAGAAAACGTCTCTAGAATACCTTGGATTTAGTAGAAGTCTGGGCGCCAGATATCAAGCTACCGATCAACCCAAACAAACATCAGCACCTTCCTATTTGGAGAACACAAACAGGAACATCGTTTTTCTTCAATGGTTGGCTGATACCATAGGAAGCTAAAGTTTTTGACCTAGATCTATTCACTAGCAGTGACCTTAAGATGAAGATACACAGCTAGGGCGACGTGCAGAACTTACAAGATGTTATGTCTTCCAACGCGTAGTACACTTTGGACTAGGGAGGCTGTCTCGAAACCTCTTTCTATGTTTATCCGATTTGTGATGGAGTACTATGCACCGGCTCATTCCCCATGTAAGTGAAAACCTGTGGGGTATCTTCAGGTTTCTGACCAGCAATGTCTCAGAAGGGTTGCTTGTATCGGATGGCGTCAACCGATTCGTAGAGAGACACTTGGAAAACGGGAAGTTCGCTCTGCAGCAGGTACTTCAGTCGCAGTAAACATCTAGCCTCATCAGCTGCAGTTGACCGGCCATGTGTTACGCATGCCGAAATGTCGTCTATCGAGGCTCCTTCTCCATAATGGCGCAACTCACGACGTAGGCAATCTGTGACTTGGTAGAAGGCTTGTGATGTATATTACGTTTGCGGTCTTCCCTCAAGAATTGTGTCCCCGTAAACCCTTCTTCATTTCTCTGGGACATTGCAAGAATCGACTGCCAATCCATATCAGTGGCGTTCATGTTGTTTGTTTCTTTCCAGCTTGTCCGATTGTTCATTTTCAGGTTGTTGCGAGAGTCGAGTAGTTCCAGGTCTAGAGTAGACGGGAGACAGAATAGAAAGGCGTAATGTACGCTTTAGTCGTCTAATAACGGTAGTACATGAGCCGAAAATATAAAGTGAGAATCACGAAACGTATTGTTTGCATAGTCACGACAGGTGTGGACACCTTGGGATGTCTGCGGTAGGCTAGCACCAGGTCCCTCCTTTCTTCCGCTCCTTTCCCTCCATTCACTTTAAGGATTTGTGGTTTTACGGCATTGGAGCGTCCATGCCAGCCACGAATTTGCTGTCTCTTGTGGCTAATTATGACAGGTATCGTTCTTGGAGCGTTTGTTTTCTTCCAAGCCAAAATGAACTCGAGCATCTCAACTGCTCCTGTCTAGGCCTGGGCAACCTGGCAATATCCCAGCCCTCGTGTCTCCTTCCGCTGGCATGGCAGCTAGGCACCGAGGGGATTCTACAGCTGAACGATTATCCTTTTTTATTATCTAAGCCAAAATAACGTGCAACCCTCAAATCCCGTCTCTTGTTAGAATCCGATGTATTTCTTAGAGGGTTTTCTGTAATTCATATTATATGAATGAGGCCACTCAGTAGTTTGCTAATCACCTAGTTTCTTTCTCACAATCATATCCTCCATTTCCTCTAGAGAGGCATCTGTCGACGATCAAACAATCGAAACCATCGCACCCAAGAAACCACTTGTAACAAATGACACATCTACTACAAACAACTAAGTTCCTAATTGTAACATTATTTTCACGCTTCTTTCGACTATATTTTGACTATTTCGACTATATTTTCCTCCTAGACATTCGAATCATCTGGCTTCCGAAACAGCTGCAGCCAAACCAAGTTTTCCGACGCATCCCTTACGTGGTTGTCGTCGTGTTAACAGGTAAGTGAAACTATATCTTGTATAAGGATGTATTTGAGGAAAAACAGAAGTCCTAGGACAGCTACATCTTCAAATTTAGCTGCAAATCATGTTCGACCAAGCTTGCTTATACAGTAGGTTGGTCTTGAATTCCATAACACCTTTTTCGTCGAGTTCGGTTGCCGATCCGAAAAACGCCGTGGGTGGGACTGTTTTTCAGAGGAAACATCACGTTTCAGATGCAATAAATGCGCCACGCACGTTGGACACAGACCAGTCGCCGGAACATTCAGGCATTGAGCAAGTTCGGATACAGTGTTCGTGTAGTCCGGTAGTGTTTCATCTCCACAGAGTGAATTCAAAAGTGTAGTCGCTTTGGAAGGAGCGACGGAAGCCACCGAAGAAGGTACGAATAGGTGCTGCTCGTCTACCAGGCTTTCACTGGAACAGAAGTAACCAACTCGCCTCGTTAAATCATTCCCACCCCACTCTAGGAGCCAACAAAATGAGCCTACAAATTCTGAGCATGTCCTCTCCCAACCAGCTGAGAGTCAACTATCTAGCACTGCGGAAACGTAAGTTACACACAGGGATTTGGCAAGCCCGTTCTCGCAGCGCATCAGCCACTCCGTTTACAGAAACACTGAACTTTGGAGAATGCAGTGGGTCTGTTTCATCGTCGAACAGTAGAATGCGGATGATGTAAGTTACCTTAGTGTCTTCGTTTTATATTGGGTAAGGCCATTCATGCCCCCAATGGCATATGCTGTTTAGTCCACCCAGAATTCCTAGTATTCATATGGACTGGTTCAAAAGTGGTTTCAATGTACCCATTTATTCTTTTCAGGAGCAGGAAGCGGCGTCGTACGAGACGAGTGTATTTGTAAGTACCTCGCAAATTTTATAGACTTTCCGTTATCATTACTGTTGCAGTCAGTGTCACCCCCTCCTTTGCTCTAAATAAACCTACAAGTGTACCAAGGGTCAAGTGTGGAAATATTTGAAATATTTGCACTTGAATGGAATAAATTCAAATCCTACGTCGTGATAATCTTATCGGGTGCTTCAGTGTAAGCAGGCTGTGTCCCCAACCAACGGCTGCTTGCGAAAACTGAAGAGTTGTGACAATCGCATTTTGTTCAGAGTAGTCGATCTTAGTTAATGACGTGTGCAAAGGATAGACGTCAATGAGGTATCCGTCCAGTGAAGCACACGTCATCCTACCAAGGAACACACGAGATCTCTCAGCAATTTTTGGTGAGCGGTCGTCTCTGTTTAATATTCGCCATCATGTTATGAAACTATCGAAAAAGGAATCTGAAGACTATATCACTTATGCCGATAGGGTCACTCTTGAATGTGAACAACTCAAGTTAGCTACCATGACGGATGACCAGTTCAAGTGTCTTATTTTCACACGCGGCTCTCAGTGGCATTCAGAGAGTGATATCAGAGCGAGGCTGTCGAACAAAATTGAACAGTCCATTACTCATTAGTGCCAGCGCCTCTTGAATCTCAAACATGACACGACTATGTTGGAGAGACCATTATTCAACCCTGCTCTCAATATTGCCAAAACGAATTCGAGGCAACCTCCTTTGGCGACAAATTCGAACGGAGCAAAGCACCCGTCGGCATGCTGGCAATGCGGCGAATGACATTTTATGCGATTGTATCCTTGTAAAAAGCACAAGTGTTCAGTGTGCAATCGACGTGGACACAAGGAAAAGCAGTGCCGGACACGGTAAGCTAGTCGAACACTTGGCCAAACCCGGAAATGACGAAACAGGCGGAGCCAGTCAGAACCCCGGTTTAACGCACTACTTGCCACCGATGATAACCATGTCGATGCTCGTCCGAAGTGTGTTACGATCAGAGCGACTGCACTCGATACGGCTTCCGATATCACGATTGTCCGCCGTCGTACTTGGAAGAACTTTGGATCATTGAACTACATATCGACAATGAACACTTTCAGAAATGCGTCAGGAGGTAAGCTTCTTTGGCTTGGTGAATTTGAATGTGAGGTAGAGATAGCAGACCCTTGTGATTGCGGCATTGCCTACCTCCCCGCTTGTGAGCTTAGCCATCTGGGTATGGACAGTATTGATCATTTGCATCAACATTTCAACATTGCCGATCGCCAGCTTGTGCCCATCAACACCAGCAGGAAGGAAGTCAGTGTTTCGGTATGGAAACCGTGTGCTTGTGAAAGACTGTCACCTTGGGCATCGAAACTGGACTGTTAGTCTTGCCCTCAAAAGAATCGTTCAGGTGATTCATAGCATCCGGGTGAGGTCATCAATATGGAAACGGTATGTAAATCAGCTGTGCTCGACTGAGTGCCAGCCCACGACGGGCCCATTGCAACCGAGACACGACCAATTGCGTCAGAATACAGGTGAAACCTTTTCAATCCTCACGATTTAAAGCTGTCACCTCGTCGTGCTGGTCCGGCTCCTATACTGCAGCTGGCTGGATCGCAGTTCCCAAAGGTTCAACCTTACCTGGAAGTCCAACGGGCAAGCAGTCCGACGAAGAACAGCGAGTACCTGTGCTGTGCGAGACGTTCTAGAGGTAAAGTCGTAGTGTCCTCTGCGATAGGGGTATGGAGGCAGTGAAGCGTTTCCTCCAGGCGACCAGCATGTCCATATTCATGGAAGCAGTGATGCTGCCTTCCCCCGAGGAACGGCTCGTTTGAAAAGATAAGCCGTAAAGACGTTACACTTTGATTGCCCAACGGTTGACCGTAACCGCCGGTCAAAAGAATTTAGAAATCGAAGAGTTTGGTGCTGCCCAGACGGTACCCGCCGTTTGTAGGCGCATTGGGAGTGAGACGATAACGCCTTACTTCCTGCTTCCTCAGTTCAGCTTCCTGTTGTCAAGTGCATCAGGGGCAGGACTCCCCCAAGAAAACCCTAACAACAGCTGCCTTGTGTTTCAGTCTTTTGAAGCAGAGGCTAGCGGCAGGGTCCCCGAACGAAACCCGAAATCCTCCCACTGCCTTGTGGGTCACACTTTTGAGTCAAAGGCTCCGGGGGACCCCCTCAATCAGCCGGGAAGTGCCATTCACCTTTTCAGCCTTCACGCACCAGCCCTCTTCCCCGTCCCTTCCCAACCCATCGAAGGAAGCAGTACGATCAGCCCGTCTACCAACCCCCTACTCAGTGTTCCCTGTCGAAACCATCGCTCAAAAAAATAAACCAAAAATAATCCATTACTAACCTCAAAATATCTGACCCTTCAATGTCCCTACTCTGTGTCGAATTGGGCCACAAGCATCTCCCTCCGAAAAATTGCTTTCCCTATCTGTCGAAGTTTGTTGTGTCTCCGAAACACACATACAAGACCCCACTCCGGTTGTGCTCCTCAGACCGCTTAGGACGAGCTCAAATGTTCTCCATTTCACTCGCTATCTGATGATCCTGACGCAATGGCTCATGGTATCTACGGTGTTGGAGTTGCACTCAGCCCCAAGGCTGAAAGTGCTTGACTGGACTGGATCTCAGTAAACAGTCATTTTTTTCGCTGTGAGGTTCAATTAAGATTGATACAGGTTGATGTGGTAAACGGTCTTTATTTTTCGTATCAGCATACGCCCGGACAGACCGTGGTTCTGAGACGGAGAAGGACGGGCTTCACCGCGACTGCTTCGGTCAGCAAGAGGGATGGATATAGTAATCTTGACGGGTGATATGAACGCTCAGATCGGACGACTAAGCCCGGAAAAAGTACAGTTAGGTGGTAGATTCTGAGTCGGCGCTCAGCGTACGGCTAATGGGGACGACCGCTTCAGTTGTGTGCCCATCATCGCCTGCCCCCGGCCAGCGGGAACTTCCAGCACAAATGCTCACATCTATTTACTTACAAGCCACCAACTGCAAGCCAGTTATGAACTCAATTGGACCATGTGGCTATTAGTTACCGATGGACAGCCTCATTTGCAGATTGTCGTTCCTTCTGGCGTAAGCTCTGATGACGCCATTGTGCGAGCCCGGCTATTACTTCACTTTATGTCAGCATTACGCATGCCAGTTCAGAGCAGCTCCATTCATCATCTCTAACAAGTTTCATTGTCTCAAGAGTGTAGGGCTGATCTGGCTAGAAAGCTCGAATGACCTGTCATCGGAAGGTTTATATAAATGCAACTTTCTTTCAACCAAACCCTTTTACTTTCTCTATTTTACACACCACAGTTTTTTCGGCGGGAGGCTGTCTGGGATAGTGTTTTCGCAAAAATGTACTTCTCGAGAACTTCTATTACTCTCCTAAACGGTTGGAGGATTATACTTTCATTGACCTTTCAGGCAAACATCTAGTTAGTTTGCACTTACGTTGCAAAGGAAGAAAGATATCTTGTAAAGGTTCGCTTTTTGTGAAGTTTGCACCATATGGTCACGTCGGTCCTCGTGTGTATATTCTACTACTGGCAGTATGAACTAGAAAGAAACTGCTTAATACATTTATTGTACGTCAGTCCATAAACTGGATATGTACAGTCATGCGGATGACGAAGATTGGAGGTTGAATGGAGGCGAGTTAAAGACGCTATGGTCTAAGCTTTCAGAAATACCTGCCATACCTGGCAGGTACCTGACTCTACTAGATGAACACTGGATATCGTCGAGATCAACAGATCTTATTCATGCTAGAAAGGTCAACTAGCGACTGGTATGGTGCATGCAGAGCCCTCAAAGACCGGATAATCCGGAGCTTGAAGAATAACAGAGAACGCTAGTGGATTTCGAAGGCCTAGGAGATGTAGAAGGTTTTCGTTGCAAACAAACGCCGCGTCCTATTTCAACTGATTTGATCAACCGGTCAAAAGACAACAGCGAAACGATATGCGAACAAGACGGAACGGTAACTCATTCACAGAATCGTTATCTTGAGCGATGGGTTGAACACTTCAGAAGATAGTTCAGCTGGTCTCGTTCAACACAGTCGCTGGAAGAACCCAGCGGGCCTGAATGCGACATCGACACCAGCCCGCCGTCAACATCATGAATCCATTGTAAAATACAAATCCTACAACGCAACAAGGCATCCGGCCCCGAATGGTTTGCTCCTCGCCCTCTTCAAAGAAGGAGGTGAGGTCCTGGTGAACAACCTGACGACCATATTTAAGAAGACTTGGAACGAAAACAGAATACCCGTGCAACAGAACTCCTAGGCCGTCATCCAAGTAATCAAAAAAGGCGCAAGGACATCCTGCAAAAGCCGGCGCGGGATCAAGCTGGTCATCCGTCGTATCTAGAGTGCTCTCTGGCATTATTTTGTGAAGGTTGATCAATTATTGGGAGCAACAGGTTCGTGGGAACCAAGCTGGGTTTCGCTCTATCCGAGGATGCATCGAGCATAATTTTACATTTTACATTCTTGAACAGCACTACTCACTCAAACGCCCCATATTAGTAGGTTTTCCTGATCTGAAAGCTGCTTATAACTCTGTCGATCGTCAGAAACTTTGGCGATATATGACGATCAAGGATATTCCTTCCAAATTTATATTCTTTATGAGGGCACTGTATGCGAACGCGAGTATACTGGAGGCTTTTGTCTGAGTTCACCACGTCCTGCAAATTGTGAAGTGCTGTGACAAGATCGGATGAGATCAAACCGAAGCCTCATACTTGCAGACGATCCAATCGACGTCGTAGATAAATTTGTATATGTTGCGGTGGGTTGGCTGGAAATGATATTACTTTTCGAATCGGGAAGTTTGGTGCAGCTTTTGCCAATCTCCGACACCTATGGTGCCGAGGTGACGTCAATTTGTCTGTCTGTGGCAGAGTTTACACTATGGCAGTGCGATCCATACTGTTTTATGGATCAGAAACATGGCCTCTACGCGCAGAGGACACACGATAGTTGTCAATGTTTGACCGTAGGTGTCTTCGAAGCATTGATCGTGTCTGCTGGGAACATCGGATTAGTAATGCTGAGGTACACCAGGCAGTTTTAGGAAAAAGGAACTCTCCCACGGTAGATGAATTACTCTACGCATGCCAGATGACTCTGCATCGCAGAGCTGTTTTCGCCCAGCCCTGTGCTGAGTAGAAGCGACCCAGAATCGGACAGTCTATTACCTGGCAACGAAGTACGAAAATACTAACCAGTAAACCTAGTCGGGTTGACACCCGCTGCCTTCCTGAATGGGGACCCCGTGACTCAAGTCACTAATCGTTAATGACACTGGCAGAATTGACCCAATCACGCAGTCAATGATACTTGAGCATCAAAGCAATTGCCTGCAGTGTGTAGCTACCCATTTCCCGAATTAACTGAACATACCATCGCCCCTAAGACTTGGCTGTATCTCCGACCTCTCACTTTCCGGTGATCGAGACTGTCGTAGCTGGAACCAGTGTACATATGGCACTCGGTTCATGGCTGATAAATTCAGATTGAATTGATTTGATTGAGTCAAGTGGATAACGACTTGAACCTGATAATCCCATCTGGCTAATCCCTCTACGCCCACCTTGTTCAAAGTGAAACTTCATGTTGCTGATCTTTTCAGAGTCGGACTACGTATACTCAACCAAAATCCGCCCTATAGTTTGCTCACTGTCAGGTCCCCCTGAAGGGTCGGTAGTTGTTTGGATGGGACCATATGTTAATGCACTAGTGGTCATTTCGTCGGCGCTTGATTAGATCAAAGCTCACTTCAAATTTCTCGGCTGTCCATACCGGTCAGTGGGTTGTCTGACTGTCCTCAGTATTTCGGTTGATGGAATGAAGTCATTAAAACCCATGATTTATATTTTACTATGTTAAAAGATTATGGGACGTAAGTTTGATTCTTTGTGTTTTTTTCTCTTACTCATTAGCGTTAATTGGAGGGCCAGGTGCACAGTATATCTTAGTTTATGGCTGTTAAACTCGACACCTACGTTTCGAGGATAATGAACGTCTTCAGACGTTTTGTCGTCGTTATCTTCACAGCATATCAGGTGTTAGTTATTCATAGGTCTCAACATGCAATAGCCTTTTCCACACAGGAAGTTGTTTGCCTATCGGTGCAGCGTCATTGTTAGTCAGTGTTACACGAATTAAGTGTTGTATTGTCTGTGAGCCAGACCAGTGAATTTCCCCAAGAAGAGTTTAGGCGCAAAAGACCGCAGATTTTACTGTATAGTTTCGTATTTGTAAAAATACTGCTATTTAAAAGCTAAGGTAATAAAGGTACGTAGATGATAGCATACGTTAGTCGGCACTTATTTGTTGATGCCATCTTGCTAGACGTCAACGGGCTTAGGTGTGATTTATCTTCCCATTTCTACAGTGACTCCGAAAGCGATACTGACACGCTTCCTGCCACTGGGTGTGACATGCAGTAAGTCGCTTTTTTTAATTACATGTGTCTGAGATGCGATTATTTTTATTACCCAGTTTGACTTGTCTCTGAATAAAATATCCTACGACGCTGTTAAAGATATATATTCCACGTACCATGCGACCGTCTTGAATGTCCAAACCAAACCGTAAGCGCATTCTTTTAGTTACTAAATTTCTTCGTAAAAATTCCAGGGACTAAAGGGAAGGACACAACAAGTTGTGATTTTAATGA
Source organism: Clonorchis sinensis (assembly GCA_003604175.2). NCBI lineage: Eukaryota > Metazoa > Platyhelminthes > Trematoda > Opisthorchiida > Opisthorchiidae > Clonorchis > Clonorchis sinensis. The sequence continues at coordinate 84,533,820 of CM030369.1, forward strand.
TTTACTTGAGACAAAGTGCAGCATTACGTAGAATGAAGTGGAAAATGAATGTCGTTTCTGGCATCCGCGTTTTACCTGCTTGCAGTTGGCGGTACTCGCTTTGGATAATTTTCGTCGCATATGGAATATTCGATAACCGGACAGTTGCAAACTTTCGAGTGCATCTGGTGCAATTCATCTGTTGGTCGAGCGCTGTTTCCCAATCCCACTCATCTCCGATTTCTAGATGTTGCCATTAAGCTTGGTCCTGTACAGATCGAATTGTCTTCCATTGTGTTTTCTGTGCTACTCGACGGGTTGATCTTACGGGCTGAACGATTGCTCCATCTCCTGTTTACCTTGGATGGGGTTGGGATGCACAAACGGCGGTTGGAGTTAACCAGCTCCTGTTTAAATAAGCTGCACAGTTATCCATAAGCTAACAAGCTTCCTCTCTTGCATTACTCTCTAAATGAGGAGGCCAAACCTAAAAGTCCCTCTTAATCATTTTTGCATTGCTGCTTGTACACCGGTTTGGTCGAGCTGGAGATTTTCAAAGCAAGTAGTAATTGGCGTTTCACTCTCACCTACGTTTGTCTGCTAGCATTACCGTTGTCGATCTTTCGATATTCTCATTCAAGCGCATTTACCTCGTTTACAAAAGCGCTGCTCAAGAGAGCAGCTCCGAAACAGATACATGCTGTCTTAGTTTAAACCATGTTGTGTTCCATAGCCTCCATAATTTTTCCATGTGTGCCAGCCATCCACGGTTTAACCCGAAGTCATTGCACCTATTCCGTTGTTGGAAGCTTTCGAGTTCTATTGTTCAAGTCCATGATCCTTGTTTTTGACTATATTGTACATCTGGGTCGTATGGATGCCCATAGAGCTGTTTGTCCCTTGTTCGTTGAGCGCTCATTCCTAGTTTTTCCCCTTTGTAATAAGAATCGATTTCTCAATCAATTGGAAAAAGTTTGGAAACGATTGAGAAGTCATCGTTTCGTTGTTTACCAAGCTCTTCAAAATTGATCTCTGTTTCCATTTGGCCGTAATGAGCATTCGACGGTGCATAGGGCCCGAAGAGTCAGCGAAGAAGCTGACCAATGTCCCAGGTATGGAATTTTGCCAGCCATATCATTCTCATTTCGACCGTAATGGAACAATGTTACCGTCCTACGCCGTTATGTTTTGATCTGTTGAACGGGCGTGCGCAAACTTGATTGATTTTGATCCGTATCTGTCAGTGCGTGGATTAAGACCCCCGAACAGATATTGATGCTACCTTGCGGCGATTCGACAGTAGTGACTGGTATGTATTGCATCCAGGAATTTAACTGTCATGTCCATTATCAACCTCCCTGACCAATCAAATCCTGTTCGTTGCTTTGGAACTCATTACGTGCATAGTAACTGCTTTGCTTCCAGCTCGAGTATCACACGCTGTTTTTGGAAAGACTTTAATTCCCGGATCGGGAGATCCTGCTGTTGGAGGTATTTCCAGGGACACTTGGGTGGACGAGAAGACAGCAGCGCGCCTAACAATTCTGCTGGTTTTATTCACTGCGAATAGGCCTTAATTCTGCAAAACAATAGTTTTATCGACTTTTAAATCGGGGTGCACTTGTTTGTCGTTAGATCAGCATTATGGGATAGTTCCTCCCTAACTTCACAGAAATAGTCGTGAGGATCCATCACGGGTCATAGTACTGGAGAAGGTTTGTGGTAGATTGGTTGGTCGAAACAGGATAGTTTCGATATTTCCCCTTTTCCTCTATGTAGACTCGAATACCAGTGCAACTCTTACACAAGTTGTCGTCATCAGGGAATCGGAATTTCGAAATGACACTTAACTGGCATGCAAGCAACAATCGAGTGAAGCACATTTCCCTGTTATTGTCTTCTGCGGATAGCAGATACATCACGGACCTGGTGCATTCATGCTCACTGTCTGTTTTTGGGTCCTAGTATCTAAATAGTTGATCATCCACTATCTTGACATAGCTTTTTCACAGAGTAAATTGGTCCGGATGGTTTTGCTTTATTAGAATCATAGCAGAGTCAATCAAACTGGCTAACCAGGCATATGTGCCCATGGATACGACAATGACGGCTATTCACTTGAGTTCGGTATACTCTACCACTTTATCATGAAATTCTCAACATTTACACAAGTGGGGGTTTTGTTCTGGTTGAATCTTGGAATATCTAAACGGTGTTTGAGTTACGGTTTTCTACAATTTTTTGCGCTGTAAGCCGTTTCCGGCAGTTTGTTTTATTGACAGTTAAAATATTTTCGATTACTTCTGTTCATTTCCACTTCCTTTGTTCATTGTTATTCTCAGCGAATGCACCATAACCCCGATTGCCAGTCGTGCTAGAACCGCCTCGACGATCCAAAAGAAAAGAAGGTGGGTTTTAATGCAGTTAGTCGATGTGAAATCTGGGTCACTTTGGGTTTGACTTTATGAGGACGAGGCTGTACAAATCGCTCACCCAAATCCTGGTCACTTTCATTTGGAAGGTTGTGCCACTGACTTCGTGCTTTCAAATAGTGTCTTGATGGGATAACGAGTGTATTAACTAGCGTTTTGATGTATGCAATTTTGTCACCATCCGCCATATCTACTTCTCTGACTTTATATGTCGGTATTTTTCCTTGATCAAGGCCTGACATCGAAAAAATGCACACTATTTTTCAAGTGATTCAAATTGGCTAACGACCTCTCGATAGTATATCTCGTTACTGAAAATCATAGCAAATACGCCGGACTTGGTCTGGAAACTTGAAACTTCGTGTTCGAGACGAATATTGTAGCGAAGTACCAAGATTTGCTGCCAATTTGTTGCTTGTGGGTCGATATTGCTTTCGCAGTATATGTTTTGACCATAAAGTCGTTCGCCACCATCATGGCAAGTTGCGTGGGATCTCTAAGGCTAGTTTACCTAATCTCGTTTTGTATGTATTTTGTAACTACCTGGGCTTTGGTAAACTCATTCCATTGTAAATCGTACTTTCTTATAATTTCTCCTTGGATGCGGGTTTCGGCCGTGTCACGCATCCACTGGGATGGTTCTGCAACAGAGCCCGTTGTCTTCAGTATGTAGGTCTCCTGCTCTTTGCTTCTGACAAACAGGACAATCTAACGTCAAGCAACTGCTCAAACCACCACCTTCGAAGCATGGCTGTCATTCTTCTAGTCTACCTGCTCCTGATGAATGAAGCCGAAGCAACTGAAACCACCGTATCATGATACACGGTTTATAACTGCATGGCCGACTGATCCAAGACTCATTTCAATTTTCAGGATACTCACTTTAGAGTTGGCTGAGATATAGGGAAAGTGCGGGACCGGGGCAGTATTGCGCGCACTACCCAGGTGTCACCGAAAGTTGACACTGCTTGTGCAAGGGCCATGGATGTCGTATAACACGTGTGGCTATAAGGATGTCCTCTGTATGTGTGGTTAGTTGCTATTTGGCTGCCGAATATCAGTTAGTACGGGGAAATGATATCATCTTCCCAGCGAGTGTTTGGACTTATCTCAATTCGGGGTTTTTCGTTTTCTTGTAAGGACCGCCATCAAAGTACAATGCCTTGAGAATCTATACGGGTGCTTGCCGACGGGCGACTCAGCAAAGTTACTAAATGTGGCTGTTTATGATCGTGTCGAAAGCATATGCAAACAACCGTATACATCCGTTGATCAGTGGCTAGCTGATGGGTTTCCAAAATGTTTCGACATTTGCGAATTGATTTCCCAACCGACGAGGCTTGTCATCTGGTTGGCGAAGCGCAAACTGATTATGAACCGAACCCAATGCGCAAGTTGCCAACGCCCGATGTTGATCAAATGTGCGCCCTTCCGACGACAAATGTACATATGGGCATGTCGGTTCTGTGGACAACGGTCTTCTCTCCGACTTGGATCTGCATTCATGAAAACTGGTGTACCAGAAGCGAACATCATCCTCATACTGTACCTCTGGTCTTTGGGGTACTCCGTGGAATTTTGTGGTACGGAATTAGAGTGCTCGTTAACATCTGCGAGGTGCTATATCTGGATGGCCGTCAGGAGTGCAGCAGCCGTAAGTTCTTCAACTTCGCCTTTCTTAATTCCTCGATTTAGGAACTCCAGCGAAACTTCCAACCAATTTCGGGAATTGTAGAGATCGAGTGGGAGAATTTTCTACGCACAACTGCTCATCGAGACGGACTGTTTCTGCTGTGTGGTGTTGAAAGATCGACGAAAAACGTTTTCGCTGTGCGGTGCCCAGAGCCACATAATAAAGACGCCCTACAGAGCATCATACAGAAAAATGTATCGGTGTGTTCGGTGCCCTTTGTGAGTAATTTTACTTTTACAGCCTGGTTCGGTCATCATAACACGTGACCGGTCGATGTTCACACAACTACAGCTACCTTTGCTCGGCTACCCACACTACTTCTTGGACGGGGCGCATGGAACGGCCCTGGATGACGTTTTGATTGACCTTACGCTAGTGGACAATTTCATTGAGGGAATCAGAAGTCATATACGCAAACAGGGTGGACCTGGAGTGTTCTGGACGGAGCTACTCCTAACCGAGATGCTCATACGCCGAACATGGGGCGAAAGTCTATTCCCAATGCTTCTTTATTCTATTGCTCGGTCGTATAATGTACAGTCCTAATAAATGTTTTTTCTCCTGATAGCCGCCGTGAGTCCCATTGTTGATAGTCTTCCTTTCATGCACATTCCCATTAGGTTTTATTTTCATTTAGTACATTGCGCGACTTCCCGAGTAAAAGTACTGTTGACTGCTCGATTGACAATATCTGGGCCTCAGCAACCTGATGCACCGAGGGGCTGTCATAGCTGAGCCTTCTTATTGGCCTCAGAATGAAGTTTCCAAAACATGTACCCTCGCATCATTACGATCCAGTTACGTAGTTTTATAAAGTAGCGAAACCAACGATGCAACGAATGGTAGTTTTGTTGGTAGCAATTTGGTTCGTCAGCGTTGTAGAGCAAGTTTGTTGCTATACCAAGTATTATCCGAAAGCGTTGCGCACTTTCCGAGTCTAATTTGAAAAGGTTTGTTTAGAAATTCATCGGTCTACCAACGTGGTCGGTCAGCATCGATATCTCGAAATGGCTCGCTCAACCCAATCGCTAATGTCAGTTTCCTTTTGCTTAATTTGTTCAGAGTGAAACTGGTGAAGCTCTGTTGCATGTGACTGGCGTCCAGCTGGCATTTAAACGCTGAGGCTTAGCATGGCAAGTCTAAGTGTGTGCGACGAGCGTTAGCGCATAAAAGCTTGGATAAAAAGATATTCCAAAAAACTTGCCGAACCAAGATTGAGCTCGTGGCCTCAGAAACAACCATGGCAAGTGGCGAATTTATGTGAATACCGGTTTTTGTCATTATTATTGTTGAATACCGTTGGTCTCTAACCAAACAAAGCCCTGCTACAAAAAAAGAGACTGTTTGGGATCCCCGTCCAGGATGTGAGTACCCAGTAATGATTCACTTCTTATAGCTTCTCTGGTACGTTTAAGCATTGCCTATTTTAGTGGAAACTATGCTGAATCACATTTTGTGTGCTAAGACATGAGCCATCCAACCACGGTTCGAAATTCAGGGTGCTGTTGCTAGGTGACTGGTCTGATCCATCATGTTAACTTATCCTGGGATGTAAACAGTTGTGGGTCCCACACGCGCTTGGATATGCGGTGCATATGAAAAATAGTTAGAGAAAGCAAACAAACTAGAGTAAACGGTGAATTTGACTTCAAAAATATGGTAAAATTTAAACACAGCACAAACAACACAAAGCCAAGAAAGAAATGGTGTAGAAAACAAAGTGCATCACAGCAATGCATGTGAGAAGTGGAATTCCAAGTTTTGTTTTCCCGGTTAGACGCCCGCTGAACCAGTGCTTTCAGTGTCCTTTGGTTTATCAGCATGTGCATTTGAAGAGGGGTCTACAAACTTGTAGGCACTCTCTAGTTGTTTCATCCTTCGGTGTTCCTTTCCACGTTCTTCACTTGACTAAAACGGGAAGAACGAAGTTACACGTGGATAACATTGATAGAATCGTGAGCGCACACTGAAGACTTGGGGAGAACCGCTCCAAGCGACTGAGAATACACAATGTAGACTAGGCATTGGTTGCTTGAGAGGTCAGGAGAGAACTGTCCGAAGTAGCCAGATAAAACTAGATCAGGCTTTTTTGAGTAACAAAGCTTTTCCCTGGTCACTTATCAACTTCAGTAACATCGCATCTATATTATATATATATATATATATATATATATATATATATATATATGAAGCGGACAAGAAAATCCCAGCCTCAAACATCAAGCACGATGGGAGTTTCACTTGGAACAGGAGATAAGTTTAATTGGGGTACCAAAACAGCTGTAATATACCTTCATAAATCCGTTGGAACTATTGTTCCGCTACTAATTCATGGGGTCTGCCAGGCATTGCCTCCATTCACACGATCCTTCGAACTGGTTTAGTACAGTATTTCTGATCCAGAGGTCACAGAAAGACCACTGCATTCTTTGTATATATGACAAAGTCAAGAACTCAATTTCCATTATTGCTTACTCAAAAGTGGAAAATATCTACTAGTGTTCTTTCTTCATTCTTGAATTGTTGCGGACTTCTCACCGGCTTTAAAAGTAGCGTTTCTTCTTCCATTTATGGAGTGAGTGAATCATCAACTGCTCAAATAGCACTAACGAAGCATTTGAACAAAATCAGAAATGTGAACCTACTTAGTTTTCCTCTGCTTGCGTGCATAAAAACGCAATTAATTTCGCGTTCCAAACACTGACCACGTGGAAGCCATATTGTTTCCAAATGATACGAACTACAGTGACTCGGTTAGTATAACCGATTGTGTGAATGCCTAACACAAACTGTACACAGTAATGTCACAAACACACTCATTTAGACGTCATACACTACTCATACGGTTGCTGAAAATTTTTCGACAGCCCACCACCGGTTTTGCCTTTCTTGGGGCGCATCAGGTAGGCGCAGTCCCCGAGTTTCCATCAACTTTATGTTCTACTTGAACCCAAATTGCACCAACTTAGCGAAATACACTTATTTGCAAACAAATTTGGTTTTGCGAGAGACTCACCTGAAACCCAGCTGAATCTCTCGTTTATGATGCTTAAATACACCACAAACGATTCAGCTGGGTTCCAAGCGAGTCTCTCACAAAAACATTTTGTTTACAACTGAGTGTATTTCGCTAATTTCGGGGGTTAGAAGCTATCGAGTCATAGGTTTAAGGGAATAGCCGGTGTCACCAAAGCAGCCGGGTTGTCGAGATAAAAATCGATTTGGGCCATATGGCTGGCTTATTCCAGTCAGTCGTTAAGACCGAGTAAACGATGTAACAATGGAGACGTCCGGCCACTAAAAATTACAGACAAAAGCAAGCTGTTTGCTTATTATCTTCAGCCTAGCAATGGTAAAGTGAATGTGAATGCAAGGACTTGTCACATTATTTGATACCATTGTGCCACTTCATCCCGTTTCCATTAGTCGACCGCTTCATCACACGCTCATGCGCCATCCGACTCGGTGCTGTATGCACTACGCCAATTGACCTAGCGACTTGAACGCTTAACAGTCAATTTTAGCCACGCTAGGTTAGGTCACCTACGAGGTTGATGTGTTGCTAGTACACCAAACTCATGAATAAGGATGACGATGTTGATGCTGTCATATACACTTGAGAAAACTTGAGGGCTAAGGCACGGGCTTCAGGGTAAAACATTCTTGATTGAAGTCCGTCCTTGAATTTACGATCGCCCTTATCTACGCTTGAGTAATCTGACATTAAGTAAGTCGTCACACTCCTGAAAGATTGCATGGCCGATTCATTCAGTCAAGCACCGTCAATCCATTGTCATGTGAAGGGCTTTGTTTTACTTTGCATTCTAGATTTCAAATCACCGTTTTAGCTCTCACTGTGGCCGGTCAAAGGCGGTGGTAAGTCGGAAAACAGTTCTAACGTACATGGTCGCTGGTTCGAAAAGTGACGGGAGTCAATGTCCATGGAATCGTTTACCGTCAGACAAAAAAAACCGTTCTACGCGCAGATCTACAAATTTCCCCAATAAAACTCAAGTTCTATGCATCAGGAGAGCCACCCATACCTGCTTAGGTCTCAGTTAGTTGGAATGTCTTCATGGGGTAAAACCAAGACTTACCACAATGTAAAACGTTTTTACACCGTTAAAGTTGCCTGCTTCATACACTTCCAGATCCTGGGCCTGGTCGGAAGGCACATGGCTGAGGACTTTGTTTATCATTGATACCAACTGTTGCATCATGTCACTTGTAGATCTGCTGCGCGCGGGTGCAGAACTCGACGGGTGTGTTTCCTCGTCGTTTTCTTCATCCGTATCCTCATCGTCGGCGGATTCGTTCGCGTCGGCCTTGTCATCCACACTGCGAACCACGAGAACTTTGGAGGTCATATCTGACAGCAATTGTTTGAGGTGCCGCTCGAAGGATGACTCCGCACCGCGTAGTTTGTGAACTTTTTCTGTTGCTTTCATGAATTGATTCAGCAGGAATAAACGGTGCCTGATGAGTTGCAGACCAACACGTAGTGAAGTCACCGAGTCTGGAGTGAATAACCATGGCCAAGGTTTTCCAACCGATATCCGCGATGCTATGGGAATGTCAGTAATGCCGTCCACAGAAACGCCAACCAGATCTGTGACACTCCGTTTCCCTGTATTCCCGTATTCTTCATATAATTTCCCGAGATCCTCCGCAACTGCACGAACGAATACTGGGTCTGAGCCAGAAGGAAGAAAACACATACTCGGAAGAGAACATAGAATGAGGACGGTATGCAGGCGCAAAATCCAGGTTTTTGTTTGGGTGAATCCCGCATAGTCGGTTCATCAGTTCGGCACTCATATCTCGACATTAGCTCGGCTTTGCGAAGAATGAGGGTTACGCATCGCCGAAATTTCTACAATATTGTAGACGTCCCTCAAACTAAGATTACCTTTCACACGATATTTGAATTTAAAGTGCGAACATATTGTAGATACGAAGATTACGATGAAACACCAAAGAGCTCGAAAACCTTGGGCAAAAGTGCACCATTCTGCGTCACTCACACTTTTTTGTGATCGCTTTTGGGAAATCCCATAAAGTTCATATTGAGACTTCGAGAATCAGTTCTAGTGTGTATGGCGGCGAAAATTGGGGAAATTTCTCCCTGCTCCTCCAGCCACGTTTCTCAAAAGTTAAGAAAGAACAGAAACGTCATGTTAGATCAGCTACGCTTCATGGGGACCCACCAAGTCACACTGCGTCTGCCATCTCCGGTCGTTTGTCCGGAGTCGATGTGGAAAGTTTTAACCTACTTCGAGTTCCCGTAAGATTCATGCGTCCACTGGAGCAGAATGTGCGCGAAAAGTTGATTCACAATATAACTACGAATCACGCGAACCTGATGCTCTGATATCGAGGCAATCGTCGTTTGTAATGATCAATGGTGACTGTGGCTGATATCCGGACGAACTGCGAAACAAACGGGAAAAATCCGTCTGACGACAGGGGTGTGTGGGCGTTTGCTTCGGATTAGTAGTTCTGTGTGTCATTCATGGAAACGCGTTTGGCCCACCTTCGTCAAATATTCCGAGGCAGCATTAGACCCCCGTTGCTGTCAGCTCACCAAATTAATATAATACAGGCATGAGGGATTCATAGGGTGAGCTTCATTCAACATCCATCAATACAACGACAGGCTTATAGTGTGATTTGTCGAACTAAACAATTGAAATAATATATTCAAAAGTTTTGAAACGGTTTGGGTGGTCCCGAACTCGACAGCCTCATGGATGGTAGGAAGAAACGCTGCTTAGAAAGGTGCTTCGCATCTGTTTCTAATTGTGAGCAATTTTCGATAAGACCGGTTGGTTTTATAACTGTGGATAGCTGATTTTGGCTAATTACAGTTTCCAGTCGGACTTGTCAGTGTTTCGCAATGAGACCACCGTAATGACATTTGTTATTCATCTGTAGCGATAGTGATGAAAACTGGAGACATAAGTAGGAAAGGCGCTGCAACATTGGAAAATAAGTGAACTCAGAATAACTGATTTTAAAAATTAAGACGAAAAGCCAGCGGAAAAACAGTCATCCACAGGAGGCTATTTTTTCTAACTGCACCTCAGCGTTCGACAGGGCAGTACTAGTGCAACGTTGTCCTAATAGACGCGATCTGAAGGGAGGTAACAGCCCAAAAACTGCAATCCCACATACCTAATATAGTGTCCCCAGTTCCATCAGTCAGATTTCCTGGCGTGTGGCAGCTGCTGTGCATTAGCACTACCTGTGAGAAGTATCGTGTGCCACCACTTCAGTCAAATCATGCGCTGGTGTCAGGAAACCTGACACTTAACGGTATTATTAAAAAAACATTATTTGGTGACAGCGGTAAGAATTACCATGGTTCCGTTCCAGTTCCTTACAAACAGACTTGAAGACTGTGACAACATCCAAGATTCTTTCGTGAGTATAGTGAATTGGTTGCAAGCTGGCTTCGGTGATGTGGCGGATTTTCGCTTCTATCAACGCAGCAACAAACTGAAACAAGAAAGGCCAATAGGAAAGGGATGCATTTAGTCAACGCAGTGAAGCGGTAAGAGAAAAACTGAATGAACGAGAATACAGTTATTCGCACACAACGCAGTGCAGGTCACTCACCAACAAACATCCAGTCGTAGTGTGCAGCGATGCACACATCCTTGCATTCGCAGCGCCGGAGTAACTGTCTAGGAACTGTGCTCAAAACAGGGAGACTTACCTCAGTAGATGTCGAAGGCTTATCAATTCGTCTTGTAAAACATCCTAACCTTAAACGGGTCATGAGATCGAAAAGTCTGGGTGAGGCTGCTTCGTCCATTATAAACTTCCCTAACCAGCCAGATCCTATTCGACTACAAACCACCGAACTCAGAGATGAGTTAACGAAGTTAAAAGTGATCCAAAAATGTATATGCAGAACACCACTTTTTGAGTATCACGGGTTTTTAGTATTGCTCATATACTTTTGGAACGTCTACTTAACTCTTATTTCGACCGGGAGTTGTATTCGGTACCCCGAGATAGGCTGGAAACTCATTCTACACAACTGGCAAGTTAACATTTATTCGTATGCGACGCGGATAACCACTGACGGTAGTATGCTAAACCATGTGAGAGAAGAGCGCGCTCATATTTCTGGGTTAATTAGAGGGGTGTACAGACTTGGAATACAGTTGCCTGATTAGCTTGTTATCAGGACAAAGGTACTGATTCCGAGAACAAACAGACAAGCGGAGTTATAAGAATGGTTGAATTAAAACTGTGTAGAGCTACCTAATTCAAGTAGTCATGATCATTTACCTCGTTCTCCTTGTTCTGACGACAGTGATAGTCCTGAATGAATCAGAACAGACACAGCTACGTCCTGTAATTTTTGCCTCTCAGGCTAATTACATCCACTGTACGGCTACCACGATTCGATGAGGGCACAGTAATCAGAGGACACTTTTATTTGATCCCTTGAAGCGTATTTCGATTGTACACTGTCACTTGTCTCACACAGAGGGACCACTAGGTGAATCCCACAAGGTGGCTTATCAAGCGGGAGGACTTTATAAATACTGATATTTTGCACTGATCATGAATTTGCGGTAATCAGGGCTTCTGTGAAAAAAAAACGACTTGGTAAGTTACACCAACTTCAAATTTGGTTATTACTACTGGTGTAATAACAGTGTAACAGCGTGTAATACTGACGGAACGTTCGAGTAGTATCCGGTCAAGTAGTACAAATCGACGTCCCTGCAGCTGACGGAAGGCTGATTCCGAAATTATTGAATCGTTTCACAGTGTTTGTTTATCATTGTGCAGTATTCATACAACGTCCGGGAAAGCTCGGGAGGACGCTTGAAGATGTAGGTTTTTCAAAAACTCCGTGCAAATTAGGTCTTTAATTTAGTGTCTGAAAGCTTGTAAGCGCTTAGTTCGTGTTTGTCAATAAACAACTCCGCACTCGATGGCGCTTCTCCTTTTACCAGTACGGTCAGAATTTACTGATAATAACAAATAATAATTGTCCAGCTGTAGCAATCTTTCGGTGCCTAGGTGCCACCCTAGCAGGAGGCACGAGGGCTGAGATAATGTCAAGTTTCCCACGCCTAGACAGGAGCAGTCGAGATGCCTGGGTTGGACTCGAAGCACGGACCGTCCAGCCAGTAAATTCGCACCTTAACCACTGTTATTTCGCGCTCACTGTCTTGGTCCACTATTTACTACTGACTTATTGGTGCCGATGACGACAGGGATGACTTGCGGGACGCGATGCTGTCTATAGGCTTGGCATATATTTTGTCCACAGGTTTACTCGCTGACTGCCGCTAGCACCGTTGACGCATCAACACACAACTATAAACGAAGAACAACGGTGGTCATGCAACTTGAGTAAGGAACTCCTCCCCGATTTCCCACTGAAAACGGCTATCTTCCCTAATTAGCTTCGAAAAACCCGATCAAATGCGACCTAAGAAGTCATTATTAACACGGCTATGATACACAGGGGAAGTTTGTTGTGAAGTCCTATCGTAGGGAAATACTATGACGCACTTAAGCACGTCAACAGTTGGGTGTTCGTCGGTCGGTGCACATCCGTGCGTCGTCAGCCATCATCCGGTGAATAATACCCAAAGGTAGTACCAGTGAGTAAATGGCAAATCGTGTGTAGGAGTAGAATTCAGTTTCGAAGTAAAATACAGTAGAATAACACAAGATCAAAAATATCAACCGAACTAGGGTGTGGGGTCGTTAGATGAAGCTCCGGAGGAGGCAGTACAGCACAAACATGACCGGTTAACACTCGAATCGGATTTGTCAGTGAACGGTGGTTGATCTGCTGGTCACATGCGAACGGTAGATAAACGAAGGGCAGTTTTGCGGAACCGTGTGGTGCTATCTGCAAGCCACTGATGTCGATGTAAACCAGAGAAAATACAGTCAGTGGGCAAACACGCAAGGCCAGTTTGGAGCTACTATGCGGTCTAAACATGACAGCATAACACAGCACCAGCATTTGTTTTTTTACACCAGGAGGCTGGCATTAACCATCAATGCCTCCATGTTTCAACGGGATACCGCACGTCTCCCAAATAAATCTCCACAGCAATGCTTTCTGAGGAGCGTCCATTGCCGTTCCGTTTGTGTTGGAATGGATAGCCAGGTTAACCAGTGGTTGGATTGCCAGTGGTACTGCCATCTCGTAGTATGACATTAGAGTGGGGCAGGTGTTGATTAGGAACACGAACAAACTTACCATAGGTGACTCACAGATGCTTATGTGGTGCTTTAGTGAGTACGCTGGCGAAATGCGAGACCGATCCCATCACAGGCTGTGCAGTTCCACGTGGTTGTACTCGGTATACCACGACCAGTCCGAATAATTCGCTTGCGTTCTGGGCGTTGAGATGCGCTGTGTCCCAAGGTTTAATAGGTTCGTGCAGATGGCAGTTTTCGAGGCCACAAGTGTCAGAATTTGCTAACCATTGCTATTGAAGGTAGTCTTAGTTGCGGGATTTCGGCCACCCTCTAATTCTAGCTTCATTCTTAACGAATGAACTGCTTTTGGATATGATAATCGACCGATCGTCTTATGTGGCCTATCTAGGGTAGCCAGGTGTGGACTCCAATCTGTTGACCTCTGCTCGCTCAGGAACTTCAACGTCCAGAATTCGATTTGACCACCGAAAGATCTTGTGCAGGCACTGTAAATGAAGTTTGTCAAGCATTCTGATTTTCTAATTCTAATTTTTCAGACAGTCGAGATTTGGAAGAACCGCGCCTCCCTCCACTGAATAAACGGCCCTCGTTAAGTGCACGAAGAGGGTGCATAACTGTTGGTTCCGTCCCTGGAAAAATTGAGGTCAGTCGTGATGCGTCCGCTTTGCGGTCCATATTATTCTTCGGGGCGTTTCCTTCCAGAATATCAGTTCTCCTTCGTTGGAACAGAGCGTGTGCGAAGATTTTGCCTGCAGTACAGAAAAGACTGAATCCTCTGCCAGGTTCCTCCTCTGCCAAACAAAGTATGACTGTGGAACATTTGCAAAGTCCGAGACTACAAATCAAGTGAAAAATATGTATTCCACTATCGAACCAATCGATTTGAACACAAGCAGGAAAGCCGTCTTCTTGGGCAGCTCTTCGGTTTCGCAGTTCAGCCTGAGAAATATACCTTCTATAAGGCCAACACACCTCCATGTGCACTGAATATTCGACCGGCCCGGGTGCCCTGGATTTATTGAAGATATTGTATTTTCCGTCCATAGATATATTCCCATACTCCAAAGGACTAAATGTGACACAGCCAATCTGCATAAGACCGGACATCGGCGCTCTTTTTAGTGAAACACGCATTCTTCAACCTGAGTGATGGCTTGAAAGTTGAAAAAAGGCTCATGTTGAACTAAAACACTTGAGGAGGTTTGCAGCGCCACGAGAAAAGCTGTTTTGTTCCCACCGACCAAGAAAAGTATAAATGAATGGTTTTTGTGGAACTAGCCTTGACGTCTTTCTTTTTGAATTCGATGATAATCTCAACCGTTCTGACATGGTCCTCGAGCCTAGTCCATCGCCCTCTCAATGCTTGGGGTGCCGCTAAATTGGAAAACCCATCTCTAGAAGCTTCCGAGTGACCCGACAGTTTTGATATTGAGGTTCACTAACAATAAATTTTGTCAAAACTGGGAGTGTTCTCCCGGTCAGTCGCGCTTTGGATCGCGCTAATGTATGATTTACATTGCAATCTCCACTAACTATCACCTTTATTATGAGAACTTCCTTGAGAGTGTCATCAGAAAAAGACATAGTCGGAGAGATGCTCATATTCGTCCCTTGAATGCATCCAATTCTACAAGGGGTGTTTCCCCAGGACTGAGCCATGTATGCGCTATTTCCATAAGTAGACGTTGGCCAGTTACGTGAATGGCCGCAATTCCGAACGACCCTATTACCCCTCTTTGTTTTTCTGTCGCGACGCTGAGGTCCCTCATGAGGAATAGGCAAGCAGTTGGCCGAGTGGACTTGATAACAGCTGGCAGCTGCTCGTAGAATTCTTCTTGCTCAACTTCCTGAGGAAGCCATGTGGGACCATACACACTGGCAAGATGCTAAAGGTCCTGTTAGTAACCGAAGTCCGACAACGATTATCCCGAAGTTCGGTTTTTGAAGTAGTCTTTCATTCGTAAAATCAACCGCTACAAATCCGTCACGACGTTCCCGTCGAGTGCTCTGTGAAGTTTCAGACTTATAGAATGTATAACCGGCCTTCATTAGTCAAACGAGTTCTGATATAAATGGCTGGGTTAGTACAACAGATTTACCGCCAACTTACAACAATGGCTCCGCGCCTTCCGGGTGTCGCTTCCGTCCCGGTCAGGAAGAGTTCTAAAGATCCAGGTTCCAAGTCAAAGTTGGCGTGTCTTCCTACCTTGTGGGTTGCCACTAACTGGTGCGATTTACATGAAGTTAATGCCTTTCGCCCCTGGCTCAACGATCCGAGCAAAAAAACCGACAGCTAAGGTTAGGTTTCTTATTTTTACCGAAGTCTGCGACTAGAGAATCTGTCCAGTCGACTGTGGGGGGTTTGGTCTAGACCGATGGTGCAGTAAGGCTAGCGTAATTATCTGATTCTCACTGCTGTGGCGGAAAGCAGGTACGGTTTAAGCCGCACCGAAATATCGGCTTTTAAAAGTATTCTGTCGTATTAGGTATAAGATTATGGCAAAGTAGAATGTTGAGTGAACGTTGGGAGCGCGTGAATTTTAAGGCCGAACTATTCCAACCGGCCCTTTCCCTTTGGAATGCAGCGTTATTGCTTTCCAAGTACGGAGTTGCTGGTCGACTGGGAGAGGCAGTTTACAGTCCTCACATTCCTGTCGCACTTTACCGCCAAACCGACTCGTTCTGCAATCACTCGTAGTATAACGACCCGCTGTCCTTTACTTGGTTGATTTCCATTAGCCCTTCCACCAATGATTGATCCTAGGGCAACCGAGTTCCGGCAACTGTAGTTGGTATGACCATTCCAGCGCCGAATCCCGACCACTGTGGCCTTGTGGGAGCTTTTAGCCCCACGCACAAACATGAACAAATGCACGAACAGGAAACTACCCTATTCCTTATTGACCCCATCAACCCGACACTCACGCATACAACACAAAGATTCGTGAAGGTCACACGCTAGCCACTGAGAATAACACTGAGTGTGGATGTGTGGTCGAGCTGTTCAAGCTCGAGTCAACAGAAAATTTGAGTTGTCCGTTGATAAAAATTTGCAAATGACGGTGAAAACGCCTGGGAGCGTGAAACAGATGGAGTTAATAAACCTAGCTAAGACGATGTCACCACAGCAACCGGTGTTACTGAGCCCCAAGTGGGGAAAGCAAGACATTGATACAGAAGCGAAACTGTTATAGAGGAAGGCAACCATGGGACCTTTGTCACTAACTATTGAATTGTTTCATCTGAACAAAAAAAACTATGCTTAGCGATCCGTTCCAGAAGATGGATGGAAGAAAAACTACGAACGCAATGTAACATTTCATCATCTGGGCTTCATTCTGCAATGATCTGATCAAAACATCACTAGTTTAACATAAAGGTTGAATGCGATAACTAAGATTTACCACCGTAATCAGTCAACATATATGTTCCATTCCAAATCAGGAATAAATCGTTTGAGGAACAGAATGTAAAGGTGCCTGCATTCCGAAGTATCCACTCCTGGTCTGGAGCGCACAGTCTGAATGAATTGAGTAGTATACTGTACCTCGGAAAAACTGAATTCGACTGTGGTCGTTCGAGGCATCAGTCAAGCCAACCAAAATCGCTTAGGCGTGAACACATTCGCCTGTTTAGACGCGGAACTTCAGATGTGTCCAGCGTGCGTCGATGGAGCAGTGGCAACACGCCCGCCTCGCATGTCGGATGTCTAGAGTTCAAAAACCGGCATAGCCAAAAGATATTCACTGCTGATGGGTTCTAATAAGAGCAAAACTCGAGTTCAGTACTTCCCCACTTGGTTGTGGACTCACTGGAATTATTACGCCAGGACAGGAAGACGACTATCCAAACGAGAGTGATGTGAACGTTCATCTAGAAGATAATCGAGCGATTCAACTGCGATAACCTTTCACTTCATCTTTACAGTTTACGTTAACCATTCCTTCAAAAAGAAATCCACGGAAGAGAAGTACCCAACTTAATCTCTGAAGCCGTATTTCAAATATGTGGGAAATGCAGGGAGGACATTCATTTGTTGAGTTCATTCTTTCGCTTTGAACCGCAGTGACACTCACAGACGAATGTGATAACATTGATGTTAGCACATTACGAATCGTTGCTACGCACAACATTTCAACTATTGCGGTTGCATTTCGTTCCATAAATGCTTTCCTCAGTTCCATCGTAGAAATTACCTCTTATCTGGCATGCAACCAACTGCTTTTTGTTTGCTATTATCCTTGCTGCCTAGGCAACAAAGGTACGTTATCTCCCACAATGCAGTCACAAAAGTGTTATTCCCCAGTATATGAGCGTGTCATGTGGACACACAGGAGACCAGATCAGTATCGAGCACTAGTGTGTGGGCAAAATACATCCTTCTTAATATACCCTTGTAAACAGATGACCAAATGTGATCGTACTGCAACCGGAGTGCATTCCGAACAACTAATTTGTGGAACAATCGCAATCAGCCAATCCGGCCGTTAGGCTGTGGAATGCGCCGAGCAACTTTGTTGTGAACGCTTCGTCGCCGATTGAGCGACGTCATTAGCACGGAGTAGAACAGAAATGTATGGCAGTTCAGCGGTGTGAGCCGATCGTATGTGACGTTTTAACCCAAGTATAGACTCAATGATTTGGCGCGTAAGGGTGTGGATTTTTAAGAAACGATATGTAGAACTCCTGAAAATATCCTGTCTACGTGCGAGTCAATCACCTTGCTGATCAGCCGCTTGTGACCGAACGGTTAAATGTTCAAACTACTAGCCGGGAGGTCGTGAGTTCGAGACTTTGGAGTTTCGTGAGATGATTCCCAATAAGGATGAAACACCTTTTCAGTATAGACTGAGTTCACTTAGAAGACGGAATCTCCATTGAAACTTCAAAATCTCCTCACATTATCATCAATCTAATGGAAGTACTCCATAAAATGGACGTTTGACGAGGCAGTCTAATAGTAGTCCCGACAATACTCGATAGTGGATATAATCCAATTCAATTTGTCATAAAGGACAATAAGAACTTATATAGTTCTGAAAATACTTTAGGCAGCATTTGACACTCGGTGGCTATTGTCTCTCATGGATATCCTTCCTTCCCTGTAACGACCATTCCTAATCAGCTTGACTTTTTGGAAATCGTATCAGAGAACTGTTACCCAACAGACTTATTGTGGTTTCGTAAGTTTCGACCGGGATGGGTAATGTGGACGCACGCAATAGTCAACTCACTGTTCCCAAACTATGGATGACAGCAAGACCTTGCGGAGGAATTGAATCGGGATCTGAAATAGAAAAAGTAGACAAGATTTCTACTGTATTGCACACAATCAAACAATAGAATCATAAAAAATCACATGATTTCCAGTGGAAAGAAGTATGCAATAGTGTGTTAGCATCCATTCGTACTGAAAAGTCATATCACTCACGAATGGGCTCCAGAGCGACCAACTCGTCAAAGTAGTTCAGCGGGCCATCAAAGGACAGTAATTTGCAGGTAAAATGGAATACTATTCGGTTCGGTGGATTGGCTGGGGCCCCACAACGCCAAAAAGAAGTAGGAAGCGGACGTAAACGGTCTTGGAAGGGCAGGAATTCGGTCTTGATTAGACTGATCAAACGGAGGCAACAGGGTCAATGGCCTGATGTTCAGGTGCAACCGTAACCATAGGGCCACCAAGCCAACCTCACTTAGTCAAGCGGTATCCCGAGTTATCCCATGCGTGCAAATTGGTTAGAATTCTAACCGCTTGCAGATAATCAAGTAATGGTTCAGAACCTTTTTCACAATCATCAGGGAGGATCTGATAACTGGCAGGGCATGGCTTTTGGAAAAGTAACTCACTAAGCATTTTATCAGGTGAACACAGTACTGTTATAATACCTGGCATTCCCACTCCTGAAATTTGAACATCAACCTTACCATATTCATCAGGTTGGTCCCAAAAATGATGAAAAGGCCTAACGTACCTGCTTACTCGATAACACTCAAAGTCCAGGGTCGGTAATTATGAGATACTCCCTAAGGATAGTTAGCTGACAGTCCACGAATAGTAGAAGTCACAACAATTTTTCTCGTGGAAGTCTACCCAACTCAAACCCTTCCACGCCCGAAACTTTTATCGATGTGACACTAACTATAAGGTTTTTGAAAAGCCCCGTTAATGGTTTCAGTACCCATGAAGTGAGATATCCAAGAGGGTTGATAAACTTTATTCTACCTCCTGAATATTGTTCCAAATGGGAGAAGGGTTGGCCGTCGTACAGCACATTTACCAAGGGCATATCATAAACGGCCTAATCAACTGAGTCTCCTGTGAACACCGTCTCATTTAGTACGTGAATGTTCAGCTGACGGTGACCGATCTTTATTGCACATTCTCTACTGCTTCACCAAGAAAATGGGTAGAAATCTTAACGAGACCCATTCGACGGAGATGACCATCTGACGTTTTTGGTTAAGATGCGGACAGCTAGTGAACTAAAAAATGAATCACATTTGGTCACTTGGGTAGAAAAGAACCAGCGCGTGTATCAATAAAAAGAACGCTGGAAAATGAGAGATCAGTCGTAGGACGCCATCAGTTCGTCATCAGGATCATCATTCGGCAGTTTCACAAGACTGACACAGTTATCGGTAATGTCGCCCTCGCAGTTATCAACCGTGTGACAAATACCCTGGTTGCAGATGCTACATCATCTATTATACAAGGCGTAGTACATCGGAAGTTAACGGAGTACACTGAAATCGATGGAGGAGTGGTGCTGTACTATGTCACGTCGGTTGCGTTCTAATAAGGTGTGTTTAGAGGAGTCCTTGAAGGCAGTAACTTTGCTGCTGCAGCACCACTAGCTGCCTAATGAAGCAATATTTACGAGCGCCAAGAGTAATCGATATTTCTCTTCTCAAATTATGTATTTAGAGAGACAGCAGTTGCCTTTAGAGGTTAAGCCGCACATGCGGACTGGAGAAAAGTAAACGTCGGCCGTCACCAGCGGCCGAAACAAACAGAAGTTTCATTTCGTTGGCATCATGGGGAGTTTAGTAATTTCAGCCTCAACTAAACTCATACAATGTAAAAGAAAATAAAAGTGATTAAGCAGCAAAAAGGCCTTTGCACGGTGTAGACTTTATGCTCAATAGGTCTTTGGACAAACGGCTATCATAAAAAACTCCTAGGCGCAAGAGCCGCAAGATTGTTCAGGCTTACGGAGTAACGGGTAGTAAGTCACGGATGGAGCGTGATTCACAAAGTAAAACCTGCCTCGGTCTCCCTCCACAGTCACACTTAGGAAAAGAATAAGTCAAACAGGAAAATACAGTAACGGGACATTGATTTGGTAGAATGCTTTGAATAGTGGTTGGTTTGATGTGTGAGAGTGAGGGAGAGAAACGTTCATCGGGGAAAAATGGTAATCTTCTCAATTGGACACTCGTGGAAAAGTACTAACTGGTCTCTAATAGGAGTATGGCTCCTCGTCGGGTGAAGTACACCACGCTCTGGATGAGGTAAATTGTCTACCCACTGTTCAAGTGAGCAACCCTTCATCGGAGAGGCCGAGACCACTCTTCATAGAAACCGTACAAAGTATTTACTCAATGTTCACATACTTATGGTGGCCGCACAGACAATGCGACTCGTAGAGAGCCAATCAGAAAACGCCAGGTACATAAAAGTCGAATGATCAATACAATATACTGAACTATTCACACTGTCTTGCACAGAAAGTAGTAAATCTAGGACATAAACTGATTAGCTAGGCAACCGTTCTCGTTGAAAATGTCATGCTTATTAGGTGGAAACCAACCGAAAAGAGACACATAGCCCCAATAAGCCGGTACGGACAGATGTGTTCACTTATGTACGTTGCAGCTAACGAATTTAACTCTTCCTATTGTGATCCGACGTGTACCCCACTAGTCTGCAATACAACCTTAAAAATTGGACATAGATAGGGAATGCTGTTACTTGACGCAGAGATACACAAACTACCTACATGGGAAGTTAAAATTCCACAATGACTCCACGATTGGGTCCATTTTCTACCCACGCCACTGCTCACCATCTAAGACTTTCCGATCACTTTCCACTTGAAAAACCAATACTGGACTGTAAAAGGTTGCTTTCACCCTTGCTTGCTATCACTCTGTTATTAGTAGATAACAGACGTCGGTTTATAGCCGAGAAAGTGCAGTATTACGGACTGCTCCTTGGGATTCTCAGGAGTTCGAATGACTAGCCGGAGGATAAACAATCTTGGATTCGTCCACACACGACGTCCACAACGTTAAATGACAATGAGCCACTGTGGAAACCAAATAACCTAGCCGGTCATCTGATTCTTTCCGAATCCTTGGGTCCCAAAGAACGAACTGCTTGCAAATAAGACAAGACAAGCGTCTACCGAAATTCAAAAGCTGACGTCCTCAGTCGTTGAATAGCAACAGAAGTGAATTTAATCTACCATAAGTAGTACTTGTTTGGGCAGATACAATCCTATTGGTAAGACTGATGGAGGGAAAGTGATTTGAAGACGGGAGGCAAAAAATTACATTCCCATGATGCAATCTAGGAATAAATAGTCAAAATGGCTGTTCAGTCAATTGTGTTCGCCCAGTAACTAATGCTCTGACTCGATTGGTGCGAGATGGCTCAAGTGGTTAGAGCGCGAATTTACTGACCGGAGGGTCCGTGGTTCGAACCCCACCTCTGCCTCTCGACTTCCCCTGTCTAGGCTTGGGCAACCTGGCAGTATCCCAGCCCTCGTGCTTCCTTCGGGTGGCATGGCAGCTAGGCACCGGAAGGGTGTTGCAGCTGAACGATTGATGCATACAATCAGATCCCCCCAGAAAAACTCTACGAGCGGATTTCATCAAACTTTCAACATGTTATCAAAACCTTCTCAAGTAGCATCCTGTGTGTGTCAGACACCACTGATGAGTGCAGCTGGATCCCAGTGGCTCCTACCTCGGTATCGGCACTATAGTCGCGACGAGTAAGGAGAGAGAGTCAAACGAGTAATACGGAAATAAAATACTGCTAATCAAACGATGGTCTTATCCCCGTTAAACTTTATCACCAGTCGACACCCGTTATCGTGTTTCAGCGTTATGGAGATCTAGCTTCGTTAGTCAAGTTTGGCAGCCCCGTGCAAAAACCATGAAAGTTGGGACAAGAACGAGTTTGTTCTCGAAATAAGGTGCAGTATGCAATTCCCGATGGCTCGCCATAACCAAAACAACTCATACTGTTTTCCTAAACAGTGTCGTAACTTTCGAATTTCACTTTCTGAAAGAGCTTAACCCTAGTAAATGGTAACGCAAAGAACGTTCACACCGTTACCAGTTTAGTTAACCGAGCACAATAGTCAGCTTTAATGATAAGCCACCTGTAAGAGATGCGTCCAATGAGCCAAAAGAAAACTTATTAGATACCCATCAGCAATCTTCCAGAACACAGCAACGTTTTATGAAAACCATTCAACCCCAAACATCAGCAGCAGCAGTAGCAACAGCAGCTTCGTGCATCGGTTCTAACGGTTACAGTTTCATGTATTGATTACGTTGAAAACGTGGACAGAGCTAAGCAGTCATGTGCTCTTGAACTATGAAGTGGATAATGATTGCGGTGGTATCACGGGAACACTTTTATGAGTGCATGGATCCAGGGGATAGTTGGTCACCAAAGGAAATGGTTCTGGTGCATGAACACCACTGGCGTGTAATTGAGTCAGGTCTGTCCGTGTCTCTTACTTCTGATGTGTCCCATATTGGGATCATCCACTGGAGACGACTTCTGTCAAAGTGAGTGAAACTGTTGGCCCAGTGTCCATAATGCATGTGCGTTTCGTTCTAAGACCACCAGTTGGTCCACATCACCATCGTCAATATCATCACCAGCCACCTGGATACCGTGTGCTGAGTACGGTTTTGACAGTTGCCTCAACTGATGAAATGTGCATAACGTACTCAGCTCCTGTAACAGGCCAACAGGCTATGTAGCTATTGACATCGATGAAGCTCAGTCAAGACGGGACAGAAAATCAGAACCATTCGACGGAGTGAGGCCAGTTGGTCTAACAATATCGTTAAATTGCTTGGAGGTATATGCTATCGAGGATGTGAAATGATCTCACTTAAGGCAAACTCTTTAGGAAGTGGCTTAATATCAACTTATAGGCACTTATTGTCTACGAATAAAGACAATGTTGAATCGTTTGGCTGACTAACGAAAAATCTTCAAGTGTGACTCCTCAAAATCTACTCCGTCAACGTAATACCCTTCAGCAGGGCTCCAAACGCATTTGGTTGTTGAGAGGACTATTGTACTCAGCTAAATTTGGATTGGATAGTCGATGCAGGACCAACTGCTTCCTTGTTAGCATGCGATAGAGTGATTAGTTAGTCCAAATTCGACTGGTTTGCCGTGTCTCAGTAGGAACGTGGAGAGAAGAGCATACCTACACATTGTAACGCACATCTTAAAAAGTATTGAACAATAAATGAATCACAATTAGCTGTGACAGGGTTGCTTTTCAGATGATTCTGCAACAGACTGTAACCCGCTACGAAATTTGGTTTCACAGCCACACGAAAAGATCCCTTTTTCGGTCTCGAAGTGCTCCAACTAACATCTAGTGCAGTGGGACACTCATTACCCTGATGAACATCCCTAGTGTTGAGAATGCTACTCCATCATCAAATAATTGCAGGAAACTAAGTTTTTGAAGAGCTTTTAGAAGAGAACAAAGTGCCCAAGGAATGGACACAAACAAACCGATTGGTAGGTAGATTACCCGCATATTATGCAGTAGTCCTCTGTGTCCCCCGAAAATAGACTTCCTCGATTATTGGAATTCCGCTGTGCCGGATACTCGAACTTTGTCATTCGATCGATGGTCAAAATGTGAAATTCCCCAGAAGGGGCCGGAAAATTTTAGAAATTGCGGCCCTTATACGACCCAACAAGAACCACCTTTCTCTAAAAATTGAGGAATGCGGAAAGTAGTTGGCGTACCAATTGATTTCCGTCTGACTGCGGTGAGCAAGTCTCATCGCAAAGGGATCGTCCTGCGGTTTTTGTCTAATACAACAAGTCATGAGACCTACCAAGAGGGTGTGACAATGGTGGTCATGCCAGTTTTTCTAGTCAACATTAGGAACTATCGTAAGCCCAATCATAAGGTGAAAGCTCCGTTGTGTGGTTAGTAATGGAGTCGAAAAGCCCAGATGTGTAGATGACGTGTGTAGGACGAGTGATCCTGTCCCCCATTTGGTTCAGCCAAAAAAAGTCGTGGAACACGGCCGAGCTGTTAACTATTTTTAATTTAGGGACTATTGCATCAATAGTGGAGCCAATTAACTTTGCGCTAGCTGTTTCTTGAAGGCACTTTCATCGGTCACGTGCGTTTCATTCCGTGAGCCCTTGAATCGCATTATTAGACGCAGAGTGAGTTGTTTTGTCCCAAATGTCATGCAACCTCAAGTGTTACGTAGAGATCTATTCCAAGCAAATCCCAAATATTCATGCTACATCATAAACTAATGAACTCACTTTAAGACAGATTTTTCTTAGGCCCCTCAAGGTAAATACAAATCGACTATCCTGATGATGAAGGAAGGTTCGGCCACATTCAAACAGCGACTACGCAGTACATCCACAAGGTTCAGCTGTAGCACCCTTACGGTGCCTAGATGCCATGCCACCCAAAGGAAGCACGAGGGCTGAGATACTGCCAGGGTGCCCTAGACTAGAGAGGAGCAGTCGAGATGCAGAGATCAGGTTCGAACCAAGGACCTTCCGCTCAGTAAGTTCGCGTCTTAACCACTGAGTCATCTCGAGCTCATTTCATCAGCATACATGAGGACGAAGCGAAAATTGGTCTTCTCATTGTTGGTCTGCGTCCGAATGCAACGGTGTAACAAGTGATCAATGACGGTGACCAAGCGACATGATGGCAAATCTGAGGATGACCAAAAACCGGGTTCAATGAAGGTGAAACTGTGGATGACAGGTAAAAGTGGACTGATTTTATGGCCACGAGAAGAGTCGCAGAGCATTTCCGGCAATAAGCATCCACAAGCTGATTGGGCGTTGAGGTTGCTAATCGCATTCACTTTTTTCCCATTTTAAAAGGGATTAAATAAAGCGGATAATACACAATTTATCATATATATATATATATATATTCAGAAAAGTTGTCAGACCTAAGGCTCATTCAGTCAGCGCAAACTAGAGATATCGACAATCACCCAGAAGGGAGTATTGGACCAGTTCCTTCGGGCAATCCCCATCGGGAGGAAGTACTGCAACGCGTCATTCTTACATTACTGATGAAATTGAGCCAGAACAAACGCCCGGGATAACCCTTGCTAAGCGTTGGATTAAGGTTTTATGGCATATGAACGATTGAGTCATTACTACCACTTAAGGGGCGAAAATCTTTACCCAACGAAAATACCCGTTCCCGGAGAGACACGGTACGCACCACGTATGACGCAGAATTGTCACAAAATGGCTGCGTGAACATATGAGCCACTACAGTCACCCTCACACAGTGCGAGCTCTCGAGGCAAGCCGAAGTCATGCCCTTCCTGGTGGCGTCCCCTTGTAGAGTATCTAGCGAAAAAAATGGGACCGGATCATGCCGCTGTTCACCTGGAAACAGTTTATCTTTTAGGGTAATCTTCTAGACCATACAGTATTGTAGCTACGTTCAGTGTGATCCTCGCTAACTGAAATCGACTAAGTCAACTATTTTATACGATAGACTAGGCTTTGAAATAGTCTTCTTTGGTGTTAATTCGAAACTCAACTGAGTCTCTTAATGTATTGTGCAACCAAACGCGCCGCTTAAAGATCGCATCGTGTTTCAGCTGGAACGACCGTCAGAATATTGAAGTATTTTTTCCCTAGCTAATGAGTTGAATGTTTTTAATCAACCTTACAAGCAGCGTGGTATCGATAAAAATGTTTGGACATATTGAATATCGCTCCAAGTGAAACATGAGGGGGCCTTCGTGCAACACATCCGGTTGAAGAATATCATAAACAAGAGATCCAGCTGAGCTTCACGTTAACACCATATTAAATTTCAACTAAGCGCACGGCTCCACTAACGTACAAGTTAGCGTTTAAGTAAGAAACAAGGTTTACGGGAACAAATGCTATTTGACCCTGTGACCTCATATTCCATGTGGCGGATTCATGTGAAAATAAAATTGGTGACACAATGCAGCTGAACAGACTGAGGCTTCAGACCATCGGTAACATGGAGGTTGAAAAAGTGATCCTCACCTGATGTACGAAGTCCAAAAGGCCTCTCAAAGATTATATTCGCGAGGTGGATTCGATGAACTTCAACGGACCATCGAAGCAAATCGTCCTGTTCAAAAAGCAATGGGAACGGAAGGGAGAGCAATTCCTTTGAAGCGCCTGCCAAGATTTTCTGAACATAGAACGTGTAATAACTCGGAGAGTAAGACGGCACCGGGTCCACGAGGAGTTCAATAAATTTCCGCAATCGTCGTTTCATTATTCGGCGAGCTCTGTTTGCACGGGCTGCAACTTGTTTCTGTAACAAAGATCGCAAGGCAGTAGGTAGGATGAGGTGAGGAGTATCCAAACCCAGTCAAGTTGCTACCTAGCACCCGCTAAATATATGTACTGAATATGTGGAAACGCCAACGCGAGCTAGATCGCGATCCATCCTTGACGCGAGATTCGGTGACAACGTTCGGCCCAACGTTCCTCCACCAACACCACACACGTGTCTTTCTGAAAGCACGAAGAAGCCTCTTATAAACGAGTCTATTAGTAGAATGTGTAGTTATATCCGTTGAGTAGGGAAAATAGGTCGACATACGCAGCATAAACAAATGAATTCCAATTGATTGAACACTCTGTACACAAAAAAAGAGTTCCGCCACCAGCACCAAAACTTCCGGTATATTTTTCGCAAAGCAAGCACGTCCCAACTGGTTCAACATTACCGACAGCCTTCGTGATTACTAGTGCATATATGAATAAGTATGGTTGGATTGGTAGATATAACCGAATTCATCATTGGCATCGGCATGTGATATCTGATTGTTCCTGATCATAAGCTGCCATCTTGGGGTGGTGGTCGGGATTGAGTACAGCAATAAACACTCGGGCTATATTGACTGGACGGCACTTCACAAGGTGCCAAAGAGGAGAAGCCAAACGAACAGCATGTGAGCCCGTGGACTAGGAGCAATCGTAATACGAATAGGCCTGTAGGTGAAGTCGTATTGTTTCCTGCGACCGGTGTGTGTGCTTTTCTCCAGTCGGCTAGCATGCCATATTTACGTAAGCCAAGATGCTGCATTCTCTCGAGGAAGTATGGGACATAAAGAAAACATAAAAACCCCACACTCCGACCACCCCAAGGATGGCCGTAATCGCTGGCGAATTATCCAACATGGTCGAGATACAACTGAAACACCCCTAGCGCCAATGGAGCTGAAAACGCATCTGCTATGCGTAGTAACATCATCTGTGACAAACCTGTGCCTTACTTTCTTTGTCTTCAGGCTAGGCCAGTCCTTCATAGACAAGCGGGTCAAATAACTGAGTCAGAGTCTCCCGAGAAAACCCAACTGACCACTGCTTTGTGGGTCAAACTTTTAAGTCAAAGGGTCGAGGTGGGATACTTCAAACACACCCCTTTTCCGGCTTGGAAAGCCCGCAAGAATCAGTCGCTCTTGCAGCTCTTCTTTCACCAGCCCTCATTCACAAACCATCCCAACCCATCGAATAATGTACAGCAGTCAACCCATCTGCCTGTCCCCTAACCATCATTCCGTGCCTAAATTATCACCCAGCAAAACAAACCAACATAATCCTTTAATGAACTAAAAAGATCTGATCCACATCTCAGCTTTTAATGCTCGTCCTCTCTGCCGAATTGAACAAAAGGCATCACATGTTGGAACTTTGCTTTCGCTTTGTGTCGATGTATGTTGTGGCCCCGAAACATGCATACAAAGCAACAGTTCGGTCATGTACCTCAGACCTCTTGAGACGAACTCAGATGTTCTACATATCACCCTTCGAGTATCCGATTGTCGTGATACAATGGCCCGGTCAAGACTAGGCTGAAGGCGCTTTACCCGATTGGATTCCAGTTCACAATCGTCTTTGCGCTGCATAGTAGGCTGATTTAATTAAAATGAATGCGGATCGATGCAGTGAACGGTGTCGGCATACGTCTCGACAAACTACTGTTCTGAATCCGAGGACTCTGTGATATGCCTTTTTGATGCCACAATTGACGCAAATTAGCAAAAATGTTTCCAGTCTTTAAGATTCTTGCACTGACTTCATCAGACACATTTCCGTCGGGGCTAATACAATTACCGAGGTATGTGAAATTCTCCACAACCTCCAGTGGCTCTCCTTGAATTGCAGGGGGTATGTTCAGAAACCGCGTGCTCTGAAGTATGACTTTGCATTTTTAAGGTGCAATGCGCATGCCGAAAGATGGTATGACGATGGTCAGTCTATACAACAGGGCTTGTGCTTCACCTTGTTGTTCAAAGATGAGGACGCTGTCGTCTGCGTAATCCAGATTGACAGGGTTCTCAGCAGTAACAATTTGAATACCGGAGTTTTGAAGACCTTCCAGTGTTCAACTCACCAATGATGAAGTTGAACAAGAAAGGAGAGAGTGGATATCCTTGTCGGACACCAATTTTGTAGGGAAGCTGAGAAGTCAACATACACTCTCACAGGCCCAGAAGTGTGTGAATATCGGGACCGGATCACGTTCACAAACTTCTGGGGCATACCCTGTTGAGCAAGTGTAGTTAACAGCACTGACCGACCGACAGAATCGAACGCACCCTTGAAGTAAAGGAATACCAAGATTGTGAGTCGACTGTACGTGTGACGTTGCTCTAACACGTGACGGGGTGTGAAGATGTGGTCAATGCAGCCTCTACCCGGTCGAAATCGCACTTGATTCTCACGAATCAAGGTTTCGCGTGCCACCGTAAGACGAAGAAGAATCAATGATGCCAGAAGCCAGGGGTCAAACTATACTGCGAATGCCTTTTTGAAAATGGGTACTATTAGCAATTCACCCTAGTTGTCTGGGACTGTCTCTTTATCTCAGACAGACCAAATGGGCTAGACACGCACAGGCTGAAAAACCTATTAACATCCTTGATCAGAGCAGCTGGAAGGTCGTCAGGACCAGCAACACGATGAGGCTTTAGTAGAGACATACACTCGAACACTTCTGAGGCTGAGGAGTGGGTTCCGTGTTCACACTCTACCTTTCTGTTAAAGGCGGGAGGTATGGATTAGAGGTAGTAAGAGGCCAATCGTATTGTTATTCCAGGCACCGTGCTCAGCGGCCGAAACGTTCTTTGCTAGATAGCAGAGAGCCATTTTGGCCCCTGATACTTTTGCGGACAAGAGGTTTCCGAAGACAAGTCGGGCGGAACAACTTGAGGGTGTCCCCAGCATTCTTCGTCTCTTTCGGTTCTTCGGTATTTCAGGTCCGCCAAGCACGGATACTCAGTTACACCTGGCGTCAGGTAATGCCTAGGGTGGAATTGTGGTTGCGGTGAGGAGGAATCTGACCCCGGATCTCCAGCAAAACCAGGACTTTATCACAGATTCAAAGTTTGTCTGGGTTGTATCGCAAACAGGAATTCAAGCTCTGAGTAGCATTGGATATTTTTTCCGACTGACCGTTTATATCTGATATAGGACGGTTCGGTAGTAGTTTGAGGAGCAGCCTCTGATATTTTCGTTTGATTTCTGGGTCCACTAGCTTATCACTGGCTAAGCGAGGTGTGAGCGCTTTGCGCAGATCTGAAAGGCGCAATGAAAAGCATCAGCATACAAATGCACGGTCAGAGTCCACGCTGGTGTTCTAGAAGGAGCGGCTGGCGGTGATCGACCCCCACCACCGATAACTGACGGCGATGTGGTCGATTTGGATTCGGGGCTGGTTCATTAGTGTACACCACAATGCCAAGCGATTTCCGCTGTTCTGGAAATTGGTACTGCAAATGAACAGTATGTGACCGGTACACATCTGAAGTAAGCGGTCTCCGTTGTCCGTGCGTCTCGTGTCCAATCCAAGACGATCACCCAATCGGGCCTCAGCAGCGCTTAGTTCACCTACCTAGGCGTTCATATCACCAGCAACCACAACGATACTCGAGCTTCTAGTCCGTCATAAAAGAGCACCTAGTGTCATAGAAACCACATTTGGCAGATTCAGAGCTAGTGAGTTGGGGCGTAAGCAGATACAATAAAAAGGGTGAGGTGGACCTCACTTTCCCGAGATTCTCTCACAGACGTTGCCAAAGGAACCACACAAAGGCGACTATCAAAGGGTACCTAACCAAGTAGAGAAGCTTCGGCTCGGTCGTTCAATACAATACCCACCCTAGCATATCCAGCTGCAGCGGCCGTTGCATCATCAGAAGTGCTCAGCTGCAACCAAGAGAGCGAGGGGGCAGTCAGTTTAATCACAGTAATTACGTCCTGTATCCTTGTTTCTGACAGACAGCATACATCAATGCAGAGGAAATCCAGCGTACGTACAAGAGCTATCTGTTGTCTTGTTCGCTTCAGCGTGCGAACATTAAAGGCGGCTAAGTAGATAGGCTTTCAGGGTTTGAAAACAGATTTCGAAGTGTTTGGGGTCGTGGCTGAAGTTGAACGTACAGAAGCTGCAGCTGAGTGTGATGTACGGAAAGCAAGACGATCAGTCCTACTGCTGGGACCTGCGGAGAGCGTATTCAAATTTGGTTGGGATAGAGTAGAAGAGGAAAAACGTGAAAGTGTAGGATGGAGGCTTCAACAATAGCATGTTTTTGCCTGCACACCCTGCCGTACGCAGCATGTAAGGCTACCCGGCTTATGGAACCACACGAAGGCCGATATGGCATGAGTTTATTATATAAGTGTACAATTCAATGCGCAGCTTCGGAGACCCCCATTTCTTCAGATGCAACATTAACTAACTGGTTATACTATCTGCTTACACTACCTCTGACTATATCTCCCTTCTTTCTCACCTTTCGGTAGCTGCTAGAACGGGCGCATCTTTAGTACGTGGTTTTTCCTGATGAACAGTGACCCGAATATCAACTGGAGCAAGAAGATCCTTCTCATACCTCATCAGCCTATTGACAAGCAAACTTTAGCCCGGCAGTGCGACAAAGGAACAAAGACGTTAGCGGCACTGACATCGATCACGAGCCGTGCACTAAAGGGTTTCCAGGCGGTTGCTAGGAGGATCACGTAGGCCACGATCAGACGCGATGGCTCCACAGAAATCGATTTAACTGTGTCCGATTTCAAGTCGCGTTGCCATATCCCTCATGAAGGCTTGGAAGACTAAATTAATGTCCTGTTTGGATATGACCAATGAAAGCAAGGTTATAGCAGCCTGCAGCACACAAAGAAATGCTCTGAATAGAAGGGGTGAGGCTCGATCTAGGATGATGCTAATGGGCACGCGATATCGCAACCATCGCGCGTTAGAGGTTGTGGCACGGCCAGTTTATTGAGCGTTCGACTGCTCAAATGGGAAGTGAGAACTACACACTCAAAGCTGTGGCTTTCGTGTGGGAGCATCACTAACTGCGCAACTGAGCTTTTGTCTGAAAATGTCACGTCCAACTGCCGTGAATCGTTCCGGAGTCCCATGCAGACAGTCACCTGTTATAAACATGAACGACTTTCATACCACGTTGTCAAGTCATTAACTGAAGCTCTTCTGCTCGTTTGCACCCTGCACGTAGCTGCACGGATATGGACTTGGGAGGCAAACGGTTCTCAGACATACGAAGTACGCGGTCGAACCAATACAGTCTACGAATTGTGACCCACTTGTCTAACGTGGACGATATGTGGATAAGTTGATAGCAGTAACAAAGAACTTGCTGCATATGGCTTAGTTCGGCTGATTGTATCATGTCGAATCTAATGGATTTCCTTCAAACAAGAACAATCTGAATCGGCAGGAAGCGTTCTTCCAAGCGGATAGAAACGTAAATTGATAGCAACCTGTCTAAAGAGGCCTAGATTGGCTAGAATAGCGTGAAGAATATTATGGCCGTGATAATTGTCAATAAAACCTTGGAACTGAGCAAGTATATGCATAACTGTATAGTCTGCACCCAGTACGAGCTTCAACGATTCAACGTTCTCAGCAATGCGTTCAGATATCTGCATGGATCATACAGTAGTTCCAAGTTCGTAACCCGGCAGAAAAGGTGGATGTCAACCAGTGTTAGGCAAGAATGTTAGACCGGTGAAACCGCACCTCCCTCTCAAGGGGGATATTTTTGAAATTCAGAGAACCGGTACAGCTCGAAATGGCGATAAGGGGGTGCTAGCGCCTAAGTGGGTAGTAGGTGGATAGTAGAAGCACTAGAACAAAGTGAGGCATAAGGTGAGATGTGTGCACCGTGTTAAGGATTTGCCATGATACTCCAGAAAGTAAGACATCAGACAGATACTCGTACGAGGACGATACTACTGGTGAAGGGAAGAAAGCCCTTCGCTGCGAAGTCATTTACTAGCAAACACGAACGGAACGGTCACAAGCCACCAGACACGAAAGTAACTATCTCATGTGCACATGCTCTTTAAGAACTGAACCTTCTCACGCGTCCTCTTGAACTTTCCTGGATTTTCACTGACTATTACACAAAAGTAAACGAACACTGCCAAACGGTCCCGCAATTTCCGTAAAAAACTTCATCTTCCATCAGATGTGGGGACGGAGCATCGACACGAGACCATAGGCTACTCGCATGCTTCACCAGTAGTATACACCGTTACGCTGATAGGAGTGCTGTCGGTCCTACTCGCCTTCCAGGATGGGGACCGCGTGATCCTCACCGCGCCTGATTGGAAACGCTGCAAGATATGGTTGCCAAACGACGTCAGTGGCGATCTTGTTGTCAATTTCTATCCAGATTGCCTGAATGAGTGTTTGGAGGTGTAGGCACCTCGGTGTGATCGTAGTAAGCTAGCACTAAGTGAATTCCCCGTCCAATTTTATTCTTTTCTTCACAATGAGGCTTTCAAATAAATCATGGTTGTACGGCAGTGAAGCATCGGTGTTGAACACTGATGTCATGCTGTCGATGATGATGATGACGATTACGCTGGTGATAGCTTTGGTACATCACAAACGTATTTCAGACAAAAGCGGTGGACATGGGGTTTAACCGAATACCCTAACTGCAAGAAAAAATGGGACACTTTTTTCAAGGACACAAACCAATATAAACAGATGGTACACTTGGGATAATAGATTCTGTGGCTTTGCACAAGCTGGTAACACGGCTGACACAGCTGACCATGAGGATGATGGTAAAAGTAACTCACCATCTCATAGCCTGTTGACAGCAGGAGTAAGTATCACTTAACTTCGGGAGCCATGCGAGTGTCAACACAGAATTTTCTCTACCCTTTGTGATCTGCCAGAAACCCTTTGCTTGATAAATGCCTAACCCGAAACAAAGATGACAAGAAGCCTGAATTCCTCCCATGGAGATTCTGCGGGCAGCAGTAGAATTACCGCGAAAATGTAGTGCGTTGAATCGGAGAAAGAATAAACGTAATGCACTAAATCTAAAAAGAATGTCCCCGAAGCCTGATGTAGTAACTACCGATGGAGTGCATAAAACAACAGAGCGGCAAGGTAAGATTAACCAGCTCAATATAAAAAGGTAACCTATCCGCTAAACATCCCCACCTCGATTCAAGTCAGACCTGAGTACATGATGGTGTGTGACAATTTTCCGTAGACGAATGCCCCGAGCTAGTCACTGAAAACAAGCGGAGGCTTGATTAGGGAAATTGTAACAATTGGCATGTTGTTCTCCCGTTTTTATAACAGCCCGGCATCCACTGCAGTAACCAGGACACACAGTTCCAAGAGCCAAGAATTTAAGATAAGCAGTTAATCCTGCGA
Organism: Clonorchis sinensis; assembly: GCA_003604175.2. Classification (NCBI taxonomy): domain Eukaryota; kingdom Metazoa; phylum Platyhelminthes; class Trematoda; order Opisthorchiida; family Opisthorchiidae; genus Clonorchis; species Clonorchis sinensis. The sequence continues at coordinate 84,568,112 of CM030369.1, forward strand.
TTTTGTATTCGACATGACTAGTACATCGTTGTTTTTAGTTTTTCCACATAACTGAGTAAAGCCTGCGAGCCTGGATCACCTCCTATCTAAGAACATACTAGCTAGGATTAAATAAGCGTTCAGCTGTACCTCCCGTTCGGTGCCTAGCTGCGATACCACCCGGAGAAAAAATTAGGGCTGAGATACTGCCAGGTTGCTCAACTCTAGATAGGAACAGTCAAGATGTCGGGGTTGGGTTCGAGCCAAGGAATTTCGGTTAGTTAGTTAGCGCCTTATTCACTGGGCTGTCTCGAGCTCTACAAACATACTACATTCCTATCGAATGGGGTGTTCGTTCCCTGGGGGCGAGATGGTTGTGGTTAGAGCGCGAATATACTGACCAGAAGGCCCGTGGTTCGAACACAGCCTCCGCCTCTCGACTTCCCCTGTCCAGGCTTGGGCAACCTGGTAGTATCCCAGCCCTCGTATTTCATTCGGGTGGCAAGGCAGTTGGGGTGTTACAGCAGAACTATTTTTCCCGGGATTGATTCCCTCAGCTTTTCGCGCTAATTTTAGTGACATCAAGCCTACCTGATTAGGGTAGGGACCGGACGCCGCAATTGGAGTAGCCCCCAAATTTTTAAGCATTCGGATCGATGGACGTCCTGAGTATGTGTGTGAACCTAAGGAAGACGTAACATCTACAACCCTGAGACAAGAGTAGTGGGAACATCGACAAGGATAGCATTACATGCACACACAGCATGCTATTTTCATCTGACATTTTACCTAAATAAAACTGCGGTGACAAGCTCCAACTGCATTTACATGTCCTTTGCAATCCATACCATGCGAATATCGTCAATTAATGATGGAACTTGGTAGCTGTTGGATATTAAAAACAAGGCTGCACACAAGGACGAGTGACACGTAACTAAAGAATCGGATGAAGCGAACAGTCAACTATCCAGTAATTGATATCCTGAAAGCTGAGGGCCCTCCTTCCTCCAAGGACTCGAGCAGGTCCTCCTAATTAAGAACTGCTAGGTTAAGGGAACCATGGGTTACCAAACTGACGGTGAGTGTGATACATTGAACCGGTACCAAACCGACAAACCCTATGAACACCAGGCGCCGAGAGTTAAGCAGGTCTAACCACTAGCGCATAAAAGCTTCATTAGTCTGTTTAGTTACTCAATTCAACTGACAAATCAAGGGTTTTGGATTACTGATGGCCGCCGTTACTGAACCGTAGCAAACCACTTCAGTGACCGGTAAAGTGGCAACGAGAGAGGCTAAGTTAGCTCCGTGAGATCACAATAAGGCGGACAGGTTCAATCACTGCTGACTAACATGTCTGTGTTTCCTGCTCTTGCAACCAGAACCCTGGCTCCACTGGAAAATCCAGTCCAATATCTACCGGGCGTCCGATTAGGACCAAATGACAAGAAAAATAGTAATTTTCAATCACTTATGACTTACATGGGCGATATTAACATAATTTACCACACGCCTGCCACTTCCGTGTGGATGTGCGTGGTCCTCTGAGGCTGGTGTTTCTTTCTTGACTGGACTTTCTAGGGAAATAAAATGCAGAAAGACCATACATAAGGCAAGTTCCAGTTGCCAAAGTTGAGGCAGCAACCGATAAGGGACCGTGAATGTATCGACACCTGACATTATTTCATTGTACACGAGTAAAAGTCATGATGAAGCAAGAACACGTGAACGGAGGAGCTTAGACTCAAAAGCAACTGCTCTGGCATAAGGGATCTCATCCAGCAAGGAAACAGTAGAACCATCTGAGCCAATGGTGAGGACGTTACAGAGGACTGTACCATACTATGAAACGCAAAAGTTCAGCCTGTGTAGGTAAAGAACCGTAAAAGGCTCTGTTTAACATAAACTCTTATCACTGTGCTGCATATTAAAGCTGAATCGCTCTTTAACTGGCTTTTGTTGCTAGACATCACTGACATTAAAACAAGGACAGGCATACAGAGCATACCTCAAACATCCGACTCTGAAAAGCCTCTTTTTATAGAGGTCGACTCACACGTGAAAAGACATTTTGACAATATCTGTTCGAACAGGCTGCTACTACCTGGCGCACAGACTAGACTGATGGCCAGCGGTGCAGAGCCCATTGAGGCAAGGGGTTCAATTCCAGCAGCCACTGTAAATTTGTGTACATAGTGTTGAAGCACTAATGGCGAACACTGCTCAATGTAGATACTAACTTCTCGCCACAATACAATATACAGCCACCAAGACAAGGAAATCGATTGGTTGCCAAGTCGAACCGCATAGATAGTCCTTATTGTGGAATAAAACATGTTAAATGGTATACCTGGAGTGACAGCGTTTGCCGGTAGGATAGGATTGCAGAATATAGGCTCCGCCGGTGTTCTTTTTTCAGTTGAAAAAGATCGATGTTCACACAGCGTTGGGGCCGAAACTTCAAGTCGATATACGCACGTCTCTAGTTCTTCCACAGAGATTATACGGAAGGAGTCCTCGTCCGGCTCACATTTGTAGTGCACCTCTGCTCGTCTACGCTCGAATGTCAGACTACAAATACTTCCATTCACATAGGACTGGTTGTGTATCAAAGGTCGCTCGCCGGTCTAACAAGAAAGTAGGCTGAAAACGACCCTGCAAATCACAGCTTACTATGTTGGTAAGATTGCTCCAGTCCGTCTCGGATTCAAAACGACCAAGAAGTGTTTCTGCTTGTCGTTCATTTTGTTCCAGATGAAACTGAAGAATATAGCGGGCGTAACAGAGTTCATAAGTCCACCAATTGACTGTCTGCTCGGTTCAAGGGACAGTAAGCCAGTTATTCACCACGTACCTTTGTTAGACAACGAGTACCATTTAACTGAGAAAGGGCCGAATTAATGAAACTGTTGTTAACTGAGGGGGGAGGAGCCTGTTTGTCGACGGGCAATATAACTGGTACTTGACATCTAAATTTTTGACCATACTTTGAGTAGACATCAACCGTGGAGGAAATGTTCTGGTGAGAGAGATGGACAGAATAAACAGGGAGGAAACTCATTACCAAGTCCATTTCCATGGAAGCAGGTTCCAACTCTAGCCGGACCTCATAGCGAGTCTCAGGCAGCGCGGCACCAAAACCACGGGTGGTGCATACGGGAGCAAGAGACGAGATCAGACAAATCCAAAAAAGGAATAGTAAATCCATCTGCTCGACTGAAATGACTGAAATGAAAGATGCGCGTCAGTAATCGTACGGTATAAAGTGAGGCTGTGTTCGGTGGGAAACGTGCGAATATACTTGAGCAATTCCACAGTTCCAGTTAAATCGCTCCGGGTGAAATTTAAGGGTCTGTGATCCACACAGGGTAACTAGGCGGGTTGTATTAGCCTAATTCATTCACAGAATGAGCGCGGCAGTTCAGCATCTTCAGAATCCATTCCAAATTGGTCGGTGGACGTTTCGATCACGTATCACGATCTTCCTTGCCTCGCTGTCCAAACGGTTTGTAACCCAGGAGTTTGTGCTGGCTTTCACATCCACAGCGTTCGCATGTTCAAGATATCTGGATCAAATTCTTACGATAACTCGGTATGAACACTAGTGTCAACAGAAATATTAGACCCAACGTTAAGTTGAAATGAGACGCGCGCAAAGCTTCTGCTCTCGTGCCGGGGACTAGATGTCCCTAGGGACACCCTAACATAAAATTCAGCCAACCTCAGAATTCTACCGAGACACTTGGATTCCTATCTAGTCGCCTTAAGGATATTCTTTGCAAACTTTACGGAAGATGTCAGAACGCCCGTACACGTAAAAAGTGTAGATCTTTTCCGCTATTTATGTTCACTAACTTACGCTGCAAGGCACGTATGAGAATAGGTGAGTGACCAAATTTTAATCCATGCATAGCTGAAGCATGCATAAACCTTACGGACTCGGTGACTGAAAAAGTGAGTAGTGCGCGAAGTAAGCTAATTACGTGTATTATCTAAGTTACAAAAGAGTTATTTCACCCGCCAAGACAACAAATCCACTACGAACTTGAGAAGAATTGAAAGCTATAGGCCAGCGTTCGGTTAAAGTCTGACAAGAAGGATCATGTTATTGAATTTTGGTTCCCAGGACAGCTGTTTACAACTGACCAACTTAAGCCACTGGACGGGGATAAACGAGTGGCAACCTCTACAACGCCCCTGTCCCCAATTGGCTGAAACCAGTAAACTAATTAACCATTTAAGTTGAAGATATTCGGAAATCGTAGCGACATGTCTAGTGAACCTTCTCATTTTCAAAGAGGGTCACCAGGCACAAACTGCCGCGGTTTGAGCCTAGTAAGCGCTACTTCTCCGCGTCCTGAAGAACCGGAGGGATGCAGACAGAAATTAGACTTTAGGATAGATGTGGAACACAATGGTTAGTAGAGTTCTGGCGGATCGGAACTAGCATAGACCGCGGACGACGACATCTATAGTCTACTTGGCTAACGTCACTTACGTGAATATGGCTGTCTTAAGGTGTCCGTTCAGCTGTAGCACCCTTTAGGTGCCTAGCTGCCATGCCACCAGAAAAGAAGCACGAGGGCTGGGATACTGCCAGTTTGCCCAAACCTACAAAGGGGAAGTCGAGGGGCAGAGGTCGGGTTCGAACCACGGACCTTGCGGTCAGAAAATTCGTGATCTGACCACTAAGCCATCCCTCTTAAGGTGTCCCGTGTAAAATGGTCAGTTTCTGTCACAGAGCCTGATCGATGGAGAACCAAATTTGACTTTGACAGAACAATGCGAGAGTTTTTCGGTATTCTAGATCCAAATGTTTCAACAAGTGCCTACTTAAATGAGGATCGAGTTATAACACTCCTCCGAAGAAAACTGGCAATTGAGAGCCTCGTCTGAACCCTTCATTCAAGTTTGCTACTGTGGTAGTCCTACGTAGCTTTGCCTTGCAGTTAGACATCTGAGATCAAGGGTTTAGTTGAGGCCTAGAATAATCCATTCTAGATCTTGGGGCCCTGGTACTATTGGAGTGCCAAGACAGGGCGATTCGAGTCCTCAACCAAACTCATGATCCCAAATGCCTAAGCGCAAAGTGGTATTCCAGCTCATGCACAATCATTAGCCAGCACGAAATCATTTTTGCTAACGGAGGAAAATCTATTAAACAGCTCACCGAAATTTTCCCCCTTATGCACCCAAAACATGCAAAATTTACGTTTAACCATAAAGCCCCACCGTCCGCCTGGAAGGCAAGGAATCTATGTTAGTCAGACCTCTAACAAATAACCTAGTATAAGGTACTCTCAAGGCGTTGTATAGGTATCTTCAGTACGGCTAAATGAATAAAAGAGTACAGTCCATCACATCATTCTGAGGTCTTTTGGTGGTGGCGGCGCGGTACGGATAGTGATGAGATAAGCTAACCTGATCACCGGACAAACGTTTCCAGCCTGGACTATACACTGATAGAAGCACGAGGCAGGGGTCTCCAGGTGCTGCTGAGTTTTGGTTGGATTTTGAAGGAGGATAAGTATGGGTTGAAGTGAATTCCAACAGATACCCTTAGGCGTGGTCCACCATGACTATAAGCGCCAAGATGGATGTAGGTGCATCCGTATTTTTTCGCGGTTGCGTCAGTGGGTTTGACCTAACCTCGAGTGAGAGTCTGGGAGCGCTGCAGCTTCCATTACTTCAGCCCAAATCGGACCTCATATTTTGGCTAAATGTGACAGCAGTTAAGAATCTGTACTCTGAACCCCTCATCACCATCAGCGGCAGCAACAGGTGTAAACTGTGTACACATTGCAGTTACCTCTAGTTTCATTCGCCGATAACCTCGAGAGACGTGAGTGGATAGCTACGCATTGGAGGTAGTAGCTGATTTTTCACCAGACATAGTGGGGGGAAGCTACGTACTGAACGAAAAGGCTTGGATAAGCGCACGATTGAGCCATGCCTCTAACTACTGATGTGACCCGTCTCGTGATCCTATCCAGGGAAACATTATCGACCAGCGCAGCTGAGTTTGCTGGTAACGACTTTCTACTTGATCATCAAGTCATTGGTTAGTTTCTCCTGGCTCCTCTACACCCTCCGAGTGGTTGTTTGGAAAAGGCTCTCCGAGGAGGTCGGTCGACTGGTATACGGAAAACGTGACCAACTCTGAGCAACTATTTGGGTGTGACCAGTTCAGTTATCGTGAACGAGTTGCTTCTTCGAAAAGTAACGCGATATACGTCAGCACGACTGATCCGATGTATTCAGCAGGTTCAAACAGCGACCCGGAGACACCAATGGTCAGACACGGAAAGTTTTTAACGTTCTCAGGGTGCAGTTACAGGGCTTCGGGTCCATATACCAATATGGAGCGCACCGCAGCACTGTACCCCTACATACTTGACAGATAAACTGTTGACACGTCCGTGCCACAGACGATACAATTTGGCAAAGCCGATCCGGGTGGAAGTACCACATTTTGCTATACCACTGACTGATACAGTTGCTCAGGTAAAAACACCCTTGAAGCCACAGCTACTGGGCTCATATTACGAGGGGTTTTGGTTTTCGTGTACAGTTTTGAAGATAAAGATGACCGTCGACATGCTCCATTCTGTAGGCATAGTTCCTTCACACCACAGGTCTTGTCAGGTGAGTAACCAGAGATTTCCGCCTTCTGTGAAGAGAGCTGGACACAAACAAACCGATCCTGATACCTTCCAACGTTTCAGCATGGAGATTTCGCATTTCATTTCTTCCTCTGACGGGCAATTAGGACCTGTATTCCATTCATCTACATACATTGTCTCTAGCGGCTGTGTTGCAAGAACAGCTAAATTGTTTCCCGAAATGTCCGACTCATTTCTTCAATCGGCGTTTTCATAAGTGAAGCATTAACCGTCTATTGTAGATGTCGTCTTGTTGACAGTTGCTTTCCTTTAACCAGTCGAACATACTATCTGGAAAAGGACACGGCTGTCTCCAGTGGTAAAAGTCTTCAATACCTGAAATTCAGTTGTCAAGCGAAGATCTGGATCTTTTATTGGACTGTCCCCTATTCTAAGTTTGACGAATTCGCATGCGCTATCGTACCAAGGGCCTGCTGATAAGGATTTCCGAGCATCACTCAGGATAAGCTTTTTAGACGACAACCAGTGGTCATTTGATCGTATCAGAAAAGTTGGACAGACAGCACTGAACGCCGCACATATAAAAAAGCTGTGCTTTTTTATGTTATCATGGTTCCACGTGGTTGTTACCAGTACGTTGTTAGTCTACTGCACAGAGTGGTTGAGCTGGCTCAGACCGATTCTGCTCAGCTATGGCAGTTGTCCAAAGATAACGGATTGGTCGTTTCAGAGAGGTTTGGTAAACAATCGGTGGATTCATTGCTGAACGACGTTTCGTTTTTCACACAAAAGCTTCATCAGGCCAAGTGAGTAAGTAAACAGGTTGATTGGGTTTTAAGGCAGTCAGGGAGTCAATCAGTGAGATTTTCTATGAATAGCCGACTTGATCAGTGCTGTCAGTCTGATGTTCCTGCAGGGGTGACTAACATTTACGATAGATTGGTTAGGGGGGGTTGTCTTCATGTTGAACCCGGATTTTGCGGCCTTGCTTTTTCTGTCTAGGACATCTTAACAGAATATTCTTCTTGAGGTCGTTCACAGATTTTGTTCGCCCGTGTTCGTCGAGGAGTGCCGGGACAATTGGTTTGGGATTATCGGGTGGGGGTGGTTAAGCGGATCTTACTATGCTTGGATTATGTACTTTTAGACCAAGACCATTCTGATGATAACTGCACGCCGCCTCGTGTCATCTTGGCTGATCTAAAACCGCTCTCCACACGCTTGCCAGTTTTGTTTTTACATTATAACATTACGTATTTTGTCAATTGCACAAACGTTCTTTGTTTGAATACGAAAAACTACAAAAACGCGTACTTGTACAATTTCACGCAATACAAACGTGGTCATGTGATTCGACTTCCTCTTCCGGTTTCGCTCGCGCTTACGGCGGTCATTCGCGAGTTTCATGTGCTAACTCTGGTATCAAAACATTTCAGGCTATTTTCGGATCTTATTATATGTGAGAACTGTTCACCAAAAGACCCTTGGACAACCATGATTGGATTATTATTTATTCTCTGACCTGAGCCAACGACGAACTATTTTGAAGAGAACAATTGTTAGTGAGTCTGTTCTATCCGACCTCATTATTATTGTATACTCAAGCTAGCGTTATTATTTTTATTTCTTTACCACACACTCCTGATAAAATAGCATTTGAGTAGCCAGACCACTACACTCTCCACACGCTTGCCAGTTCTACGCCTTCTATTCTATTCACCCTGGAATAATAATAATAACAACCGTTCAGCTGTAACACCCTTTCGATGTCTAGCTGCCATGATACCCGAAGGGAGCACGAGGGCTGAGATACTGCCAGGCTGTCCAAGTCTAGACAGGGGAAGTCGAAAGACAGCGGTCGGGTTTGAATCACGGACCTTCCGGTCAGTAAAATCGCGCTCTAACCACTTGGACCATTTTGGCCCCTCATCCTGGAATGCTTGGCGAATACCACCGCCTCGGCCACCAGTCGCCGTGGTGTGAATCTTAAACCCCTCTCTTAGAATGTCCACATTTTCCAAATATATCCTGTGCTGTCTAGGACATGCCCTGCCATTGCAGAATCTTCGACTATCACCTGATATTCATCTATGTTTCTTGGTGATCTGTTAATGGATCGCTTATGCTCATTGATTCTGGTGTGCGATTCCCTGGTTATCTGACCTATCGAAAATTTCGTGCAGTCGTTACATTTTATTTTGTATACACAGTTCCTATTCCTATCAACCGGAAGCGATCCTTCAACTGCACGAACACCGAGCGTAGTCCTTCCCTTCTGAAATGCTATTCCAATTTTGACCTTATTCAGTACCTTTCTAATGACTTCAGATGTCCGTTTTGTATGGAATGACTGCTGTTCCGATCCACTCCTTGTTGGTCCTTATTGTTGGCACCAATACCCGTCTTAGTCGCCGCTTAATTAAACCCACTGGGTATCTGCTATCTTGAAGTTGCTTTTGCACCTCAAGTTGTGCAGCTCTTCGGTCGACCTGGAGCTAGAGTCCACATCAGGTACACTACCCTTCCTTGATTGCATGGCACACAAGAGTGGTGGGAAATAGAAAACCACTGTTTACCGGAAATCAACAGATAGTGGTGCATGCTAACTTACTTGGCCTGACGAAGCTGTGTCAAAAGCGAAACGTTGCCCGGAATAAATCCACCGATTGTTTACCAAAGCTCTAGAACGACGACTACCCAAACGGTCTCAAACATTTTTTAATAATGGACTGGTGTTTTTTGATGACTTGAGAGGGCATGAATGAGTGCGAACTGTCAGACCTGATTACACTACCGCGCGATTGGAGTCAAGTTGTGTGCCCCAAAAGTCTTGAATTGTAACTTTTTACCCCTGGTTGGTAGCCACATGATCCAAATGGGACCATTTGTGAGCTACACTTGGAGACCAGCGGGTTACATGATGGAAGCGTTTTTGTTCAAAATCCTCGCTGGATGGAAACAGTTGATGATCAGCACGCAACTGGATGAGGCGCTGTCCGCTATCTGTATGGGGGGAGGCACCGAATTCGAATCGAACCCGCGGACGTGATTCCAAAATGGCATAGACAACCGACCTGAGCATTTTCTCCACCAGCAAAGATGAGTCATTGCTTCTTGCATGAAGAATCAGCCCGAATGAATCCCGGACGAACGTTTACTTTCCAATTTTAAAACTGCAGTCCATTGAAGCATATACTGACCCTTGTCATCGAACATACGAACAACCAAATGCGAGTCTGGTTGGCCTCGCTTGAGTGGTTATAGGGTCTGAGCTAGGCCTGCTTGTTTACCAGTTTGGCATGAAGTGGGGATGTTGGGAGTTCCTAGGTATGGCGGATTTCGTGGACTCAGAAAAGTCCTATTTTGATGATTATTGAGGGCCAGCGGGGCGGGTAGGGCTTAGGGATTCACACCCGCCTTGCCCTCGCAGTTGGGGAATGCAACGGCCGATCACGGCGTAGCTCGCACGTGATTGGTCACAAGGGTGGGTCGATTCCCGGCTAAGCTTTCATTGATTCACGGTTTGGTACACAGGATCGAAGCCTTCTCCCATGCTTCTCGGGTCAGGTTTGTTCTTTTCCTTCAGTGGTTTCTGTTCGTCTGAAGGACCTAAGTGAAAAAATGGTGTAGAGTTGCTCTTTATGTTCTCGGCACGAGAGGACTCACGTAAGAAATTATCTAGAAATGCATTGAGTTGGGTACTAGGTGCAGCTTGAACAACCTTCGAAGGCAGGTCATTCCGCGGACAAACTACCGGAAATGAGGGAAATAGTTTCCCAATGAACGTGTGCGTTCTCAGCTTGAAAATCATACCATGTCTCCCAAGTGTATTAGTTGGGTCAACGGTGAAAATAACTGTTGGTCAGGCCTTATTCAGACAAGACACAATTAAGTATTACGTCTCCTCGGAGGCGAAGATACTCCTGGGTGAAGAGGTCAGGCGCCACGGTACACCTTCCGTAATCAACGAATTTGAGGACGGCAAATATCATTGTAGCAGCCAGTTGGACAGCGTCATTGACGGTTGCGTATTTCTTGTAGCATGAGTAGACAGTTTGGTTGGCATAGTCAAGAAATTGCCTGACGTAGAGCGCCATAGAGTATCCGGAAGCCCATGCGAGTAATAGTGAGGAGGGTGTGTCGAATCATCCGTAGAACGACTAATGATATTTAAGCCAGTTTTTCATGGTGCAGTGAGAAAGGTATATTTGAATAAAGCCAGAAAACTAAATCGTTCTTGGCATCTATCCTCGTAATGTATTCTGGTACAGTATCACCGTGCGTGACAAAGCCTTCCGCTCTGATACAAACTTCGACGAATGGGAATGCAATCAAGTATATTGCATTATGCACTGAAAGAGGACATCGAATCTCTCCTACGAGAAGCGTCCGAATTTCAACAACGGTGTCTTTGCGTTCACTTTAAATGAGGTGTATATGTCACATTGACCCGTTTTCTATGGGCCCAATACCTTTTTATACCTTTGATATCAGAATCGCTACAGCGAGAAGGTCACACTGAGCACTGAGCTCAGTGACAGCTCATGGTTACAGCCAACGATATTTGTCGAATTTCGTCGGCTCTAAGGATCATCACAAGAGCAACAGCAGCGGTTTAGGAAAAAAATTGAAACTCCTCGAATCGCTAATCTGGAGACTACGTGTCTCGCTACTAGCAACCAGTACCAAACTTCTGTTGCCTTAGCTGACGCAGCAGGTGCAATCTCGCTCCGTTCCGGACCGACTATTGATTCCTTGTCCAAAGGTTATGATGGCGCTTTCAAGCTACTTTTTATAAGCTGTGTGATGGATGGAAATTTATACAGAAAGTTCCACTTTGCTGCTCAGGGAAACTCGCGACCTTGCCACGTTTGTTGATGCTCTCAATCTGGGGTGTAAGTCTTCCATGCTCAGCTTGATACCACGAAGCGATGTCAAGTGGTTTAGTTCTGTGAGTGATCTACATTCCTCGCATGCTGGGGACACGGGCGCCCAGTTTTCGAATTCTCGAACGGCATGATTATATGGCGCCACCGAGCCGCATCACCTAATGAAAACATCTCAACTTTAAATAGGGCACGGATATGGCCGGGTGGTCAGGTGCGCTAGCCCCGATGACATAGTCGGTTGTACGTCACAATACCGCCCAGTGCGCAAACTTTGCAGTCTGTTGACACTACAGCCAGCGGCATTTTCCTTGCCATTACTTCTTCATGGGAAGTATACCTACCATTTGATCACAGTTATGCTGGTCTCGAAAGCCGAAGCCACCACTACACCTGTGTCGGGTCAATATTTTGTTATCTGTCTCGATGACAGCGATATTGAAATTTGATTTCACTTACCCAGAGGCAGTTTGTGACGGTGCGTATTGACAGAATCCTGGTTCGTTTGTGAAGCGGTACGTGTTGCGATGTCACTCCGATAAGTGAATGATGGTATAAACCATCTGGCTAAACTCACACAGCCTTCTGAATGCTGGGTTCGCGAGTACTTAGGTGATAAGCTGAAAGTGGCTGGCACGATCGACTGTTCCATAATATTCACTGCTTTAACAGCCCTGGCTTCATTTACCAAGATGGGTTTTGAGGGTCTACATTGGGTCGACAGGCAGGAATTTTTTAGAAGCCGTAAAATCTGCAGCCTCGTACACAAGGAACTGGAGTTGACTTTGGAAATCTTATCGTATCGTATTGGGGTGCCCAATTAGAGGTATCTAACAACACCATGCTCCCGCACCCGATGAAGGATTCCGACAATGCACAAAAGCTAAGGACAAGCTGTTCATCCTCTTTAACATCAGGCCGGTTTTTTACCAAACATTCCGGTGCCGCCTGTGGCTACATTCGATGTCGACCAGGAACTGGGACGAATACTGAAAGATATTGTTCCTTGCTGTCCAGCGGCTCGGTTTTTTCTGCACAGATGTTAGCAATAAACGGGCTTATGTGAACATAAACTCATGTGCACTGATGCTCGTTTCCCTAATGCGCACACATCAGTAGCCTCTACTACTCCCAGGAGTCTTTCTCGCGAAACTGAGTAGTGGCAAATTTATGCGCGAATAATTTGGCTGAAAATTAGTCGAAATTGCAAGGGATCCTCGAGATATATTGAACATTATTACACGTCGCCGTCTTCTCCCACATGGTGGACGTCGCCAGCCATCCATGTTGCTGGGATATCCATGGTATTGTTCCTAGTTCCGTTCGGCCAGTGCCGTTAGTCCATTCTGGTCATGCACTAAATCAACCCTTCAACTAAGACAGCAAAAAGAGGTGGCGTTTCTGACGTTTCTGATACGCTTCAACGACCTTCCAGATGTTCTTGCAAGTCCAAGTGTACTTTTTGCGGACGACTTCAAATCCTGGAGTTCCAGTACCAGTGCCCTCCGAATGGATGTAGATGCTGCAAAGCGGTGGTCGTTGAACTGGCACCTTCCTCTGAATGACGAATAGTGCGTCCATATGTCATTCAGAGGATACTCAGGGAACGATTTTGTCGTGCCTTATGAGAATGAACCAGAAGACGTCATGAGAACAGATGCAAAACGGATTTGGGTATCTGGCTCTCTTCAAACATGTCTTTCTCACTACACCATGAGAAATCAGTTCAAAAGGCATTCGCAGTTCTGCGGATGATTTGGTGCACCTTCCCTCTTACTACTCGCATGGATTTCCAAATATTCTATGGGGCTTACGTCGGAACGTTCCTTGAATATACCAACCAACTTGTCTACTCAAGGAACACAAGGCACGTAACCTCCATTGAGCGTGTCCATCGAGCTGCTACGAAAATGGTTAGCGGCCTTAAACCCGTAGACTATGAAACGCGTCCCGTGGTACTTGACCTCTTTTTTCTGGAGCACTCCGAGTAGACCCAATTCTAACCTGTTCCCTGGTTGAACAGCGGGGACATGGTGAGAAAATTCTTTTTCGTAGCTGCTGCGCGGAATAGTAATCTTTCGACTGTTGTCCGCCCTTCTTCTAGTACCTAGTTCAAAGCGCCATCGGACGCTTTTTTATGCGAATCCTCGTGTTGGCAGGCCTGCTGCTCCGAGCTGGGAACTTGGAGAGAATTACTACACTCTTTTTCGCTTGTGTCTTTCAGGTGTACAGCAGCTGCTAAGCAACAAGAACGAAACCGACCCCAAAATCTTGGGCGAAACCTCGGGTCTATGTATCAGTCCCTGAATCCGTGAATCCGTATAGCCATTATAGGGCGCTGCACTTCCAAGCCTTCCAAAGTCAACTGTGGTGAAGTGGTTTCGCGGAAGCAACCGGGGGCAAACTGAATGATGTTTCTCGCTCAGCGTTAAGCCTACTGGTCTCCAAATGACTCACGGGCTGGGCAGGTCTTGATATCCTGCTTCCAACGCAGCAGGGCAGCTAGGTCAATCGAAGGGACTTATCAACGGCCGTGAACGCAACCGGTTAACACACGGTCGCCTTTTCGATTAAACCATACAGATCCGTTTGTTTCTCAACCCCGCTTGATCCCAGGCAACGTTGCCATTATTTTGACGGAATTTCCCACCGTCAACCGTCCAACGGCTGCCACAGCAGCCCGAGAAAGTAGACGAATATGCGACCAATTTCAAACCCAACAGGCAATCGTATCCGATACCGCTAGTTAGTTCCCCCATCGACATTTACTTAGTTTTGTCGGAGGTGCGTTTCGACACATGTCCACTTTCCATCAACTCATTCGCGGCCGAGCAGCCCTAAGGTCTTCTCCTTAGAATCCGAGAGGAGGGGTCGATGAATGAGATTTTTCAACCGTCCTTGCTGAAATACGCAGTGGAGACGAACCAGAAATAGCTCGAATGAATATAATCGGGCTAGGCATACCCGATGAAGCCTCCCTAACTGCATGATAGCGTTTAGCTAAGGAAAAAGCAACCGGGTTATCGCAAAACTCTGATAGAGGGGCAATTTGAATTTTGCCACGTAGCGACCACGTGTGTCCAAGAAGCACGTTTGATTTTGGTTTTTGTCTACAGCTGCGTGCGTCGTAAGTATACCCCTGGACATATTATTCGCAGGCGTCACAAAACACTGCACGGGATTCAGGCTGGCGAAGCTAAGTTGACTCGATAGTCCAACGAAATCTGGCAGACTAATTTGCAGACACCGTTCTCGGATCAAGCTGCTCCAGTTCATAGGTGCCCTTGTTTGCTTTTTATCTCAGCATTGCCATAAAACCCCACAACCTGCTTCTTAGGAATCCTAGCTTTGGCACGCACAACGAATACAAGGGTGATCAAACAAGCTGCGCAACTCAGAGGGGCCAACGCAAGATAAAATCGATTTTCAAACCCATCCGGCAAATGCTATTAGGTAGATGCTAGGCAGAGTCCTAAGGCCGAGCCGCCTTACTACTAAGAAGTAAAGGCTGCGAACTCCGAACAGATGATGAAGCCTTAAGCCGGTTGAGCATTACAGTGAGTTACAACTCGAAACCTCCAAAAGCTTGATATAAATGGGGCATCCTGATAAAATTTAACCCTAGGAAACGTTGCTTCACACACATTAAACTAACCCTTACACTTGGGACGTACTTCTCTTCGCACACAAATGTCTTCTGACGGAGGACCCAAAGGAACTGAAATGCGCATATCTGATGAAACACCATAAAAACGAGATTGCCGGAGGGTTGTCGAAAACAAACAGCGTCTTCTTGCCCAGATTTTCGGAGTAATAATTACATTTTGTTTGCCATTTAGTACCTCACAAGAGCTTGAGGGGATCAGGCTGAGAATTGAGGAGAGACATTACCGTCATAACGGCAGCGCACATCTGTTAGATAAACTTCCATCCAGTGACTTTTTGGTACGGTGAGGAATGTCTATGTAGTGATGAGTTCTACCCAGCAGTTGTCCGTATTGGAGGGAATGGATCTGATTTGCTCCTCTGGCCTCGGCCTTCTCGTCCGAAGACTGCATCAGCATATTTCTTGAAGTGCGTCTAGCATACATCTGTCTAGCATACATCCGGTCACGCATATGATATAGAAATTTGAGGGATCTAAACCTACTCCTGTTTGGGTTGGAGCTTACCGCGTATACTTAGGAACTATTTACCAATTCTGCGGGGGCAGCATATCGTAACTTCGCAACCACATTTACACCGAACTACATGTTAACTGGAGAGTTTTATAGTGAATTATAAATGACCATCGGGAATATCATGCTAGCTTTAATTTGTAACCTCCGACGATGAAGGATCTGGTGCAAAGATTGCTTCAAACGCAGTGTGGTGCAAACGCAAGAAAGCTCCTCGTGTTCACGTGGTAAAGACGAATCAGCTGGTGATGACGCGATTTAACGTCACGAAAGAGACCTGTTTTGCTGGAACAGCGGTTGCCTGCCGGCTTAAGCCAGAAAGAAAAAAGATTGTGAATTTAAGAGGCAGAGCATCGCTCCAAAATGTCCTCAGGAAACACAAAAGTTGCCCCTGTTTTTTCATGCGCTGAAATCGAGAGGACACTAGTATCACAGACCATAAACCCGCACAGAAAAACAGGTCAGAACATCGAAGATAAACTAGAAACTAGTTACTCCGCCAATGAGGCGGAGGACAACACTGAACAACCGACGCAACTGGCACCAGGCAGTACACTAGAGAAAATAACGCGGTGCAACCAACCAAGCTCGAGAAGGTTATTAGGCAATGCAGAATTAGAACGGACTAGTCAAAATGAGGAAAACCGCCGAAATCGGAAGCTACCTGGTTTTCCAACCGCACTGGAGGAAAGTAGCTCACAACGCAGTGCAGATCATTGGTGGATCAATCAACAAACGGAAGTGTTGCCTTACAACTAGTCGATCGTTTTAAGAGATAACACTCCCTAAATACCATACTTACTCACTCAGGAAGGGAGGAAGAACCTACCCAACTGCGTATCGATAACACCTCGTTTGGTGACAAATCTTCCGCAAGTTAATTTCAGGCTCGACGAACGGTTGGAGTCACCCAATCAACAACTATTATGCGCACTCATGCAATTACAATTTTAAAAATTCCCGAGCATTACACTCTAGATGCCAGTTGCATCAGGATATTTTTGAGCGTGAAGCTTGGGTGGCATGATCTAATGGTTAGGTGTACGACTAGGAATCCCGCTTTTTGGATGGTGAGAACAGCATGCTTCGACATGTTCAAATACAAATATCCTGTTTTTAGCTTTAGTTGGTAACCTTTTGGAAGGCATAGCGTTCTTAGTTGCTGGGTTGTTAACTCGTGTCACAGATGACAAAATGCTCGTGGCGAACCACACTAAGGCTTGTCACAGTCTGGTAACTTTCGCGTGTTGAAAACAGCCAGCATGGAATAGGAGGTTTAGTAATCGAGTTTTCAAGTGTGTTCCACAAAAAACAATCTTGTGTATTAAGTGCGTTGGCAACTGTATTGTGTTTGCTTGTGGATAAACTGCAGTGCTTCACCGTCTACGGTGATGTCCATGATAGGGTTTTTGTAGGTGTGTTGTTTGGGTGAACACGATACTTAGACAACTATCGGAAGTTTCAAGATTGCAGCGCGAGATCGTCAGCGCATTCAACTGCACCGCAATAAATTCTGCCCATCAAGGGCCTGTACACAACGGACTGTGGCACGGCACTTCAGTACTGGCCGTCCCACTGGTCAAATGTGTGGAAGAGTATATCACCCCTGGTGGGCCCTCTTTTCCGTAGAAACCTGTTGGTTTCAGTTGTACTACATTGTGTCTACTCACGTGAATTTCTGGATCCACCAGGATTTTGATCCCAGTCGATTCGAACTGCTTGATGACTCTCTAGTTCTTTTTCCACGTTTCCCTTACCACATCAGAAATGACCAAATTCCCTCAGTACCGAGGTCACGAAGGTATCCAAATAGCGGCTGTCTGCTTAAATTGGGAATAAATATTTTAACAATGCGATACCTCATAAATGTTTTTGAATGTGGCAGTAAAATTAAACAATACGACATTTTAAAATTGAGCTTTGCTTGAGTCGTCTGGAGCCTCTTCAGTATACTGCCGACCACCTGGCTCATTGCTCCCGGCCACCTGGATGTCTGTATGGTTGCAAACAACAGATCTGTTGGTCTAATTTATGCGCCTTTTGATGGATACTTTAATTATTTCGCTTTCCTGAATGTCGCCTTGTGCAGTCTGGAGTTGCTATCATCTAGGAGGTTCAGACGCACGTTCACCGGGTCATTTAGGGCCTCGAAAGATGGCAGATACCCAGAATTTTGAGTTGAATCCATCGCCAGAACCTTCTGACGGCTCACAATAAGGAGTCGGGATGGCCAATGATCGTACCTTACACTGACGACCAGTCGACGTACCATTACCCGCTGAATGCAAACTCTGTAATGGGTGCCTGGACGACGCTCGTATGTCCAGTGTGACACTTGGAAGGTTGCTATCACCGGAAAATCTGTGAAACTATTATGTAATGAAAAACCCGGACAAAGAAGGCCGCTTTGCAGAGCGGCCAATGGTGTGTCTTTAAGTCCCGAAAAACGGGTGCACCGACGGCGCCACTAAGATTGTTATCCAACAAAACAAGTGCTTGATGTTAACCTCAATGGCAAGACGTCATTCCCCTCCCAAGGTGTGGCTTTGTCAACCTTATGCTGCTTTTGTAACGCAGCATGTTTTAAATGGATGACACCGTGAGCCAAAAAAGGGGTTCGCGTAGATCCCTGGTGCCGTTCAAATATTCGATCGATTGAAGTGATGAACCTCGACGACCGATTCCAGCGCTTCGTAGGTTTCCGGTATTGGTGGGAATGTTTTGCCCGGCAGCAGCTGAAGCAGCCATGATACTGCTGCGTGACCGACATTAATCTGTAAATTGCGATCCATAAGAACTTTAGGCTGACTTTGGTCATGTGCCACCTGATCTCTACAGAAGTATCTCCAGTCTCCTAACTACCGACAGGTCATGAGAAAGCTGGCCTCTAGCGTGTGAAAATGCAAGCTCCCAACCCAACCGGCTATAAGCTTGTAGGGCGACTTTCATATCGTAGGACGTTTTGGAAGCGCACGTGAAAATCGATGCCGACCGTGCACACAGCGTAAAAATGCTCGCCAGGAAGTCGCATTGCATACTCACAGTCATTAGGGGGGGACGGCTCCATCGAAGCTGACATTTTCAAATGGTTCACACCACCCTTTTTGAACTCCAACTCGAATTCAACATCTAAACCAGGCGCATTCTGCTTAAAGTGGAAAAGGGTCCATTAGTATGAATCCAGAACAGTGCCATCAGAAACAGGAGAGGCCTGACAAACATGCCTTGTGTGTGCAGGCTTGCCGGACCTAAGCTTCTGAAACTAGAGTACCGAAGACCATGGTGAGATCATATCCCCACATCCTGAACGTTCCGACCCAGCATTGAGGATAATCGTCAGGAAATATCCTTCAAAAAATCTAAGAGCCCACTTAACTCTCATATACCATTAACGAGCCTCGAGCGGCACGAAAAATTCTGCCGAGTCAGAGCGGTCCTCAACTTCCCATAAAAGGAGTGGATGGCCAAAGCTCACAGCACATCTCTCGTCACAATTTATCGCTCAAGAGAAACACACAGCGGTAGATGATCTTCGGCTATCAAAAGCAACATCCACAGGCGCAACCTCCTCGGTTTATCTCACCATCATCATTTACTCACACATCAATTGAACACATTGCTTTCTAGCTTGAGCAAATATGGAACGATAACGGAATGTAGATGATGGGGGCTAAAAATAAAACGTGATAGTAAAAATGATAGCGAATCCGCCAGCTAAAACCTGTGAAATGGACAAACAAAAAACGAAATCCTAGGCATCCACATTGCTGTCGAATCCGCCAGCTAAAACCTGTGAAATGGGCAAACGAAAAACGAAATCCTACGCATCCACATTGCTGGTTCAACTCTCTGTTTCTTCACCTGCACTCTACAAACGTCCAAGTTGCTCACAACCTCTCAACCGTCCATATCCTCCCTATTTCAAACTCCATTTGGATGGTCAGGAACTACCTCGTTCCGCTCTTCTGCCATATAAAACCATTGATTTACGGCTCAAGATAACTGCCGGTCAACTCCATTCTGTTTCTTGCTTATTCGACAGGAATACTGAACCGGAATTAATAAATTTGTGTTCATGGTGCTTTTTTTGCCAACAATATGAAAAAAACGAACCCGTCGGTCTTCATTGTGACATGTACGAGGTTTTAAACACCATACGAGAAATTCATATGGATTTCTAAAACGTTGTGTCAAGCAGAAAGCAGTGGAGCTTCGCATGCTGTTCTTCGATGTGACGCTTTGAAGTGAACAGCTGAACTTTGAACTGACAGTGTTTGGCTCGATAGCATTTAGGTGGCGCGCGTTTGGTCGTGCGTTCCGTCGCTTCTTTTCTCTCCGCAACCAATCGAATTCGCGTCAGAAACGTGTTGCCGTCCGATTTGTCACATTCTTCAGAAACAATAATGGAGCTCTAAATATGATAGCCAACCAACTGAAATCAGCTACCCGTAACAGCGCCCACAGCGATACTCCCTGTAATGGAAAACTCGCTTGTTCGTTCAGTGATGAGCGTACAGCGTACTTCCAATCCCGAAAGAAGAGGTACATTTATTTTTGGGCCTCATTGTATGCTTCAGACGCCATACAGTCCTCCAATCATGGGTACATCCCACGTTCTCAGAGGCAGATCTTACGCGGACAAATAAGGGGCGGCCGCCGGACAGAAAGACACCGTGAGGCCTACAGTTTTGTTGTTGATGGCGCTGAGGCGATTGAGGATGAGGTGCGCTCGCGTGCCGGACCGTTGTCCGCTCAGGTCACCGACCCCCTGACATCTAAGCCCTGCGACGGTTTCCTGCACGCTGCGTAAGTCTCCATCGTATCTGTTTACTGCCTAAAGTGCACAGTTACAGCTCCTTCCAGGTTCGATTGGGCGAATAACCGGCACTGATTTGGAGGTTTTTTCTTGGGATCTTATTGCCCAAGTTGTTTGTCTCGTCGATGAGCCTGTCTGTTGTCCCATCTGTCTTTATCCTCCGATTGCACCTCGGATGGAGCGCTGCGGACATATCTACTGTGGACCTTGCGTTACAAAGTATATCTGGTACGAAAATGGTGGATCAGCTAAGAAGTGTGCTGTCTGTTGCTGGATAATCAGATTAGAAGAGTTGAAAAGGTGAGGTGAGCGTCCCATCATGGTTCATTTATAGGGTGTCTGTCGTCCACGTGTCGCCACTAAATGTGGGCTCAAAACTCTCGATGGTTCTTGTGGATCACCTAAAAGATCATTGTACGCGGTCCGCTGGATCACCAGTTATAAATGCATCTACACCAGCTGATATATTTTCCTTTATTGTTGAAGTGGGAGAAGAACAACTGAGATCAGCAGCACAGGACGAACTTTCCGTGTTAGAGGCGTTCAAATCCACGTGTATCGAGGATGGAAATGTGGAGCTGATACCGGAAATTAATTACATGGTTAACCAGCTGGAGGCTTCTCTGAAGGGTCCCTCGAGTTTTTTTCAGACTGACTGCCAATTCGAGGTTCCACTGGAACTTAGTGGGGCTTCGAAAAACTGCCATGCAGTCGACTCTCCGCCCAGCGAAATTGACGCACACAATCGTATATACCAATGTATGCGTTGTTTATTGCTTTGCTTAACTGCTTGTGTTACAGCTGCAGACGGTCAACCAATTTTCCTGGACGGACTTATGTGGAAATGTTTACTAGCGGAATATGGCAGTGTTGCTGAACTACCCGGGACGCTCGACGTGACAGTCACATCTCTGAAGACATACAAAATGAATCCGGTAAGAAAAATCACATTTCCTTGTAAAATTGTGTCAATGGCCTGCTTATTTCCATCCCGATTGCACAAATTTCTGCGGGCGCTGGCACCACGGAATTATTCCTGTTGCCTCGTGATTTCTTTTTGTAGACATGTGCACGTACGCTACTATTCTACCGCATAGTGCACAATCGGAGATGCGTTGAATCCCGAACACTTACGCTTGCATGAATAGCCGTTGAATACCAGGTTCTCTTTGGTTTAAAATTGAAGTTAGTCTTTTGAACTTACCTGAGAGTCCTTCCGAAACCCTTTGGAAATTGGCACATGGGACAGTAAAGACCGGTTGGTTTCCAAATCAGTGGTAAACCAATGGCTGGATTCCGTTCAAGGTTCTCGTATAAGTGGAGATGTAGAGGGGAGTGGATCGGCAGTTGTCCTAGACCATAATGCAATGGTTTTCCCTTTATTTCAGTTTCCATTTCCAGCCCACTATAAGCAGATTGTTTGGAGATAAGTTTTAACGAGTCATTCCAGATGGACGTGGCTTCGCATCAGTTCACTTTGTCAGCTGTAAACCATATAGCAAGACTGTGTTGGTTGCAGCTGCTAGTGTCCGTCACCGGAAAATGGGACAGCAGACAAGCACTACAGGCGATGGTATAATCAGTTCGGGAAACTGGGGAGCTACGCAATGGAAGCGACAGCTTTGATGCATGAGCTCCACTGACTATCGGTGTCATTAATCATTGGTGACTTTAGTCCCGGGGTCTAAATCCAGGCAGACGACAGATGTCTAACCGACTCAGTTTACTGGTTAGTGTTTTCATACTTCGTTGCCAGGTCGTGTACTGTCCACCTCTCGGTTGTTTCCATTCAGCACGAGGCTGGACGAAAAAACATCTGCGAGAAAGACTATCCTCTTCTGTTGGACCATATGTCCTAACCAGCGAGATAGCTCAGCGGTTAGAGCGCGAGCGTACTGACCGGAAAGGTCCGTGGTTCGAACCCTGCCTCTGCCTCTCGACTTCCCCTGTCTAGGTGGGCGCCCTGGCAGTATCAGCCCTCGTACAACCATGACATTCACAACTAACAGTACTTTCATGCCACATCGGCCGTCGCGTGGTGCCATCAGCCGGGTCGCCTTACTTGCTGCATACAGCAGGGCGGGTAAGCGAAAACATGCTACTGCTGACGCCTCCCTTCTTACACTTTCACGTTTTCCGTCTTCCACCCTCCCCGCCCCAATTTTAATACTTTCTCCGCAGGTCCCAGCTCTAGGACTGATCGGTTTGCCCGCCCTGCATCACTTAGCTGCAGATTCTGTACGTCCGAGTTCAGCTACATCCCTAAACACTTCGAAGTCTGTTTTCAAACCCCGAAAGCCTGTCTACTTAGCCACCTTTAATGTTCGTTCACTGAAGCAAGCAGGTCAACAGGTGGCTCTTGCTCGTACGCTGGATTCCCTCAGCATTGATGTATGTTGTCTGTCAGAAACAAGGACGCAGGACGCAAGTACCGTGATCGAACTGACTGCCCCTCGCTCTCTTCCAGGTTCCGGCTGCGCACCTCTGGTGATGCAGAGGCCGCTGCAGCTGGATATGCTGGGGTGGGTATTGTATTGAGCGAACGAGCGGAAGCGTCTCTGCTTGATTGGATACCCGTTGATAGTCGCCTCTGTGCGGTTCGTTTGGCAACATCTGTGAGAGAATCTAGAGGAAGTGAGGTCCATCGCACCTTGTTTATTGTGTCTGCTTACGCCCCAACTGACTGTAGCTCTGAATCTGCCAAGGACAGTTTCTATGACGCTCTAGGTGCCCTTCTACAGCAGGTTAAAACCTCAGATATCGTTGTGGTTGCTGGTGATATGAACGCCCAGGTAGGTAGACTGAGCGCTGCTGAGGCCCGATTGGGTGGTCGTCTTGGTTTGGACACGAGACGCACGGACAACGGAGACCGCTTACTTCAGATGTGTGCCGATCACAGACTGTTCCTTTGCAGTACGAATTTCCGGAACAGCGGAAATCGCTTGACAACGTGGTGCCCACCAACAAACCAGCGACGAACCCAAATAGACCACATCGCCGTGAGTTATCGGTGGCGAGGGTCGATCACCGCTTGCCGCTCCTTCTGGAACACCAGCGTGGACTCCGACCATGCACTTGTACGCTGCTGCTTTTCATTGCGCTTTTCAGGTGTACGCAAAACGCGCACACCTCGCTTAGCCATTGAGAAGCTAGTGGATCCAGAAGTCAAACGAAACTATCAAACCAGCTCGTCGAATGCCTGCCGGACGGTACGGTGTCGGATATAAACGGCCACTGGGAAAAGATATCCAAAGCGCTACTCAAGGTTGGAACGTCTGTTTGCGGTACAACCCAGCCAACCTCATTCAAACACTGGATCTCTGATAGGACCGTGTCTTTGCTGGAGACCCGGCGACAGATTCCCCTGGCCGCCACCACAACTCCACCCGACGCATCATCCGACGCCAAGTGAAACTGAGTGTCCGTGCAGACCGAGAAGCTTGGTGGACCCGAAAGGCCGAAGAAATGGAAGATGCAAAGAATGCTGGAAATGTGCGCAGGCTGTTCCATTTGATTCGTTCGACTGGTCCTCGGAAACCTCTTGTCCAAAATGGCTCCCTGATATGCAATAAAGCAGAACGTCTGGACCGCTGGGCACAGTACTTTGAACAGCAATTCAGCTGGCCACCTGCTACCTCCAATCCAGAATCCTGGCCTTCAACAGAAAGCTGGACCGTAAATATGGAGTCGCCTTCGGTCTCAGAAGTGTCCGAGTGTATTTCCCTACTCAAGCGTCATCGTGCTGCTGGTCCTGACGACCTTCCACCTGCTCTTTTCAAGGATGGCGGTGGGCTCCTCAGCCAGTGCCTGTCTAGCTATTTGGGTCTATCTGGGAGAAAGAGACCGTCCCAGACAACTGGGGTGAATCGATAGTAGTGCCCATTTTCAAAAGGGTACTCGCAGTGAATGTAGCAACCACAGAGGTGTTAGTTTGACTCCTGTTGTGACAAGGCTTCTGGCGTCATTGATTCTTCGTCGTCTTACGATGGCACGCGAAACCTTGACTCGTGAGAATCAAGCGGGATTTCGACCGGGTAGAGGCTGCATTGACCACATCTTCACACTCCGTCAGGTGTTAGAGCAACGCCACATGTACAGACGACCCACAATCTTGGTGTTCCTTGACTTCAAGGGTGCGTTTGATTCTGTCGATCGGTCAGTGCTGTTAAATGTACTTGCTCAACAGGGTATGCCCCAGAAGTTTGTAAACATAATCCGATCCCTATATTCACATACTTCTGGGCGGGTGAGTGTATGGCGAGCTCTCCAAAAGCTTCAAAAAGTGGTGTCAGACAAGGATGTCCACTCTCTCCATTCTTGTTCAACTTCGTCATTGATGAAATAATGAGGCGAACGCTGGAAGGTCTTCAAAACCCCGGTGTTCAAATCGTTGCTGGTGAGAGCCTTGTCGATCTGGAGTACGCAGATGATATCGCCCTCATCTTTGAAGACGAAAGTGAAGCACAAGCCCTGTTGAACAGACTGACCACCATCATACCATCTTTTGGCATGCGCCTTGCACCTTCAAAGTGCAAAGTCATGCTTCAGAACGTGCAGTCTCCGGACATATCCCTTAAAATTCAAGGAGAATCACTGGAGATTGTGGAAAACTTTACATACCTCGGTAGTTGTATTAGCTCTGACGGAAGTGTGTCTGATGAAGTCAGTGCAAGAATCTCAAAGGCTCGAATCACGTTTGCTAATTTGCGTCACTTGTGGCGTCAAAAGGCATCTCACTAGATCTTAAGGGTCGTGTACCAGGCTACAGTAAGGGCTGTATTGTTGTATGGGTGCGAGACATGGCCTCTACGGACAGATGATGTGAGGCGTCTCCAGGTTTTCGACCACCGATGCCTCAGAAGCGTGGCTGGTTTTGGATGGCGTCAGCGTGTTAGTCACGAGGTGATTAGAAAACGGGTATTTGGTTGTGCTGCAGGTACATCAATTGGGGAAATCATCCAGCACCACCGACTACGATGGCTCGGTCATGTGCTACGCATGCCGAAACACCGTCTACCGAGACGAGTGTTGTTCTCCGTGCCTCCTTCAGCATGGCGCAAACCGCGAGGTGGACAGCGCATGACTTGGCAGAAAGGCGTGAAAGAGATCACGAAGAGTTTGGGTGTTGTTGGTGTTGTACGCCTTCCAGGATGGGGTCCCGTGACCCCTGTGCTTGGCTGGAGACGTTGCAAGAAATGGCGGCTAATCGATGTCAGTGGCGTTCATGCTGTCAGTTTCTTTCCAGATTGTCTGATTGAGCGGTTGGAGGTGTAGGCACCTCAGAATGCTTGACATAGGCCAGCACTAGGTCCCCTCCCTCATCCACTCTTTTCTCTCTTCTTTTCACTCTAGGGCTTTTAATATATAATTATATATATATATATATATATGCATATGAAATTAGACGAACTTTATGGTTGTACGGCAGTGAAGCATCAGTGTCAACACTGATGTTGCTGTCTTTGATGATGATGACCTGTGACACTCACTCACTCACTCACTCACTCACTCACTCCTCACTCACTCACTCACTCACTCCACTCACTCACTTTCTCCACTCCACTCTGCTCACTCCACTCACTCACTCACTCACTCACTCACTCACTCACTCACTCCACTCACTCACTCACTCACACACTCACTCACTCACTCACTCACTCACTCACTCCTCCATCGTCAGCTGTAAGAACCATGTACTTGCCGTACAGTGGTTGTAGATGCTGCAGTTTCGTTATGATGATTTGGGGAGGTGAGATAGGTAGCTCGCCATTGGAGGCGGGAGCTGATAAATTGGTGCGTAATACACCACTGTCAATGGACTGTTAAGTGGAGGGATTGAAGGAAGCTATGCATTGAAGGCAATAGCTTGGATGCACGAGCGCCATTGAGGGCGCGACTGGGCCATGTCTGACAATGTCTCTAACCATTGATGTGGCCCGTCTCGGGGTCCCCATCCAGGAAGACGGCAGTGACCAGCGCAGCTGAGTTTGCTGGTAATGGCTTTTATACTTCGCTGCCAAGTCATTGTTTGACCGCCTCTGGCTCGTTTCCACCCTTCACGTGGTTGTGCGAAAAGAACCCTTCGAGGAAGTCGGTCGACTGGCATACGGAGCACGTGGCCAAGCCAGCGCAACCTATGCAGTATGATCAGTTCATCTATCGAGGGTGAGTTATTTCTCCCGAATACCATTCGACGTACTTCAGCATTGCTTATCCGGTGTTCCCACCAGATTCGGGCAATGCTCCGAAGACATCGATGGTCAAACACAAAGTCTTTGACGTCCTCGGCGCGCAGCGGCCAGGTTTCTGATCCGTATAGTAATACGGAGCGCACCGCAGCATTGTAAACTCGACCCTTGACGGATAAGCTGATGTCACGCCTACGCCACAGGTGACGCAGGTTCACAAGTGCTCGGGCCTTCCCAATTCGGATGGAAATATCATCTTTCGCGAGACCACCGGGACTGATACAGCTGCCCAGGTAAAACTTGTCTACTACCTCAATCGTTCACCCAAGCATGAGGCTAGGTTTGGGCCCACCCAGTCTTGCAGTAGCACTTTACACTTTGCAGGTGTGAAGCGCATGCCGAACCGTGAGGCGTAATTAATTAGATTATTTAATATTGTTTGCATTACCACGGGGTCAGATCCAAGAAGAGCTATGTCGTCTGCATACTCGATATCTGTGAGCGGACGCCCCGGGAACACTTCGACCCCACAGGCATTAGAGGCTGATAGTGAGTCTTCCATGATCGTATCAATGACGAAGTTGAAGAGGAAAGGTGAAAGAGGACAGCCCTGTCTGACACTTGATGTGGTGAACTCAGAAGAGAGCTTCCGTAGACCTTCACACGGCCGCGGGAGTTGGCGTACAGCACGCCAGAAGGGTCAAGAATTTATGGGGGACACCTTTGCTCCACAGACACTGCCATAGTGCCTGGCGGTCTACAGAGTCAAAGGCAGCTTTCAGATCGAGAAACACAACCATTGTTGGTTGCTGGAAGCAGTGTCACCTGGAAGCTGTTCCAAATCTGTCGGAGGGTGAAGATATGATCGATGCATCCTCTTGCAGGACGGAACCCAGCTTGGTTTTCACGGATCTGTCTCTCCCTGTGTTCAGTCAACCTTCGAAGGATAAGACCAGAGCACCTTCGATGCCACAGCTACCAGGCTGATGCCACGGTGGTTTCACACAGCGTCCGCGTACCTTTTTTAAGTAGGGATAACTGTCGACATGCCCCATTCTGCAGGCACTTTCTCTTCTTTCCATATAGCACCAACTAATTTTTGTTAAATGGGTCACCAGGGATTCTCCGCCTTTGAAGAGGGCTGGATGCAGACCGTCTGGTCCTGGTGCCTCTCACGTTTCAGTACGGATATTTCGTACTTTATTTCTTCTTCCGAAGGGCGATCAAGGTTTACATTCGCCCATATGCATTATCTCCACAGGCTGGGTTGCAGGAGGCCAGCTGAACTGTTGTTCGAAGTGTTTGGCCCATCTTTCCAGTTGACGTTGCTTTCCTGGGACCAGTCGATTGTATCAGTTGATATAGGGCACGGCTGTTTCCCGTAGCAAAAGCCTTCTCCATCTCTCGAGCTTTCGATTTCCACCAGAGCTCTCGGTCTCACCTTAGACTCTTCAGTATTTGGCATTTGGGATTTGCGTGCGCCGTCGTACTTGTTGCCTGCTGGTATGGATTTCCGGGCATCAGTCATGGATAGCGACCTTGTCGACATCCAGTGGTCTTGTGATCGAATCGGAGAAGTCGGACAAGCAGCACTGAGCTCCGCTAACATGACTCCTTTCACATTTTCGCTTCACCCATATGCTCACTGCCACTAAAGTGTTGTTTTTCCTGTGGAGAGTTGTTAGGCTAGCTCAGGTCGACACTGTTGAGCTGTGGTAGTTCTTCGAAGATAGTGGATTGGTACGCTTCTTGCTGGCTTGCGAGGGCTGAAGAGAAACGAACTGTCAGGCGTGCACGCACCATGCCGTGGTCGGAATCAAGTGATATGCCCCAGAAGGAACGGCAGTCATGAATTGTGTCTCTCCACCGGTGGCTGATGGCCACGTGGACCAACTGGGTTGGTGGCCGCCAGGTTACGCTTATGCGAACCTTCATGTTGAAAGTTCGTACTTGCCATAAACAGTTGATGGTCTGCACACAACTGAAGGAGTCGATCTCCGTTGTCTGTGCGGCGAGCATCGACTCCGAATCGACCGCCCAAATGTGATTCCAAGGAGCTAAGATGAGCTACTTGAGCATTCGTATCGCAAGGATCACAATGTCAGTGCTTTTTGCCTGAGGAATGAGCCTGGTTAGTTCTCGATAAGTATCCTTCTCAACATCAGAACTGCAGTCCGTTGGGGCATAAGCGGATACTACTACAATCAGTCACCGCTTTTATGCCGAGAGGCATTGAGCCTTGATTGAACTGAATAACCGGACGGCGCAAAGGCGACTGTTCACTGGGATCCAATCCAGCAAAGCGCTGTTCAGCTCTGGGGCTGAGTGCAACTCCGCCATATATTCCACGAGTCATCGCTTCTGGGTCACCGGACATGGAGGGAGAAATGTGAAAGAGCTGAGTTCATCCTTGGCGTTCTGAGATGCATAATCACGCTTGGGTCTTGTATGCGCGTTTCGGAGACACAGCATATATCAATTTTAAGGAGTATAAGTTGTAAGCAAACATTGCCTGTTTGCCAAGTTGACATAGAGTACGGACGTTAAAAGCTCCTATATAGAAAGGATCTCGTGGATTTAGAAGGATTATTTTATTATTATTTCATTATTATTATTATTATTATTGTTATTATTATTTACTGTTGATTATTCTCAATAAGGATGAGGCATCTGTATAATGCTTCTAGGCTTTCCAGCATAGGTTGAATTCACTTACAGGACGAATTCTTCATTAAAAGCTCCAAAATCTCCCCGCATTACTAAGAAGTGAATTTGTTTGCGGTTTCCCACTTTGAGCCTTTCACCCCAAAGTCTCACTCAGGTGGCAACCTGAAAATCTAGTGTTGTTCCGCGATCCCGCCCGAAGCCACTTCCTCAGCAATATTTGACTGTGTGGAGCTGGTCTGGCACGAGGAGCAGGGAATAAGGCATTGCTGTCTCATTCCTGATGCGGCTGCGCACAGCAGGTGCCTTTTGAGCAGCACCGGACTCTTTGGTTTTAAAAGTATTTCGACCGTAGTGGATAATGCGCCGGCGGTCAAAGTCAATCGTTGGGCGATCGGAGTGTGCGGTTTTTGGGGCCGGACTTTTCTAACCCGTCCTTCCTCGGGGGAAGGCAACATCGCTGCTCCCTTGGATATGGATATGTTGGTCATCTGGGGGAAACACCTTACTGCCTTCACACTCCTGTCGCAGAGGACAGTACGACTTTACCCCCAGACCGCCTGGTAGCACGATTACTCGTAGTACGGAGTCTCGCTGCTCTTGGTCTACTGCTCCCCTTTGGCTTTCCTGGCATGGTTGCACCTTGTGGAATGAGTTCCAGCCAATGTAGCCCGCAGGATCATTGTACCACTCAAGCCCGACCGCCACGTCAAGGTGGCAGCTTTAGGTCGGGACGAGCATAACCTATGAAGTACGAATAGCTCATCCATCTTAGAAAAGTTCCTTTCTCCTAAAACCATCTGGCGAGCCTCAGTACCTCGTAACTGATGTCCTCACCAGACCCGGTCAAACACAGAGCTTCCGCACGTTTCTGATACGTGAAGTAGTGTGCATCGCACTGCGGCAATGTAAGCTCTACCATTGTCGGACAAACTGACGTCACGCCATAGGTATCGGGTTGGCAAAGGTTTCCTTCGGTTTTCCGATTCGATAAGCAGTATCGTCTCCAGCCAGTCCATCGGAGCGTATGAAACTGCCTATTGACTGGCTCGTTTCATCGTTCATTGGTAACACCCTTTCGGTGCCTGGCTGCCATGCCACTCGAAATAAGCACGACGGCTGGTGTAATGCCGGGTTGCCCAAGCCTAGACAGGGGAAGTCGAGACGCAGAGGTCAGGTTCGAACCACAGACGTTCCTTTCCGTATATTCGCTCTCTAACCGCAGCCATCTCGCCTCCACTGGCTCGAATTCAAGCGTGAGATTTGGGTTTGATCCCACTCATTCTCTTAGCAGCACTTTACACTTTGTAGGTATGAAGCACGTACTCAATCATGTGGTGGAATTATTTAGATTATTCAAAATGGATTGCATTTCCGAAGAAACAACCGAGGTTAGCAATACCAGCCGCATATTCAGTGTGAAGGAACGCCCCGGGTGCCTTCTGAACCATAATGTTTCAGAGGCAGCCAATGAAGTCTCAAGCCGTATACGGTGTCCTCATGGGATATACATTTGGAAGAGACGTATTTGGTCGCCAAAGTTTCTGACGATCGGGTCAAATGCAGCTTTAAGATCAAGAAGAGCGACGGTAAGCTCGAAAGGGTGGTACTGTTCAAGAACTTGTCTCGAGGTACAGATTTGGTCGGTGCATTCTTGGCCAGGGCGAAGCTCAGTTTGATTAGCAGACCTGTCCCTTCGGATAGTTTTTCAACCTGCGCATAATACTGCCAGAGAGCGTCTTGGGTGCGGCGGCTTCCAGGCCGATGCACGATTGTTTTTCGCATGGCGTACTTGCGCTCTTTGAAGACTTGAATGACGGTTGAGGCGCTCCATTCCACATCATTCCGCTTCATTTCAGATCTTCCGTAATACAGTCGTCAGACTTCACCGAGCCCCCATCTTCAAAGAGTGCGTGCGTCATCGTATTAGCTGGCCGCCTTTCTGACAAGTTCTGCCGATTTCGACGATATCTAATGTTCCTTTAGTCAAGTAGCATTGCTTGGACAAACAGTTCTAAAAGCATAGCTTTAACTCGCCTCCATTTAACCTCCAACCAGTCATCGTCATAAGCATGATTGTGCGTTTCTGCAAGGTCAGCTCAACACTTTTGAGCTACTTGTCAAAGTGGAGGAGTCGCTCTGTTTCGGCGGGCGTAACGCCTGTGGAAAGCGGAATGACAACCGGGTCCACACACTGGAATGATCGGAGCCAAGTTGCATACTTCAGAAGAAACAATAGTCTTTAAATGAGACCCTTCATTGGTGACTGATGGCTCCATAATCCAATTGAGTCCATGGCTGTCTTGCGAGTGGTAGCCTCCCAGTACCTCGATGTGAGCGTTAGTGGTGAAAGTTCGCACTGACTAGGAACAGCTGATGTTCAGTACACAATTGAAGGTGTAGCTCTTCATTACCCGTACGCTGAGAGTCGACTCAAAATCTGCTCTGTTCCTCCCGGACGCTCATGTCACCTGCCAGGATTACCTTGTGCGTACTTCTGGCTGACCGAAGCAGTCGCGAAAGGTCTCGAAGAAACCCGTCCTCAGTCTCAGGACTACACTCTGTCAGGACATACGCTGATAGGACAAATAAACACCGTTTACCGCATCTACCTGCATTGATCTTCATTGAGCCGGACAACCGCACACCGCTAAAACGACTATCGGAATCCAGCTCAGTAAGGCGTTTTCATCCTTGGGGCAGAGTGCAACTCACACCATGGATAACACGAGTCATTTCTTTTGGATTATCAGACAGCCGAGTGAAACGTGGAACGTCTGAGCTCTTCGTAAGCGGCTTGTGTTCACGAGCGAACTGGCGTCTTGTCTGCCTTTTTCGGAGGCAAAACATATATCGTTAGAGAGGAAGGCAAGGTTTCAGCAAGGTATGCCTCTGTCCATTTTGACAGAGAGTGCGGATATTAAAGGCTGCAATTTGGATTAGATCTTTTGATGTTATCAAGTGATTATTTGGGTTTATTTTGTTGGACGATAGTTTAGACGCGAAACAATAGTTAGGGTACTGGCAGACAGGTTGACCACCGTGCATCAATCTGTGGGTGGGGGTAGTGTGTGGATGAGGGCCGGTGAACAAAGGGCTGGAAGGGCGGACGATACTTCCCGGTTGCTCAGGCTGTTAGGCGGAATTCCACACGGATTCCGTTTTACCGCTCGCAGTCAGGTGCTGCTGCGGCCGAGAAGCCTATCCCACGCAAGATTGACCAAAAATTGGGGACGCCTGCCGATCCGGCATCAAGCCGAGATCTGATTGGTCGGAAGTCTGGACCGAACAGCCAAACATGACGCAGTATTGGCCGGTTGCCAATGGCGCATCCAGAACGCGTCAGAATTTCCAGAAAGTTGTTGCCGCTTACGCTTTATATATGAAGCGCTGTACAAATGTTCTTGACTTCGTTTTGGACGTTAATATACCTTGTGCACCTTTGGCGGTTGTTTTGACGTGAACGCTAGCTTGGGAGGTTCAGACCGAGAACTAAGCTGAGTAAAATACCGTTACTTCACAGGCCGAAGTGGAGGATTTTGTCGAGACACCCAATCTTGAGCCTTTAACTCAAAAGTGTGACCCACGGGGCAATGGGACCCTCTCCCTTTGGCCCAAAAGTCCGAATCGCGGAGCAACGGTTTTTAGAGTTTTCTTGAGGGCACCCTCCTGGAGCCAATGACTCAATGGTCTGACCCGCTTAGATGCAGGGGGTGGCCTGGCTCGGGGGCACAGTGACTAAGGCAAAACTGTGAGCACTCATGTGGTAGTGTACAGCAGGAACATTCTGAACAACACGGGGCTCTTTAATTTAGTGATTGATTCTGATGCATTCTCCGAGGTGACCGGACGCGTCTTGTTGCAGTTCGTATCTTCATTTCGCTATCAGTCCTCAGGCCTGGGTAGTCTACTGCCAAGATAGCAGAAACCCATCATGGTACATGCAATCTTGCGGCCGTTTTGCTGAGTCGTAGTTTTATGACATCTCGGATACGGGATGATAAGGGAAACGTTGGTGTATGGACCAAAACAAGGTGGCACAGAACGTATCTGTAGTCGCACTGCAAATCCATTTCGGAATGTGGAAAAAACTAGTTCGCTAGCAGCAGTATACGGGCATTGGATTCTTACATCACTGTTTTCGCCAGCAAGTGCTCCGGCTTTAAAAAAAATAACCACCTAATGGGCACCTAATTGGTATACAACCATAATGGCATCCTGTTATCTGTAAAATAGAGACAAGACAGGACTAGCCTTGGGCAAAACCCACTCCTGTTTCATTCCTTGTTTCGACTTCGACCTCGCACACGTCCACCCCCGGGCTTTCACCCCATTATAAATATGGAAATAGAAAACACAGACTAGACTCGCAAGCTTCAGAATGAATACATAACATCCTTTCCCGAAAGGCATGATTTAGGATGTGGCTGGTCTCTCCAGAGATGAGCAGTTGAAAGCACAAAACCCACGATTTCAGCTATAATGACTTTAATCCACTTTGTCGACTGGTGTCTTAACAGGCACAATCATATCGTCACCTGTCGAATGTTTAGTATAATTATGGAGACAACATTTCTTTAAACAGTATACTATAGTTGACCCTCACTGGACGGGCATCCACCGCACAGTGAAAATATTTACAGCAGTTACAAGTTGAGATCCAAACGAGGGTTTCCGCAACAATTCTAGTTCTGTACTCCTAACAGAGTTTTCCTCATAAGTAGCATGGTAATGGCTTTCGTGGACGATCGTGGTGGCGTAGTGAAGGAGGTCGCAAATGCAAGGCACTAACTACAGTATGTGGTCATATTGTTGACAATTGAGGCAGTTCAGCCACCTTTTGCTTTTATGGACGATGCAGGTTATTCTTTCGAACAGATCCTCCAAACAACCAGGACTAGTTTGACCGCTTCTTGTGAGGAACCCTTGTTCAGGGAGACCATTATATATATATATACACGTATATTTTGGAAAAATAAAAATATGGGATATTCTATTTGGTCTTGTTGGATGCGTTCCCATTTTTAGCTTTGTTTAGCATTAAGTGCATGTTGAGTAACTGGCGCACTTCTGACTTTGGCACTGCGCGACTCCCAATATCGAGACCTTTCGGCTCCGTCGAGGAATAGTCATCACAACTCGAGTCCTTGTCCATAATGAAGATACCATTGGCATTACGGTGCCCTTTAGGTACTGAAAGTATCCACACGAGATGTGATCATTGAAGTGCATCTAGATCACACATGTAGGAGAGTAGTAGTAAAGTAATGAGCGAAGAAACAAAATAGAGCACTTCAGAGAGTCTAGTGATGATCATTCTTAAGAAGAAAAATCCTATAGAAGGCAGACAGAATACTTGTGAACTCCTGTGGAGCCTCCGAATGTGTATTGATGTGTTTACTGTACTTGCGTTAGGCTCCTCAGGATAGGGACCTCCCCACTTAAGGGACGCAATTGATGTCGGTCTCGAAAGTTTGCCTAGTGGATTAGTCAACAAGCTGCTGAACTCCATAAAACAGGTCGGAAAATCTCATCACTCTTTTCCGGATAATCCTCAATGATAACCTGCTTTCATATTCGGGTTTTACGAATACCAGGTGGCGTAGTCAGCCGAGCTCGTGGTAGACTATTCGTCAAGGTGCTAACTTACTGACCGGAAGGTCCGTGGTTCGAATCCTGTATCGGTGTCTCGACTGTTCCCGTCTAGGTTTAAACCGAGGTAACCCGGCAGTAGCTGAGGCCTCGTGCTTCCCTCGGGTAACGTGGCATCTGGGTACCGAAAGTGTTACAGCTGAACGACGATTATAAAAAGTGAGCCAAGATGTACAGATGGTGAGCATGATTAGTGGTTATGTCCGGTGTGTATTCCTAATACTGCCTAATGATATCTGGACTTTCGTCGATCACATATGTTTCAGTTCGTGCACCATTGGATCGGGAAAGGTCACGGAGCACCTACTTCAGTTAAGAGGGAGTTCCTGATTTTTCACTCATCATATGCGAATCATATTTCAAACGGGTTCCGATGGGGAGGATAATTTAGTACATACTATTTTATGTATCGTCTCTGATGTATGAGGACACCATATATTTCATATCAATTGAATGTTAAACTTAAGGTCACTTAAGATTTAGACGATCTTTTTAGTGGGGTTCGCCATAAGGGACAATTTTAACCAGGACAATCCGTGTCACGGAACGCTATTGTACGATGCCTATAGAAACCGCTTTAGTGGCCGTATTATAAAACTAGTGGAAGTCTCACGATTATTACCTTAGGATTACAGGCTTATACCTTATTGACTACGTATTCGTTTGCTCATCCTAATCTTTTATTTGTAAACATGACTTAGGTACTGCGAAAGCGATGGCGCCATCTGAAGCACGTACCCCCGGGTCACGCGTTCAGTTTGATAGAAGTCGAACTGGATGCCCTGGTTTCCAGATCAACCCTAGAACAATTTGCCTCAGCTCTTGAGGCTCGTTCTATAGAACGTGACCGTAGTCGCTTGGAGGACCTCCGCCTCACAAAGCTGAAGGAAGCTGCTGAAAATCGCATACCGTCTTTGCGTAAGCAACATATTTATATGTAGTTCTGTCCGATTGTGGTTGGCCCCTTCACTTGTGTGACTAGCACATAGGAAGCTTTACCTTTGTAATGATGTGTTTGAGGTTACCAAACAGTGGCTCAAGTGGTTAGAGCGCGAATTTACCGACCGGAAGGTCCGTGGTTCGAACCTGATCTCTGCCTCTCGACTTCCACTGTCTAGGCTTGGGCAACCTGGCAGTATCCCAGCCCTCGTGCTTCCCTCGTGTGGCATGGCAGCTAGGCACCGAAAGGGTGTTACAGCTGAACAGTTTATTTCTCTATTCGCTCAGGCCTTCGACCCGCAGCAATTGACCTGTTTAAGGTTTGAACAGTTTGTGAAGCTTTCTACCTCCTCAGAGTGTGCGAGAGTTTCTGCTATTACTTACTACATTTTGAAGTGTGAATTTGACAGGTTGCCTGCTGACCTGCAGCGAACAAAGTGGCTTCTAACTCAAAATAGACGATTTGTTCTGGTGGGTTTTCCTTGCACGAGTGTTTCCTAACGATTCTGGCTTTTGATACTTATTTATACATAAATTACCTGCGGGGGGGGGGGGTTAAGACCTCAAAACAGTTTAGAGCCTTAATACTCAAAACACGATACGTTTGCCTGCTGAAGTACGCAATAAACACAGTATTGCCTCATCAGACTAAATCTTGATTAGATCACGTGAACTGTCACTTAGTCTAGCCGTTCATTTATATTCGCATGTCGCTCAGTAATTATTTGATTTTGCTGAGGCAAATCCCCGGACAAAAGAATTGATTAGGATATTTTCACAAGCTAACTTGTCACTCAATTCGAGGCTGTAGTGCTTAATCTGCAGTAAAAGCTGGTCGCCTCAATTCAGCTACCTTAATACAGTAAAGCGGTATGCCTCCATTGCTAGTGAGTTTAACGGGTTTGCGTTTTTTAATGACGTGCGACTGGTTCGACTTGAGTTATAACTTGGGTTTTATCCGCATTTAGTCACTGTTGCAAAGATGAAGTTTGTATGGATTTAATGTCATTACTTTTTTCCAGCTGAAGGCTTTGTACTTTCTGGACATGCACCATTGCTGGGTGGTCCAAGTGGGTTGAGCACGTTCTCTAATCAGTTCGTTGTAGGTTTTCAATCTTCTGACTTTGTTCCACTTGGTGCCACGTCTGAAGCTATCCCAAAAGCGTCCACTTCCGCCCCATCTTTTGCCGAGGTGAGTGTTACACTTTTCGTCTTTGCACAGCTGTCCTCCAACGCAAACCAGTACTCACACTAGCCAAATTTTATTCACATGCATGCACGTAGCCGTCTTCTCGTTTCGCATTTTACGATACCTTCTGTGTTGACCAAATGTCTGTCATCATCATCATCATCATCATCATCATCATCATCATCGACAGCATGACATCAGTGTTCAACACTGATGCTTCGCTGCCGTACACCCATGATTCATTTGAAAGCCTTATTGTAAAGAAAAGAATAAAGGTGGATAGGAAAGGGACTTATGTTAGTTTACTAGAATCATGCCGACGTGCCTACATCTCCAGACACTCATTCAGGCAATCTGGATAGAAAATAACAACCCGTACGCCATTGACATCGATTAGCAACCATATCTTGCAGCGTCTCCAACCAGGCGCAGTGGGGATCACGCGGTCCCCATCCTGGAAGGCGAGTAGCGCCGACAGCACACAAACGTTTTGTAATCTTCTTCGTACCCCTCCGCGAGGTCGAGGGTTGGCCACCTCTCTGCTTCCACCACTCTGAGTTGGGTATGGAAAACAGCACTGTCTTTGATAAACGATGATTAGACATACGCAGTACATGGCCTAACCAACGCAGCTTTTGGTGCTGGACACATTCTTCAATGGAAGTATCCGTTGCACAACCGAAAACTCTCTAACTGCTTCGTTACGGATTCGAGCGATGGTTCTGAGACAGCGATTGTCGAACACCTGAAGACGTCTCAGTTCCGCTGCTCGAACAGACCAATTCTCACTGCCATACAATGAAACAACTGTCATGCCTCTGACATGAGTCATACGAACTTCCCCGTTTCCTGACGAAATATCGCACCACTGAACTTCATTTGAACCAATTAGATTTCCAGGAACAAATTATTTTTAGCGATACGCGAATTAGGGCAAGCGCTACCGTGGGTGATTTCCGTAGCGTTCAGCACTTGACAATGTTAGCGCCGATGCACCTACAATTTCATGGGACTCGCATTTCATGGATTTTACCTAGTTGTTGCCGAGTTTTCACCTGCCTTCCCGCAAACCACTTCTGAACCTGGCTACGCAGAAAATACTGCGCTTTATCAAGAGACCAGTTAAACCTAATTTGGCCAAGTGACCAGTTGTTTCCCATTGGGTTCCACTTGGAAAAGGTTTTGGGGTCAAACTAGGAGCAGAAGCTAGCTGTTAATTGGTTGTTTGACGAATCCCAAACACAACGTTCAATTCCCCTGGCTTGGTTCAAATTGTATATGGGTTAGTCTTTTAGACGTACTTGGTGAAGCTAGAAGCTGTGGGTGTGGTCTCGAGGGTTTAGCCGAAATAGCTGCACACCACAGAAAATGGCCTCAACACAAAGTGTTGGTGAGTGCATAGATAGCCAGCTGATTTTCCTGTAGAATACCACTAACTTCATGACAGCCTACAGTGGGGCGAATTCCATCGACGCATAAGAGTCTGAATAGCAACAATCGGACTCCATCGGTCCTTCGCGAAGCTCGTTAGGCGACTTACCGTAATCCGTAGACCCATCATTTTGTTGTTTAAACGGACTCAAGTGCCCCCGAGCATAAAGTACGTTCACCGGTGTGCCTTACGTCTGTCTGTGGTCCTTATGATCAGTCCTTCTATGTTTCTTTCACTGCCAATTCATCTTCGTGTTTCCCTACCGTTGTGGAAGTCTCATTCAAGAGTTATACGAATGGCAAAGCTTCTTCAGTTGTTTAACTCACTATAGCTGGCCACGTGTAACAACCCTGAAGGAATCGTTGCTTGATTTCGTGGTTCGGTACCCGGTTTGATGCTTTCCTGCTACTCCAATTGGCATTCGCAACTACTGGTCCGCACCCTTAATGATAATTACCTTAAACTAGGAGAAAATGAGGCAACTTTAGCCCCTATTGTGACTTTATCCTCCATCTTTTCGAGAAAATACAGTCAACGCGGTGTTGGCTTACGTAGTTTGATCTTTGGCAAATCATTCTTCAGTTCACTAATTCAATTTTTCACTGCAATTCTTCACTAAGGTTTATGTAGTTGAAGAAGAAATAAGTGCACCGGTATACTCCGTAATAGCACATTTTCAGCACATCTCT
Organism: Clonorchis sinensis; assembly: GCA_003604175.2. NCBI lineage: Eukaryota > Metazoa > Platyhelminthes > Trematoda > Opisthorchiida > Opisthorchiidae > Clonorchis > Clonorchis sinensis. Next base: position 84,607,347 of record CM030369.1, read on the forward strand.
ATTTCATTTAGTGTCACTTTAGCAACGTTTCTTCGGTGGCGTTGTTTTTGCGCAATTCGCAAAATGATTTGTTGTTTTCACCAGCCGTTCGAATGGACTGATGCCCCCACGGTCCTGGATCCATAGTCTTCGAAAACTGAATCGGCTTGGTCGGCTCAGGAGCCCAACTGTTTAACCATTCTCGCAGGAAACCAACGAGGTACTTAAATGTAGCAAAACAACAGATAGGGTCTGTGAAGTCGTATGTCTGAGCATTATCGCAACAATCCTGTTGTGACTTGCTGACGGTAGTGCAACTTCTGTGTCGGTCCTTGGCTTCCTGCTCCGCCCACTATGGTATATGAAAAAGAAATGTATTACAATCATATATGGTGATCGCAATGTTCCGCAAGGTTGCGCTAGAAATCTTCGTGAGGGGACGAGAATCGTCAAGCTATAGATGCCCGATCCAGATTGACTGACATTCTGACCAGTGGAGGCTTGCCTTTTATTCCGTAGCCTGCACGTGACATCCGTTTAATTGACGTGATCGGTTATTAGGAACGGCTGGCCTCCGGCACGCCCACTCTTTGGCCTGAAACTTGCAAACAGTCGCTTCTACTTTCGACAGATACACGTGAGACTCAACTGAATCTTTCGTTTTTGTGATATTCTTCAATTGAATGTGATGTTCCAGTTGGCGCGGTATTCGAGATATCGCAGTATATGTTCACTCTTGGACAACCCACGATAAGTCGTTTCTACTGTCTGTGCTCAACTTATCCCAAACAATTTTGAAGAATCGCGTGGTAGCATATTGGCTGGTTGATGCATTTGTTTGGCTTATGCAAAAAGTGTCCAGTAGGGGAGACAGCGTGAGCCTTTTGGCAGTTGATAGTGAGCCATTTCGAATCATCCGTTGCTACTTATTTTGATTGTCGTTTTAAGGTCTTCCACTTCGGCATAACTTTTCAGGTTTTATTACCCCTCGATAGGTCAGCAATAACTTTTTTCTTTAACTACTGGCACTCATGCTTCCCGATCTTTTTTGCACATTGTACAATAGTGCCGCTGGCCAGTCAAGACTCTCGTCACAGTACCTTTTATCTTTTGTTTGGATCTCCCAACGGAGTTTTCTCGTTCGAAACACTTCCTCTAATTCCTGTGAGCAGAAGATCACGCAGATATACAGTGGAATCGTTTTAGAGCGAACACTCGGCCGTATCGACCGTTCCTCGTAGGTCCTATCAGGTTACTGTCGAATGAGTTTTGCTTCTGTGGCAGTGACGCCGGAGATACATTCGTGGTCAAATTTTCTTTACGGCGGCCAACTACTCTGATAATTCACCCTAATTAGAGGGTGCACGTAAAGGTTTTCGTGGTGTGGTGCTAGACAAGTGCTGGATTGTAGCACCGTCTACGGGGTTCACTTCTCCAGGGTAACGTTTTTGACTGCTTCCTTCACTAAAGATGAGACCCCTTGCATTATTGATCGTTGTTGATTTTTTTGCTGCGCTTTACTCGAGTCAGAGACGCTAGCTAGACTGTATACAAGTATTTGTTTTTCTCCTTGTGCAGGTGAGCAAAATGGGAGCCTTAGCTGTTGTCGACGAAAACCGCGTGGCGAATTTCGCACGTGGTCCTCTCGGCCGTCGGAGTATCCCTTATTTCGATCCAAGTAGTGAAGCTTGGCCATCGCTGTCGGACGTCAGGAAACATACTGCTGGTCAGGCTTCATCGCAATGTTTTGATACTTCGGTTTCACCGTGGGGTCTTCCATTAAATACTCCTGTTCCAAAAGACTCTCCAACGAACGCGGAGAAACAAGACACCGCAGCCAAGTCGAATCACAAAAAGCACAGACGACGGCGCACTCGAACTTATTCTCTTCGTGACTCCTCGGTTTGTGAGTAGTGACAAACAGTGACCAGCTGCGTCCTAACAATTGGAACATGATACGACTTTTTTCAGTGTCTCCGAACCCAACACTATCTATTCCTATTAATGAACGCGTTTCCCTTTTAATCTCTTTTCTTCTCCAGGTTGTCCAAGGTAGTTGTACTTCATGGTGACCAGCAAAGTGACCCGTTCCGAATCGAACTCGCTTCGGTGTATGAACTATAAACTGTAGTTTGGCAGTGTTTGTTAGTTGATACCTAATGTGGGAGATAGTCATGTTTTGAAGGCCGTAGCATCTTGGGCTCCGGATTGCTGCCGAGTGCGCTTCTTTGTCTTCATGGTTTGCGTCTCTAGTGGTTGATTTAGGGTGCGAATGACTTCGCTAGATATGGCTTATATACGTTGCTTTCTAGTCTTGGTCTAACTTTCCGTGGTCTGATTCTAGCGTTCACGTGGTTGAGCGGATTATCTATGTAATGTGGATGGCCTGCCGTTCGAAGCACGTGACTTTTGTTTCCAAAGTATCAGTAAGAATATTAGAAAGGCGATCTAAACAACCGTTACTAGACAGATCCGAAGTGTGCTATCGAGGATGATTTCTTTAAGTGAAAGGCAATCTGTTAGTCATACTGGTCGCGATTGGTTGTAGATTTGAAGCCCACTTTTGAATGATGGATCTCGAAGCTTACAAGGTTTGATATTTTAACTCAGTGACCAGGTTCATTGACCGACTGTTCCTTCCAGTGTGTACTGAACGGAAGGGTTAAGCAATAGCTAATACCTTTTTATCAGTCTTAACCTGGCTTTTTGTGTTCATACACTGGATCACTTCTGGGTACAGTAATGCTTACGCCTCTAGTAATGACTTGTCAACTTCCTTTGTGCCATACGGGTATATTGACTCTCCCGTGATCTGATTTCTTATCTGTGGGGACCGTCACCTGTTACGTCCACGTTGTTCTCTGCTGATTCAGGTGTTGGCATTGGGTATATATTGCATCACGTGAATTAGTTGAAACGAGTGCAGCTTGCCGTTTGGTTTTCTCCGGTTGAGTATAGTTGTTGTTTTCTTCACCCTCCTTGACGCGAACGCTAAATCCGACGTTGTCCATCAGTAGTCACTCGATTTTTTAACCGATTGAATATTCTCTTTCAGCTGGCCGGAACATCTCTCTCAGTCAACGTGTGTCATATCAGTTGCATCCTTGGGTGACTGAATGCATACCTGTATGGTTTCTTACTAATTGATCCGATATCAGTTGTACGGACCTCCTTTAGTTGGAGGAAGAATGTTCCTCAGTGACGGGTTGCCAGTTCGTGTGCAGTTTGGACGGGCCATCCTGATTCGGCTAGCTGGCGAACCGCAGATCGACACACACGCACAATAATAGGAAGATTGTGTCGCACCATGTAACACCAACGGAACCAGTGCGTACTCATTTTGTCCAAGCTTCGTTGTGACTGATGCGGAAGCGATCTCCCAGCTTATTTGGTCGACGATGATCGTCATCCGTTAGAATTCCGGCACCAGGATAATGCTGCAGGCAGTGACATGCCTAGCATGCTTCGTATTCTGTACAGGAGAGTCTAATGATACAGATGTCCGTTACCTGCGGACTAGCAGTACATCATCCTCAACTGGAGCGTGAAGAATAAACAGCCACTCCTGTGCAACCAAACGAAAAAGCGAGACAGTTCGCACACTTCATTGCGTTATGATTGACAGGTACAGGCACCGCGTAAAACGAAGCCTGCGTCTAAGGTCTTCCAACGACGAAAAATACAGCTCTGGTGACGCACGGCATGCGTCTGCGAATCTGAGTGAGTAATAACAAGGTTTCCGAGATTCTCATTGGTAAGAGGAAAATATGCCTACGGACTTGCACACTTCATCACCTTTTCTTTGTCTAAGCTTGCCCTAATCTGCTTCGTCAATAGTTTCCGTACGTGCGCATGACTTCTTCTTGTGCTCACTCGGAGTAAGAGTGAGAACTGATGCACATTGAATTATGGAAGGTGTTAGTCCTGCACGCCTATTGCCTCCACTGACTCGCGCTGCATCGGAACTGTAGGTATTCGTGTGTAGTCTAGTCGTTAAGTTCGGGGCACGTGCTTCATAATTTTCACTCTATTTCAAAGGTATTGTTTTGTAATTAGAATAATACACAACACGTGATGTACCCAGAGTCGTGAGTTGCTGTCCAGACTTGTCATATTTGACCAAAATGGCGGTAAATTGTTTCCTGATCCACTGTGTATTCATGTTGGAAACTAACTGCCTCAGTGCACGGTACGTCAGCAACTAATGGACACACCTTTACAGAGAACAGGTCTGCTTTTGTCAGAAGTGCTCAGGTTTTGACTGGGCTGATAAACGAAGATATCGTGCAAACTGTGTTTTGCCGGTATAGTGCTTGTTGTTGTCATGAGCTCACTGGCAAGATGATCCACATAGTACCAAAATAGGCTTTATCAGATACCCAAACTCATGGAATTGAGTTAAAAGGGAAACACATGGTTTACCCATATCGGTGAGTCCGTTTTTCAGGCGTCCAGTTGTTCGACTACCGTTGAACAGCAAGTCCGATTCAGATACCAGCCATTCATGTGACTTACACGAGATGGTATCGCCGTCGCGGCGTTGAGTGAGACAAGACTGGCTGAACGGGCAATAAAGAACTGAAGGTGGAGTCGGATATATCCTCTGTTAAACAGGAGTACATAGTTGTTTGCTAGGATCGTCGGTGAACCGAAGTGCACCAGTACAAGTATGATGGCGACTCGAATTCAGCTCGTAAGAGTGTCTCTGTCAGTCAGAAGCAATAACGTCTCATTCCAAGATGGAAAAACTCGTATTATACCTGGGCTTCGACGTCGTCCGATCAATAGTAGTAACCGACGCCCTTTCTCTTGCCAAAAATTTGAATTATCGAGTTTGTCGAGATTCAGAAATCGGGTTATTACGGCCCCGGTAAATTTAATCATTGAACGGCGAAGATCAACCTCCTACCTGTATGAAAGTCTGGAATCAACCATTAGCAAAACCTGGTTTCACCTTGGATAACCTTCATTAGCTACAAGGATTCACCCGAAGGGTGGACGCAGATACCTTGGCCATGTGATTGTCCGAAAAAAACAGAGAAATTCTTCAACGCAGATCATTGATACGGGCGTGGCTGCGTGTCACAGCCGTTGTGAAGCTAGATATCGGGAAACTGAAAGATTCAGCAATTCCGGCGAAATTCCAGGAGCCGTTGCGCAATTAACTTTGAACCAACTCTAATGGGTTCAGTCGACGATCAGTGAATTGTAATCATAGAACAATTTGCGCTGGATCATATTGGAACGAAAATCAGCGCCAAAGGGTCGGTTTGACGAAAGTGACACTGACATCGTCGACGATTGAGCAAAGGAATTCAACTTCCATTAGAGTACTTAAAAGAACCAGTCGAAGATGAACTCTGAACCGCAAGAAGATTAACTACCCAAACAAATTTATAAGGCTTGTCAATTTTTTCCATTCTGGATTGACGGCTCATGTACGATCTTTTGGACCCACGCCTTCCGAATTCAACTTTGACACGCGATTGTTTAATGGCGGCCAGAATGTTTTTTTATGATGAAATGCAAGGGATTAAACGGATGACATCAGTAACTCATGTCAGCATCATAGACCACAGTACATCAGTGACGGAAACTGGTCGTCATACAACCGTGGAGGAAGAAGGCCTTAGTAGATGAAAAGCTTTTTATAAAAAAGATGTCTTCAGGGAAAACGGCCAAGAATGGGGTACCTTTACCTCCAAAAACCACTGGAAGGAACACCTGAGCTTCATGCTGGAACAAGACGTCATCAGCGGAGTTGATCAAACGCCCTTTCCAAAACTCGCGACAAAGGCTCAGTGCACGGCAAACAAGCATTAGTTAGGTAGCTGGGTGATGAGGTGACAGTTATGCTATTTAGGATCGGTTACGCGCCCTGTTCAGCAGGGTTTCCAACCACAAGGAACTCTATCCAAGAAAGTGGGTTGGGGCTAAAACTTTGTAAACATGACTTCGGCCCATGGAAATTGTTGCATTACAGAACCCTCAACCTAACTATTGCCTAATGGTGCTCCACTATGCGAATCAGTGTCGCTATCCGCCTATCACCTAGCATGCCTGTGTGGACTTAATGCGGCTTCAGACAGTGAAGACAGTTACAAAGAGATTGCGCACAAGTTTGGGCCAATACAAGAGTCTCTGGTGTAATTGCGGTCAAAGTTTGTCAGCTGCGGTTTTTTTAACTGCCAGGTTGGCGGCCTTCGTGGAAGATAAGAGGGGTCTTTGTATGAGGTGTTCCTCCTACTGCAGGCGTCATAAAAGAGGGTTACAATAATAATCCGTCAGCTTCCCTCAACCCTACGACAGGTAATCCCTCAACTAAGATTGACTGTTCACTGTGAATGTTCTCTTATCGACGGTATCACTTTGTAGAAGTGTATTAGCTGTGAATCAGACGAAGCCTGATGCAAATTTACTGAGTGATGCTTCTTCGGGAAGATTCGGTCATTGGACAAAAACAGGGGAGATTTAAAAGCGAGCATCGCCAGATGTGAAGCATCAAGGTTGGTCGCATAATTTCGACAAGAGTAGGGTTCCCCTTGAAGTTGTGGAATGTTTAACCTAAGTGACAGTGTGACCTGTTTTATTTCTTGCTTGCCAAATGGCGAACGTTGGTTACCATCTGACAATTGTTGCCACTCATCTGAACGGTACCTATGTAGGTCTTCCTGATCTAGCGAAAAAAACGTTATCAATGGATATTCAACAGAACCGTAATATGTATTTGCTTGGCCTCGCTCCCTTTCCTGTGCAGCAGGCCACAGTACATCTATCTTGTGACTTATTCTCAAGCCTCGTGAACTCCACTTGATTGAGATTCTACCTCGGAAGTGACAGTTTGCAGTTCGCCCAACATGTGTGGTAGATCTTTTAACCAGGTTGAATGACTAGCTCCAACAAAGTGAGGCTATATTACACTTTCGAACAACACATGAACTCATAAGGTGGGTATCTGGTTCTCACTGGATTCGAACAGGTGGTATGTGCTCACACTGGATCATATGAGCTGACAAATCGATAGGACTGTAGCTTGAAGCACATGAATTCACGTGATCTGGTGCGATTTACCATTCAGCGTGCTTTGTCGCTCGTTCAGAAGGTGGACACGCTGTACTCGATACAGACTTGAAAAGCTACGCTGCTCACACTGTAGTAGGCAGAACGAGCTATAAAAATACGGTTGCCATATGAAGAACCACCTATCCACGGAGTTTTTCCTTTGGGCTGAATACGTTAGTCCTCCGAATGAAGATCTCCAACGGGACCCGAACAGTGTCAAGTCTTCTGTAAAGGAGACCTTTAATGGGAGAGACTGTCCAGTTGACTAGTTTGTGATAAAAAACTGCCTTTTGTGCCTTATTTCTGGAGGGAATTCGTCTTCTATAAACGGAGGTAGGGTTTCCTCTATATTCGACCCTCAGCCGTCGTAGGTAATGCACCCTAATGTGTTTTCCTTTCGCATATCACTTATAGCAATAATGTTGCTTCCTTAGTGACGCAACAACCTGACTTGGATTTTCGTAGACAGCAGCCCGTTATCCGCGTTGAAATATTTTAGTACAAATGACGGTCAACCTGCAGGAGTTTCTTCAGCCGGGGCGTAACCACAACATACTGGCTCCGTGTGTCGCTTTCAGGAACGAAGGGAGGGCATGCTCTGACGGAAAACCTGGAGGATTATTTTCTGACTAACCTAACCACTTGATACGGTATCTCAGCTATGTTACCAAGTTCTCGAAAGGTAGTCTCATAGGTTTCTATTGGTTGAAGAATACCCCCACAAAAAACCCCCACTGCACTGGGCCCAACAATTTGCATTGTGCCTTTAAAAAACCTGAATGTACATGTCACTATAAGGTAGTGAAACGCTAGCTACTTGGCTACGATTGAAGTGAACGCTACGACATTACCGGTACGTCTCATGTTTTGAAACCACACAACCCATGGGGGTCACACCTGCCTGCAATAATCTCGTTGCCAAGTTCATATATCCACACCACCATTTCGCAACAGGGATAACCATTCGTGATGGCTGAGTGGCTAAGGAGAGAAGTTACTGACTGGAAGATCCATGGTTCTCTGCATTTCGGCTGCTCCTGTCCAGGCTTGGGTAGAATGGCTGTACCTCTCGTACTTCCTTCAGATGGCACCGCAGCTATGCACCGAAAGGTTATTGCAGTTGAGCGATCATTTATTATTTTATGACTAACTATTCGGGTTGAATTCAATGACCTCTCATAACTTCGTATGGTAGGCATCGATTGTACTATTTGCCTTCCCTGATTTGTTCGGGGGGATTCGCGTTTCACGGAGCAACTCTGTGGGAAGGTTTGTTGGAACACGAAATAATAGGGGTCTTTATTCAATAAAAGTGTTCTATGGGCTCAGGTTTAACGGCGAGCATTACTGGCACGAAATGTGAGTGAAACTTAGATTCGTTTGTTTGAATTTCATGAACAAATCTCCGGGGAATCGATCAACGCGCATTGCCCATTCAGTGTAGCGACTCACCCAGGCAGTCGTTTGAATTAGCTAGTTGAACACGAAGGACAGGCTGCCCGTCCTTTGTGATAACCTATGGACCAACTTCACTTCTGAGCCTAAGGTATGTGAATGATACACGAGTCATGGTCCCAACAACAACACTACAGCAAGTATGCCATGTGAGTCGCAAATGCCCTTCAGAGTTACCGTATTCAATAAAGCAAAATATTTTGAATCTATTCTGTTCGGTTGCTCGTTAGGTAAAATAACTGCATTCAGAAAAATTGTTTTCCTAATGTTCCCCTCGTGCTAGGCCTTTGGAAGGATTATGATCAACGCGTTTTCCACTTTGAAGCCTTTCACATTCTTTGTACATTCCCTCCATGAGTTTCTAATAAAGGAGCAAGATGTGATCAACTTTACTGACAAGCACCGTCTTCACTCGATATGGGGATTCAGATATCCTGTGGTCCCTTTAAAAAAAAATTAATTGCCTCTGACCAGCCATAATAGATCCGATGCAACTATACAGTAGTTTCCCAGAGGATCGAACTGTAAAGCTAATTCGCTATTCTAAACAGTACTCTTTTTAAATGAGAACCATTAATATGTGTTTTAGGCGATGAAATAGGGAGGGTCTGTGTCTGTTGTTCTCTCCTGTAAAGTATTTCCAGAAATGGACGACTGTATCTTGAGAGGAGTTTACAGATCACTGGAGTCTATGACCGCCAAACACTGGAATTTACGTGGAATACACTCTGCCGCACACGTGAAAACTTTTGAAAAGCAAGGCGTTTCTGACCTCCACAGCAGCTCGGTGGTGTCACATTATGCACGCCAGTCGTTACCTGTCAACGACGTGCCGGGAGATTGGCGCATCTCCATAAGCCTGGACGCTACAGTTCTTTCTGGAGAAACTGTTCTCAACAGAGCAATTTCAGCTAATTTCTTGATGCTTTTCTCAACACTGGCGTCTTTCACAAGGTACTATGGGAAAATATTAGTTTTGATCTGTTCTTCAGGTAATCTCCTCAGGATTATGTATGACCGTACTCAGTTGACAGAGAACTAGCAAATATGCAGTGTTGGTTTCACTACATTCGGATTTTGAATGGGTTGCTTAAAGGCATTAAACACCGACGTCATCCGGTGATTGGCTAACCAGTACTAGCTCGCTTAGGTCAGTGGTGCCCAAATACCGATTTGTCTTATCTACCTCCCTTTTTATTACATTTTCCCAAGGACACTCCGTTGAAGGACTTTCCCACAGTTGCAGCGAAATTCCGTATAGTGGCGAGCAAAGTGATTTACTTGCTCTAATTTACGGCGAGTATCTCTTGCACCCACATCAATAGGATTTAGGAGGCTGTGTGAACAGTCTCTGCTTTTCATTCAATGGTTATACTATAGTGACAGACTTTTGGACGTTAGAATCTGTATTCGCTTTGCTGTATATTTTATGGAAGGGTTCACTGCATTAATCTGTGTTCCTCAGGAGTCGAAGCATATTATTATTACTAATTGCTAATACGGTCGGTAGAAGGTGTTACTCTGCAAATAGGACCAATTGGTTCATTCGAGTGGTTGGGGTACTACATATAGGTTCTACCACAGGAAAGTGTGACTAAGTCAAATCGGAATGCGAAGAGCATGTATTGTTGCAGGATAGTCAATATGTACAGGATCACAAAAGGAGGAAGATCAGGTCAACATTGCTCAGAAGACCAGTTCACCATTGGAACCGCACCACACTGAAAAAGGCGGATAAAATGCATTAGTGAACAAACCAATGTTATACGGGATAAGGGGACACAACTGCGTCCAATTCACGCCCAAGAAAAAAGACAGTAGAACAGTTGGACCAGGACCGAACACGACTAATTTGAAATAGTCATTTATGAGCCTCCGAGATCAGGACTTCGTAATTACCAGTTTCTGTGAGTGGTTACAATTTTTTGGAAGCTATCGGGCTACTCGTAAGTAATCAAATTTTTAACGAAATCGACGCAGGTAGTCAGACAGCCGAAACTCAATTGAGCACGGAGATATCTTGAACTTACGGTAAATCCGGACAAATGTCGGTCCGCAACTCGAAACCGTGGGGCAATCCGCGAGGTAAATTGTTGCAAACAAGTGGCTAGTCCGATGCAGGTTTCCCATGGTAAGCAGACGAGGGTCACACCAAAATCATGACGCCAAGACTTGAGTAAGGTATGAGATTGTCTGTAGAGAGAAATACTGGTGATGCTAGTACGGATACCGTGACCGCATAAAGTTCGTGCATCCTGAACACATTTATTATAGCGAGCTTTTAAATTGGATCATTCAGAAAAGCACGACAACAAAAACAAGAAAATCTTGTGAATACCACGACGGCTCCGTTGATTACACAGTGTCCAGTAACGGCCTTCGATCAAGTGATGATATAAAGTGGACAGATAAAAAAAGCTCTCCAAAAAGTACAGTTCTGACAATGCTACACAACTTAATCAAGCGAAAAATCAGCTAGAATATGCGAGCTGCTATTAACTGGTTCATCTAGTTAGCCGCACTCTCAATACAAGTCCTACAAAACCAATACGGTTGTGTCAAGGATGACCCATACATCCAGCTACCAGCGACAGCTTGATGCCCTTAACCCCATCTCACGTCCAAGAGTCGGCCTTAATCAGTCGAATCTAATCGAGTGCCCTAACCATTTTCCAGAATACTCGGTAGCATCACTGCATACGAATCTGAAAAATATGTCTTGGACTGTTCTCTGTTAGCTATTCAGATTAACTTCCACAGCTGCAAATGAGCAGAAAAGGAACCAGGTCCGTAATACAGTAATATGGATATCAGAAATCAACCAAACCTATGTGGTTTAGTCCTGAATGTAAGAAACAACATACAAAAAGGCTCGCGATTGATGAAGCCGTCAGTAAAGTGTAGAAATAAGTGAATCTCCAAACAGTACTTTGTGGGTTGATGCTGGTAGCACACAGCTTATTTCTAGCGTGACAGCAATGCCAAAGTGGTGTTCACGATAGAGGTTGGTTACAGGTAGTATTCAGAGATCTTATCCAGTGCACACAACCAGAGCCGCCTCGTCCTTGGTTAGCGGGCCGCGTTTCAAAAACAGCGAGGAAAATTTGAACATACAACGTTCGGGACAGAATCTAAGCATTCGGCCGCGAGTGACCGACAGGCAGTGTAACTGACCTGAACTTAGAGGTCTGGGCAGTTCAATTCAAGTGATGTCCTCCGTTCTTCATTAGGAACGCGGTGCTGATGACGAAGGAGTGACCATACAATGGTTTTAAGCCTTACGGTTATTATGTAGTTTCAAATTGTGTAATTTCACATCAACCAAATCTACGGACATCAAGATGATGTAACCATGGGTGCCCCATTGGCCTAAGCTGACTGGCATAGACTGGGTACCCATAAAATGAACTCTGCGTTGGAGAAATTTATCTTATATAAACGATGGCAAATTAGTCATTTTCCCAGCTGGAAAAAAATAAGTAGTTATACTTTCATGGGACCCGTCAGGAAATGAGGTTCACGCGGGAGCTAGGGAGCGAGGGCCGCATTAGCTTTCTAGAAACGATAGTTCGAGAACGGTGTACATGAAACGAAATTGGGATGAGTAGTATGTCCGCTTTGAGAGCAAAAGTAGCATTAGCATGCGTACATCAATCAATTGATCAAAACCTATCGAGCATGTGAATAGAGACAAACTATTGAGACCTTTTGTTCACGTATTCAAATACCCGTGCACAGCGCTGTACAGTGGTCGTGCAATTAGATAATTGTCTGATAGGATCCGTGAGCGTTACGCGATTGGTTTCACCAGCGGAAGTAGGAGGGTCATCCTAGTTTAAATACCATGCACTTGATCAATCTTCACTATACTTCCATTCGTAGCAATGCTTTCCAGGTTATTCAAAAATTCCACGAGCTTTAGATCTGGTCGCTGCGAAGCGGATATCCAGCCGAATGGGTGAACCCGACCTTTGCGTGCCAATAATCCAACCGACCATCAATGAATACATCCAGGACTGACCATCAACTCAGTTTGATGGTGACTTTGTCATGTTTAAGTTTCGCACAGCATAGAATGTGCAACTTATTGGTCTTTCCGATGATCTTTGCTTTGGCCTACTACGATCACATTGATTGTGTTGTACCTGCCTGAGGATCACAAACACAAACACAAAACAGGAAATGTTTACTGTCTGATTAATTCACTAACGTGTCTGGGATTATTCGAGCGGTTTGAGCAAAATTTGAGTGGTGCTGGAACTCCAAAATCTCTCCACACATGAGTTCATCTGCTCCGAACGGAAATTATCGTGGTCTGATAAGTTACTTGAGGAGGCAATCAACAGTAGGTCACGTGATGGAGCAACGGATGGATGATGCCATCCTACCTAAGTCGGTTACCTGAAGCTGATTCGGGATGTTCGGATTCTCGTCTGGAAGTTTGTCGGATCAGATCGTCATTGAGATGCGCATTACGATTGATTCAGGAACTCCCGGGATTTTCATGCTGATGATGCTCAATAAGGCTTTTCAGAGTAGATTGGCTTTAACTAGGAAACGAAATCTTAATGGTAAATTCCAAAGCCACCTCACACTACCCACCATCTATAAGCAGCTCAGAGGAAGAGTAATTTCCCAAGACGAGTGAAACTTTTATCTAAGTCGTCACTCGAGGAGCCAGTCAACACATAACCACGTGATGTGGATCCCGTGGTTGAAGGATAGGTGGTGCTATATCCTGACCAAGTGCGAGCTAATCACACTGCAGATCGGCCGCTGATGTTCGTAACGTTCAGCGTTCAAACCACTAGTCGGAATACCCCGAAGTTTCGTGACACCCGGACTTCCTATGATTTCCAATAAGAATGAAACAGCTGTGTAGTTTTTTCCGGCTTTCAGTATAGCTTGGCTTCTTTTAAAGGACTAAACCTCAACTGAAGTCTCTGAACAACCCGAACGGTAATTCTTGAATTTTCGGCATACCATTGTCCAGGTGGTTAGAGCGCGAATTTACTGACCGGAAGGTCCGTGGTTCGAACCTGACCTCTGCCTCTCGACTTCCCCTGTCCAGGCTTGGGCAACCTGGCAGTATCCCAGCCCTCGTGCTTCCTTCTGGTCGCATGGCAGTTAGGCACCGAAAGGGTGCTACAGCTGAATGATTTGAATGATTGTCTCACCTCATGGAAAGAAATCCAACGCTGAATTATCTACACTTACAAAAGGGACAGATTCTACAAACCTTTCTACCACATTCTCAGCAGACTGGTATAAGGACGCACGAACTATACTTAGTGAGCTACTCACTTCTTCGAAATACATAGTAAATGGTCCAAAATAAAACTGCAGTGAATCAAGCTAGTGCAAGTAATCATTACCACCTTGTCTGGCTAACAAACAGTCTGAGCAAAATGTAACTCGAAACACATTACTACTCACTCCTGAGTATCACCTTCTGTGGGCAGAATAATTCTGTAGAACACCCGACGACAGGCCGTCGGTTCGAGCTTGAGCGAGACAGTAGGCGGCTCCGCTGGTTTCGAGCTTTCTGAACTATTTACCTCGTGGATCTGTTCGTGACTGGGTGGTAGCCGAGGCAAACTGGTGGAGTACAAATCCAACTCCTGGTCTATGAGCCAAAGCTGCATGAATGAGGAAACGCAGAGTAATAGGACGCGCCAATGCGAACATCACAGCCATGAACAGCCTATGCAAAATGGTTGAAATTTGAGCGAAAACAGGAGGGGTAGTAGATAGAACTATTCCATATTGTAGCTTTTGTCAGCCGTCGCCATTTGTCCGTTGATATGGAACTGGCTTTGGACTTTATTCGGACATGGCCCAGTTTGCTACGAATACGGTCTCCACTCTCCGGTGCTTGACAGAGAAAGTCAGTAATAGGACACGCACATACAGACTTGGATGAACCTCGGAAGACTTTGATTGTGGTATTTCTGTGCGTGGCTCAAAAGAATTCCTACAAAAACCTGGCATATTTTATAATAGTGGTTATGAGACAGAGTTTGAAGTTCACTGAAGGGGAGGAAGACTAGTAAGGAAAGACCAGGAAAGAAAATAACAAGCGTGACGGGCAATTCTTAACGTGGCAATAATATATTACTGCGAACTGTTGATAATACACCATTTACGAATGACAGGAAGCTTACCAGCATGAAGTCAATGCAGCCGTGCCAAGTAATTGCTGATAGGATAACTCGATAGCATTGATTGTCAATTAGTCCAGAAATAAATAAACCATAAAAGTCCATTTCATCCTGTCTGTAAGGAAGTAACAGATGGAGATAAGTGATCAGTGGAGCAGAACATAAGTGAACCGATCCCAGGTAACTTGATAGACTGAAGGTTCAATACCTGTACCCATTACACCAGGTATAAACGGCTTAACAGTCCTCCGTTGGCAACATATCGCAATAATGCTGATGTACAGTAGTTCCGCCAACAGTTTGCCATCTTAATGCATTGTACGTTCAAAGGAAATTTATCCACATGAAAGCACTAAAACCCAGCTTCAGCGGTCCTTTTGCAGAAATTTATCCAATCAACTCGTGGGCGGCCTAATCTCATTCTAGGAGTAGCAATGTGATCTGAGGTACGACCCTTGATTTTCGAGTGAGCACATGCTACAATACATCCGGGTGCGAACTACAAAGCAAGCACCGAAAAAATACTTCAGGACACAAGAAGTTATTCCTTACGTTGCATTGCAAGCCGGTGCCACTGGGTATTTCCCGAACTTAATATGATCGTTTGGAAACTTCAGAAATCCTGCTTAATATGCAGTAATATATAATAAGGAACAGCTTAGGGGATTTTCGTGTGGCGAGCGAGGGCACTAGCTACAGCACACAGGATAACAAAACCGAACATCTGGTCGAGTGGGCCCCATAGTCGATGTGTATACTGATTTTGAACTGGTAGATGCTTCAACCAAAGAACAAGTTACGTGCATCGCCCGATTGTGAACTAAGGCGTATTAAAAACAAATGGGAGTATCTCGATTTCCAAGTTGCATCTGGATTGACGATATCGATAAGTATCACTGCATGCGTTGGCTTTGATTAGCTTTCAGATACAGATTTCACGCGCGTCTACTTGCGTACGTCACATCAGATCTCACCTGACGGAGCACTGTTGAGCGAATACGGCGGTATGAACAATGTTGTTACGGAGACGGACGGGTATCCAGAATAGGTTGTCGCCCCACACGGAAGCAAAACCAAGGCTGTTTTTTTCAGGTACCAGGAACTCCCCCGATCCGCCTTATGCCAAGAATTTAAGTGATCGCCAGCAGACCTTCCAATATTTGCCTATGTGAAGGATTCACACACCCAATAAACGAGTTTTGTTTTCGTACCAGCTCAGCATCTGTTTTGCTAAAAAAAAGCCACTGTATGCACACACTGACAGTATCTCCTGTCGTGCGATTGATATAACAGACGTCCTTGGACAAGTGAGTGCAGGTGACCTTACAGTGGACGACATAATGGCACAGTCTCTGCGAGTAGCCAGACACTGAATACAGGTTGAGTTGAAGAACTGATTGTCCTGGTCTCGATAATCCTACCGCACAGTTCAAACAACTGAATGTGAAATTTCATTGGCACAAATGCTGAACGACACTACCCTACCTGGTGATTTAGTCCGTCACAAAGCCGAACCCATCGTTCCAATACCTATCGAAAACACAGCTGCATGTAGTTTACGGCTGGGTTCCAGAGACTTAGTTCAAATTACAGCAAAGTGCAAAGACCTCAGCACGACGGCTCCATCCTGAAGAAATCGCATAGTGATAGACAACAAAAGACATCACCTTTCTAAATCTGAATTTACTTGAGACATCATCACTCTTTAACTGGCTGAATCAGCATAAATGTTGAACCAGTCGTATTTTCAAGCGAACGTTTCATCGCTTTTTGATACGCGTCTAATAGTCGTTTAACTGTGGGCGTATGAACGTCTGTTTGAGTTTTGCACTAAAAAAGCACATACCGGTCTGTGCAATAGACGACGGTCGACCTTCAGGACTCAGAAAACAAGCCACGTTAGTTAAAGTGTCAATATAGAGGGAGGCCGCGATTCAGAGGTAGTGCGAGCTGTACATTATGGGAAAACAATGCGGAAATGAAAATCTTGGTCACAGTGAAGTAGGTCACTGTTATACTGAGGTTCATCAGAAGGTGAGTGAACGGGAGGTGCATATGGATCTGCAGAAACAAAGTGTGCACAAAACTTATCGAGATGTCGAGACAGTGGGATACATACAACAAACACCTCAATCTGATTAGCCGTTATTTTGCGTATTTCAGCTCGGATAAAGTGTGCACTTGGCATCCCTTGGATTTAGTCTCCACAGGGGAACCGTACACTAAGCCGCGCTAGCGGTGGGAGAGACACCGGTGCGAACCCCCGAGAGATTGAACTCTCTTTGGAGAAGTCCACCTTTGATGACATAAATGTACAGCGCTTACATAACCAGGTACGCCACTGTATTCGGCTTTAACTATTCTATTTTCATATAACAAGTATAAAATGAAAGAACCAAGTAGTCATTTTCTGGCGTAGAACTGAACACTTTAAAGATTGTCGATGTAGACAGTGTTAAATCACTACTAAATAGGGGACATGGTAATGCGAAGAAATGAGTAGAGACTGACGAGATACGCGTCGGAGGTATTCGTTTACTTGCCTAGCTGCCATGCCACCAGAAGGTAGCACGAGGGCTGGGATAGTGCCAGTCTGACCAAGCCTAGACAGCAAAAGTGGAAACAAGGAAGTCGAGTTCGAACCACAGACCCTACGGTCAGTAAAAATTCGCGCTCTAATCACTGAGCCATCTCGTCCATCCCCTTGTTAAATAGACTCATGCAAAATTGCATACAGCTATGAAATCGAAAAATCAATAGCTCCTGAGTGAATACGGTAACAGGTCGTTCTCGGAACGGAATATTTATTCAGCCTTATCAAACAATGACGAGCTTATCACACACTGTGCCCATCCAATACTGACGGGGAAGTTCATGGACTGCTATAACCTTGGGCTTGAAACGGTGGGTCGATTTAAGCAAAATAGTGTTGTTTCGTGGGGGCGTCTGAAAATTACACTTCTTTCAAATGCGATCACTGGAAATCACGGAAAAACCAAGCTGCGTCGGTACGTAGAATGGTTAACCACCCGACCAGGGTTTAAACATCGAGCCCTGAGACCGTGAACTACATGTCACCTATGTTACCGCTGCGAGCCTAGCGTTACCTGCTGGAACTGACTTGTAATCAAAGCCAATAACGAACAGCTTCACATTCCAAGGATTAGTGGTAAACTATAGCGTCCCGGCAGGGGGATAACTCGATCGATTCGGTGATGTCTGAAAGGAAGTTGATTGGGCCAAAAGTTTTACCTTCAAAGAGTGTAGCACGCTCCATAGTTGGAAATCGCCCATTAGAACCCGATTAACATTCAAAGTCTGGCTAGCCAGACAATTTATACCGTCACGAAGAGACTGGACTTTACTGTAATGTGACGGTTGGCATACCGCGGCGACCCACTGAGCTTTACTGGGGTATGTCCGCGCGACACTCTCAGAGTCGCTCATACCAGCTTGATCAATGGTTAGAGGTCTGACAAACACGGGCTCCTGGTCCTCCAGGTTGGTGGTTGATATATGTGTAGCGACGAGTTCCGTAAAAATGGCATTGTACTTGCATTTCCAGTCAAGCACTACCGCCTTTTCATCACTCTTTAACTGGCTGAATCAGCATAAATGTTGAACCAGTCGTATTTTCAAGCGAACGTTTCATCGCTTTTTGATACGCGTCTAATAGTCGTTTAACTGTGGGCGTATGAACGTCTGTTTGAGTTTTGCACTAAAAAAGCACATACCGGTCTGTGCAATAGACGACGGTCGACCTTCAGGACTCAGAAAACAAGCCACGTTAGTTAAAGTGTCAATATAGAGGGAGGCCGCGATTCAGAGGTAGTGCGAGCTGTACATTATGGGAAAACAATGCGGAAATGAAAATCTTGGTCACAGTGAAGTAGGTCACTGTTATACTGAGGTTCATCAGAAGGTGAGTGAACGGGAGGTGCATATGGATCTGCAGAAACAAAGTGTGCACAAAACTTATCGAGATGTCGAGACAGTGGGATACATACAACAAACACCTCAATCTGATTAGCCGTTATTTTGCGTATTTCAGCTCGGATAAAGTGTGCACTTGGCATCCCTTGGATTTAGTCTCCACAGGGGAACCGTACACTAAGCCGCGCTAGCGGTGGGAGAGACACCGGTGCGAACCCCCGAGAGATTGAACTCTCTTTGGAGAAGTCCACCTTTGATGACATAAATGTACAGCGCTTACATAACCAGGTACGCCACTGTATTCGGCTTTAACTATTCTATTTTCATATAACAAGTATAAAATGAAAGAACCAAGTAGTCATTTTCTGGCGTAGAACTGAACACTTTAAAGATTGTCGATGTAGACAGTGTTAAATCACTACTAAATAGGGGACATGGTAATGCGAAGAAATGAGTAGAGACTGACGAGATACGCGTCGGAGGTATTCGTTTACTTGCCTAGCTGCCATGCCACCAGAAGGTAGCACGAGGGCTGGGATAGTGCCAGTCTGACCAAGCCTAGACAGCAAAAGTGGAAACAAGGAAGTCGAGTTCGAACCACAGACCCTACGGTCAGTAAAAATTCGCGCTCTAATCACTGAGCCATCTCGTCCATCCCCTTGTTAAATAGACTCATGCAAAATTGCATACAGCTATGAAATCGAAAAATCAATAGCTCCTGAGTGAATACGGTAACAGGTCGTTCTCGGAACGGAATATTTATTCAGCCTTATCAAACAATGACGAGCTTATCACACACTGTGCCCATCCAATACTGACGGGGAAGTTCATGGACTGCTATAACCTTGGGCTTGAAACGGTGGGTCGATTTAAGCAAAATAGTGTTGTTTCGTGGGGGCGTCTGAAAATTACACTTCTTTCAAATGCGATCACTGGAAATCACGGAAAAACCAAGCTGCGTCGGTACGTAGAATGGTTAACCACCCGACCAGGGTTTAAACATCGAGCCCTGAGACCGTGAACTACATGTCACCTATGTTACCGCTGCGAGCCTAGCGTTACCTGCTGGAACTGACTTGTAATCAAAGCCAATAACGAACAGCTTCACATTCCAAGGATTAGTGGTAAACTATAGCGTCCCGGCAGGGGGATAACTCGATCGATTCGGTGATGTCTGAAAGGAAGTTGATTGGGCCAAAAGTTTTACCTTCAAAGAGTGTAGCACGCTCCATAGTTGGAAATCGCCCATTAGAACCCGATTAACATTCAAAGTCTGGCTAGCCAGACAATTTATACCGTCACGAAGAGACTGGACTTTACTGTAATGTGACGGTTGGCATACCGCGGCGACCCACTGAGCTTTACTGGGGTATGTCCGCGCGACACTCTCAGAGTCGCTCATACCAGCTTGATCAATGGTTAGAGGTCTGACAAACACGGGCTCCTGGTCCTCCAGGTTGGTGGTTGATATATGTGTAGCGACGAGTTCCGTAAAAATGGCATTGTACTTGCATTTCCAGTCAAGCACTACCGCCTTTCGGTCAGGCTTTTGAGCCAAAGACTTTGGTTGAGGACACTAATCACCCTCCTGTCTAGGAGCGGGCGCCCTGCCAGTATTCCAGGCCACATACAACCATGAACTGCACATACACAAATAAACTCATGCCACATCGGTCGCCAAGTGATGCCATTAGCCGGGTCGCGTTACTCGCTTCATACGCCAGGACAGGTGAGCGAAAACACACTACTGCTGACTCCTCTTTTCTTCCTCTTTCACATACTTTTCGTTCCATCTCTTCCCAATCCATTGACAACTCTATCTTTGTGGGCCCAGCACTTAGGACTGACGAATCCATTCATCCTGCAATCGTTTTGCGAACAACATCTGCGCGTTATCCGGCGCCGACATCCTTAGGCATCTCAAAATCGCGCTTCAAGACTGGACTCACAGTCTATTTGGCTGCCTTCAATGTCCGCACTCTGAGAAAAGCAGGACAACAAACTGCTCTTGCTCTCATACTCCAATCGCTTGGCACTGATGTGTGCTGTGTATCAGAGTGTATCTCTGGCGATCCAGAGGCTGCTGCGGCAGGATAAGCAGGGGGTGATATTGTTCTAAGTCACCGGACGGAAGGATCGTTGCTTGACGGATACCGGTTGATAGTCATTTCTAAGCGGTTCGTATGGCAACGTCTGTGAAGGAATCTCACAAACGGAATGTTCAGCGATGTCTGCTTGTCGTGTCCGCTTACGCTGTAGCTCTGATACCATCGAAGACAAGTTTTATGAAGCCCTGAATGCCCTGTTGCGGCCAGCTAAAAGCTCAGACAGAGTTGTGATTGCCGAAGATCTGAATGCACAAGTGGGTAGACTTAGGGCAGCTGAGACTCACTAGATGGTCGACATGGACTGGACTCGGTGCGCACGGAAAATAGTGAACGACTGCTTCAGCTGTGTGCTGTACTAACTTCAGAAATAGCCGAAGTCGTCTGGCTACATGGTGTCCTCCAACCCTTGACGTGGCACAGGGTTATGAAAGATATTACGAAACGTCTGGGTGCTGTCGGTGATACTCGCCTTCCAGGATGGGGACCGCGTGATCCTCACTACGCCTAATTGGAGACCCTGCAAGATATGGTTGCTAATCGACGTCAATGGCGTTCGGGTTGTCAGTTTCTATCAAGGTTGCCCGAGTGAGTGTTTGCAGATGTGGGGACCTCGGAATGATTCTAGTAAGCTAGCGTTGAGTCCCTTCCCCATCCACCTTTATTCTTTTCTTCAACATAAGACTTTCAAAGAAATCATGGTTGTATGGCAGCGAGGCATCATTGTTGAACACTGAGGTCATGCTGTTCATGATGATGATTAGGAGACAACCTGCAGCAGTTCACCGTTACCTGAACCATACAGATAGCGCCCGAATGCTTCAATTAATTGACACACCATTTTACCTCACTGTTGTGGAAGGGAGGTTCATCACATGAGTATTCAGCAACAACCGAACGTGTGAGACCAACAAATCAAACAGATAAGAAGTACTTCACAAGTGGAGCTAGAAATATTACCTTCGAGTCTGTTAACACAGCTCAGTAGTACGGAGGAAGAATTGATCTCATGCAAGCACAAGTCTCAAGGGGTAGATATGGTAAATATCTCGGCACTGAGCAAACAAATGAACGAACTTGCACGTAAATGTACATATTTACTTCAGCAACAAATGGAATAGCCTGGCAAGAATCAAAGTTGCTCATTCGTGAACAGTACTCACAGGGGTTTCTCAACGAACCGCAGGAAGTCACCGTCAATATCACGTTCTTCCGTCAAAACGTCTAAACAATTGGTCCACAATGCGTACTGGTCCGACGCCCCAACATTTACTGCAACACAACAGCACAAAGCGGATACAAATGACGGATAGCAACTGACAGATAGCGTACTGAAACGATCTTATCGGGTCGCCTGTATTAATTCTACCAGGACATTACAGTGTAACTGAACATGTGTTTCGTCAGGTGCTCACAGTCAAACATTTACTACTAGAATATGATCTGGTTTGCCAATGACCCAAAAACGGGCGTTGCCGTTAGAAACATTGCAGCACAGTATAGGTGCAACAATGTGGCTGGAAAGCCCAGAACCGTGAGTTGCATCATTGTACAGTGACGGGCTTGAACAGCTTTGGCCTGTTAGGGTCCTGACAAATCTATTGTGGGCTACATCCCTGACTCAACCAGCTGCATCCAGCCTCCTGCAATAGACTGACAGCATGATGAAGTCGTAAACAGCATCAGTGAGCTTTTCTACCACTCGTCAACTGGGGTAACTTTGCCAACCAAGATGACGACTGGAAGGTCCTCCTCCTCCGCAAGCTCGGCCCAGAGAAAGACGACAAGCACGCCAACTACATGCTCTCAAAAATCCATATCACCTTGATGAAAAGATAATCGTTCAGCTGTAACACCCTTTCGGTGCCTAGCCACCGTGCCACCCGATGGCTGGATACTGTCAGGTTGCCCAAGCCTAAACAGAGGAAGTCGAGAGGCAGAAAGAAAAGTTCACGCCCTATTTCAAACCTTTAGGGAAGACACGTCCCTGTGGAATACCACTTACCAGTGCTTGAAGTTGAAAAAACCTTCATAATCTATCTGGGGGCTGTTAAGTCCGAGTGCTAACGGCTTGGAGTCGGTTTCCTTAAGGAGAATCAGTTCAACAAATACACGCATTTGCATATAAATTCGGTTTTCATGGGAGATCCATTTGAATCTCTTGTTTATGGTATTCTGTAACTGAATGTGCTGCACAAAGGCCGCCTCATGTTTCTATATATATTCGAGATATAGCAGTTTGACGGAAACTCTCAGATTGCGCCTACCTGATGAGCTTCAAGGAGAACGAAACCGGTCATTGGCTTTTGAAAAGTTTTCAACAACTTTGTGAGTAGTTTTCTTTACAAAAACCAGTTCAATTAACTAACATTGGCCTGTGCCTGCGGTTAGCTAAGGATACCGAGACTCACATTCACATTCTGAGACGTATCTTGGAGGATCTATCGATGACCTCTTAGGCTGTCACCAATGGAAGTCAACGTTTGTTGAACTTGAAGCATGACATCTGTATGGTCCAATTTAGCGACGGTGGTTTCGAATTTTATGCTGCAAATAACCCCGACGCACACGGTTCATCACAACCCGGCTCGCCTCGGTCTGGTCTGTTCGAATATCGCCCATCACGTTCTGGCTTATAACCGGAAAAAAAGGCCATCAATGAGGAACCTCCGTCGGTCTTCTGGCGCTACGCTGCGCAGCGCGGAATTCACTCGGTTTTTGTCCTTTCAAACAAAATCACAGGGACGGCTACGGTCAAGCCAAGAGGAGTGGTACCGTCATCATTATTGGTCTACGAATGTTCATGATCGAAAAGTCTTGGTCGTTCTGGTAAACTCGACGTCCAATCTAAGGGGAGTCGTATCGGTATGTCAACGGGATTCGAGTCCAGTTGGAGGTAGACACTGCATCGGATATTCCCATAATCTCCCGCTGAATTTGGCATGCTATTGACCGTCCTACGCTTGAGCGGATGGATAACGTTGTTACAATTGCCTGTGTCAGTAGCCTTCGCCTGCGTGGTCGATTTGACTACTATGTACCGTTCAACGGAAATCCGATTTCTGGCACATGTTACACGGCGGAGTTCAAATGAAACCTCCCTGGCCTCGACTTGTTGCCTGCTTCGCCTGTCAGAATTTCCGATCAGACGCATAAGCAGCCTCATTCAGACCGCAGCCCAAGCACGAAATGGCGCACAAAATGGTTGCGCAAGTCCCCGAACTTTCTAGGGGTAGGCTTGATTGTTGTACTTAGGGCTGTAGGGGGAAGAAGACGGAAGAAAATCTTTAAATTTCTGGCTGGAGACATAAGGCCTGACACTGACGGGTTTGACCATCGATTTCTTCGGAGAATTGCCCGAGTCTGGCGGGAGCACCAGAACACTTCAGCAATGCTGGTATTCGGAAGAAATAACTCGCCCTTGATAGATGAACTGATCACACTGCATAGGTTGCGCTGGCCGTATGCCAGTCGACCGACTTCCTTGTAGGGTTCTTTTCGCACAACCACGTGAAGGGTGGAAACGAGCCAGGGGAGGTCAAACAATGATTTGGCAGCGAAGTATAAAAACTATTACCAGCAAACTCAGCTGCACTGGTCATTGCCGTCTTCCTGGATGGGGAACCGGAGACGGGGCACATCAATGGTTACAGACACACGGTCAGATATGGCTCAGTCGCGCCCTCAATGGCGCTCGTGCATCCAAGCTATTGCCTTCAATGCTTTCAGCTCCCGCCTCCAATGCGCGGCTACGACCACTATACGACGAGTACGCGCTTCGTACAGCTGATAACGATGACGACATGGGATGCACAAAAGTTCAGGAAAAATCCGGACTCGAAAGTCTACCACAAAACATCCATTGGCAGAAACTCCTGGAAGCCAAATATATCTGAGTGAAAGATATATCCTATCCCCAGCAGCAAGAGAAACCCAACGTGAAGCTTCGTGATTGAATGCGACAATACAGTAAGCCAAGTTGGCCCACTGCGCTCTTCATAAAGATTGGGAAGGTCTTATTAGCAAGGTTGTTGGAAACCACACGAATACCATTGAGACGGTGAGCATCAATGGTGGTGCCGAACATCAAAGTGTGCGAGAGCGCAGTGGTGTGGTGAGAGCCTGGTGAAAGAGAGTCCAAGATACTTTCCGACACTTGTATCTTAAAAGCAAAGGAGTGACGGAACAGTGATATTCCTGAAATCCAGATGTGTCACTCTCGGCTAGAATGTGCTGGCAATTGTTTCACTTCGAGACAAACTTTCGAACAGCGCGATTCCTTTTCTATTGATCACTGGCGACACTTGTTCTCCATCTGATTTCCGTCCATCAGAAATCAATAGTGTTCCGCTAGAGGTGTCCAGTATAGATTCCGGTCTATCGTAAAAGCTTTAGAAGCCAAATTTCACGAACGCATGCAGGCCTGATTATTTAATTCCAGTTGTATTAAACAATACAGTCCTTCCCCAACTACCATCGTCAACTTCTTCACTGATACGTTACATTAAGTTTTCCTACGTGTCCAATTTCTCGGAAAGCAGAGTACTCGACCTCACTTCACAGAGAGTGAGTACGTTTATGGGGTTGGACCCACCAAAGATGTAAACGATTTTAACTAACTCACCAATTCGACCACATACTATGGCATTCAATCCACGCCCGAACAGTGTGGGGTAATAATGTAAGCTCGAGAGTGGTCGAATCTAAACCCCTTCTGAGAGATGCTTTTGATATGGCTGATAAATTATTTCATCTGACAGTTGAGTGAATCCTGGCGGGTTGGCGAGAGGCGAAACTAATTCCATGGTAAGGGGAAGTGGACTAGCTTTCGCGAAGCCCAGCCATACGTGAAATCAGGGCGACTTTGAGTGGCCATTATGAACTACCAAAACGCGACCAGTTTATTTACGGATACAGAAATGGCATTTGCACCCGGCAGTAGTATTGACCATCAGCATCCTAGAGGTGCTTCAGAGATATTGTGTGAACATGTGATCACCGATGGTAAGGTATGTCAGGAGGCAGTTTTTGGGAGGAGGAATTCTATTAGAGTAAACACACTTCAGCAAACCAAATATGCACGGCTTACCGTTATAAAGCTAAAGCATTCTGAGGCGAAGTGGTCACGCCCGAGATGTTTTGCTGGTTAGGTCACGTAGTTAGCGTGCGGGAAGAACGTTTACCCTGCAAAAATCTTGTCAAGCGCTTATGTACAGAGTGCAAACGATCTAGGGAGATCAAGAAACAGCATGTGACAGCTCCCCGTCCTGTTGCTTTGCTGGATGTATCTGAGTGTGCAACAAATAAGATGAACCCTCGAACCAAAATTACAGTGCTGAAGAGATTGCTTACACGGGAACTTACAGGCCATCCTATGGATGCCTTGCAAACCCACAACTAAATTCAAGCTTCTACGCTGTACCAGATGGCGGCAATAACTCCCAGTAAGCAAACCAACATACTCTCTATTAAGACAGTCAGAATAAAACCCTATCGTGGGAAGCATAAAGTTTCAGAAGACAAGCTCTCAACTTATGTAACTCCAGCGCAGTCAACGAGGGTTGATGCTTCTAAAAAACGATCAGTATATCCGAACACCGAAATAGGTATAGTACAGATTTAGAGGTTAGGCGCAAGGAAGTCCGAGCCAGAAGCCAATGTCACTGAGATCACTTAGCGCACCGATGACCCGAAAAGAAAAATTGACTAAAACACGACAAGAAAGCGTACAAAAGGTCTAGGTTGTACGGTAAGACTTGATTTCTATGAATCGTTGACTTTCGAAGTATTTGACGACCGATGCTTAAGGCGAATAATCAAAGTATATCAGGACGACAGGCTATCCAATGATTGTATCGTGGACCGCCTTTATAGCATTTTCTCTAAACAGATCCAGAGATGCAGACAGATACCTCCTCCCCAAACCAGACTCCAAACTGTCCAAGCTCTTTATTTCGCGACTGTCCTGCTCAGGACGGCGCTGTTGTACCAAAGAACAGTTGAAAACCTGGTTCTCAATAGTCAAGGCAAACGTTGAACAACTGGGTAAGCAGATAGCCTATGGGACCAAGCAATAAAACAGAAACTAGATGGCGCTGTAATCGGACCTTGTGACCGATCATGAACAGCTGTGATCCGGGATGATCCGGAAGCCGATTCACTGCAAAGTAAATTGAACGTATCAAGGTATTCTGTGCTTGCGGATAACATAAACTCGGGTGCTTGATTGCTGCCAGCATTATTGGAGAGCGATAAAATTGAGCGGGTAGTGTACGACACGTTTGAAGCTTGTGCACATCTCTGTCAAGACTCTGAGTCAGAAAAACTAGTCCCTACAAAACTGATCAGATCCCATAATCAATCCAAGCAAATTTGGGATAGATCTGTAAATCAGCTCAAAAGGAATTGCTAGTCTTCAATCATACAGCACGCGGCAGTCGCCACGGTGCAAACACACCCACCGCAGTCTTTCCGAAAATCTAACTCAAGGAATCACACTCATCTGCGCGTAATGGAGATGGATACCTCAGCATCACGAAAAACTCTATTCGACTGCACGTAACCTGAAGGAGTTCATTTGTAATGTAATAGCAAATGGCCCGGAAACGTGGAGATAGATACTAAGATGAAATCTAATACAATTCCCTATTGATAAACAACTGAGACTAACCAGGTCAAACGTGCATGCAAATAGATTTTTCACCAGCAGATAGTGCTGTATGGTGAAGTAAGTTCAACGTTAGTGATACACTGGGAAGCGCATCAAGTATATGAAAAAAGAATGCTATGGAGAGAATACGAAACTAACCTTTCTGTCCGACTGCCATCAGACACCTGGAGCAATGTATATATTTTCCAGCCTGTTCTTTGAAACAACCTGCTTCCTGAAGTGCAGGGCTTAGAATAACTTCGGTCCCTGTGTATGCGGCAGAGGAATGTGTGACACATTCCGGATTAAATACCGGTTTGGATAGTTGAACGTGGAAGCTTTGATTCTCCTCATCAGGATGCTTTGGGTGACAAAAGTGACTTTCCTCTACCATGAGAGTGTTATCTTCAAGTGAGAACGTCGGAGATAACGCGTTGAACGACTTCACCTCCCTAGAGATTGGTTATTTATAGAGGTGACAAACTTCGTTTTCGCGAAGGTATTTTGGCAAAACTTGCAAAGCAGTTCATCACTGTCAATCAGGAACTGCGCCATGTTGATCGAGAGGTTGCGCGAGTCCACAGAACGCTTAGTCCGCGTTGCTTTGAAACAGCACGATAATGTATCACCAGAGGTAGATGCCAAATTGCTGCACGTGACACTCATTATCGAAAGACCAAGTAGTTCTGCTTGATAGGTAATGAGTGGGCACTTGATTATAGTTAAGTCATTCTTTACAGACAGCACGCAGTCTCTGAGAAACGAGAGATGAGAACAAGAAAAAACTTACCCATAGTCTTTTGGGATATGAAAAGTGACCGTCAACGTTTCCTTGGAGTTCACATATTCAGCAAAGAGCATTGCAGTTGGAAGCACCATATGGGGATACACCTAATTATTTCCAAACAAGAAACAAAATGTCATAAATCGAATGCGACAAAGTTTATCGGGTTTAATCGTGGAAAATCTAGCAGCTATAACTCAGACAGTTCCTAAGGAATGGTAACAGAAATAAAGCATCCCCTTTGCCATGTGCAGCCTGCTGAATAGGATTCACTTGGTTTGGTAGAAGAGACGGTACGAAAATTCTGGGTATCGGCAGTGCTGTCAGCCCTCTGGAGAAGGATCCACGTTGTCCTCGTTCATGCTTGTGAGACTAATGGGACAATGTGGACTGCCAGTAACTGCCAACCTGTCAGGCCTCTCAGAATCAAATACCGGCGCAAACGTCCCATAGAAAGTAAACGGCCTACATCCAAGCGTCATATACGGTTGCACATTTCCAAATCTGAGACGGATTACCAGTCAAACGATCGGAAAAGTACAGTGAAGATTCGCTCGATGTATACCACTTTCAAGCATAATAAGGCCGAAGTGGCAGGTCTAAGCACCAACAATATATGAAACTCCACTCATAAATTCCACTGGAATAAAATGATAATCCATTTAAAGAACAACGGTGAGGAAAGCAATAGAAAAAGCTTGCCTCAGGTACTCTCAGGCAATTATGATTCGGAATGTATACGCATGCGCTTGACGATGAGGTTGACAAACTGGCTAGAAACCAATAAAAGGACGTGGCTGACATAGATTTGAGGTTACATCCTGCAAGGCTCCAGCTCACTACAGGGCTTCACGCAGACCCTACCCCAGAAGGCGTTTCGCATCAACAGCAGACGAGCGTTTAGCAATCATATTCATGACCTTGTGACAAGTCACTGTTGACCAAATCTCTGGAGTTGGTACCGAAAACAGCACTAATCTTAACTGACGATGACTAAGCATACATCACATATGACCAGGCTAACGGAGATCACGGTCCCTAACAAACTATCCTGCTGTACAACCGAAGCTTGCTTTTCAATCCTCTAGTTGTAGATTAGTTGAAAACGACCGGCGCCAGTTGTGTTTGTGGGGTTGGTTGTCGGAGCTAAAGATGATCCTGGTCCGTTGTTTTCACGTTTCTATGGCACAATCATTGTAAATGGAGAGTCAACGCTGCGGCTTGAAGAACGTGATCCATTTCGCCATTGTCACCGACGGCAACGTAAATCAAACCGAAGTGCTAAGCGTCATGTCGGCGCCATGGGTGTCGAAGGTTGGCAAAAGCTGTCCTGGCCTTTTCGATTCGAGAAATAATCTCATCTCCAGCCAGTCCACCGGAACGTATGCAGCTGCCCAGGTAAACAAATTTATCTACCATGTCGATTGGCTCGCCTGAAAGCATGAGGTGCGGGTTTGATCCCACCCAGTCTTGAAGGAGCACTTTACCCTTTGCGCGCGTGAAGCGCATATCAACGAAGGGACAACTGGTTCCGGAACATAGCATAGTTACACACCAGTCGGCAAATGAAAACAGCAATATCGTCCGCATACTCATTGTCTTTGAGAGAACGTCCCGGGAGCATTTCGACTCCCGAGGTTTCAGAGACAAACAGAGAAATTTCAAGCGACATATCAATAACAAAGCTGAAGAGGCAAGGGGAAAGAGGACAGCCTTGTCTTACACCACTGGACGTGGTGAACTCAGGCGAGAGCTTCCCGTATACTCGTACTCGTCCACAGGAGTCCACATACAATGCCTTGATAAGAGATAGAAATTTGGAAGGGACACCTTTGATCGCCAGACACTGCCAAAGTTGCTGACGATCGACAGGATCAAAAGCAGCTTTCAAATCCAGAAAATCGACCAACGTGGGACGTCTGAAGGAGTGGCGCTGTTCAAGAATTTGTCTTAAAGTGAAGATATGGTCAATGCATCCTCGACCGGGGCGAAACCCAGCTTGATTCTCACGAATCTGTCTCTCGCGATAATCCACCAACCTGCGCAAACTAATGCCAGAGAGTACCTTAGATGCGACGGATGCCAGACTGATACCACGATGGTTTTCACATGACGTTCTTGCTCCCTTTTTGAAAACTGGGATGACGGTCGAGGAGCTCCATTCGGCTGATATTCTGTTTTCGTTCCAAATCTTCTGCAGTATGGTTGTCAGACTGTTCACCAGGACCTCGCCGCCTTCTTTGAAGAGCGCGGGGTGTAGACCATCCGGGTCAGGTGCCTTGTCGCGCTTCAGGATTGAAATCTCACGCTGGATTTCGGTTGCTGATGGTAGGTTGGTGTCAGCGTTCCATTCGATCCTGCTTGGTTCTTCCAGTGGCTGTGTTGAAGGGAACCATGAGAACTGTTCTTGGAAGTGCTCAGCCCGCCGCTCAAGACGACGATTGAGGGAGTGAATTGCTGTTCCGTCTTTTTCGCATATTGTCTCACTGACACCTGCCTTCTTTTGACCCGTTGTCAAATCAGCTGAAACAGGGCGCGGTTGTTGCCTGCAGCGAATGTCTTATCCACCTCCCAGGACTTCGAAATCCACCAGAGCTCTCTGTCATTTTTCAAGCTCCTGATTATCCGGTGTTTGAGGGGTCTGTGTGCGCCATCATAGTCGCTAGTTGGTGGTACGCCTTTTCTGACAACAATGAGATATGCTGATCTTAGTGACATCCAGTGTCCATTTGGCCGAATGGGGTGATTTGGATAGAAATTTTTAAAATCTGAGATCACATCTTATTTCATGTGCCTCTATTTATGCTCAAACCAGTCTTTGCTACCCGCATGACTGTGCGTTTCCAGTAGCTTTTTAGCCAGATCGACTCGATATTGTTGAGCTACCAGAACTTGTCGAAGTGGATGGACGAAATCGTTCTGCTTCGGCAAGCGTAATGCTGACGGAAAGTGAAGTGATAACCCAGCCCCACAATGGCGCGGTCGGAGCTAAGCGAAATACCCTAAAGGGAACGATACTCTCTAATTGAGGCCGTCCATCAGGAACTGACAGCCACGTGATCAGAGTGACTCCATGAATGGCTTGCGGTTGGTGGCCTCCAAGTAGCTCTTTGTGAGCGCTTGTGATGAAACCTCGCACTGGCCAGGAACAAACCATTTTCAGCATACGACCGGGGTAGTCATTCCCATTATTCACATTCCAAGCATAGACTACAACTCTACCAATTAAATGTGCTTCTTCCAGGTTTAGTCGTTCAACTTGGGCGTCCATATCACCCACCAGGATGATTACATCTGTTTTTCTTGCTGATCGGAGAGGACGCCAAAGTCATCGGTAAAATTCGTCTTTCTGAGAATTAGAACTGCACTCTGTCGGAGGGTACAATGACACGACAAATAAGCATCGTTTACCGCACGGACCCGTAATGAATGATCTTAAGTGTAGTAGACAACCGTACTGCGCAAAGACGACTGTTTATTGGGATCCAGTCTAGTAAAGCATTTTCAGCCTCAAGGCCGGATACAACTCAGCAGAAGCGACGAACCATTGCTCCAGGTCACCAGATACCTGACGAGTGAAATGTAGAACGTCTGAGCTCATCCTAAGTGATTTGGGGTGCACCAACGAAGTAAAGCCTAGTTCAGAGACACAACATACATAGACAGAGAGGTGAAGCAAGGACTAAGCCAGAGACGTCTGTTGCCGAACTGCACAGAAAATACGGACATTGAAGGTTTCAACGAGCACCAGAAACATTTAGTTTTATTTTTATGGGCGATAGTTTAGACACGGAAAAATCGCTAGGGGGGTGGCAGCAGTGCATCGTTCGACGGGTGTGAGCGACGGTCGGTGAACGAGGAGCTGCAAGGGCGGATGATATAGTTCGGTTGTACAGACCGAAAGAAGGGTGTTCCGTTTAGGTATCTGACTCTGAACCTTTGAATCAAAGTCCGATTCACAAAGTAGTGGAAGAATACAGGGTTTTGTTCGAGGAGCCTTTTGTTAGCCTGTCTCAAAAGTTTGAACCGAGAGGCAGTGGTTATTAGAGTTTTCTTGGTGACCCGTCCCTGGAGCAAAAAGCTCAATGGGGTAACACACATAGATGCAGAGGGTGACTTGGCTCGATGGTACAGGGACGAAGGCAGAACTGTGACACTTCTTCGTCATCGTCAACAGCATGACATCAGTGTTCAACAGTGATGCTCCGCTGCCGTACGACCAAGATTTATTTGAAAGCCTTATTGTGAAGAAGGGTATTAAAATGGACGGAAAATGGAACCAGTGCTAGCCTACACCTCCAGACACTCAGCCAGGCAACCTGGATAGAAACTAACAACAACAGCAACAACTCCATTACCGGTGATTCGCAGCCATATCTTGGATCGCCTCCAACCAGGTGCAGTGAAGAACACGCAGTCCCCATCCTGGAAGACGAGTGGCAAGGATAGCACACAAACGTTCCGTCATCTGTTTCATAACCCCCGCCATGTCAAGGTTTGGCGACCTCCCTTATTCCGCCACCCTGAATTGGGAACGGAAAACAGCACTCTCTTCGGCAAACGATGGTTCAGCATGCGCGATACATAGCCTAAGAACGTAGCTTGTGGTGCCGGACGCATTTTTCAATGGAAGTCCCCGTTGCACAGCCGAAAACTCGCTTTCTAGTTGCCTCGTTTTGGATTCTTCGACAACAACCCACAGAAGCTTTGGCCCTGAAACAGCAATTGAGGAACACCTAAGGACGGTTCAGTTCCGCTACTCGAACAGGCCAAGTCCCACAGCCGTGCAACAACACAGCTCGTACTATAGCCTGATACACGTCCCTTTAGACTCAGGAATATACCGCTTTGACGCCACAGGTGCCTCAAATTGGCAAACACGACCCGAACCTTGCAGATTCGTGCATTTTTCTCATCTGCGAACTTCACTACAATCAGAACGAACAAAACCTCCACGATAAATAGAACGACTGCTCACAGCGGCAACTTTCTGAACAGCACCAGACTTTAATTTGAAAATTCTTCGACTTCATTGAGTAATGCACTGGCGACCACGATCAGTGGTTGGGTGATCGGATTGTGCGGGGTTTGGGGCCGACGTTTTCTAGCCCGTCGATCCATGGGGGAATGCAACATTGCTTCTTCCACGACTACTTGACACGCAGGTCACCTGGAGAAAATGCCTTACTTCCATCACACTCCTATTGTACAGGACGGTACGACTACCTCCAGATCGCGCAATAATGTGATGTCTCGCAGTTCGTCGTCGGGCTGCTTCCCGTTGGTCTTCCTGGCATGGCTGAGACTTCGGGAACTGAGCTCCAGCCAGCGTAGCCTGCAAGATTATGGCAGCACTGAAGCCCGATCACCACAAAAGACTGACAGCTTTAGGTGGACGTCTATGGAGAGGTTTATAGGGTACTGAACTGTGCGCTAGTCCTGTTGTTGCTGAGCATCGACTATGTAATATCAGCCACGCGGGGCTGCCACAGCCGTTACATACGGTAACCTAAGAGTCGTTGAAACACGTCCACCGACACCAAAGGGCACCAGTTCTGTGATAGAATCCGCCCAATACCTTGGATAATGTATTAACATCATAATTGACATGAAGACACCGGCATTAAATACTGACGACCTGCTGCTGGGATATTACATGCGACCATTTCTCCGGGTACCCGACTGACCTACTTACAGATGGGCCTCCAGAAGATGATCATTAAGTAGCACAAGATGAGTTAAGAAATAATAACGAACTTAACTAATGCGGAATCCAGAAAGAGATTCAACGCTTCCAGACCAAAGTTGGCGAGTGATTGGACTGTTTCTCGTGGCAGCTAATCAGTGACACGTCAAACCAGAATAGGACCACAACTGGGTTCAGTATGGCGTGATGGAACTGATTGAATACGACCCGATCCGCATGACTAGGTGCAGATTTGAAGAAGCATCATAGGACAGAACAGGGAAACCATTCCTACACATGTAAGTTGTTCCCGATGCGTATTCATGTAAGTCTGGTTGGGCTCCGGACGGGCGAGCATGACCACTGTCCGACCTACTTCCGAATGGGGCCAACAGCACCACTCGTGCGTTATATGGGATTTGGCGCACGCCTGCATCTAGTTTTTTTAACGTGCACACAGACGACGATTCAAAGTCGACACGTGTACATTTTGTGGGGCATTATCTATGCTCTCGTTGTATAAACATTTTCCTGGAGTTGTCGGTTGAGAAAACATTCGTACCACGGTTGCACTTCGTCTTCTTTCTTGAATATCCGGTAAGTATTGCGGTCGTATCGTTGGCCGCAAGTTTTTTGGTTGTTACACTGAGTAAACAGGCTTGTATATTACCAGTATATACATATAAATCAACCAAATTTGCAGGCACTACATACTCAGAGTCAGTGACTTGCAGTCTGGACCGGGCTGATGGTGTCTCAAGGCCATGGGGGCCGTATGTCCGGATGGTATAAAAACCGGTGCGGAGCTACAAATGGTCATTCCTCGCTTGCGGTCCGGGTGCACACGACATGGCGAGGGCGACCAGCACGGTATCGACCACTGCGCAGCCGGTGCCCATTCTACGGAAACCGGGTACCTCGTCCAATGAATTGGTGTTAAGTAAGATGGTTTTGTGGTATAATGTCGGATGAGGGCAACATAACTAGACAGATGATGGAGTACTTCCCAGGTCGTGAGTGTGGTTCCTTCGCACTACACGAGAAGCGAGACCAATTTCAAATATACCGCAGTTGGTGCAGCGCTCGGCAACCGATTGAATAGGTTCAATGGACGGAAGCCGGTACGCCCTACAGGCTGATCAAAAAGCACTCTATCCTGAGTACAATTTCTTCGGAGTGTCCGAAGATAGAAGAATCAGTTAAATTTAGCCAGTGGCTGTCGTGGGTATGATGGGATTATTAGTTTCTGTTAGGGATTCGTATACGAAATTTTGTTCAGTCAAATTTCGTTTGTCTGTGGAGATTTTTGGCCCGTCATTTGCCCCGCAAGACACTCAGATCGATCCGAAGGCGGCTCAAGCTTCCCTGATACTGAAACAGACTGGGGCGTTTTGCCTTCTCCTTTTGCCATGCACAGTGATACCGACAGTCACAATGACAGGATATGTCGCTGCAGAAATTTATTCGCGAAACGTTTTGTCCAGCGTGCACAAAACAGACGATAAGCTGCTGTTTATGGAGCAGCATAGTGAAATAAGAGATATCTGGAGATTTTATTGGCTCATCCAACGACCACCAGCACAGCGCCACACCACGCGCCCAATCGACGTACTGCAGTTTGCGAAACGCAAGCAGATGAATTAGCTGCTTCGGGGAGAAAACCAAAGACCGAGGGGCATGGTATTAACACATGAGTGACCTCAGTTCGTTGCCTGTGATAGCTGTTCCTCTATATTGACGGAATAACACTCGCAATATTTCTGAAACTTGCCCGCAACCGGTTTATCCTACTTTGTGCTCATCAGGTAGGCGCATTCTTCGATTTTCCGATGGCTTTGTGTCCCTGTCTCAATTTAAGTGTTGTTCTCACTGCAATCCGCAGAACTGCCTGTGACTGCGCACATCTTGGGGGCCTTTCCGGTTCGTTCGGAGCTCCTCGAGTTGAATGCATCATATGCCAGATTTTGTAATCTCGTAATACTGTTAGCACTTTAGGCAAGATAAAGTTGAGGTAACTTGGGTCCCTGCCAAATGTTTACCGAGAGTTACTTTCGCCTCCGGATATTGGGCCCCTAAACCATGGCTTAAGTCCATCTGAGACCTTCTTTTTCCTGTACGTGTTCCTATCGACTCGGCTATATCGTACTTGATTCAGTCCGAGCGGCTCGCTATTGAGGATCTTGTCCGACCCAAGTGTCCCGCATCGTTCAATATCACATCGATATACAGTTGACTGAAATCCGTGTGGATTTGAGCCCGTGAAGGGAGCCGAGACGCCTATTACAAGTGCCTATTCCAAGCCAATGAGTGGCATAACATCAGGAAAGATTATAATGGTACAGTCAAAAGCGAAGCATGACGGACCAGATTT
Source organism: Clonorchis sinensis (assembly GCA_003604175.2). Classification (NCBI taxonomy): domain Eukaryota; kingdom Metazoa; phylum Platyhelminthes; class Trematoda; order Opisthorchiida; family Opisthorchiidae; genus Clonorchis; species Clonorchis sinensis. The sequence goes on from CM030369.1 coordinate 84,643,532, forward strand.
CTGGGTACTCAGGAACGCGCGGAAACGGGGCAGCCACACAAATAGTGGGTATTATTGGTCGCAGATATGTTCATGTCTAAACTGGCGGGTCCAAATGCGGTCGGCGCTGTAGGTAAAGAAACCAGGTTCTTAGGGTTTTTCCTATCTTTGGGGAAACACCAAGCTGAAACACTCGTTCACCAGAAGAAAACCGAAAACATTTTAGCCAAAACTATGGGATCTTCGATTCTTACGGGAAGTTCTAATTTATTTGTACTTTTCGGTGAAAATTTGCTTATAGCATTTTGTTTAAGTGAGCAAAATTCTATGGTCATCGACCTCTACCGCTTCGCATTTCATTACGGGTTTACCGGAAAAAGCACAAAGTAAGATCGTCTGTTACCGGTCATCGTGATACCTAGGTTACCTATCGTAACTACTAGGCCCGTGTCTATGTTCGTCTCTGGTTATGGAGCCTCCACTACTCCTGGTAACATAACCCAACAGCCAGTGACGATCTACCCTACCCAAAACGTACGCGATGTCGCTTATCTCTGCTACTGATAGTGGACATCAGGCCAGTATCTATGCGGACCGATGAATAAGAGGCACGGTAACCTGAGTTAACGGTCAAAGATGGCCCGTCATGCCCACCACTGTACGCGACGTCACCTATTTTAGCTACTTATCGTAACTGCTAGGCTCGTGTCAATGTGCGACGTTGGTTATGAGGTCTCAACTACAGACTGCAACATAATCCATCGGCTAATAACGGGCCGTCATACTCAAAACTGTATGCGGTGTTGCTTATATTTCTACTTGTAGTAAACAGCAGGCCACTACCTATGTGGCCGTATGAACAAATAGCAGACTAACCTAGCGGCCAACGAAGGTTCTTCATCCATATGCATTTTGTCCGTCTACCAAGCCCACGCCTAGGAAAATATACAACCACACTTGGTAAATTATGTTTCTATTTATTGGTTGCATCGGTATAGCCGCAATGCCTAGCGAATCCAATACTCGTTCTCAGGGAGCCGTTTTTAATCCACATGGTCTCCGAAAGGGAGAATTTATAATCAATTATTATTATTATCGTGTAATCTTTGGTGACATCATTGGGAACACAACCAAACTAAACTTCACTCTAACTCTGCTCCCCGACGTTGATACTCTGTAACCTAATAGAAACCACGGCTCCGTCTTTGTCATCATCACATGTAACCATCCCACTGTAGCAGTGTCGCCAAATAGGGCCTCCTTTCTTGGAAACCGGCTATCATCTCCCATGTTGCGTGTGAAAACCGGTTATTTTGTGATCAGCAGCCGGTTATATATAGAAAAGCAATTTAACTAATCCTCGTACCTTATGTTCACATATGCCCACATGTTCGCATCGACTGCCTACCTACTATCTTCCCCTGAATATCGATTACCGTCTTTGAAATCGGATAGTGTTGCCTCACTGCGGCGGTTAAAAGTTGTGATCAATCGGCCGTCTGTTATGTCGGGCCGCAGTCTAACTCATATCATGGTGCTTACTAGCAGACCTTTTTGACTGTTCTATTTTGGGTTGACGCGGCTGTTTAATTGTCCCGTTGGAATGGCGGCAATGAACCTGGCTGCGCCCTCGATGGACCCACGAATATACATGAGCTCTGCTGACCTTTATTTGCCACGCCTTTTTGAACAGTCCCAACTTCCGCGGAGCCCCAACTGACTCAGCCAAGATGAGCATGGGGGGTTTGTTCACGAATCCAAGTGAAACGTGGTGGTGAGAGTAACGCGACCGCAACTTCCATTCTGATGGCTTGCCAGCAGTTCAACATTTCCCTGCTATTACCCGATCGAGCATGTGACATGCACCCATAACCCCGTCCGATCCGTTGAATTTGTGCCAGAACTCCAAGACACTGGTCACCTCGTTGTACCGTCTGCTATTTCTGGCCACAATTTCCCTAAGTATTCTTATGGCACAATCGAGGATTCAGTATACCAGTAAGATGAAGCCTCGCTGCGCGCCCGATACAGCGTATGTTGACCATCACTGAGAACATAAAACTTACTGGGTGTGACAGGTTCCCTGACTGTCCAGGCTGGGTGCCTCCTGCAGCGACGGAAAACTTTGTCATATACAGGTCGCGAATGGCTACTCCATTCTGAGTTTGCGCGAAAAAAAGAGCGTAATCATTTTTAATGTAATCATCATATTATTTTCAAATATGATGAAGAAGAAAAAACACCATGTAAGCGCCGAGCCCTAGGTACTCACCCAAAATTTCTCCGAAACCATAGTTCGGGGGGAGAAAACTTTAGAATAAAGTTTCAGCATTTGATGGTATTTATTTGGTCCCTTAAGGTCTCCCCATGCGGGCTCTGTTTTGCTAAAAGTCGTTTAAACGCACTCGAGCTCCACCATGGGCGCGGAATTCGTATTTTAATGAGTGCCAATTACTTCGCGTGATGTATCCTTGGTGGCTGTGGGAAGTTGGTGGTTTCTTCACGTGTTTTCTTTTGTATTGCATTTGGAAATAATCTCGGAACAACAAGAACAATAATTGCGCCCTATAAGTCGGCGCAAACTCAAAATTGAGCAGCCTTTCACGGCTCGCATATGAAAGTCTCCTATCGTTTTGGCAGGTGTCCTGATGAACCGAGTCAAGGAATTCGTCACAGCTAGCAAGTTGTTTTTTATCTAGGTCAGTACACGCTATATCGGGCGCAAAGCTATACCGAACCATTAATAGTGACCTTGGGAGAATTAGTGTGTTTATGGTTAGAACAATCAGACGGCACAATAAGGTGGCCAGTGCGTTCAGGTCCTGGCACAAATTTAACGGATTGAGGCGGTTTGTGGCTGCACGTAACACCATCTTCCGGTAAATATTATGGATATGGTGAACTACGGGCAAACCATCAGACTGGGTGTGGCAGTCGTGGTACCATCATTGCGATGCCGTACTTGGGTCCGCGGACAGCCCCGTGCATGAACATCTTGGGTAAGTCCTTTAGGGTCGTCATTACAGTTAGGGTTTGCCAAGGAATCCTCGCAAATTAAGACTAGCATGGATCGAGGATATTCTTGGGTCCATTGAAGGCGCAGGGTGTTTCATTTCTTCCATTCAGACGAAGCAATAAGACAGTCATTTCTATATCGGGGACTCAAAATGGGGGAAGTCTCAGAAAGCCTTCTAAAAAACACTACGATGTGAGTTAGACTGCGGCCCGAAATAGAGAACAGCCAAAATTGGTCACAGTTCCTAACTAACCAATGTATTCTGGACCCCGGTTTTCAAATATCTGACGAAACCTTTGTCGATATGGAGTATGCGGACACCATTACCTTCTTCCAAGAGGGGGAAGATGTGCAGATGTTTTTGAATGAACTGACCAAGGTCATCCTGTCCTTTGGTATGCACTCTGCACCCACGAAGTATAAGGTAATAGCAATGTTTATTCATCACTGGTGGGTAGCTTGATCAGACAGTTCAGATCATAAGAGTACATCCAGAATAAAGCATGAGTTTGCTCGAAGTTGCAGCTAATTGACCGAGTTGGCGAGAGCGTGCAATCAAGAGCAGGAAGGTATTATTTGCGGGTGCGCTATCGAACTGGGTGTGGCAGTGCCGTGCCATCATTGCGCTGACATATTTCGGTTTCTGGACAGCCCCGCAACGGACGTCATGTTTGAGATGATTGGGCTGGGACGTGCAATTCTGTGTGCAGCGGAATTTTTGAGCTGGTCAGGGAAATTTGCAGAGGTAGGACGAAGCGAATGTAAGATCGTAAGTATTTTCCTGCTCCCTTTCGGGATCTCTGAGGTGTAAATCACTGGCCAGGTGGAGTGGATAACAGCAAACAGGGCGTCCAAACCGGGCATTGCCGAAGTTGGAAGTTTAGGAATACGAGGAAATGGGATTAGGTCAGTATAATCCAGTGAGTTTAAGGAGATATCTGATAGGATAAAGTGCATTAATACAGAAAAACTGAACGTTTACCACAATCAGGGTGGTGACAACAAGTGACTAAATGGTACAGGATAAGAGTAGATTTGTACTTATAAGACCATCAGTGAAGCACGGGTTGAGTTTTCTAATGCTATTGTAGTACAAGAGGTCTATAGGAAACCGGTATAAGCACGCAGAGGTTGTGTGTTTTGAGAAATCACACACACCGATGGGAGTAGGACCTCCGAGATGATGGACTAGTTTACCTGGAATTTATTACGCGAGCTGGTCAGGTCCATAAGCCAGGAGAGAAAATGAATGTAAGAGAACTAGTCACCAGTTCCCGAAGCGCTACTCCTGGATATGCAGTCACTTAAAAAATACGATGATGATGAGCACGCCACTTACAGTCCAGGGAGAGGCATACAAATTTGTGATGCGTTATATTTACATTCGAAGTTGTATTGGTTCTGATGTTAGTGTGGCAGATGAGGTCAGTGCACGACTCTGCAATGCTCGGGTCGCGTTTTCTAAGTTGAAGCACCTATGGCGTCAAAGTGGTGTATCTCTTGATATCAAGAAACGTGTGTATTACAGCGCTGTACGGGCTTTGAGACTTGGCCTGTCCGAGCGGCGTAATTAAGACGTCGTTAGTTGTTTGCCAACGTTTGTGTCAACCGTAGCTGGGCGATATGTAGACAATTTATGAAGCAAAGTTTGATTGAACTATTCCGGCATCAGCGATTATTTGGATGAGGCCGAAACCTATCTGACAGGCATGGAATAGAGCCTCAAAATAGCTTAAACTAGCGAGCGGCTTCCAGCGTACGTGCCTGAGGTGTGGAAGCTAAGTTTGCTTAATTTCAGAATAAGCCAAATTTTTGAGACAAAACTCGCCATGTGCTCCCTATTCGAATTATTCTACCTCCATCTCCACTTTTGCTCGTTGTGACTCCAGCCATTTGCCCAAGCGCCCAAGGTCACTCATGGCCAGCAATGGTTTTCAGTTTTAGTTCATATGTCTTTGAACTAGTCGGACCTCCTGACCATTGTTCCAAGTTGGGAAAGCAACCTATTATTATTGTTTCATCGGATATTTCCCACTGTTTATGACATTGTCCTCTTTTCGCGCAATCCGCACTACCAGCAAATCCCCCAGCCATGTTTCATTCTGACTGTAAACGTATGATCATGCCAGACGGTATGTCACACACAAGTTGGGAATAAACATTATTATTATTATTATTAAGTCGGATGCCGAAAATTACAAACGCAAACGCGTTAGCTGATCAGTTTCTCAGAAAGTAGCCCCTAGCTGACGAGCCTAGTACTGCGCCTGAGTGTGGGTTGGCTACGAGTCGACTCTATCAAGTCATGTAGTATTGGTATCGGGAAGCAGAAGTGGAGTGAAGTTAAGGTTTCGTGCTCTAAATGAGCAGACTTGACACCAAGTACCCGCTCACTCACTAGGTCTTCGTTATGATTGCATCCATGGGTGCGCGTCTGGTGACATACGTGATCCTTGGATCCTAGGGTTCAATTCTATACAACTTGATGTCACGACTGACAAATATACACCACTCTTTAGCTTCAACTTCGCTGCGCCCAATAATGCATATGGTTGCCGAATACCGCCATTGAATAATCGATGTACACGACTTCTTCATTATTACCAATGGGACTAATTGAGCAAGTAGTGAGTTTACCTTTACAAAAGTAAGACTCCAGCTTGAGTGTGGACACCAATTTGGAATTCTGGACAAAGGGATTTATTAAGAACTTGGTGAGTTAGCCACTACAACTTTGTTTACTTATGTGTTTTAGATGATATCGCGGAAGATGTGTACGGGTCATAGTTGATTATACATTCTTCCTCTCAGAAACTCTGTCAAGCAACAAGCTACTGCTTTCATTCTATTTCTTCCTCGTTGCCCCTCTTCCTAAGCTTCAAACTTCTACTCCAGTTGCCCAAACGCCCCATAAAACTGTTATTTATTCAAACTGGCTGGTCCCCGGTCTACACTCACACGGTCCTCCAACGAAAGGGAAATTATCTGCGAACCTGCATCCGCCTGTCTCTCTGTGTCGATCTCCTTCTCACCCAGATCCATCTGCCACGGAACTGCGTGTCCGTTCTCCGATCGTGGCACCCCTGACGACCTTTAAGGGGCTGTCCATAAACCGAAGCATGTCAGTGCAATGCTAGCATGGCACTGTCATACCCAGTGTGATGGCACTCCCGCAACTATTCTCTTCAAAATCTCGACCGCAATCCCTCGTCCAATCGAGCCTGTAGTCGCAACTACGAGCAAATTTTTCATCCGGCCCCGTCTCTGGGACGGGTTCCTTCGTACCCGATGAATTTTTGCTCAAATGTGGTTAGCCTGGTTTTCTGCCACAATTTCGGCTTGCCTCTTCCACAAGTTCAAATCCGTATACGGTGTTCGTTTCGCACCGTGTATTAGCACCATGTCCCCACCCAACCTATCCCCTGCACCTGACCTTCTTACAACAGTGCAACCAATGAGTTTGCTTAGTTTCAGATTAAACTACATTTTTGAGACAAAACTCGCCATGTGCTCCTAATGCGAATTATTCTACCTTCAGCTTCACTTTTGCTCGTTGTGACTCCGGCCATTTACCCGACCGCCCAAGGTCACTCATGACCAGCAATGTTTTTCAGCTTTAGTTCATACCATGTCTTTGAACTAGTCGGACCTCATGACCATTGTTCCATACAAGTTGGGAAAGCAACCTATTATTATTGTCTCCTCGGATATTTCCCACTGTTTATGACATTGTCCTCTTTTCGCGCAATCCGCACTACCAGCAAATCCCCCAGCCATGTTTCATTCTGACTGTAAACGTATGATCATGCCAGACGGTATGTCACACACAAGTTGGGAATAAACATTATTATTATTATTATAAAATCGGCCTCCTGAAACTGAGAACTGAACTGAGAACACATTAGGTTCGTACCAATGCAATCAACAACTAGACTGATTTTTTAAAGTTGGTTGTGTTTTTTAGGCAGGGAGTTGGCAGACGGATGACACGTATAGACAAGAAGGACCGCCATTGGTCGTTGGATTAGTCCATTATTTATAGTTGAGGCATTAGTCAGTTATTAGCATGTGTACCGGCACTTCAGTCACTAGAAGTGGCTACGGTAGGCGACACCGAGTACGGTTATAAGCGTGATGGGCCGTCGTTGACCATCGGGTTAGGGTGCTGAGCTTAGTGATGCCTACTATTCGATGTCGAACATAGACGCAGGCCTAGCAATTACAATAGGTAGCCAAGGTAAACTATATCGACTACAGTGATGAGTATGACGGACCTACTTTGGCCGTTAGGTTGGGATACCACGCATAGTTGTGGCCTCATTTTTATCGGCCGGCATAAATACTAGCCTGGTGTTTACTATAGGTAGCGGAAGTAGGCAACGGCGCACACATTTACGGGTATGATGTGCTGTTAGATTAGGTTAGCATAAATGAGGTCAAATAATCAGCGTCGCATATAGGCACTGGCCTAGCGGTTACAAAAAGAGGCCAAGGCAGACGATATCGCATATAGTTATGAGTATTACGTCCGTCGTTCGCCGTTAGATTAGGTTTGTGCGCGTAGTTGAGCCCTTGTATTTGTCGGTTCCCATAAATACTGGCCTAGTATTTATTTTAACCAGCAGAGATAAGCGACAATGAGTAGAGTTATGGGTATGACGGACGAGGTTGCAGCACAGAACCAGTGCTTCAAAAGCATCGCCGCACATGGACACGGGCCTGGTTCGAAGGCGACCTCTGCCTCTCGACTCCCCCTGTCTACTCTTGGGCAACCTGGCAGTATCATAGCCTTCGTGCTTCCTTCTGGTTGCATGGCAGCTAGGCGCCCAAAGGATGCTACAGCTGAACTTTTTTATGGGAGGCTGTCGGATTAGGCTATCATACGTAGTGGAAGCCTTATTTTCACTGGCCCGCATAAACACTGGCCTGCTATTTACTACAAGTGGCAAGGATAGGCGACATCGCGTACAGTTATGATTATGAGTTCACGAGGCTGACGTGATGTTCGTCCAAAAAAACCAGCACGCAGTCGGATGAGCCGTAAACTACCCAAAAGGATCCGGCGTCTTCTGGAAAAGAAGTCACAACTATTTTTCAAATAGTTGACTACAGGAGACACCGAAGATGAGCTGGCATTTCGTAAAATGCGGAACCGCTGTAAATCGGAAATCCGCCAATGGAACATACGAAAACAAGCCACCATTCTAGACCTCGCCCGGAAGAACAGAAATGTGCTGTTCAAATACATGCGGCATCGCCGAAGAAACAAGCCATCCGCGTTCTCCCTGAGGGACAGGAACGGGGAACCCACGAGTGACCCAATAGTGGTATCTGAGTTCTACAGAGATCACTATGCAGGTCTGTATTCAGTCCCAGCGTCCTCGTCACATCCAACGTTGTCAAGGCGTACCTACGAACGGCCTCTAACCGACTTGGTATTCACGGTGGAGGACATTCGTCAACTCCTGCACAAGATCAACCCATTCTGCGCGTTGGGGCCCGACGAAGTCCACCCAAGGATCCTGAAGGAAACGTCGTACACACTGGCAACTCATTTCCATCTGCTGTTTCGTCAGTCGCTTGACGAAGGCCACCTTCCCTCTGTTTGGAAGGAAGCGATTGTCACGCCAATCTACAAAACTGGTGACCGACTATCGCCTGGCAGCTACAGGCCTATAAGCCTCACTAGCGTGCCATGCAAGGTGATGGAACGCATTCTGAAGCGAGCCATTCTAGATCACCTTACTTCCAACAACTTGATTTCTCAAGCTCAACACGGATTTCTCCCAAACCGTTCCTGCGTGACGAACATGCTCGTATTTATGGACAGCTTAACCCAAGCCAAGGACGAGGGACTCATATCGGATGCCATATTTTTCGACTTTTCAAAAGCATTTGATCGAGTCCCACACGTCCCTCTGCTCCACAAACTCGAGTCTTACGGGATTCAAGGGAAAATCCTACACTGGATCAAGGCATTCCTATCAGACAGATCATTCCGAGTGAAAGTAGGCTCGACCTACTCTTCTGCGGCGCCGGTCTCCATTGGAGTTCCTCAGGGCTCCGTTTTGGGACCTTTGCTGTTTCTGATATACGTCAATGACCTTCCAGATGTTCTTTCAAGTCCATGTCTACTTTTTGCGGACGACTTGAAATCGTGGAGTTCCAATGCCAGTGCCCTCCAAATTGATGTAGACGCCGCAAAGCAGTGGTCGTTGGACTGGCACCTTCCTCTGAATGACGAAAAGTGCGTCCATATGTCATTTGGAGGAGACTCAGCGAACTCCTTTGTCATGCATGGTGAGAAAGGACCAGAAGACATCACGAGGATAGATGCCAAAAAAGATTTGGGTATCTGGCTCTCTCCAAACCTGTCCTTCTCACTGCACCTTGAGAAATCGGCTCAGAAGGCATTCGCTGTTCTACGGATGATTCGGCGTACCTTCTCTCGTATTACTCGCACGGACTTCCAAATACTCTATGGGGCCTATGTCAGACCGCTCCTTGAATATGCCAACCCGGTTGTCTACTCAGGACGCACGAAAGACGTAATCCTCATTGAGCGTGTCCAGCGAGCTGCTACGAAAATGGTTGCCGGTCTCAAGTCCATGGACTACGAAACGCGTCTCGTGGTGCTCGACCTCTTTCCCTTGGAGTATCGTCGCCTCCGAGGGGACTTAATTCTTACTTACGCCCTGTTTGAACAAGGCTTGGCCAACAGGTTTTTCACCGTTGACCCAGCAAACACACGGCGGGGACACGGTAAGAAGATTTTTGAGCTCAGAGCGCACACCTTCGTTAGGCAAACTTTTTTCTCATTTCAGGTAGTTGCTGCGTGGAATAACCTTCCTGAGACGGTTGTCCACGCTCCCTCTAGAACTCAGTTCAAAACACTATTAGACACTTATTTACGCGAGTCCTCGCGCTGGTAAGCATACTGTCTTCGCGCTGAGAACTTAAAGAGCAGTGCTACACCCTTTTTCACTTGTGCCTTTCAGGTGAACGACAGCTGCTGAACGACAAGAACAAAACCGACCCGGGAAACTTGGGCAAAAGCCTCGATCCTGTGTATCAATCCGTGAATCTGTGAATCCGTGAGAGACCATCGTTTGTCATTGGGTTAGGTTGCTGTGCGTAGGTGAGGCCTCATATGTAGCGTCGCACATAGGCACGGGTCTAGCAGTTACGATAAGTATTCGAGGTGAGTGACAACGGCTACTGTTATCATTATGACCGCTTTAGGACGTGTTTCACCCATGGTGAGTCATATTCCTAGTAGAAATGATACCAATCCTCTGGTAAGTTACCCAAGGTAACCTCCTGAGGCTGCATTGTCCACAGGTTGGTAATGCATAGCTGGGAAAGGCAATCAACCACAGAGATGGCCCTCGCATCTCCACTGCAAAACTCACGCTGTCTTCTGACAACGTTGTACCTAATGGAAGCTGAGCTCCATAAGAAAAAGCGTTGTGACGAATTTCGCTGAACACGATTACCTCGTTTGTTAAATCTGGGGATTACAAAGCAGACAAACGTCAATGACCGATTTTCCTAGGTGGAATTTGCATTGGATATTCTGTAGATGTTAGTTTAATTCTTAAAGTACGCCAAAATACGGTAATGTGCGATTTCGTGTTCTATCTCTCGTAAACCGGTGGCAAAATGTGAATCAGTGATGGTCCGCGACCGTGAAATTTCGCTCAACCAACCAAAATGCCATTGGCAACATATCATCTACAAGTGCAAATGGAGTAGATTAACTCCTCGCAACCTCGAAAACCCTATAGTTCCGGCGAAAATAATTTGGGTATGCTTCTAGTGAGCGGCGTTGTCACTTTATAGGGAGTTAGTCTAATCCGTTCGCGCCCTTCGGTGATATTTTGCTCATAGCATTTTGTTTGAGTGAGCCAAATTTCACTGTTACGTACCTTGACCAATTCACATTTTGTTACCAGTTTCCTAGATATAAATCAGGGAATGGCACTTTGGCATATTTTGGCGGTCTTCAGCAATCTTTGAGAATGAGATAACATCTGCAGAACATCCAATTCAACTGGAAAAACAGTTAGTGAGGTTTGCGGTTTATACTCCTGGGATTTAACAAACGAGGTGCGTTTACTCAGCAAACTTCGGCACAACACATTTTCCTATAGAACTCGCCTTCCATCAGGTATAAGTGTTACACAACTGCCTGAATTTTGCACTAGCGATGCGAAGGCCATCTCCTTGGATGATCCCCTTTCTCAGATGTATATAACTAGCCGGTGGACAATACAGGAAATACCTGCAGGTAAATTACCAACCCAACTAGATCGTTCGCGTTAGGAATATGCTGCTCCATAAGGGGAATACGACATGAAGCGCAAATATGTTAATGGCAACCAAGAGTATCCACTGCCGGTCACCTTGATAACGGTGGCCATCTTAGCTACTTATTGTAACTGCTGGACCCGTGTCTATGTGCGACGCTGAGTATGGGGCCTCACTTATGCACGGCAACCTAATCTTCCGGTCAACGATGTTCTTCACACTGATAGCTATACGCTTTGTTGCTCATCTTTGCTACCTATTGTGAACACCAGGCCATTATCTACGCCAGCCGGTCAAAATAAGACCTCAAATATGCGTGATAACCTAACCTAATGGTCCGTCATACTCGTAACTGTACTATACTGTACTTGGTGTACTGTACAAGGTTTCGCCTACCTTGGCTAGTTATCGTATCTGATATGCTCCTGTCCACGTGCGGCGTCGACTATGAAACATCAGCTTCGTGCGGCAACCCAACCAATCCGTCATACTCTGTGCATGTTGTCGCTCATCTTTGCGACCTGTGATAAACACGAAACCATTGTTTATGCAAACCGATGAACAAGAGGCCTCAACTGTGCGCATAAAATTAATCTAACGGCGGGGCAAGATAACTAAGTGGTTAGAGCGCGAATTTACTGACTGAACGGTCCGTGGTTCGAATCCGACCTCTGGCTTGCGACCCCCTTGTCTATTCTTGGGTAACCTGGCGGTACCTTCAGCCCTCATGATTCCTTCTGGTGGCGCGGCAGTTAGGTAAAGAAAGGGTGCTATAGCTGAACGAGTTATTTTATTTATTTAATCTAGCGGCGAACGGTGGACGTTATACTAATAACTGAACGCGATATCTCCTACCTTGGCCGCTCATCGTAACTAGTTGGCCACTGTCTGTATGTGACGCTGAGTATAAGATCTCAACTATTCAAGGTACCTTAATCCTTAAAAACCTTAATCCTTAAACCTTAACCAAAGATGGTCCGTCACACCCATGACCGTATGCCTGTCACTTGCGTCTGCTCACTATAGTAAACGGCATGCCAGTATCTCTGCGGGCCGATAAAAATGAGGCCTCAGCTGTGCGTGATATCCTGATTTAACGGCCAACCATCGCCCGTGGTGCTCATAACTCTAGTTGATATCACCTCCATCGGCTGCTTATTGCAGCTGTTAGGCCTATGTCCGTGTGCAACTCTGATTATGAGGCCTCATCTAGGCCCAGTAGCATCATCCAATGGCCAATGGCGGTCCGTCATACTCATAACTGTTCTCGATGTCGCCTACCGTGGTTAGTTATTGTAACTGCCGAGCACGTGCATATGCTGATAGCTGACTGTAATGCCCCAATTATAAATACTAGACTAATCCAACGACCAACGGCGGTCCTTCATATCCATACATGTTGTCTGTCTGCTAACCCCATGCCGAAGAAACACAACCACCCTCGGCAAATCGTGTTTCTATTCATAGGTTGCATCGTTACAATTTCGTCTGCATACTCCAGATCGAAAAGTTTTTCGTCACAAGCTATTTAGACACCACGGTTCGTTATACCAGTGAAGGTTAAATCTTGCCTTGCGCCCGACACTCCATGTATTGACCATCATTAAAAACAAAAAACTTACTAGCCTTGAAGAATTCCTTGGCTTCGTTTGACGGGACGCCTGTCGCAACGATGGAAGACTTTATCATATACATGTCGAGAATGGTTGCGCAATTCTGAATTTGCGCCAACACAGAAGGCGCAATTGTTGTCCGTGTCCTTTTGAGATTATTCTCAAATCCAATACATGGAAAACACGTGAAGCAACCAGCTTTTCCACAAAATTTCCTACTGACAACTCGGTGACCGTAGATTGAGCCATTAGCAGCCATTAAAGTACGTATTCCGCCCCTCAAAGAGGGTCTCGAGTTCGTTTAAACAACTTCTAACAAAACGCTGGCCGCAAAAGGAGATTTTAAGGGTTCGGCTTTATACCAATAAATACTAAAATAATATGTTAAAGATTCTCTCGTTCAAACGACGGTTTCAGAGAAATTTTCGGTGCGCCTCTAAAGCTCCGTGAGTTTCTCGTGCCCCTGACCATTTACTCAATCGCCCAAGGTCACTCACGGCTAGCAACGGTTTCCAACATTAGTTCGAGTCAACCGGCTTCATTATTGAACTAAGCGTAACTCCTGCTCTCTTGCTCTAGCTTTGTGTTTTCCACAATCCACTATTGCTTTTCATGTGATTAGTATGCTGTCTCGGTTGTGCCTTCTCAACTTTGGGTTGTTGACGCAATTCACATCGCTATACGTACACCTCTAAATTGCCCTGCAACCAGTATTTGATCCAAGGAAATTGTAACGTAACCTTTATACAGTTGACGGCATTTATTCGGTACCTCGAATCGCTCTTGAGTCCCACTTTTTCTGCAGTCTATTTAAGCATACTCAAGGTCAGCTTTGGGTGCGGAACCCCTAGTTTCACCGGCTGCCATAAATCAGGATGATGTCTCCGTGAAGACGGGGGAGAATTTTGTTGAGACGTTAATTGTTTTAATGTTTTCTGACTCGCCCGGGTTGGAAATATTTTGGAAGCGCATATAAACAATAACTAAGTCGTCTTTGCTCACGCAACCTCAATGTGGAGCATCCATTCGCGACTTATGCAGAAAAAGTTTCCTAGTCGCAGCATATATACAGCCACATAAAGCCAAGGAATTCACCGCAGATATTAGGTTTGGTGGATATTTCTATGATAGCCAGCACAGGCTATACCGCGTGGAGGGCGGGATTACACCTTCCCGGGTAGACGGAGCATTATTGGGTTTGTTGGCAGCGCGAGCGGCCAGTGAAATAAGGTAGTCAGTGGCTTGTGGTACAACAGCGACAGCAGTGAGTCTACAAAAATGTTAGTTCACACGCACGCGGGGGCACAGATATGGGCATAAGAAACGTGGGGAAGTTCAAATATCAAAGTAATGGACGATAAACCCACACCACTGGTGTATAGTAAAACTGTGGAGACTCACTGCTGAAGCGGAGTTGGGTGTAAAAGTTCCTTAGGCGAGTTAGTTGATGACAACACACAAGAAGAAATGTGAACTGCACGGAAAATTTTTGACTTCGTGAGGAGCATGGACCGAGGGTCCACCGAAGTGGTAAAATCCGAACGCAAGTTTCAGTAGATGAGAATGAACGCGTCCCGGAGGCGGCTGGGGCCAGGTTGGGTTTATCGGAATCTGCAGTTGATGGAACGAGTGGGTGGGACGTGTGGTTAACAATAGAAAGGGAATGGTTGCAAATGCGCTTTTATACTGGGTATGGCGGTGCAGTGTCATCATTGGCCTGACATACCTCGGTTTTTGGACAGCTCCGTAATGGACCTCATGTTTGAGGTTATTGGGCTGTGACGTGCAATTATTTGTTTAGGTTGTTCGAAGAAATCCGCAGAGGTAGAGTGGAGCCGATGTGAAGTTCGTTTAAACAACTTCTAACAAAACGCTGGCCGCAAAAGGAGATTTTAAGGGTTCGGCTTTATACCAATAAATACTAAAATAATATGTTAAAGATTCTCTCGTTCAAACGACGGTTTCAGAGAAATTTTCGGTGCGCCTCTAAAGCTCCGTGAGTTTCTCGTGCCCCTGACCATTTACTCAATCGCCCAAGGTCACTCACGGCTAGCAACGGTTTCCAACATTAGTTCGAGTCAACCGGCTTCATTATTGAACTAAGCGTAACTCCTGCTCTCTTGCTCTAGCTTTGTGTTTTCCACAATCCACTATTGCTTTTCATGTGATTAGTATGCTGTCTCGGTTGTGCCTTCTCAACTTTGGGTTGTTGACGCAATTCACATCGCTATACGTACACCTCTAAATTGCCCTGCAACCAGTATTTGATCCAAGGAAATTGTAACGTAACCTTTATACAGTTGACGGCATTTATTCGGTACCTCGAATCGCTCTTGAGTCCCACTTTTTCTGCAGTCTATTTAAGCATACTCAAGGTCAGCTTTGGGTGCGGAACCCCTAGTTTCACCGGCTGCCATAAATCAGGATGATGTCTCCGTGAAGACGGGGGAGAATTTTGTTGAGACGTTAATTGTTTTAATGTTTTCTGACTCGCCCGGGTTGGAAATATTTTGGAAGCGCATATAAACAATAACTAAGTCGTCTTTGCTCACGCAACCTCAATGTGGAGCATCCATTCGCGACTTATGCAGAAAAAGTTTCCTAGTCGCAGCATATATACAGCCACATAAAGCCAAGGAATTCACCGCAGATATTAGGTTTGGTGGATATTTCTATGATAGCCAGCACAGGCTATACCGCGTGGAGGGCGGGATTACACCTTCCCGGGTAGACGGAGCATTATTGGGTTTGTTGGCAGCGCGAGCGGCCAGTGAAATAAGGTAGTCAGTGGCTTGTGGTACAACAGCGACAGCAGTGAGTCTACAAAAATGTTAGTTCACACGCACGCGGGGGCACAGATATGGGCATAAGAAACGTGGGGAAGTTCAAATATCAAAGTAATGGACGATAAACCCACACCACTGGTGTATAGTAAAACTGTGGAGACTCACTGCTGAAGCGGAGTTGGGTGTAAAAGTTCCTTAGGCGAGTTAGTTGATGACAACACACAAGAAGAAATGTGAACTGCACGGAAAATTTTTGACTTCGTGAGGAGCATGGACCGAGGGTCCACCGAAGTGGTAAAATCCGAACGCAAGTTTCAGTAGATGAGAATGAACGCGTCCCGGAGGCGGCTGGGGCCAGGTTGGGTTTATCGGAATCTGCAGTTGATGGAACGAGTGGGTGGGACGTGTGGTTAACAATAGAAAGGGAATGGTTGCAAATGCGCTTTTATACTGGGTATGGCGGTGCAGTGTCATCATTGGCCTGACATACCTCGGTTTTTGGACAGCTCCGTAATGGACCTCATGTTTGAGGTTATTGGGCTGTGACGTGCAATTATTTGTTTAGGTTGTTCGAAGAAATCCGCAGAGGTAGAGTGGAGCCGATGTGAGATCCTAGGTATTTTTCTGGCCCGGTTGGTGATCCCTGTGGATGCAAACCACAGGCCGGGTGAAGTGGGCAACGGCCAAACATGGAGTCCGAACCAGGTATTGCCGAGGGTCGAAGCTTGGGAAGACGAGGGAGTAGGATGAAATCAGTGAAGCCTCGTGAGTTTGAGGAGACATCAGATAGGATAGCGTGGAATAATAGAGAAAAAGATAACGTTTATCTTAATCAGGGTGGAGACAACAAGTGATTAAATGAAACAGGATGGAGGTAGATTTATACATAGTAGACTAGCGATCAACCAGGGACTGAGTTTGCTCCTATATGACACTAAAGTACAAGAGGTCTAGAGCAAACTGATATGAGCATACAGAGGAATGGTGTAATTTGGGAAATCAAACGTAAAGGACTAACTGGAGTGAACGTCCGAAGTGATGGACAAGTTTTTCTGGAATTTATTACGTGAGTTGGACCATACCATAATCTAGGACAGAAAGTGAATGTAAGAGGAGTGAAAACCATTCCTCGAAGCAATGCTATCAGCCGCACATAAACAATGGTGAATGGCAAAAAAAGCCCTTGGGCACTAATCTTGCTTGCTGGTAGCTGAGGGTTAGGAATCATATGCATATTTACATCTTTGTATGTGTCCACTCCTGAGAGCGGTAGGTAGGCGTGTGTGTTTTGTTTGGTTGGCGAAGTGGGCTCTGGTGCGGTGCAACCCCAATCATGACGAAGGAAGCTACAGCTCCGCACGTCGATGTATGCCGTAGGCATTACAGAGTCTTTAGGCTATCCCATCTGTTTTTTTATGAATTTCTTTTTTTGAACAGACAAAAGGCCAGCTTTTTCTTTTTTCCACCGTCTGTGGTTTATAGCATTGCCAGTTAGATGACACACCCGAAACCAGTCCAGCCCGCGAGCAACAGACAGAAAACGACATTGCTCTTTTGTTGACCTCCTGAATTAAAGACAATGTTCAGAACCACCGGATATGGGCGAAGCACCCGTTTTACTGGGGAGGTGGCTGGTATACGAACGCACTATGTTGCAATGCAGCAGGGCGACCCTCCCAGAAAGACGTAACAACCACCACATGAAGTTTTCATCATTCGTGCATGCTACCAGATCTACAAGGTGGCCTGCCACTAAGAAGTCATAATGGCGGCTTGTGCATCACTAAAGAACTCCGGCCATGAGATATTTTATCTAGTCGGGGAAAAGCCAGACCGGTAAAACAACTCAGTCATCTCGAACGAGGAAACGGCAAAGAGCCACTAAAAAACGTAGGTCGCGGAGGAAGCAACTGAGGCGGCAGCTACCATTGGGACAATGGGAATAGAGCGGAGATGCCTTGAGCGTGTGAATTATGGCTAAGCGATGACGGAGCGTGAGCTACCGAGCCGAACGGAAGCGTACCGCAATGTTGCGTGTGCGCTTAATGGGTTGTGTGGCGCATAAAACGTTCTCAGGTATCAGAAACTCTGACTTTTGTTTGGTTTATGTTGGATAAGGCTAGGCAAGACGAGGCACCACTCACTAAATAGAGCGGATGGAGTAGTCCAGGGTAGGTACCTAGCTAGAAGGAACCTGGTATACGTTGTCTCGGGAAGAAGCCAGGCCGGTAATAGATAAAGCAGGCATAGCGGTGTATTGTTACATGTCAGAGAGGCAGCAAGATATGATAATGTGTTGTCTTATTTTTTCAAAATCATTGTTTTAATTATTTTTTCCTCCACCAACTATACCTTCGTCGAACTGAGGGGTGGTCTGGATTCCATTCATAAAGGAGTTCAGGGGGTAACTGAGTACTAAGTAGAGCGCCTGCGGCTTCATACGCAAGTTACCTACAGATTGCGAAATCGTATGTTGGTGTGTGATATTTCAAAACCGATCCGGGAGACTGTTCCGGATGCGAGGATAGTGAACCAGGAAGAAGTATTGGCGTACGTTGGCACGCGCTGGAGGGCACACTAAGATAATGCGGTAAAAAAAGAGAGCCTGTCTGTGGGAACAACTTTTTGGTGGCTGAACGTTGGACGTTCTCAGGTGCCAACCTACTACTTTGAATAGAAGGGGAAGAGAAAGTAGGACAGAATTCCACAGTTGATTGCACGCACAGCTTGAAAATGGAGACCTTTGGGTCGATGAAATGAGCGCAGTGTTAGGAAGTAGGGCCTATGTAACGGGCAAACCGGAATTGGGTTTGATGAGAAAAGCTAAAGTTGCAAGATTATTTGAGATCGATCTCTTTTATCTCCGTGGAATGAGGACGGTGTGTGTCTTTTTTGTTCATCAATATGGTTGGGCTTCATGACGTATTCCACTTAATACCTTTCATTATTTTTTATAGGAAAGGTGTAGTTGTGTGGGTAATTCACATACTGATATGTGAAATCGCTGCACAACCTTCTGAATAGTTGTGCATAGAGTGGGAATCATCAAACGTGGGGCGCACTCGCACCAGTACTATAGAATTCGTCATTCTTCCATTATTGTGGTGAACGCAAGGAGAGCTCCTCGAAAGCAGTATGCTGGTAAAGTTCGCTGAACGAACTCAGCTGAGTATAACGCATATAAACATTTAATTAGTAAGCTCGGTGTGCTTCACACTGGATACTCTGCAGATGCTATCTGCCATTTAAAGGACACCGTGGACAGTTTAAAGATGGTGAGAGTGCACTTCTTGCTTTATCTCCTAAACTGGTAATGCCACGCGAATCGGGGGTGGTCAGTGACCTTGATAGTTCGCTCACCCAAACAAGAGGCTGTGAGCAACATATCACCGAAACGTGTAACGGGATTAGACTAAGTCTTGGTAAAACTTGCAAGTTCGAATTCGTTTTGGTTCACTTCTAGTGAGCGTCTGCCTTAGTTGGTATGCACCTTATATGTAGGAAAATAAAGTTATTATTTTATTATTGTTATTCTAAGGTCCCCCTGGGACATAGTGACTACTGTGTTGCCTTTTGATATCATCTGCTACTGGAACAGAAACACCGAACGTCAAACTTTGATGCAAATCTTCTGCGGTGCAGACTGCCCGGCAATGCGTATCTTCCTTGAACGCCTTCAACTGGCACCAGTTTCGTTGAAGGAGACATATGGGACCACCGACCAGAAAATTCACAAGGATGATGCTGCAGTCGCCTCAAAAAAATCCGGCGCGCTTGTGAACGAACCGAAAGATTTGACGTCCTCCGGATACGAGCCCTTAACTATTCTCCAAAAAGACAACTATGTTGAACAGAAGAAGAGCTGGGATTTTGTAAGATTTCGAACCGCTGTAAATCAGAAATCAGGCAATGAAACATAAGAAGAGGTAGGATAATAGACCTGTCCATTAAAAACAAAAATATATAAGTAGGATGCATGAGCTTCAGCCAACTGCCTTTTCCTTGAACAACGGAAACAGGGCACACATAAGTTACCCTAAAGTGTTATCTGAAGCGATTAGAGAATTTTGTGCAGGCCTGTAGCCTGCCCTAGCAAACCCCTCACATCCAAGCTTGGCAAGGCGTAACTGTGAGCAGCATCTAGGTGAGCTATTTTTCACTGAGGAGTACTTTTGATAAGCCTTGCACAAGACAAACTCTTCAACGCTTTGGGTCTGCACGTGGTCCACACAAGGACCCCGGAACAGTCGTCACTCACATGGGCGAAGCTGTCCTATCTGATGTTTAGTCAGTCGTTCAACGATAACAAACCTTCCTCTGCTTAAAAGAAATGCTTGTTACATCAATCTACAGATTTGGCAACAAGTAATCCCTACAGACCTACAGACATATTAGCCTTACTAGAATGCCGTATGGGGCGGTGGAACGCATTCTGACGCGAACCATCTTAAGTCGCCTCACTCTCAGAAACTTGTTATCACCGGCGCAACACAAATTCCTCCCAAACTGAACATGCTCGTATTTACGGAGAGCTCATCACAAGCCAGAGACGGAGTCAGATAGGGTGCCACTTATTCCAGAAGCGATTTAATGTCTATGTCCGCTTTGCCCGGATGACTTGAAACCCCTGATTTCTAACAGCAGTGCCCTTTACATAGGTGTCCACGTTGCAATTCAGCGGTCACTGGACTGGCAACTTGCTTCAGTGACGAAAATTGCGTCAATATGTCCTTCGGAGGCGACTCAGCAAAGGCCTTCGTCGTGCATGAAGCGAATTAACCAGAAGAGATTGCCAAGACGGAGGCTAAACAATTTCGTTGTCTGTCTCTCTTCAAAGATATGCTAATAAGTTCACCATGAAAATTCGGCTCACAAGGCACTTATCGTGCCTCGAATCGTCTGGTCCACTTTCCCCATATGGCTCGCGTGGAATTCCACGTGCTTTATGGAGCAAATTTTAGAGCGCTTCTTGGAAAAACCAACGGAGTTTTTAACTTGGGATGTAAGAAACACCCTACCTTCGCTTAGTGTCCAGCGAGTTGTTACAAAGAGGGCTGCAGGCCTCAAATCCGTTGAGGCCCCAAGGCACTTGAACTGTTCCCCACGTAGCATAGTCGCCTCTGGCGGGACGCAGTGCTCACCTAAGCCTTGTTTGAAAAGGGCTTGACCGCCAAGCTTTTACTGTTGTTTCAAACAAGACACGGTGGGGACATGGCAAGATTTCCGAGCACAGACTGTACAAAATCATTAGGCAACATTCTTTCTCATTTCATATGATTGATGCGTGAAACAACCTTTCTTAACAATTATCCACGCTTCAACTCTAACCCAACTCGAAGCTTTTCGGTGGTTTTTTGTGGAGGCCCTCGCGCTGACAGGCTTACTGCAGGGCGCTGAGAAATTGAAGAGCAACGCCACAAGCTTTTCGCATGTCTTTCGGATAAACAGGTGCTCCTGGACGAGAAGTACCAACCCGACCTGGTGAGAGCAAAGGCCTGGATTCTGTGTATCAGTCCGTGAATCCTTTCTTTAGAAACTGTGATTGGCGAGGTTGTCACCAGATGTCAGCAAAAATCAAATGTTGCGAAGCTGGCAACCCCCTTTGCCTGAACTATTAGGATTACAACGCTCCTCAGGGAACGCTCGCGATTGTCCACAGATTTTGGATCTATCAGAATGCAACAAGGATATTATTCGTGCCTCGCTGCATCGCAAACCTCATTGGTGCATTGGCCGTATCGCATAAGTACCGGTGCCCTCAAGCAAAATACGAAGCAGGCAGAAGATACCGGATTACGAAGGTCCACATTGTTTTTATTCATGAAGTTGGATTATTTACACAACGTCTCCAGGGAGCCCAGCCATCCGAGCGACATCCGCGAATAAAATTCGTGACTTGCAAATCCGCGGGAGAGAATGGATTGAAACAAATTATTCACAAAGCGAAGTCAGGGAGATGGTTAAATTAAAAAAGATGGCAACCTGTGTTGCATTTCCCCCCATAGTTTGCACCCTATATCTGATGTTTTTCGAGAAATTTATTTTCATGTAATTCAAAAGTTCTGCGAGAGTATAGGACAGTGAAGCCGGTGTAGGTGTGCCAAGCGTAACCATGCCAACTGAGTAGGATTTTTGATATTCACGCGTAGCTCGCCATGGTGAATACCGCGGGGGAGTTTTTAAACGAAATGCTAGTAGCGTGACCCTATTTGATACATGTAAGATCCAACCTCGGCCTTCCATACTGTCTAACTGACTGTATCGTGCCGAAGCCGTCTTGGCTGAGATTTAGATCCCACATGCCAAAAATACTTTTCATGCATTTACTACGAAATAATTTACTGTTGCTACGGCCGGGGATAATAGGGTTTATTGTTCACTAGCCAAGACACCAACTGGAAGTGCCGTAAAGCCCTGGACCCCTTGGCTGGCCTCGGCCGAACGAATAAACCAATCAGAGTGCCGGATTTTTCTCCTCTGGATGGGTGGGTCCATTGTTGAGTTGCTATCCCCACCTTAGACGGTCGGGCGCATGTGTACCGTGTGTCTGTGACGACTGACTTAAAAAGACTGACCAAAGCAACCGTTTGACCGAGTTGCGTGGAACAACAAGCGTGGGAATCTTTACAGAAGGCAACCCGGTCTTGCGATCGCCCTTTATCCGGGCAAAGGCAGCGACCGCACTGAACTTAAAATTGCAAACCTGAAAAGCCCAAGCTAGCAGAGTTCTGTCCGTTTCCAAATTTGCGAAGGCACCCCTCGGACAATGCAGCGTTGTCACCCTCCACTGAAACCAGTGAACATCCGTGAGATGAGCATCGATGAACCATATCTCGTATCTGGAATTGCGAACAGGAAACAGGGAGGGTGTATTCTAAACACTCACCCACGACTACCAGCTATTCAGAGTCAGGATCGGTGTTAAAGCTGGTTAGTGTTAACATGGACCTTCGAGCCTTCTGTAGAGGTCAGAGGGATGAAAATATGCCTTCATCCATTTGATCTAATTCTGGGAAATAGTAGCGCGTTTGCGTGGAGCTGCAAGTGCGAATCAGGAGGACATAGTTCTTGGAGTGATTACTCTTAAACGGAATCGAATGAGCTCTCCGGTGTACCCGAGCACGAGGATAAAGTAGGGTTACGTATCGCGAGTTCATAACGCCCCGGCAACAAGGTCTGCAAGCTCCAGCAACCCTTGGAAGGTCTCAGTCAAATGTCATTGTCTGAACATATCAGTGAAAAATTTCCTAGATTCAGTAGAGATGTACCCCTAAGTCCCACCGTAGGTGACATCATATTCACAGCTGCAGACGTGAAACCTTTGAATGACAGAGTTAGAGATTGGCTGGCCATTTGTCTTTCGGCGCTACACTGCTTCCTTACGTCACCAGACGTTCAGTACAACACTTGAACTAATGGACTTGGATGTGAAAACTCAGCCGAACTTCTAAACAATGCCGAATGGGACGGACACGTAGTGAATTCGTTCGTCATAGGCCTGAGAGGCTGAAATCTGACAAATGAGCGCTGTTGGGGTGACGTCGGCTGTCAGATGCGGTGAGTTGAATTGGAGTGGCGACTAAATCTAGGGATATCCTGTGTACTTTACAGGATACGCCTGCAGTTGGAATCGCGTTGAGTAGTTACCCTTGTTATTCAGGTTGGAGCGGTATTGCGTGTGTTTGTTGATCGGCCAACACTTGTGTTCTGCGGCGAATTCCAAGTTGATGCGTAGGCTAGTAGAGAGCGTGGCATTACCAGGTTCCAGTCCCGTGTCCCGTATTCTTTAGAGAGTTCCCAGTATTCCCTTCGAAGAGTGGTTGGTGCACTCAGCTTGTCCGTTTGCTTGTTGATGGTAAGTTGTGTTCTGTGTCTGTTAAGCTTTCATCGGTTGACAGTTGGGCTATAGTCAAGTCGTCAGCAGTGCTTCCGAAGACTTAATGAAACGGCTGTTAAGCGCTAGAATTTATTGCTGGTAAACTGCTGAGTGATAATTGCGTGTTTCTGATGTGCTCCAGTGATCTGGTATTTCGGGCTGCACTTGTCTTCTTAGCAGCATCTGGGCGCTCTGTTAGTGTTGTTCCACATGAACGTAGCACGAGCTCATGACTTCATATCTTACTCTTCGGGTTTCCGATCTTGATGCAGTGGCTCATGGTAGCTACGGTATGGGATCTGAATCCTCATCATCATCGTCAGCTGTAAGAACCGCGTACTTGTTGGTTGGTTGGTTGTCGGTTGTAGCTGCCACAGTTTCGTTCACCGATGATTTGGGGAGGTGGGATAGGTAGCTGCGCATTGGAGGCGGGAGCTGATAAATTGGGGCGTAAATACAGCATTGTCAATGGACTGTTCAGTGTGGAGATTGGGAAGGGAGCTATGCACTGAAGGTGATAGCTTGGATGCACCAACGCCATTGAGGGCGCGTCTGGGACATGCTTGAGTATGTCTCTAACCATTGATGTGGCCCCTCTTGGGGTCCCCATCTAGGAACACAGCAGTGACCGGCGCAGCCGAATTTGCTGGTAATGGCTTTCATACTTCGCTGCCAAGTCATCGTTTGACCGCCTCTGGCTCGTTTTCACCCTTCATGTGGTTGTGCGAAAAGAATCCTTCGAGGAGGTCGGTCGATTGGCATACGGAGCACGTGGCCAAGGCAGCGCAACCTATGCAGTGGTCAGTTCATCTATCGATGGTGGGTTATTTCTTCCGAATACCATTCGACGTACTTCAGCATTGCTGGAGTGTTCTGGTGTTCCCACCAGACTCGGGCAATGCTACGAAGACATCGATGGTCAAACACTGAAAGTCTTTTGACGTCCTCGGCGCCCAGCGACCAGGTTTCTGATCTATGTAGTAATATGGAGTGCATCACAGCATTGTAAGCTTGACTCTTGGCGGTTAAGCTGATGTCACGTCTACACCACAGGTGGCGCAGCCTCACTAAAGCTGCTCTGGCCTTCTCGATCCGGATGGAAATATAATTTTTCGCGAGACCACTGGGACTGATACAACCCCGATCGGCTCATCTGCAAGCATGAGGTTGGGATTCGTGCCCACGCAGCCTTGCAGCAGCACTTTACACTTTGCCGGTGTGAAGCACATGCAAACCGTGGGGCGGAATTGTTCAGATAATCCAATATTGTTTGCATTACTGGAGGGTCCGATCCAAGAAGAGTTTTTATCATCTGCGTACTCGATATCTGTGAGCGGACGTCCCGGGAGCACTTCGACCCCACAGGCACTAGAGGCTCATAGTGAGTCTTCCATGATCGTATCAATGACGAAGTTGAAGGGGGAAGGTGAAAGAGGACAGCCCTGTTTGACACCACTTGATGTGGTGAACTCAGAAGAGAGCTTCCCGTAGACCTTCACGCAGCCGCGAGAGTTGGCGTACAGCGCCTTAAGGAGGGTCAGGAATTTATGGAGGACATTTTTGCTCCACCGACACTGCTATGGTGCTCGACGGTCCACAGGGTCAAAGGCAGCTTTCAGATCAAGGAGCAACCATTGTTGGTTGTTGGGTACAGTGTCGCTGTTCCAGAATCTGTCGGAGGGTCAATATGTGCTCGATGCATCCTCTTGCAGGATGGAACCCAGCTTGGTATTGGTTTACTGTGGAGAGTTGTTGGGCTAGCTCAGATCGGCACTGTTGAGCTATGGTAGTTCTTCGAAGTTAGTGGATTGGTATGCTCCATGTTGACTTGCGAGGGCTGAAGGGAAACGAACTGTCAGGCGTGCACGCACCGTGGCACGAATCAAGTGATGTGCCCCAGAAGGAACGCAGTCGTGAATTTGTCTCTCCACCGGTGGCTGATGGCCACGTGGTCCAACTGGGTTCACGGTTGGTGGCCGCCAGGTTACGCGGTGCGAACGTTTATGTTGGAAGTTCGTACTTGCCAGAAACAGTTGATGGTCTGCACACAACTGAAGGAGTCGATCTCCGTTGTCTGTGCCGCAAGCATCGACTCCGAATCGACTGCCCAAATGCGATTCCAAGGAGCCCAGACGACCTACTTGGGCATTCAGATCGCCTGCAAAAATCACAATGTCAGTGCTTTTTGCCTGACGAATGAGCCCAGATAGCTCTCGATAGAAAGTATCCTTCTCAGCATCAGAACTGCAGTCCGTTGGGGCATAAGCCGACACTACAAACAGGCAGCGCTTTTTATGCCGAGAGGCATTGAGCTTGATTGAACTGGATAACCGGACGGCGCAAAGCCGACTGTTTACTGGGATCCAATCCAGCAAAGCGCGTTCAGCTCTGGGGCTGAGTGCAACTCCCACGCCATATAGTCCACGAGTCATCGCTTCTGGGTCACCGGACACACGGAGGGAGAAATGTGAAAGAGCTGAGTTCATCCTTGGCGTTCTGAGATGCATAACCACGCTTGGGTCTTGTATGCGTGTTTCGGAGACACAGCATACATCAATTTTAAGGGAGTATAAAGTTTCAGCAAGCTCTGCCTGTTTGCCAATTTGACATAGAGTACGGACGTTAAAAGCTCCTATATAGAAAGGATCTCGTGGATTTAGAAGGGTGTTATTTTGTTTACTGTTAATAGGCAGCAAGGAGCGTTAGGCCTTTCGGTCAGACAACTGACAGTCAAGTGACCCAGTGACGTTTGCTTGTGTGGTAGGAAGGGGTTGGGGAGGGAGATCGATGGACACCGAAATGTGTGGCAGATGATACTTCCCGGTTGCCCAGGCCGAGAAAGGGGGTTTGGTTGAGGTACCGCACCTTGGGCCTCTGACTCAAATGTTTGACCCATGATGCAGTGGGAGAATGTAGAGGTTTGTTCGGGGACCCTGACCCTAGCCTCTGACTCACAAGTCTGACCCACGAGGCAGCAGACAGTAGGGGTTTCTTTGGGGACGCTGTCCGGAGCGTAGGGTTTTCTTTGGGGACCCTGCCCGGAGCCGATGACTCAATAGTCTGACCTGCTCGGCTGCAGGGGGTTTGCCTAACCCGAGGGCGCAGGGAATAAGGCATTACTGTCTCATTCCTGATGCGGCTGCGCACAGCAGGTGCCTTTTGAGCAGCACCGGACTCTTTTGGTTTTAAAAGTATTAAAAGTATTGAAAGTGCTAAAAGTTTTAAAAGTGTTAAATAATGCGCCGGCGGTCAAGGTCAATCGTTGGGCGATCGGAGTGTGCGGTTTTTGGGGCCGACCTTTTCTAACCCGTCCTTCCTCGGGGGAAGGCAGCATCGCTTCTTCCTTGGATATGAATATGTTGGTCATCTGGGGGAAACATCTTGCTGCCTTCACACTCTTGTCGCAGAGGACAGTACGAATTTGCCCCCAGACCGCCTGGTAGCACGATTGCTCGTAGTATGGAGTCTCGCTGCTCTTGGTCTACTGCTCCCCTTTGGCCTTCCTGGCATGGTTGCACCTTGTGTAACGACGTCCTGGCCAGCGTAGCCCGCGGGATCATTGCAGCACTCAAGCCCGACCACCAGGTTAAGATTGTCGGGTATGGGAGTTGCACTCAACCCCAGGGCTGAAAGCACTTTAATGGACTGGACCGAGTAAATAATCGTCCGCGCTGTGCGGTTGTCTGGTCCATTTGAGATCAATGCAGGTCAGTGCGACAAATGGTGTTCATTACTCACGTGTACGAGCGCCTCTTGAATCTCTAACACAACACGACCATGTTCGAGAGACCATTATTATACGACTTCGAGGCACCATCCAGTGGCGGCAAATTCCAACGGAAAAAAGCACAAGTGTTCATTGTGCAATCGACGTTGACACAAGGAAAGCCAGTGCCGCACACGGAAACCCAGTCGAAGACGTAGTCAAACCCTGAGGTCACGAAGCAGACGGAGCCTGCCAAAGCTGCGGTTTAACCCGATACATGCCGCATATGATACCCAGGTCGGTGCACATCGCAAGTATGTTACAATCAGAGAAAACGGAGACACAACTCGACTGAAGCTTGAGACGGCTTTCGATATTAAGATTGTTTCCCTTCGCACCTGGTGGAGGATAGAATCACCGAAATTCAGAACGACAATAAACACCGCTGGAAATGCTTCAGGAGGTATTCATCATCATCATAGGCAGTATGGCTTCAGTGTTCAACACTGATGCTTCGCTGACATACAACCATGATTTCTTTGAAAGCCTTATTGTGAAGAAAAGAATAAAGGTGTATGGGGAAGGGACTTAGTGGTAGCTTACTACAATCATGCCGATGTGCCTACCTCTCCAGGCACTCATTCAGGCAACCTGGATAGAAACTGACAACCCGAACGCCATTTACATCGATTAACATCTATATCTTGTAACTTTTCCAGCCAGGCGTAATGGGGATCATGCGTCCCCATCCTGGAAGGCGAATATCACCGACAGCACACAAACGTTTCGTAATCTCTTTCATACCCCCTTTCATGTCAAGGGTTAGTCACCTCTCTTCTTCCGCCACCCTGAATTGGACACGGAAAACAGCACTCTCTTCGGCAAACGATGGTTCGGCATGCGCAACACGTATCCTAACGAACGCAGCTTGTGGTGATGTACACATTCTTCAACGGGAGTCCCCGTTGCCTCGTTTTGGATTACTTTCCAGAATACAATCACCTGGATTTTGTCTGGGGTATGGATGCCGCAATCGTCTTGTATCCAGAAGTCCTGAGACTTTTGAACCAGTACTAACTTGTTGAGTGATTTCAAGGAATGTAAATGCGGAAGACAATCTCTGATCTCGTTTGGATGAGCTGCAGGCTGCATCACTTTTGGAAGGCTAGCTTTTACGAGGAGCCATTTCGCCTTGAAGTATAATCTCTTGTGATTATATGTGCTGCTTTCATAAATACATACTGTTTTTTTGCAGCGGTCATTTTTTTACAGCCATACAACAATACAGCCCGTACTCTAGCCTGATACACGTCCCGCGCGTTCGCCGGCAGACATCGCGGTTTCGGTTTTGGTCTTGAACTGTTGACGAAATAATTCCTGGTGCAATCTGTCGGACGCATCTCGCCCTACGACCGGTATTCTCAACAATACTAAGGGGCCAGCCACTCAAATGCACCCCGACCGCTGTTTCCCCTTCCATACAAATTAGCCTTCACCGTTGTTACCAGAGTGGTGAAAACATTCCTTAGGAGGCTTCGTAGCAATCTGATGGGATCGACTGAGGCGCGATCTCTGTGGAGGGAGACACCTAGGCTCGCAAAGCCTAGGTCAAGTGGAACACGCATTTTGGAAAAAAGCTGTTGCAACATGAGATTTTGATGAGAATCCAATAAATATTGCTTTTATGATATACTTCGGCTGAATGTGCAAGGGCTGTCTCATGGTTTAGTTGACTCGATATACACGAACGAGGGTTCATTGGAGTTTCATAGTAACCCCATCCTCGTTTGCTCCACAGTTACGAATTTGATCCGCCTCTCAGTCAAAAAGAATGAAGTTGGTCAAAGTTTTCATCTATGTAGCAGTATGTCACATCGTAGTGAATATCACGTCATAAAGGCTGTCGCTCTACAGGTATCTTGTGAAAATGGTTCTACCAAGTCGTCTTCGGTTCAAAAGTGGCGACCAGTTGCTTAATTACAAAACAGTCATCATCACTATCATCAACAGCACGACATCAGTGTTCAACACACATACTTAGCTGCCGTACAACCGTAATTTATTTGAGGGCCTTATTGTGAAGGAAAGAATAATGGTGGACGGAGAAGAGACGTAGCGCTAGCTTAGTACAATTATTCCGAGGTGCATTCACCTCCAGACACTCATTGAGACAATCTGGATAGAAAGTGACAACCCGAACGCCATTTACATCGATTAACATCTATATCTTGTAACTTTTCCAACCAGGCGTAGTGGGGATCATGCGGTCCCCATCCTGGAAGGCGAATATCACCGACAGCACCCAAAGGTTTCGTAATCACTTTCTTACAACTACCTCTGCTTTCGCCACTCTGGATTGGGCACGTAAAACAGCACTCTTTTCGGCAAACGATGGTTCCGCATACGAGATACATGACCTAACCAACGCAGCTTCTGATACTACACATATCCTTCAGTGGGAGTCCCCTTTGCACAACCGAAAACTTTCTTTCTAATTGCCTCGTTACAGATTCTTCGAGATCAACTTACACGAGCTATTGTCCTTAGACAACGATTGTCGAACACCTGGAGACGTCTCAGTTCCGCTGCTCGAACAGGCCAATTCTCACAGCCATACATCAAAACAGCCCGCAATATAGCCTGATACACACGTCCCTTGAGATTCAGGAATATACCGCTTTGGCGCCATAGGTGTCTCAAATTAGAAAATGCGACCCGAGCCTTGGAGATTCATGTATTGACCTCATCTGTCACTACAATCAGAACTAATACAACTCCCAAGGTACGTAAACCGCTCCACAACTTCCAGTGCCTCTCCCTGAATTGTAAGTTGCGTGTTCAGTGACGGCATGTCCACGAGCATGACCTAACACTTTGTGGGTGCAAAGTGCATGCTGAAGGACGGGATGACTTTGGTCAGTTCATCCAAAAGCACTGCACCTTCCTGTCTCTGAAGACGAGAACGGTGTCGTCTGCATATTCCAGATCGACAAGGTTTTCCTCGAAGGCTTGTTGAATACCGGGGTTTTGAAGACCTTCCAGCGTTCATCTCAGTCTACCACCAATCAAGAAATTTAATAGGAATGGGGAGAGTGGACACCTCTGACGGACACCGCTTTGTGTACGGTAGCTCCTGGATAGTTCTCCGTATGTTCTCACATGTCCGGACGTCTGAGTATTCAAAGAATGTATTATGGTCACGAACTCCCAGGGCATTCCTTGATGGCCGTCACGTAGAGACGACCTTACCGAGGTGTGACGGTTTGCGCACCTCCGCGACCGATTGAGCTATACTGGGAGTCGTCTCGACACTCACTGAGTCTCTCTTACCAGGTTGGTCAATGGTTGAAGGTGTGACGAACACGGTCTCCTGGTCCTCCAGGTTGGGGGTTGGAACATGTGGTGACTTGTTCCGTAGAGATGGCAGTGCATTTGCATTTCCCACCAAACACTGCCGCCTTGCGGTTAGGCTTTGAGCCAAAGGCTTTGGTTGAGGACCCTAATCGTCCTCCTGTCTAGGTGTGGGCGCCTTGACAGTATCCCAGCTTACGTACAACCATGAACTGCACATATACAAATAAACTCATGCCACATCGGCCGTCGCGTGGTGCCATCAGCCGGGTCGCCTTACTCGCTACATACAGCAGGGCGGGTAAGCGAAAACAGGCTACTGCTGACGCCTCCCTTCTTTCTCTTTCACATACTTTTTTTCTTCCCTCTCTCCCACCCCATTAATAACTCTCCCTCTTGTAGGCCCAGCTCTTAGGACTTATGACCCCGTTCGTCTTGCATCGGTTTTGCGTGCAGCATCTGCTCGTCACATGGCGCCGACATCCTCAGGTATCTCCAAATCAATCTTCAAGCCTCGACACTCAGTCTGTTTGGCCGCCTTCAATGTGCGCACTCTGAAGCAAGCAGGACAACAAGCTGCTCTTGCTCTCACACTGGACTGCTTGGTATTGATGTGTGCTGTGTCTCAGAAACAAGAATTCAAGATGCAAGCACAGTGATTGAGCTAACCGCCCCATCAGTCTCCACTCGCTTGCTACGCACCTCTGGTGACCCAGAGGCTGCTGCAGCGGGATGTGCAGGGGTTGGTATCGTCCTAAGTCACCGGGCGGAATTATCCTTGCTTGACTGGATACCTGTTGATAGTCGGCTCTGTGCGGTTCGTCTGGCAACCTCTTGTGAAGGAGTCTCATAAGCGGGAAGTTGGTTGATGTCTGTTTGTCGTCTACCTACGCCCCAACCGACTGTAGCTCAGACACCGTCAAAGAGGTTTTATGACGCCCTGAATGCCCTGCTGCGGCGAGCTAAAAGCTCAGACATCGTGGTGGTTGCTGGAGATTTGAATGCACAAGTGGGCAGGCTTAGCGTATCTGAGACTCAATTAGGAGGTCGACATGGATTGGATTCGGTACGTATGGGCAGTAATGATTGCTTCACCTGCGTGCTGATCACAGGCTGTTTTTATGCGGTACTAACTTCCGAAATAGCCGAAGTCCGTCTGGCCACATGGTGTCTTCCAACGACACGCCGGCCACAAACTCAAATCGACCACATTGCCATCAGTTACCGATGGCGCGGATCAATAACTGACTGCCGGTCGGTTTTGGAAGACATTTGTGGATTCCGACCACAAACTCGTCCGGAGTCGCTTCTCCCTACGTTTTCCAGGGACGCGTAAGGTGCGGACAAATCGCTTAGCAATTGAGAGACTGGTAGATCTGGATGTTAAACGATTTTACCAGAATCGTCTTCTAGAGTCTATTCCAAATGCTCCACCATCAGATGTGAACTCATACTAGAACGAGATTGCCACCTCTTTGCATAGTGATGGGAATTTTACTTGTAGCACAGCACCACCAGGCGCACTCAAGAACCGGATATCACCGAACGGCAGTGAAGCATCAGTGTCAGCACTGATGTTGCTGTCTTTGATGATGATGATGATGATGATCAGACCGAACAGTGGCACTGCTTAAATCCGGAGAAATATCCCAGCCGGCCCCGAAAATGACTTGATGCGACGAATTATCGGACGTCAAGTGAAGGTGAATGTGCAAGCCGACCGCGAAGTGTGGTGAACACAGAAAGCCAAGGAAATAGAAGAGGTCCAGAAAGCCGGTAATACCCGAAGATTATTTCAATTGAACTGTGCGACCGGACCCCGGAAACCACCTGTGAGCAAAACTGTCAAGGATCGGGATGGGGTGAACATCTTGAATAAAGAATAGCGCCTCGACCGATGGGCCGAATACTTCGAACAACAATTGTCATGGCCACCAGCTGGCACCCATCTGGTACCTAGGTGACGTAGAACCCTGAACGGTGAACGTGGAACCACCTATGGCATCGGAGGTTTATGACTGCATATGTTCTCTCAAGAGCCACCGAGCCTCTGGTCCGGATGACCTCCCGCCCGCGTTGTTCAAAGATGGGGGTGAAATCCTCAGTCAACGCTTGTCTGATCTATTTGCTTGCATTTGGGAAAAGGAATCTGTCTCAGATAACTGGGGAGAGTCGGTGATAGTGCCCATTTTTTAAAAAAGGCTCGTAGTGAGTGTAGCAACCACAGGGGGATCAGCTTGATCCCGGTCGTAACGAGACTGTTGGCGTCACTTGTGCTTCGTCGCCTTACGGTGGCTCGTGAGACACTGACTCGAGAGCAGCAAGTGGGACTCCTGCCTGGTAGGGGTTGCGTTGACTAAATCTTCACACTTCGTCAGGTGCTAGAACCGCCATACGTATGAGCGATCCACAATTCTAGTGTTCCTGGATTTCCAAGGCACACCCGACTCGGTTGACCGGTCTGTTCTGCTTGACACGCTTGCTCACCAAGGAATGCGCCGGAAGTTCGTAAACATAATAAGCTCTTTGTATTCCAAGACTTCCGGACGTGTGAGTATACGGCGAGCTCTCCAAAAGCTTCCGTCAGGGATGCACACTCTCCCCATTCCTGTTCAACTTCGTGATCGACGAAATAATGAGACGAACGCTGGAAGGTCTCCAAACCCCGGTGTTCAAATAGCCTCTGACGAAAACCTTGTCGATCTGGAATATGCAGATGACATGGTTCCCATCTTTGAAGAGGAGGAGAAGGCGCAGGTGTTTTTAGATGAACTGACCAAAGTCATCCTGTCCTTTGGTATGCACTTGCATCCACAAAGTGTAAGGTCATGCTCCTGGACATGCAGTCACTGAACACGCCACTTACAATCCAGGGAGAGGCACTGGAAGTTGTGGAGCGTTCTACGTATCTTGGAAGTCGTATTCGTTCGGATTGTAGTGAGGTTCACAGATGAGTGAAATGCACGAATCTGCAAGGCTCGGGTCGCGTTTGCTAATTTGAGACACCTGTGGCGTCAAAGTGGTTTATCCCTGAATCTCAAGGGACGTGTGTATCAGGCTGTAATGCGGGCTGTTTTGTTGTATGGCTGTGAGACTTGGCCTATTCGAGCAGCGGAACTGAGACATCTTCAGGTGTTCGACAATCGTTGTTTCAGAACCATAGCTCGTGTGGATTGGTGTCAACGAATCCGTAACGAGGCTGTTAGAAAGCGAGCTTTGGGTTGTGCAACGGGTACTTCCATTGAAGAATGTGTCCAGCACCAGAAGCTGCGTTGGTTGGAACGTGTGTTGCGCATGCCTAACCGTCGATTGCCGAAGAGACTGCTGTTTTCCGTGCCCGATTCAGAGTGGCGGAAGCAGAGAGGTGACCAACCCTTGGTCTGGCAGAAGGGTATGAAAGAAACCACGAAACGTTTGTGTGCTGTCGTTGCTACTCGCCTTCCAGGATGGGGGCCGCGTGATCCCCACTGCACCTGGTTGGAGACGCTGCAAGATGTGGCTGCCAACCGATGTTCAGTGGCGATCTTGTTGTCAGTTTCTATCCAGATTGCCTGAATGAGTTTTTGGAGGTGTAGGCACCTCGGATTGATTGTAGTAAGGCAGCACCAAGTCCATTCCCCATCCATCTTTATTCTTTTCTTCACAATAAGGCTTTCAAAGAAATCATGGTTGTATGTCAGCGAAGCATCAGTGTTGATCACTGATGTCATGTTGTCGACGATGATGATGGTTATGATTCCTTGATGGGTAAGCGTGTCAAGAAGAACAGACCGGTCAACCGAGTCGGGTGCGCCTTGGAAATCCAGGAATACTAAAATTGTGGTTTGTTTGTACGTATGACGTTGTTCTAGCACCTGACGGAGTGTGACAATTCGGTCAATGCATCCCCTATCAGGCCGGAATCCTGCTTGCTGTTCGCGAGTTAATGTTTCACGAGGCACCAGACGGCTATGAAGCACAATTGACGCCTGTACTTTCGTTACGGTCGATGTCAAGCTGACACCCCTGTGGTGACCACATTCACTACGAGCCCAGTTTCTGGAAATGAGCACTATCACCCACTCTCCTCAGTTGTCTTAGACAATCTCCTTTTCTCAAGTGCAAGCAAACCGATCAGACAAGCGCTGACTGGGGACTTCACCCTTATCTTTGAACAATGCGAATGGAAGGTCATCTGGACCAGATCGCGCGGATCAACTGAAATAATCTTCCGACATTACCGACTTTCTGTGCCTCTTCTATTTCCTTGGCTTTCCGTGTCCACGAGACTTCACGCTCACTTTCGATTGACGTCTGATTATTCGTCGCATTAAGTTATGTTCGGGACAGCCTGGGATATTTCTGTGAGCTTGAAGGAATGCCACTATTCGGTCTGATATCCAGTGCTTGAGTGAGCCTGATAGCAGGACTCCCAGCACTGTGCAAAGTATGAATTTATATCTGATGGTGGAGCATTTGGAAGAGACTCTAGAAGACGATTCTGGTAAAATCGTCTGACATTCAGATCTGCCAGCCTCTCAGTTGCTAAGCGATTCGTCCGCACCTTACGCGTCCCTGGAAAACGAAAGGAGAAGTGACTTCGCACGAGTGTGTGGTCGGAATCCACAAATGTGTTCCAAATCTAGCGGCAGTCAGTTATTGATCCGCGCCATCGATAACTGATGGCAGTGTGATCAATTTCAGTCCGTAGCCGTCACGTTGTTGGTGGATACCAAGTAACCAGACGACTTCGGTTATTTCGGAAGTTCGTACTACACAAAGAGATCCTGCGGTCAGTATACTGCTGAAGCAGTCGTTCACCATTGTCCCTACATACGGAGTCCAGTCCATGTCGACCACCTATTGAGTTTCAGATGCGCTGAGTCTGCCCACTCGTTCATTCCGATATTTGAGCTTTTAGCTCTCCGTAAGATGGCATTTAGGGCACCATAAAAGTTGCCCTCAGTGGTGTCAGCACTACAGTTGGTTGGGGCCTAAGCAGACAGTGATCAACTTCCCGGTTGTGAGACTTCTTCACGGGCTTTTCCAGACGGACCGTACAGAGGCGATTATCAATCGCTACCCAGTCAAGCAAGTATCCTTCGCCCCATTGATTTAGGATCCCTGCACATTCAACCGCAGTGGATTCTGGATCGCCAGGGGTGCACAGGCCGAAACGAATAGGGAGTGGTGGACAACTAGCTCGACTACTGTGCTTGCGTTTTGTATTCCTGTTTCTCACGCACAGTACACACGTGTCAAGCCAGTCCATTGTGAGAGCAAGAACAGCTTGTTGTTTTGCTTGCTTCAGGTTGCAAACAGAAAAAGCAGACATCGGTGTTTGAAGATTGATTTCGAGCATCCTGAAGCGTTCCAGAAGACCGAGAGAGAGAGAGAGCGAGATGGCTCAGTGGTTTGAGCGCATATTTACTGACCAGAAGGTCTGTGGCTCGAATACGATCTCTTCATCTCGACTTCTCCTGTCTAGGCTTGGGCAATCTGGCAGTATCCCAGTCCTCGTGCTTCCTTCGGATGGCATGGCAGCTAGACACCGAAAGAGTGTTACAGCTGAACGTTTTCTTTTCCTGAAGACCGTTTGCCTCGCCGAGCTCACTTTGCCCAGCCCTGTGATGAGTGAAGGTGCTCTGGGAATGGACAGTCTATTGCCTGGCAGTGAAGTACGGAAACACTAATCAGTAGACTCAGACCGGTTGACTGCGACCGCTTTTCTGGGTGGTAACCCCGGTACTCATTAATTGCACTGACAGACGTGGCTCGTTCATGTAATCAGTGGCACTCCTCCGTCAGGGCTTTCGCCTCCAGTGCGTATCTACCCGGTATCACATTTTCGACTAATATGCAATACCACCTAAGTGATTATGGCATTGGCTCCAGTGCCGACCTATATCTCCCACGTGTTCACATTTTACAGTGACGGAAACTGTACCAGCTGGATCCAACGTACCCTTGGTACATGTTTTGTAGCTGGTAAACATAACTAAGCCGAATTGGAGGTATCATAGCTTTTCTGACATTGCGAAAACGTGAACGCTTATGCCACAAGTCCACCAGCCCCAGCAAAGTGGGATGATATTGCGAGTGAAAAGAAATCAGTCATCATTATTTTGACTCCCTTCAAAGTGACCTGTGACCGGCATTTCACGCTTGTGGTCAATTACAGCCCCCCACTGTCTATATTTGGTTTCAAAAAAGATATTTCCCTATACACAGCCTGTTGGTTGCAACGGTGCGCATCCCTTTTTTGCTACGACTTTGTGGCCACTCATATTTCGACCAAGTACATTAGACGGATTAATAAGTTCCCGCGCTGGACGGATTCCCATGAGGTGGGACCAAACATCGTGATAGTAGCCGTTGCCGTCGAACTCGAAGTCCATGCTGTGCTTTGGAGATCCAAGCAAATGTTGGTATATCCCGATGTGGTCTTGATGCTGACAAGAATGACAGTGTATTTAGAAGGCGTCGGGATACCGCAAAGTCACCATCAGAATTCCGATGACTTTTTCATTGTCTATCCTTAATGCCTGCATGGTTGGTGACCGAGTCGTTGCTGTCACTGGACTTCACCGCCATCATCAACAACCCTGCATTAGTAAAAAATACTGGCTCTTAACCACAGGAAATAATTCTTTATCAAATAGTCAAAAGAGACCTAAAAGGAAACCTAGGGATAAGAACACGTCCCAAGAGAAGGCAATCAAGAACAAGATGGCTTCACCTTAAATCGGTGATGATATAAGCACATCTGAACACCGTGTCGGTGTGGGACACTGTCACTGAGATTTATCCAACATCTTTCACTAACCTCACCTAACATGACAACCGTAGGTAAGTAGTCCGGCCAAAAGCGGACACCATGAACGTGACTTGGATCAGTTAAATGCTATGTCTTGCAGTGTTCCTTACTACGTGCAAGGTAAGTCACGTGAACTCCACTTAGGAAGGTGGGAAGATCCCACAGCACCCAGCTTGATTGTAGCAGTGTTCATTCCACTGGGCTATGTCAGGTTGCGCTTTCAAACCATTCGGCAATATTGGTTCGGGATGAAGCATAACGCCGTCGGATTTTAGCGTGGTTTCATACTAAATGGAGCGAGATAGTTAGGGCGTGGTTAAGGCGTGAATTTACTGACGGGAAGGTCCGTTTTTCGGACCCGACCTCTGTATCTCGACTTCCCCTGTCTAGGATTGGGTAACCTGGTAGTATTCCAGCCCTCGTGCTTCCTTCTGGTGGCATGGCAGTTAGGCACCGGAAGGGTGCTGTAGCTGAACGATTCCTACAGAATGTCCGAGGATAAGCCGTGTTAAGACTTGCCCGCATCTCCAGTTGTTGGCAAAATTGGCTGAACACAGTGAAGTTGTCAGGAGAGTCATGTTCCTGATTATAATTCAAGGGCCTGAGTTGCCTACTAATGAACTCTAACTCCACTAAAAGCTCATTCGAAATATCTCACCTCAACTAGGTTCCATTAGCTACGCAGCGCTTAAACTGGGTCTGTTTTTTGCCATGTGGACAGTGCATGAATCCTACTAATTCCAAGCAGCTTTAAAGTGACCATGTCACGTACGGAAGTATCCGTACATTAGTATTCGGCCCGAATCCGACTCGGTCAAAGTGTCATTTAACTTTGTAGCTGATGGGTTTCATGCAGTTGAGCATCACGTGCACTGCATGTCTGAGCGGTGCACCTCGACGATTGTTAAATACACCTCACCTCGTTCGTTCCTGTGATCCATAGCAATAACCAATCTTTTGGTCGTTGTTTGATGAGACGTCACTCTTTGTACTTGCTATCACCTGCGGCTCAACCGTAGAGGACCTACGAAGTGCTGTCAGACAGGGGTAACCACAAGAATGGCAATGCAATGTATGGGCATAATAAGCAGAACAAGCTCGTCAACTTGGAGGCATAGTTACAAAAACAGAATTCCTTCTGCTGCAAGTAATGCACGCCGGAACTCTTTTTTGAGTTGCTCGATGGTAGCTGTGCCACCGGGAACAAAGACCGAGTTCTGGTAAATTGAGGCACATTTGGAAGAAAGGTCCATTGTGGGAAGGTTGTGGTTTGAGCTACGCCTAAGTCAGCTGCGTCAACCGTCCGTTGGACTGCCTTGGAGAAAACTTGGGTCGCTATGCTCGCAAGCTGATCCCACTCTTTGCAAATTAAGTTAATTGATTAATCAAGTTTACGGCATATTCAACCGAACCAGCTCAATATGTTGCACTATGACCGCCTCATGCTTCTGTGTGTGCGAAATTCGAGACATTGAAGTGTGTTTTCTTGACACAACGCTTATAACTTCTCTGCAAACATTTGGGGCTTACCAGGTGACCTACCCGTAAACAAGAGATGTAACTGAGGTTCTGTTGAGTCTGCAAGTAATCAGCAACTGAGTGTATTTAGCCGTTTGCATACTATTTGGTGTTCAGGTAGAACGTAAGTTTGATGTAAATTCAGCGACTACACCTAGCTAATAAACCTCAAGAAAGGCAAAACCGTTCATGAGTCGCTGAGGAGTTTTTAGCAACCTTGTGATTAGTGCAGTTTCACGGCAACTTAAAAGCCGATCCCAGCTTATTGGGGGTCCTGGTGTTTACTGTAACAGTGCGAGACGACGTTTGGGTGCTTACTTGGGTAAGCAGGAAGAAGCTGTGCCTCAAGATCTAACATCACTAAAATGCACGAAATTTGAATGGGCACCAGGATGCCAAGGGAATGATGAAGAGTGTACAGTGTGAAATTCTCGGATCCGCGATGACTTAAGTCAATCGCCATATTCCAAGATTGCTGTTGTAAATAATTTTGGGGCGGGTAACAAAACTCAAACATCTGTGACGGCTTAATTTTCGATTTTGCAGACGGTCACTGTTTACCGAACGGTATCTTAGAAACCCCATGAAGCGTATTCGGTTGAATGGAATTGGTGTTAAATTGCAAGATATACGAATTCATAAAATGATTCGCAGCCATATTCTGCAATATGATGAAAATGTAGCCCCACTAATCTTTTGGCGTAACATTTAAGTGGGACCATCAAGTTCACTTTGTAGAAGGCCTAGATCACTGAGCGCTTACTAGAACGCCGGTCGTGAGCTAACTAAAGTTAATAATATCCTCTAATTCCCAATAACCCTTGGATCAAACCGATAGCCGGGTAGTCTGTAATGCTTAGAATCGACCGAAGGGTCATCATTTCGGAAGAGTGTGGTAAAATATCGACCGATTTATGGCTGGAGGCATGTAATCTTTACTAAACCAGGTGAGCGACTTACCGGGTTGGTGGAGTTATGAGGCAGGCGGAGAACCTATGGTCGAGATCTCTTAACTAACGGGCTGAATCAGTGTTGAATGTCAGTTGGGAGTCCTTTTTGATCGGTATAGATGGCTAAGTCTTACTACTAGTGGGTTTGAGGAAGAAAGCTACGCGATATCGGGTCTCGTCTGGAGTCTCCTTCGGATCCAGTTGCTGGTTCTTCCTAGGCATCGTTTACGGAGTTAGTTGGTCCATTTGGATTACTAAGCATCACAACAATCTGGTCATATGATGCTGCAGAT
Organism: Clonorchis sinensis; assembly: GCA_003604175.2. NCBI lineage: Eukaryota > Metazoa > Platyhelminthes > Trematoda > Opisthorchiida > Opisthorchiidae > Clonorchis > Clonorchis sinensis. The sequence continues at coordinate 84,683,726 of CM030369.1, forward strand.
TATTTTTGGGCCTTGCACGTTGGGTCCAAATTACTCCTGTCGATAAGTGATCTTCAGTGGTAAGCACTCGCCGCCACATGTCAACTCGGCTATTCTAAACCCGCCCTCCACATGCCAGTCAATTCTATCTATTCTATTCTATCCGCGCAAGGATGCTTGCTGATTTCCAGTACCTGGGCCTACCCCACTTCCACCGAAACTCGATCACTCCATCGATTGGACGCAAAAATAGCTTGTTCTATAAAAGATCGTCCCAGACAAATTCCCTTAGCCATATCTGCGAAAGATCCGATAAATTCACTCTTCAACTTTTAATTTGGTCTTCAGCATTTTGACAGTTCAAAAGTCAACAATCTCGGATTGTCATCAGTTCAGGTGGACTTATCCATCATTGCAAGGAGATAGAAGAGAATCCTGTATTATATTTGGTTAACGGGAGAACATAAGAATTGATCGTACTATCAACTTCAGTGTGCCAAGAAATTGGTGTTTAATGGTATGTCACAAATGACGTTCTTTCCATGATGCTGTAACGGTCGATTAAAGAAGCACAAGTCAGCTACTCACAAATATCAACACACTGGTGCCTAAACTCAAGAACTAGTTACCCGGTGGATTCTCGAATTATTGTGCTTTTAGGACAAGGGCATTTCGCGACATTTCATACTCATTGCCAATTGCTAGGTAAATACGTTGCAAACGAGCTGAATTGCAGAGGTACGAAACTGAAACTACACGACAGTCCCTTAAAAATATAGCTAAGAAACTTGGGAAGCACTTAGGGTGGGCCTTTATTCGCTTCAAAACGAACTATTCAGTCGATCCTTTGAAAAGAGATCAGCCCAAAAGACCATGTTCTAGTGGCGGTCTATATTGTTGATGAAGCCAATCGCATTGTGTTGAATTCTAACATCCGATTCCCTTTCAACTTTAGGTTTATCTCTCCCGGCCTACCACACGATCTATGCAGCATAGCTTTCGATGCTTACGAACTCGTCTCACACACACTCCCAGTCATTGGCACCAACAACAACGCTAGTCAAAACAGAGGCCACCACTAAAGAAACTCTATCGCGCCCTTGGCTACAAAATGGATTACAGTCAAACCTTTTTCCACATCCGAAAGCGGACGATACACATACTGGGATCAAACCAGGTATTATTCTCGTGGTTGTCTGTGTAGCATCTTAGATCCTATTGTTTCGTTAATCGACGCTCCTAACGCCGTAACTCATCGTGCAGGGAACGTGTGTTGCATTATTTTGGTCTCCGATATTTTGCCCTCAGATCGTTTGACTAACCGTAGATGCGTATTGTCAGTTACTGTAACTGTGGTAGCTGATAGCAATTTGCCAGTGTATTTGCAATAAGCTCCAGTGCTGTGTCTGAATGTCGTAACTCGGTCTGACAATCAGAACAAACATCTAGAGATAGTATTTGCAGTACGATGAAGTACTAGCCGTTAGGAGGGTTGCTTGATGACTTGTTCCTGCCTTTGCCAACCAGTATAAGCAGTATGGCTCCTCTGATCATCGTTAAGCATCATCAACAGTTCATCACCTGTAGTTTACGGGTAAGGACGGTGGAGAACACTGCGGTTCGATATCGTGGATGAAGCTGGTTTATCTTCCGTGTCTTGTAAGTTTTGTAGTACACAGGTTGCATACATGGTACGTACCATCGCCAGACTAATTCGATGGGTTTGATGCATTTATAGTTTCTGGGATTTTGCAGCGTCGGCCGGTAAGCAGAGAATATACCATTACCAATGTGATTTTTTTATGTGAACTATAAGCTGCGTTATGTGCGTGTCAAATTTATCGTCTTTGTCGTCACGCTCAACTTACAATCTTCACGTTTGTGCTTGGTGGGTCGATTTTTCTTAGGACTTTCGTCTATTTGACTCAATTTCTACAGTCCGTAGAGTAAACGTATTCTGATCAGCTACACCTTGATTTCCATCGGCATCTCAGGAATAACCGACCAGCCGTTGATATCTGATTAGCGTTCGTATGCTTGGGGTGACCCAAAATAGACGTTTTTTTGGATTTCTGCAGATAAATGACTTATCGAATCCACTCTCTTTTAGTTCCTTATGCACGGTGCTATCACCCCCCCCATTTCGTGTACACTGCCAGAGATAGCTCACTGGTTAGGGCACCAGCTTACGGACCGAGAGGTCCATTGTCCGCACTCAACCGTTCCTCTCCACCGAACAGCAGAAGTTTAGTATAGCCGTGTATCATTATTTATATCGGCGTGCATTCCAATTAATATTTGAGTTTTCGGTCCTATAGTGTGTCGCCAGCACAATCCTGGGGGTTCCCTGAGCCCAATAAACATGCTTTCTAATGTTTGCACGACGACCAATTCGGAATGCCGCCCCATCACCAAACACATCTCCAGGCAATGGCCAGTCGTTCCGCATCCCCTTCTGCAGCAACTAGTCATGATCCTCTGGTTTCTGAGCAGTGATTCTGGAGAACTTGCCGGATTGAGCCAAAGTACTACACAACGATAGGTCTCCGTGTTGATGTCTTTTGGATTAGCTTTCTCACTCAGAGTTGCGTGCATTTATGCTTTGTCAGTTTTGCGTCGAGTCCTAGTTGCGATGTTGCTGCCCTACGCTGAGGGCTTAGAACTTTCCCCACTGGAATAAAACACGTCTGACAAATCAGCTTTTGGACAGTTCTTACCGATGCGTTTTGTTTTCAGATGTCCACTCAGAATTTATCACACGTTGTCCTCGGGTTCATTCCAGATACGCGCAGCGACAAAAGCTGTGGTTTATCGGCGATCGTCAAATCAATCTAAAAAATACTCTTCATGTGTCAGCTTCACGTTTGATAAAGTGGAGTTATTGTCACCTTGATGTGATTCTCGGTACTTCCGGTTATAGACGAATGTCCACTACCAGATCGCTAGTCGTATGATAAAGCAACATTTCATGTATGCATATAATTGTGTTCACCGTACACTTTCTCTTATCCACAGACAGCAGTTTATTTAGGTCTCAACGGCCCACGTAGTGTAATTTATCGCGTAGATGTTGATCGTATAGACGCGGAAGAACAGTTAGCTACTATTATTCGGAACAGGATTGAGGTACGGGTTGAACAGCAGTAAGTAAGATAAGTGGGTCTGGGAAACTGATAACCCCATGTATTTACAAGCGCCTTGATAATTGTTGATGGTGATTGACCGCGATCAGGAGACAGATTTTGTTTTTTGGACACAGGGACACCTTTTCCTCTTTCGACAACAGCAAATTGAGAGTCACAGTTCCATCGCTTATGCGGTCTGGAGTTCCTCATGGGAGGCGGGATTAGTAGGAGGCTATACGAGAGTGATAAAGCGAGGTCACATAGGAGGGCGATGGAGTGGCTATAGAGAGACTGTCAGTATTTGTGATGAATGGGCATGTCTTTTCATATATGGAGATGCTGAGTCAAGATTTCATTCACATGCATCCTCGCTTATTGCAAGGAAAGTATGTACCATAGTTCTTGTTGGTCTATCTCTGCTCACTAGCAACAGATTTGCGTTGCCAGTACATTTCAACCCAAGCTTAGCTTAGTGTTAGTTCATTGGCTAGATCTGCTTGTTTGTTCATGATAAGAAGCTTGTAGAGCAAATGCGATGAAATCGCAAAAGCCCAGTAGGACGGTTGTTTCCGTCCTTATTGGTAATCATTAGAGTGACCGCACATGTGACCCTTTGGTCGGCGATGTGACCGTGCTTTCCGCGCGGACACGCACTTGCCAACCGTTTTACACGGCCTGGAAATTCCAATTAGGTTTTGAACTTTGGTTTTTTATCTGATGAGGCACGTATGATTTCAGTGTCGTCAGCAGCTGCTCAAGACTATTGTGCGCTGGCATCACACCCTTAAACATGACGATGAGCTAAATCACATACTCAAAACGTTGTACGAATTAATGATATGAGTGCTATCTCGAAATGTGGAAAAGACAAGCCTTCGGTTATTGCTTTTTTGCCAAGTGGAAAGGATTTAGTGCAGCTACCAAACGTTTCTCCAGATTTCAAAACGAACTCCGCACTGTTCACATTTTTCTGAATAACCGTCAGCCTGGTACTTATTGAGTGGAATCCGTCCACAGAACCCACTCACTCACGACAATGACTGTGATTTTCTGCACAGTGACCCTCTCCGATACAAACCACTATGGGGAACGGCGTATATAGGCCGTCGGGGTGATATTTCTCTTCGGAAAGCATTGCACAATAAACCATATCCGAAGGGAAAACCTGTTGCTTACTATCAATCTAAGCGGCCTTCTGAAGGTAGGCCGCATCTTGAACGTTTTATCACTGTATAGGTTAATGTATTGGTTATTATAAGTAGTACAGGGGGGGGGGGGGGGGGTGCAGTGGTGTTATGCATAGAAGCCACGTTACTTTTCAATCAGCGCGGTTTCGCCCTTCAATCTGACATCGATTAGGTTGAGAAAATGACCATTTTTTGGTAGACAGTCTATTTGGAGTCTGCGTCACGATTTGCATGCCTACATTTTGCACCATCTAAAAGCCGAGGACACGACTTTACAGTAGATTTTCAAAATTTAACTGTGTACTTTCTGGAGCGATTGGTTGAGTGAAATCACTTAGCACTGTGTAGCTGCAAATGTATCTCGTAGTTTGTAAGCCTCAATATGTAAATTGGGTCATTCAACTAAGCAATAGCTGGCTCGTTGTCGCTGACCATTGAACCTGGTCAGCTAATGTAGCGAAGCACAGTAGGCTCCCGACGTTTTTGTCAGTCAGATCAGTTTGGCACGCAAACCATGTGACCTGAACAGGAAAACAGCCACTGCGACAATTTCACGTGTGCAACACCTGCGTCGGGACGCACGCAGAGATGAAACCTGGATTGACTGAACCGACAACCAAGGGTACTGTGCGTGGGTGGTTGTGGTGTTTAAACACACGTTTGTGAGTGTGCTGATTTTAACTGATGCCAACACGTACCTCGTGGTTAGACTGCATCTATCATCATGTTGATCAACACGTATTTTATGTCGTTGTACAGACGCATTATTTTGACTCGCGATGATGATGAAAGTCAGCTAATTGTAGTCTACAATAGCTTATCTATCTACCATATGGATTCCTAATTTTCTTCAACCTGACAAGACTTTCCAACAAGAATGATACAAGGTTAGATATTGATTGGTATTGTCGTCCGCCATTGGGTGCTTCCTCAGTCTAATGTTACCTGGAGCGATGAATACAGATACGACAGATCACATAACTTAGGTTATGGGGACTGCGGTATAGTTTTGCTCTAGTTTTTTGTTGTCGCACTCATCCTGTGTTCCGTCCCTCGTTAATCAATACTTAAGCTGCTTTCATTGTCGCTCCTGGATACCAATGTTGTCTGTTTTTGGGAGCTAATATCATATGCATATTTCAACTATGCCTACTGATAGGGTAATAGGCCGGTGTTTCATAAAGCCCATCCAATCGTGGCTTTCCCTCAAGATGCGTATCTTTTCATGTGATCTGATCTCACTGGAGAAACTCCATTTATCTGATCATGTTCTCATCATCATCACTGACAGCAACGCCAGATGAGAATACTGATGCTTCGTTTCTGTACAACCATGTCGTTTTATTTGATATTGGCGTTTTATCAGCATATTTAGAAAAACTGGGTTCTTAGGAAATTAAATGTCAAGTCATATATCTTCATCTTGCTGTCAATGTGTCACATCCATTGCCTTAACAAAGTGTAGGAGCTGAAGGACTCAGTGGCCTGCTTTGGTGTACCCTGTTGAATTTGGTGTTTGCGGTTGTTAGGTTTGCCCAGTGTCATTAGACCTAGCTGAATTTGTGACGCACCGTCTTGATATATGCCTACTATTTGCCGTTTTCGTCACGTTACGGAATTGTGAGTAGTGTATTTTCGGACGTCAGTATTTGTTCACACAACGAAGTTTCCTAAATAAAGACCATCTCTAGGGAAGAGGTTATTGGCCTCCGTAGAGTGCTCGGATAGTGCTGTTGTGAACCTTCGAATGTAGTGCTCTTGCTTGAGCGACTGGTGTGCTTGTGCACACTTGCTGAAATAATTTGTGCATACCCAACCTATACCCAGCCAACGGTTTCAAAAACCAGCAGTGTCCTAAGTGATTTGTCCCTTTGATGATTGGAGCTGGTTCCATAAATGTCATACTTCTCGTTTTAGAGCTGTACGGCTAGAAATCCAAGTACCAGTCGAACTTCTATTTTATATATATATATATATATATATATAGCCTGATATATATATAGCCTGCAAGGCATTCCGGCAGTTCGCGATCATCTGAGATCTTGCGGCGGGTGTCCAGACGGCACACTCTCGGAAGATACTGTCGTTGCCGTCTCCATAACAGAAAGGCTTAAAGTGATAGCAAGAGGGACGGACTGCACAATCAGTAGCTTTAGGTTTACTTAAACCCAGTTGCGCAACACCATCAACAATCGTTTCTATCGCTAAAAAGAAGTCAAATGCCAGACAGATTGCATTTGAAGGCGTCTTCTTTGAAGTACACGGTTTCGGAAGCGCTGAAAAATCTCGTGAGCTATAGGGTCATTATTCCAACAAGTGACTATGCCAATTAACACTCAAAGAAGATGGGCGGAAATTTAGGTAGTGACAAGGATGAGGTTTAACATTTCGGACATGCTTTCCTATTATCGTGTTGTATTATGTTGCCAACTATCACCGCCTGAGCCATTGATCTGAAAACGTTGGATCCATTTTTCACCCCACTCATGGTAAATGCACGCCTGGTTCTCAACAAGCTCTCGAAACTTCGCCGGTGTGTCTTTGCTGTTCATATCCACTATCTGTCCTAGATAATGGGCCGATGCTGAGTGAGTATCCGTGTCGGTGAATCTGTGAGAATTAGACCTTCCGATAGCAATGGAAAGGCACTACAGCTGCAGTGGCTCAATACGGCTGAGGGGTAGCCAAGGCGACCAGATATCCGAGCTCATTGTGTCCCATTACCTGAAGGATCAGTGCATACGGTTCTGCGCAAATCAGTTGGGTGCATTTTTCCATTATTTCTGTTAGATAAATTGCCACGGTATGGTCTTAGATGAGGACTTAAATTCAAGTGGCACAGCGAGAACGGGTATAGCAACGGGGATAGGAACTATCGGTTTATGCCTATAATGGATATGCTTTGGGGCCTGTATTTCGGTAGTACGGGTTGTCTGGCTTGACAGGATCACTGGATGCCTTCACGGATTAGTTAAATGAAGCCAAGGTTCACGCGCATGTTAGAATACCTGGAGGGACGTGCAAATCACCATCATGTGCATACTAATGGTGAACGGCCGATGTGCATCTTTTGGTTAATAGCTGGGCTGTTCATCGGATGTTAAGTGAAGGTGGCTGTGCACTGCGATCAAGTGACACCGTCAGATGGGACGGCTGCCTGTTGCCGTTTTACAGGGTCGTTCTTCTCAGTAGTTAACGTATTACCAAAGTGCATACGACCTTGAAAGCGGTGAAACCTAAATTATCGGTTGATCCATCCGCGCAACGTTCGGGAGTGAATGGTCACTCCCCGTATTTTTTTCGTTGCACGTGTGCTAGCTAATTGTTTGAACGAACAAAAGCTCGAGTTGAAACGATCTATTCAAGTAACACTTGGCCCGCGGTTGGTATGTACGAGGAAAAAACGAACGTCTTCAATGGAGTGACGAGGCCAAAGCAGGTTTCGAACGTAGGTCAAGCAATACAGACGCCCGTCTAATTGCGAGCTGGTTACACTGCTGACCAGCCGCTCGTGACCGAACGGTTTAGTCTTCTACAGCTAGCCGGGAGGCCACAGATTCGAATCTCCTTGAAGGTTCGTTGCCCATTGCTGATAATTCCCAACAAGTATAAGACAGCTATACGGTGATTTTTAGCTCTTCGACATAGATTGATATCACCTTCAGGACGAAATCCCGACTGCAATTTCCGAATTTTCCCACGTTATCTTCAGAAAAAGCCTGAGACCTATGTTGACGGAGTGTTTAAAATCAGATGAGGTTTTACGAGGGTGTGGTTTCACGATGGAAGAGATTCCAAAATATTCTGTACTGGATGCTGGTTGATGTTTGATGCAGTGAATATACGTAGGAACCGACAAATTGAGAATAGTATTTACAGTAGTTCACCCAATAGGAAATTCCTGTGACACCTAGTCAGTGTGGTTCCTCCTGGAATGACTTAACATTCCGGGAGACCGACCAAAGTCCTGAATGGTGGTTGAGTCAAATATTTAATTTTTAGGAACTCTTATGTAGGTTTGTGTGAGAAAGGTCAGATTCCTGAAAATAACCACAGAATGCCCGAAAGCTACCGAGACTATAAAACTTTATCAAAATCTTTGTAGAGAAGCTGCCAAGCATCCAGGCCCGTCATTTAATCAATCAATGAATCAACTCAGCAACAGCCTGGATCTTTGAAATTTGAAATTCAAATAGCGCTAGGTCCCTTATAGCGGTTGCACTCGCTTGTAGGCAATACAGCTGTTGCTTTCCTTGTTGACAAGTCTTTTTCCGGCACTAAGGCACTGGAGCCGGGACAGAAGTAAGATATAACAGTTTGCGTTTCATATGTTTATATGATTATTTGAGCTGATTCTGATGGGTAGATCTCATATAATAGTCAACCAGTATGCGATAGTACTAGGGATAGAAATACGCGTTTTTTTTCCGCGTAACTGATGCAAACACTGTCCGATTTCCTTGGTCATTGAATCAGTCTGTTACTGATTGCGATTCACTGTTTCATCTTCCGTTGAGTTGTCTGGTTTGTCTTCAGTTATCCCCATCATTGGAAGGACAACATTTACAGTATAATGTTAAACCCGAATTTCAGGCACATTTTGTGTAGACAAAAATACTCCTGCGGTAAAGATTGATGTTCACTGCGTACTGCAGATCACCGTGTACTGCACAGTTGCGATATTAAACTGAGTGGAACTGGCCGGGAGTTTTGGCACATAGTTGGGCTTTCAGAATAATCGGGTCTTGGTGACCGGGTGTAATGCATGGTGTGTGTTATTGGCGTTTCCTGAATTTTGGAATAAGTGATCCTTGTCACGGATTGCCAAAAATCTCCGGTCTCTTTTGGGGTTGGTGTTGTATTCATCAATTCCACGGCACTGTTCACCGGACAGGCACATGGTGGTTCGTTTAAGAAAGAGACTCCTGTTTAGGTAAAGGGGATCAGTATATTGATCATAGCAAACACATCCTCGGACCAGGTATATTTCTCTCTCCAACAATATTTACACACCGAGGTTGCTTCTGTACGTTCCTTCAGTGATGCCATCCCATGAGTTTTGCGTGTGGGCCGTAACTGTTCTGTCATACCATATAATGTTTGGAATCAACAATTGCATTTTGTGGAAGAAAGAATCAACGGTCTCAGCTGTCGTGCGAATCGGAGGCGAGCTAGTGGGAGCAGTCTTATGAGCCGTAGTCAAGTTATCCATGACTCACGACGAGATTTGATGACTTATCCCGTAAACTGCGAACTGCCATGGTAGCGGTACACCGAACACCGATCAGGTCAGGTTTTTGATTTTAGTTGGTGGTGTTAACCGTCGTAATTTCTACTTTTAAGCAGATGTCTGCTCACTTAAAACCATGAGTCGTTCAAATAGGGGCTAATGAATACCACACAAGTTCACCAAACTACGTACATTTAATTAGAGACATGCAGAAGAAGCCTGAAGGAAGCGAACTATTCTTTTACGCGCTCGCAAAAGCTGTTTCAACTACTCGAATACAACCGGAATCAATGATTTATATGTGGATGTGGGTTCTGTAGAATCTCAATTCACATCACAAACATTTGAACTGTCCTCCTGTCCTGATACAATCATTCCGGTGAGTCTGCCCCAAAGAGAGACAGTACTGGACTTGGTTTTGCTCCACTGAGAGCTCATCAGCCTATATTCTTGTCGATACCGAGGTTTGGACCCCAAACACCTTACGAGATGAGTGTGTTACCACTACTCCACCGGCACACGCTAGACCCACCTGAGTTATCACATCCGAATAGGAGAACGTGCGCCTGGACAATATGAGTAGTTTGTCTGACGCCTCAATCGACAATCAGGTAGCTGTCTGATTGCTGCCTAATCGACTTAGCTGTCGGGGCCCCTAACACAGGTCTAAGTCACTCTCTACCAGGGAGCGCGCTGTCAAGGAAGCAATTTCGTTACACCCAGAGGTATTTCGTCGGGAGGAGGGTGCCGTAGCAGGTCTTTCGACAGCGTTTCCAGAGGAACAGAAAAACCGAATTCCGAAGCATCCAACTTCCGGCATACAAAGACTGGTAAACTGATCGAGCCTTTTGGTATGTACACTGGTATATTGGTATTGCACAACCAATAAAAATGAACAAATGATGTTCCCAGTTTTTGTTTCATTCTCTGTACTTGAATCCGCAAAAGTAATTAGACAACAAAGGAACTTTGTACAGGTACCTCGCAGTCTATCCGAAAGAATACTAGCAAAATACCGTCTCTCATCGCTAGCTGAACCGAATCAGTGACGCTAATTCAATGCATGTTATATTCCTGGGCTGCGAAACTCTCTAGAGGCCCCGTTTCCAACTTTCGAATCCGAGCAGAGTAGTGGTATGTTAATAATTGATTTAATGATGCCGTCAATCTTATTTTTCTCGCCACCGTTTCTGGTCGTTTATCTCTGACCCACCCAGCTTATTTGTAGGTTTATTTCGATAACTGGGGCTAATATCCTTCTCTCTTATTTTCAGGGACTGTTTACGATTTCGGCGCTGTCGATTCCTCGCACAGGATTATGAACGCACACGTTCCAACCAATGCTTTTCCGCTGTCCACGGCAACAATGCTTCCTCCAGCTTTGAGCTGTGCTCTGGGAACAACACCGCTGAGTTTTGGGGACATCCTCACCCATCGGTCCCCAAAAACACAGGGACTTCATACAGTGGAATGTCTGAAACCATCAAAACGTCAGACCCGAAATCCACGGTCTTTGGTTTGTGATGTTCAAATGGTGGATGCGGTACAGCAACGACTCACGCAAGTTCAACAACATCCACTCCTCGCGGACACTTTCCGTTCACCATCTACAGTCACTAATGCCTCGCCATCACTGCATTCTTGTAACCCTACTTCGCGGGCGAGTGCAAGTTTTTCCTTACATTCTCTCGTACACTCGTCCTTCAACTATCCGTCAGTGACAGACACCTTCGTGGATGGTGCGAATTGGCGTGATACACCTTACACAACGCAGTTTCCCCCCACGAGTTCCGTTGTTTCCTGCATGTCTCGTTCAACCAATCCCAACACCAGTACGATTCCGAACTCATCCAGGGGCCTGAAACCCACGTATGATTACCACGCACCATTGCTTTCTTCATCTTTTATGGATACTTTGCACATTCCACCCAGCACAGTAGTCTGTCGTCCCCTACACCCTTCACCACCCAGATCTGTTGCTCAGGTCCCGGACCCCTTACCCGTGCCCACCTCCGCAACGTTGAACGTGCCGGTGACAGCTCCCGTTGTTTGTTCAAGCTCCGGTTGCTTGCCAACATCCACTGTACCACAATCCCGTGTGTCGTGCAGCTCTCGGCATCTTAGTCCACCGCATTCCATTCAACAGAGTGTCTCTGGAGTGCAGACAGTAAGATGTTACTTTTTGTTCTACATTTGCAAGGGATATTCTCTTATGTCCTCATTTAGAATGTACAGTGTGATGACGACAGTCCCATGCTTTCGGACAACTAGTTGATCGACCGGCCACTACTTTCTGCATACCTTATCTGTTATTATCGATTCACTCTTCCTGAAATGTTGAGGATAGAGGCGCTGGGAGTAGAAAGTTGTTGTGGCTCGCTGAACCGTGGAGCAACTCTGTGTCGGTCCTTAGCTTCCTGCTCTGTCTATTATTGGTATATCAAAAGGCACGGTGGCTTCAGACCGCCCTTTATGGAGACAAAGGAAGATTATTACAACCATATTTATAGGGTAATCACAGAATGTTCCGCAATATTCTTATCTGCGTGAGGGGACGAGAAGCGTCAAGCCATAGATGCTCGATCCAGATTGGCGGACTTTCCGACAAATCAAGGCATGCCTTCGTTTAGTTCGTAGTCCGCACTTGACACATCCGTCCAGTTGACGTGATGTTCGGTGATTAGGAGCGGCTGGCCTCCGGACAAAAGTGGACTAGCGAAATGCTGGTCGAATGACCGCAGGAATTTGATGAGATATCCTAGAAGAAGCTAAGGTAAACTGGGATTGCTTCATCCGTACACTTTATCTGTTCATTTTGGACTGTTCTATCCATGTAGTAATGTGTGAACCTATAATGCATATCTTCAATGCTATCAGACGTGAATAAACCACATGAAATTAACCAGTACCAAAAGGTATGTAATCTCTGAAAGCCTTCCCTGGGTTCAAGTCTTCTGCTGTTATTGTTCAAGCCAGGCAGCGCGATATATCCCCATCTCATCTTGTGTTAGTTATACAAAGCAAGATGTCCTTTTTAGCTGAGTTATTTGGGTCGACAGTCACCAGTCCACGTTTGACCTAGTATTTCGTCACCTTTCAAGGCATAGGCCAAGGAGCGTTTCCTCGATTTACTGTAATATCTTTCAACACTGCGACCACTTGTGTGTGCTGGAGGTCGCGTTCGGAGTGTACGGTTTTCAGGGCCGGCCTTTTATAACCAGTCCTTCCTACGGGCGATGACCTTATCACTTTTTTCGTAAATATGGAGATGCAGATCCTTTTGGCAACACGATGGTGTTTTCACATCATTGTCGCGGCGAACAGCATAACTTTACGCCGACCTCCTGGCAACTTTCCGTTAGTCTTTCCTACATAATTAAACGTTCAGGAGCGAGTGTGTGACCAGTGCACGACTAGGTGGCGGTAATGAACAAACTAGACCCCCGAATAGCCATAATTCACTGACTGGTTTGACGAGTATGTTTAGCGTAATTTAAGTCCTGAAGATATTCCTTATTAGTCAAAACTTACTGCTTATCACAACCATTCGCTAGACCGTTTGAGTAACAAGCCTCTCATCCATTACTATATTAGCATAAGTCCTAGGAAAGTTCGCTCAGTACGAGAATGTCCAGCTAAACTAAATCAATATTCTTTGGCAGTGCGTTCGTAACGAAATTCGATACGTCATACAAAATTCAATGGCAATTCAAGCCCAATTATTAGCTGACCTGAAGTTAACATCATCAGTACCAACATCATGCTTCAGCATGATGAAGGGAATTTAGTTCCAGCCCTTAACAGTTGTCAGCTTTTCGTGGCTCCTAACTTATTGTTACAGCTCCAAACATTTGCACATTATTCAGCTGAGCTTTCATTCATTGTATCGAAAACGATTGCCAAGTAGCTGTTTAGTTGCTGATATTTTCGGGGTTTCATCCAGCAAGTTATTTTTCACGATGGCTGTCAAAGTCATCATGTTTTGCTCATGGCGACTACGTGAAGTGGCCTCGGAAATTGTTTACGATGTTGCCTTTAGGGACTGCAAAGACCGTTCGACAGAGGGAGTCTAAATTTCATGACCTAAAGAAATGTTACTAGTGTATGGTGCTCTACACCTTATAAGCTTGTACGGATTTAGTTAGGTTACACCTTAAAACATGAACCATAAAACGAATTAGGCTTGAAACTCAAGGCGGTTGCCACTCTGGGACCATACTTGATCCTCCAAGTAAACGGAAAGAAATTTTTGCCCTAATACAACCTTATATATATATATATATATAATATTCTAAAGCCAACACTACTGAGAAATGACTGTCATACGTGCAGGGCTCCAAAAATACTTCTCATTACATCTTGAGTCCAAGATAAGTAGACTCCCAAGTTAATCATCCGATGGGCTCAGACATCATGCTTTTGCGTTAAGATCTCAAGCGATCGGGACATATCTAAACGCTCGTGGTTGAGGATGGTCAATTCACTGTAAAAGGTATCCTTTTGTCTACTTATGTTTGGTTGGTCGTTAGGCAGAAGATGTTTTGGCTAGTTTAGATTTTTATGGAAGGTGACAGGCTTTTATCCAATGCGACCTTTTGCGAGCAATCAAACACACAAGCTCAGGAACTGAACCAGTGCGGACGTGACTCATTGTAGCAACTACACAATCGCCTGACGTTCGTTTTCGATACAGTCCAGATCAAGAAGCCTCCTCAAGCTTGACTACTTTACATAGATTTGATATCAATTGGCGGAGGTACAACAAGCGCCTACCGATAAAATATTTAGAATACGTATCCGAGAAGCCTATTTCTTGGTTTGCACAAGGGGTTTTACCGGGAAAACGCGAGCGAGGTCTTACAAGTGGATGATAAGTGGCGAGTTTTGGCAATGGCCTTAGACTGGGACGTATCCAGTTAAAATCTACAGAAGGTTGAACGTCACATGGAGAAAGATTGTAATAAAGATGTGAGGCGTCAACACTAGCCTGATTTCACCCGCCCGTTCCATTGCATGTAATAAGGAAGAAGTCTCAGCTGATAGCCCCGCGCGACGGACGGTGTGGTGTGAAATTATTTGTATTCATTAAGTCTGGTTGTATGTGGGTTCATTTACCGCTTGGTCACCGAAACCTAGACGGGAGGTCGATTAGAACCTTAAACCGAGGCTTTAGTTGAAAAGCTTGTCCCCGAGCAGCAATAGTTAGCGCAAAACTTCTAGAGTGATACTTTTTTTCATGGAGGAAGTCCAATCCCCAACTTGGAGAGCGAAGAAGCTATCTTAGTCAGATTTCCACAACGAACTAGGATGATTGATCCTGCGAGTGCGATACGGACACCACTATAGCCTGATGTGTGACGGAGGTGCACAAATATTACGCCAAGTTACAGTTTCTTCGTGACATCTTCTGACATCAAGCGAAAAGCTGGTTTACCCGGACTACTTATCTGGGATGTGCGGTTCACGCATTAATGTCATTACTAAGCCTGATCGACACCACTTGCATCCATACGCACTCACTCCACATACTTGTCTGCTCCCCCAGATTTTACTGGATCTGTCACACCTCCAAATGAGGGCAGCCGTTTTGGGCATCTTTCAGTGAACACAACAACATTTTAATCTGATCAGGTTCGCACTTCAGGCTGTTCCATCTTCATGCGAAGGGCCATAGGTATACTCGTGCGTCGAAATAAATTCTTCTAGATATAGTGTGAAGTGGGCTTGCCGAGTCCCGTACGAATATGTCATGATGCTTTCGAACTAGGACCAACCACAGAGTGCGACACAGTTCCCTGCTGCAGCCCAAGTGGTTAGAACGCGAATTTGCTGACCGGAAGGTCCGTGGTTCGAACCCGACCTCTGCCTCTCGACTTCCCCCGTCTAGGCTTGGGCAACCTGCCAGTATCCCAGCTCTCGCGCAACCTTTGGGTGGCATGGCAGTTGGGCACCGAAAGGGTGCTACAGCTGAACGATTTTTTTCAGCCAATGAATGACCTCGTGTATCTACTCGATTATTGTGAAACATTACCTAGTCACCCACTCCCTTGTCTCCGTGACTAATCTATCTGTGTACGCAGTTATCATAGGTTAGTCACCTGTCCTTTCCGTTCGACAGGAATAGAGAACTTGGTGCACTCGTAGTAGGGTACAACAGCCGCGGTTAATGGTGGTAAGAATGGCATTGACAGCTTGTTAATCTCGTTAACAGCACACAGACAGCCGATGACGGCACGTTACTTCAAAACACGCTGCAACATGATCTGGATTGTGAGCGTAGGCGTACTCCGTCAGCTACTGTTGTAGCCTGCAAGTATGCTATTTTGGAACAACAAGCAGCCTGAATTAGACCCGGAAACTTCAACCCCAAAAATTGTGTCAGTTCAATACTTGGGATAGGCCTTGCAATAATGTTTCCTCAGATCTGAAAACTTTACCTCTAAAAGAGTTGTGGGATTTTGTCATGACTTGAGTGAATCGAGACGTTTGAATTCACTTGTTGTCCACAGTGTGAGGATTTTACTCGCCGGTCTTAATCGACCCTATATTTTAGAACAGTTCTTTTTGTGTTTCGGGCGATTGTTGTTGCGTAACGTTTCGTAACATTTTTCGAAAACCCAGTAGTTTAAGAATGCCTGCTGCCTGGTCCCGAGTGGTTTTCCATTGGAATTTTCCAAAGGGGAGCATTCCCTCGAAGCGCATGCTACCTTACACTCGTCCAATATGATTTCAGATCTAGTACCACAAATTGAACCACTTTTGATCACAGCTAGACTGTCACAGTCAGATTGCTTGGGTCACTTTCGGTGGTCTCGTCCTTAGTGATTAGCATGTATCCACGATCTTTGTCTATTCTGTCGCTTTCCTCGCCTTCATTCCCCACCATCTCTTGCTTTCGTAGTTTCACTGGAGTGATAATTACACTCCATCTTTCGTCTGCGGTTATCGTCTTCGAGGACAGCACTAGGTTCCGAGGTTAAAGCTGACCCACGATGATGCCGATTTATTTGCGTTTTACCCCACCAAAAGTCTACTCCGATGCCATCCTCTGATGCATGTAGTCAGTGTCCGTTTGCTCATTAATTAATTCAGACTGTGACTGGTGAATTCAAGAAGGCCTTTTCGTCATAGCGTGATAAAATACATGTTTTGAGCTTACGCAGAAAAAGACGATCTATCGTAGTGTTTCCTCGTTCTGTGTCTTGCGGCCTTTCGCTTTGTAGACTCTTTTAGCGCCCTTTTCTGTGGAAAACTTCACATAATCGTATTGATAAGGTAGTATGACATATGACAACGAATCTTAGTGGTAGTAAATTACCAGTTGTCCATCCTCAGGATACGCTTTCTATATTAGCAGGTAGGATACAAGCTTTGAAACAATAATACAAGAGAGCGAGAATGTGTAAAACCAGCAAAACTTTCTGGAAACACTTGTTATGCTTTGGTCGACCTGCCGGGGCCAGATATCAGTACACCTGGGCTTCGCCGCCTCTTACAGTAGAAAATGACTCCCGTGATGGATGTCGCACCCGCCAAAGACCTCTAATCTGTTGGGATGATAGTAATGCGTCTGAATTACAAGAATACTTTTTGGAGCATTCATTCAACCGAAAACAACTTACAGTGAGGGTGAAACTCTTCTGTGTACGGGAACCACCTGACCATTAGTAACCCTTCTTATGGAGCAGTTTCTTCAGAAGGGTGCATTCGTAACTCGCTTTCAGAATGATATTGCATTCGTTAATGAAGTTATTGCAGGAAGTTTAATGAATTCCAGCTGAACGGAGAAGGAAGCGTAGTGGCTCACCTTGGCTACTTTCTCTATTTGCTAATCCTGTGACTGGTTTTTGACTTATTTGTATAAAATGAGCAAAACTGCCTTGACCATTCCTTTGCACTTGAAATGTTTCATCTGCCCCTGTACTAACTGGACAGCATGTTATTCGTTCATGTCTGACGATGAGTGGCAACATTCTGCAATTTCTTCTGTCCAAATAAATAGAGAACCCTCTCAGTGCAAGATCATTATGCATTCCGTCCTCGTGCCTCATATTCCACTCGGCCTCAAGACTAGCCTAATTTCCACCTAGTTCAACATCTGTTGTGTCCGTTGTTCAATCACTTGACTGTTGATTATAGTGGCATTTTCCGTTCCTGATTCTGTTCACTTCTCTCCAATAATTTTGCAGATCAAACCACCAAAAGAACCCCTTCCTTGTATAAACATGCGGCACGCGAATGTTCTGCGCTACCCCAAGTACACCAACCGGAAAAATTCGGGATTCGATCGACGGCTAAAGTGAGTATGATCTACCACTAATCAGTGACTATATTTCCACCCCTGTTTTGCTCGATTCTATACCTCCGTTTTTTGTGGAGCATGATATCACCGACCGATCGCAATAGATCCAACAGTAAAAATCCAAATGACAACCGTCCCATCTATGGTGACCATTTTCGACGGGTCTCCTGAAATTCATGTCATGAACTTCACTTTCCAACTTCCAGATAGCAACGGCTGGAGCGAACTCGTATTTCCTTTAGCACTTACTCCTCTCAGTTATAACTTTTGTTTGGTGTTAGGTTACCGGTGCATTCGCGTCCAACTGTCTAGAGAGACTGTTTCCGACTGGTCCCGTAAACAAGTTCTTTAGAGGCCATTTTGCTGCATCCGACTTTGATATCGATTCTCTGGAGGAAAGGGTTGTGTCGTAGTTCGATGGGATTGTTTCTACCTGGGTTTTCGATGAGGAAAGGGTTGTGTCGTAGTTCGATGGGGTTGTTTCTACATGGGTTTTCGCATCAGATTTATAATCAAAGAAAACTGCGTTACATCGGGAAAACCCAAATCTGAACACAAACACCTGGGTGAATTGAAGCAATGCACATTACATTGGCAATTGAGGGTAAAGTTTGCAAGGGTTTGGGGAAACGGAGATTGGCAGGCATCCTCCCCAGATGGGCTTTCCGAGGAAGGAGTGTTAAACGAAGCCTTACGTGACACAACGGGTTAGCTTTACGTGAAGAGGCGAGCGTCACTGTCCAGAGACAGGCGGAGGGCCGGAAGAGGCTGTCACTGGCAAAATAAAGCAAGCGAAGCAATACCCTGACGTTGAGAGTTTTTGCGGTATGTCGTGCAAACGGAACGCTGCATTGGAATGTGTAACTTTATTCTGAATCTCACAGTGGAGTCAAATGTAGGACGAGTGTCCCCACCTCCGTAATGACAGCAGCGTTCCGGAGTGGGGGAAATTGAGGATTAGAACATAATTCAAGTATTTCTGTTCTCGCAATGTCAAAAGCCAGCACCCACTGGGACGCAAATCGCAAGGAGTTTCACATGAGCGGACCGAGAGAGATTGCTGGCAAACGTTATTTAAAACAACTGGGTAGGAGATAATGGAAAATGGTAGTACATTCAGTCAGGTCTAGGTTTAATATTCTTCCAGTGCTAGAAATATCGGCTTGCAGTGCTGTGATTGTCAATGCGTGATCATTGAATAGTCTTTGAGTGATGGAGATTGGTATCATCTGCCAGAGTTTGAATACTGGAATAGAACAACAACAGTAATACACTGATATAAAGAAAGAGGATGGTGTGAGAGATATCCATGGGGAACTGCTGCCCTTTTGTTTTGAATTAGCCAGAGAACGTTTTCGGACTACGTCTAGATAGAACGCCCTGGAAGAAAATTACGTTCTAATCGATAGATATCCGTCACACGTATAGATCAACTCAGGTCACTCCAATACAAAGATTAACCGACCAGTACATTAGTGATACTTCAAATTTTTGGGTGAACTGATTTCACACAGCATCTAGTTTATCTGGTACCTTCTTTGGTCGGGTAGAGCATTATGAAGATCAGGATATACTTCCTCATTTTTCTATACGATGCTTATAAACATGAAAACTCTTTGGCACTACCGGTTTCGTCCTTTCCTACCGCAGTCATTGTTCTGAAGGTCCGTGGTTCGAACCCGACTTCAGCCTCCCGACCCTCGTGCTTCCTTCAGGTAACATGACAGCTAGCCACCCAAAGAGGGCTACAGTTGAACGATTAGTCAATGACTCATCTGCGGACAAAGAACATTTCGAGTGGCTGTTTGCCTTCTGGCTGATACATCCCCATAACAGCGAAATGCATCTGTTACCTCGGTTGTCTACCTCTAAGTGTATTCGCAGTAAGCAGGAGCAAACAAGGCCCAGTGCACCAATGGTCTAGAACTTAAGTCCCAAGTGGGTCCGATCTAGTCAGATGACGCAGTTGACAGGTTAATACGCTACTTAGTTCTACTATCCATCTCACTGATAGCTTTACTGTCACTATCCTGCTCGACCTCCACAGAAACCAAATAGACTGCCAGGTGGTATTGTTTTCTGCTAATCTGTTCACTTGTTGGAATGACGTACATGATCCATCGGGGCACTATAAACGGCATGTCTGTCTAGGTGCTGTGCGATTCCATCGTAGTCATCTTATCTGATATTCTTCATCCATTCTCGTCTTTTATCTATCTCTGGTTTGTAGCAATGAATACAACTACTTTGCTTTTATGTTCTATCGGTGTTCTGTAGGATGAATCGAAATCAGTACGATTGAACAAAAGGTTTAGCATAATAATTCTTTCAAAACGTGATTATACTGAACTGAACGTCGACAACTAACTCTCGAAAGGAACACATCCCCAGTGTCACTTTGGAAATATGGAACTTTGAGTTCTGTTAGGTCAGTACATTCAAAAACATCGTGAAAACCTAAGTTGCGAGATGCTGATTGCTTCCCCAAGTTACGAACACAAAACTCTTGCGCATGGATGGCATCGTAACAATGGGAAAGAGACATCGCACACACATTCCGCTTTCAGGGGAAGGTGGGAGGGCACCGGTTCCTAGATGCATTGATGTATCAAATCAGCTTTGCATATCTTTTGGGACGGCATGTTCGTACCAATACGGCTTTTGCAAAAGCACACCGATTCTGTTTCTGACTGCGTAAAATTGTGAGAAGGATAAACCAGAAATCTACCTCGCGAGCGATGGTATTGGGTAGGAGATAATGGAAAATGGTAGTACATTCAGTCAGGTCTAGGTTTAATATTCTTCCAGTGCTAGAAATATCGGCTTGCAGTGCTGTGATTGTCAATGCGTGATCATTGAATAGTCTTTGAGTGATGGAGATTGGTATCATCTGCCAGAGTTTGAATACTGGAATAGAACAACAACAGTAATACACTGATATAAAGAAAGAGGATGGTGTGAGAGATATCCATGGGGAACTGCTGCCCTTTTGTTTTGAATTAGCCAGAGAACGTTTTCGGACTACGTCTAGATAGAACGCCCTGGAAGAAAATTACGTTCTAATCGATAGATATCCGTCACACGTATAGATCAACTCAGGTCACTCCAATACAAAGATTAACCGACCAGTACATTAGTGATACTTCAAATTTTTGGGTGAACTGATTTCACACAGCATCTAGTTTATCTGGTACCTTCTTTGGTCGGGTAGAGCATTATGAAGATCAGGATATACTTCCTCATTTTTCTATACGATGCTTATAAACATGAAAACTCTTTGGCACTACCGGTTTCGTCCTTTCCTACCGCAGTCATTGTTCTGAAGGTCCGTGGTTCGAACCCGACTTCAGCCTCCCGACCCTCGTGCTTCCTTCAGGTAACATGACAGCTAGCCACCCAAAGAGGGCTACAGTTGAACGATTAGTCAATGACTCATCTGCGGACAAAGAACATTTCGAGTGGCTGTTTGCCTTCTGGCTGATACATCCCCATAACAGCGAAATGCATCTGTTACCTCGGTTGTCTACCTCTAAGTGTATTCGCAGTAAGCAGGAGCAAACAAGGCCCAGTGCACCAATGGTCTAGAACTTAAGTCCCAAGTGGGTCCGATCTAGTCAGATGACGCAGTTGACAGGTTAATACGCTACTTAGTTCTACTATCCATCTCACTGATAGCTTTACTGTCACTATCCTGCTCGACCTCCACAGAAACCAAATAGACTGCCAGGTGGTATTGTTTTCTGCTAATCTGTTCACTTGTTGGAATGACGTACATGATCCATCGGGGCACTATAAACGGCATGTCTGTCTAGGTGCTGTGCGATTCCATCGTAGTCATCTTATCTGATATTCTTCATCCATTCTCTTACTTTTATCTATCTCTGGTTTGTAGCAATGAATACAACTACTTTGCTTTTATGTTCTATCGGTGTTCTGTAGGATGAATCGAAATCAGTACGATTGAACAAAAGGTTTAGCATAATAATTCTTTCAAAACGTGATTATACTGAACTGAACGTCGACAACTAACTCTCGAAAGGAACACATCCCCAGTGTCACTTTGGAAATATGGAACTTTGAGTTCTGTTAGGTCAGTACATTCAAAAACATCGTGAAAACCTAAGTTGCGAGATGCTGATTGCTTCCCCAAGTTACGAACACAAAACTCTTGCGCATGGATGGCATCGTAACAATGGGAAAGAGACATCGCACACACATTCCGCTTTCAGGGGAAGGTGGGAGGGCACCGGTTCCTAGATGCATTGATGTATCAAATCAGCTTTGCATATCTTTTGGGACGGCATGTTCGTACCAATACGGCTTTTGCAAAAGCACACCGATTCTGTTTCTGACTGCGTAAAATTGTGAGAAGGATAAACCAGAAATCTACCTCGCGAGCGATGGTATCCCGTTGTGTTTGACCACGTATCATGTTGCTTTTTAAGTTCTATTGGAACTGACTTAGAAACTGTTTAGAGGGGTTTTAAAAATACCTCAGTCAATTCTACTAACTTAAATGCCAATACAACTGCAAGCAAGCTTATGATTGTCACACGAGGCGGAGTGATCAGTCAAACTAGTTTGCAACCTAATCCCTTTGGTTATAGAGACCAACCACAGTTTAGCTGCTCTATAGGGGTGGGCTTACTTTTCTGTTTGATTTGTTTGAAGCATCGTTGTTCGTGAATCCTGGGCACGCAATGTTGCTCGTGACGAACAGACTGGATGCTGCGGTAGATTAATTATGCGCAATAAATTCCTGGATAATTACGACTATTAGTTTCGTCCAGCAACTCTCCTCCCTGGGTAGTCAACTTGTTGCACAAATAATTCTGTCTCAACGGAACATCTTTTTCACTAAGCCTGCAAGGGACGGTGATTCGTTAGCCATCATTAGATTGTCCGGCATGCTATACTGATTCAAATGTCAGTGATTGTACGACCACCAGCTTTATGAAGATTTATCGGGCATCACTCATCCCCAATCACTCTACCGTACGTGGGATACGTCATAGATACTTTCGGGGGATACAGATTTTTTAAGCCCATTTCTTTAGTTCAGAGTTGAACAGTAGATCGGTGGTCATAACTCGTTAGCTGTAGGACACTGTCTCCTGTGACTGAGGCAGTCGGTTGTAGTTGCCAAGCTGCACCGACCGTCGAGGCTGCAGGTGAATCCAATATACTGCCCACCAGCTAAAGGTAACCGTGTCCTAACAAGGCACTAAACTGATGGTGTTAGACATTTTGGAACGTGAAGACGGTGTTTTTGTCATATGGTTTATCGTCTTTTGTGCTGTCTTCACATTTACTAAACTGGATCATCTCGGCTTCTGCGCTCTCGAGATACTGAATATCACCTTCGCACTACCTTTTTCTTGTCGTCTCTGCCAAACCGTCTCGCATCATAAATTGATCGTTAATTGGTTGGAACAGGTAATCCAAAATTGTCAGTGCAGTGTGATTGAATGGGGCTTGACACAAGACTCACATACACGTTGCTGTCACACGCTCCCTGTTTAGCACTTTTAAGCGGCGTACGGCCTTCATAGACAAGTACACTCGACTCATCGGATGATCCACCCAGGCGCAGACGTCCGGCTGGTGACTGATTGCGTGCGCATATTTTGAGGCAATATATAAAATAGGTACATAACGTATATTATACGCAATATAGGTGAAACAATGCGGACGACCTAGGTAACTGGCTGATATCTTCCTCAAGGAATGCTCTCTCGTTCACAAAAGTTGTTCATTTAGTTTACGCTACATGCTATTCAGGCGTCACGCGCGCGATCATGTTTGATCTCAAATGCACGTCTGATTGGAGTTCCGACAATGGCCTTGTGCCTCGTGCGTTTTTCGTCTCGCTATTCCAGGGCTGTTTCGTTTGTGACCAGCCTACCTGTCTACCTATCCACATCTAATTGCGGAGGCGGACACAAGACAAATGTATCACACGCAAACTTTTTTCGACTTTCCGTAGATGTAGTAGTAGATGCGATGCTGTGGTCAACAGATATTCACAATCGTCTGGTTTTGACTTTGCACCGGAATGTCAAGGTTATTTTTGTCCACTTTGACACTCAATTATCGTTTTGTTCCCCAATGTTGTACGTTACCTTACACTCAATTATCGTTTTGTTCCCCAATGTCAGGATGTTGTACGTTACCACTCGGTGTGTGATACGGTTATTTATTTCATTTTTAACAATACAGCTGCTGAGCTCGAACGTTTGTGCCCTAGAAAGATGTATGATTTAAATTATACGATATGTGCAGCATACAAGATAATGTCGTACAGCTTCAGTGCAACGTACAGACCTAGTCCGCATGATTCAACTTTCACAAATCTACCTCCTCCAGTAATACCGGGTAACATAATCTATTCATGTGTGTAGAAGCATGCAAGAAACTTCTTATGTTTAATCAAACTGTTTCAGGACATGATGCTTTTACAACAGAATTGTCCCACCTTAACTCACTCAGGTAATCGAACTGCATCCCCGCTGGGTTACTACAGCTCCCGTTCACTTCGAATTTACGTAGCGTTCATTCCATCTCACAGAATTCCTGGTTGTACAGGCCACCAGCCGCTTATGTAACAAATGTATCTGTACTGCGTGTAATGAGACGCCTATTTTGATATGTATTTGACGTTATTCGGTGTATTCTTCGTTGTGAGGGAAATTCGTGCTTTGAACGCACCTCTAATGATTTTTACTTGCACATGGTGGTAGGTAATCTTTCAAACCGAATTTAGTGGGACCACAGTAAAGTAGTCTAGAAACGGTCTATCTTGGGTGAGGTCTAATTTTCTACCGGTGACCAAACTTGTTTACGTAAAAACTACACTTCCTGGCGCAGCGAACCTTCGCGGCTTCAGTGGACATACTGGTTACTTCTGGGGACTAATCTTCGTGACCCTTTTGAAGGCATTTTCGTTCAGCGCACTATACACTCAGATACCCGCACGCATACCTTAAACTCCGATGTTGATACACTAAAGCTCCCCTGTACTGATGACCTTGGGAACCGGTTGAAAAAGCTCACTTCGGAGGTGTGGACGTCGTAAAGGCTATCACAATCGGACGCCTGTCGGTGGGTATAAAATATGCGATACTGTGACATTTACCTAGTTGTGCTTTTCTGTTAATTTCGGTGAGGGTACACTAAGGTTGGCCACTCTGGGACTGATAGTGGCACAAATTAGCCTTCACCGTTGTTACCAGAGTGGTGAAAACATTCCTTAGGAGGCTTCGTAGCAATCTGATGGGATCGACTGAGGCGCGATCTCTGTGGATAGAGACACCTAGGCTCGCAAAGCCTAGGTCAAGTGGAACACGCATTTTGGAAAAAAAGTTGTTGCAACATGAGATTTTGATGAGAATCCAATAAATATTGCTTTTATGATATACTTCGGCTGAATGTGCAAGGGCTGTCTCATGGTTTAGTTGACTCGATATACACGAACGAGGGTTCATTGGAGTTTCATAGTAACCCCATCCTCGTTTGCTCCACAGTTACGAATTTGATCCGCCTCTCAGTCAAAAAGAATGAAGTTGGTCAAAGTTTTCATCTATGTAGCAGTATGTCACATCGTAGTGAATATCACGTCATAAAGGCTGTCGCTCTACAGGTATCTTGTGAAAATGGTTCTACCAAGTCGTCTTCGGTTCAAAAGTGGCGACCAGTTGCTTAATTACAAAACAGTCATCATCACTATCATCAACAGCATGACATCAGTGTTCAACACACATACTTAGCTGCCGTACAACCGTAATTTATTTGAGGGCCTTATTGTGAAGGAAAGAATAATGGTGGACGGAGAAGAGACGTAGCGCTAGCTTAGTACAATATTCCGAGGTGCATTCACCTCCAGACACTCATTGAGACAATCTGGATAGAAAGTGACAACCCGAACGCCATTTACATCGATTAACATCTATATCTTGTAACTTTTCCAACCAGGCGTAGTGGGGATCATGCGGTCCCCATCCTGGAAGGCGAATATCACCGACAGCACCCAAAGGTTTCGTAATCACTTTCTTACAACCACCTCTGCTTTCGCCACTCTGGATTGGGCACGTAAACAGCACTCTTTTCGGCAAACGATGGTTCCGCATACGAGATACATGACCTAACCAACGCAGCTTCTGATACTACACATATCCTTCAGTGGGAGTCCCCTTGCACAACCGAAAACTTTCTAATTGCCTCGTTACAGATTCTTCGAGATCAACTTACACGAGCTATTGTCCTTAGACAACGATTGTCGAACACCTGGAGACGTTCAGTTCCGCTGCTCGAACAGGCCAATTCTCACAGCCATACATCAAAACAGCCCGCAATATAGCCTGATACACACGTCCCTTGAGATTCAGGAATATACCGCTTTGGCGCCATAGGTGTCTCAAATTAGAAAATGCGACCCGAGCCTTGCAAATTCGTGCATTGACCTCATCTGTCACTACAATCAGAACTACTACAACTTCCAAGATATGTAAAACGCTCCACAACTTCCAGTGCCTCTCCCTGGATTGTAAGTGCGTGTTCAGTGACGGCATGGTCCAGGAGCATGACCTTACACTTTTTGGGTGCAAAGTGCATACCAAAGGACGGGATGACTTTGGTCAGTTCATCTAAAAACACCTGCGCCTTCGAAGATGAGAACGTTGTCGTCTGCTATTCCAGATCGACAAGGTTTTCGTCAGAGGCTATTTGAACACCGGGGTTTTGGAGACCTTCCAGCGTTCGTTTCATTATTTCATCGATCACGAAATTAAATAGGAATGGGGAGAGTGGGCATTCCTGACGGACACCGCTTTGTATACGGAAGCCTTTGACTAACTTTCCTTGTACTCACACTTCCGGAAGTCTGAGAATACCAAGAGCATGTTGTGTTCACAAACTTCCGGATCATTCTTTGATGAGAAGGCGTGTCCAGGAGAGCAGACTGGTCAGCCGAGTCGAATGCGCCTTGGAAATCCAGGACTACTAGAGTTGTAGATCGTTTGTACGTATGACTTTGTTTAACTACTACCTGACAGAATGTGTAGACGGAATCCTGCTTGCAGTTCGTAAGTCTGTTTTACGAGCCACCATAAGATGACGAAGCACAAGTGACGCTAACAATCTCCTTACAACTGGGATCAAGCTAATCCCCTTGTGGTTTCCACACTCACTACGAGCCCCCTTCTTCAAAATGGGTACTATCATTGACTTTGCCCAGTTGGGACAGTCTCCTCTTCCCAAATACAGGCAAACTGATCAGACAAGCGCTGACGAAGGACTTCACCTTCATCTCTGGACAATGCAGGTGGAAGGTCGGTGGCGCTTGAGAGAACATATGCAGTCGTAAACCTCCGAGGCCGTAGGGCTTCGAGGTTCACCGACCGGGGATCTACTTTCGTTCCGGGTTCCAACTGAGTGGTAGCAGGTGGCCACGATAATCTTTGTTCAGTGCTTGGTCCAGTGGTCGAGGTGTCCTTTATTGACGATGGTCGCGCCACTTTGATCCTCGACGGTTTCGCTCATAGATCGCTTTTGGTGATTGGTCACACGGATCATCTGAAATAATCTTCGGGCTTTCCCTGTTTTCTGAGGCTGTTCCATTTCGTTTGCCTTCGGGGTCCACCAGGCTTCACGCTCGGTGTGCGCGCTCACCTTCACTTGACATCTGATGATTCGTTGGGCCGAATTATGTTCGGAACCGCCTGGGATATTTCTCCGACATTCAGTCAGTGGCACTGTTCAGTCTGATATCCAGCACTTGACCGGCCAGGTAGCGCGGTGCCGCAGAAGAAATTCCCAGCAATTTGTACGAGGTGGCGGTCTCCCAAGATGAGTCCACATCTGATGGTGGAGCAGTTGGAAAAAGACTCTGAACGTCGATTCTGGTAAATTCATGTAACATCCAGATCTGCCAGTTTTTCCGTTGTTAAGCGATTTGTCCACACCTAGGCGACCTGGAAAACGAGGGGAGAAGCGTCCCGGTCGAGCGTATGGTCAGAGTTCACAAATGTGTTCCAAAACGAGCGGCAGTTGTTGATCCGTCGGTAACTGATGGCAATGCGAACAATTTGAGTTCGTAACTGGTACGTCATTGGAGGACACCATGTAACCGAACGACTTCGGTTAGTACTGCATAAAACAGCCTGCGGTCAGCACACACCTGAAGCAATCGTTTACCGTTGTCCGTACGTACTGAGTCCAATCCACGTCGACCACCTTATTGAGCCTCAGGTTCGATAAACCTACCCACTTGTGCACTGAGATCTTCGGCAACCACAGCGATATCTGTGCTTTTAGCTTGTCGCAACAGGGCATCCATGGTGTCATAAAACTTGTCTTTAGTGGTATCAGAGCTACAGTCTGTTGAGGCGTAAGCAGACAGCAATCAACTTCCCGCTTGTGAGATTCCTTCACGGACTTTGCCAGACAAATCCTACAGAGGCGACTACCAACGGGTATCCAGTCAAGAAAGTATCCCTTACCCGGTGAATTGGGACGATACCAACCCTTGCACATCCAGCCACAGTGGGTTCTGGATCGCCAGAGGTGAGCAGCCGGAACCTAGTGGAGAATGATGGTTTGGTTAGCCCAAACACCGTGCTTGTATTCTGAATTCTTGTTTCTGATGCACAGCACTAATCAATGCCAAGCGAGTCCAGTGTGAGAGCAAGAGCAGCTTGTTGTTTTGGTTGCTTCAGAGTGTGGACATTGAAGGCAGCCAAATAGGCTGGGAGTCTAGGCTTGAATCGTGATTTTGAGACGCCTGAGGATGTTGACCCCGGATGACGCGCAGATGTTACTTGCAAAACCGATGCAGGACAAACGGAATCATCAGTCCAAACTGCTGGGCCCACAAGGAGACAATCATTAATGGGGTGGGGAGAGGGGAACGAGGAGAGCGTCAACGTAGCCTGTTTTCGCTCACTATTCCCGTTGAATGCAGCAAGTAAGGCGACCAGGCTGATGGCATCGCGCGACGGCCGATTTTACACGAGTTTACTTGTATGTATGCAATTCATGGTTGTGCTTGGGCTGGGATACTGCCAGGGTGCCCATAGATATACAGGAGGACGAATAGGGTACTCAACCAGAGCCGTTGGCTCAAAAGCCTGACCACAAGTCAGCGCTGTTTAACGGGAAATGCAAGTGCATTTCATTTTTTACAAATCAAGTGGCCACACATGTTCCAACCCCGAACCCGGAGAGCCGAAGTCTGTGTTCTTTAGACCTCTAAACATTGACCAACCTGGTATGAGAAACGCTGCGAGTGTCGCAAGGACATCCACCAGTATGGCTCAGCGGGTCACGGATGCACACAAACAGTCACATCGCAGTAAGGTCCAGTCTTTTCGTTATGGATTGAGTACGTGTGCTCCTGAAAAGTAATCTACTACGCGTTTGGAACTGATCAGATGGACATGACCGGATCGGTAGCGTCCTCTCTGGTTAACGTTTTTCAGTGTTTAGGTCATCTTCATGCGGCCACCGACCAAAAATGCCTCCACAAGGAATGTGAAACAGACCGATCGGTTGACTTAAGCTGTGCGTTGGCTTCTTGGGAGTAAACAAGTGTTATTCCTAGTTAGGAATGATAATTACCCCTAATTACCTAATTGTCTAGTTCACCAAAATATCAAACCCGTCTGTCCCACTAGGGACGTCATTATTTAGCTCTGTCAGATTACACTACATGTATCTAACGATGCATAGCATACCTAGTCCCCTAACTCGCCACAGTAACAGCCCAACTCTGCATCCCCATTTGCACTGCACAGCTCTCATTGTCCGTTCCACTCGTTATGTACGTCGTGCCATATCCTCCTGTTTGTCTCAATGACCTCAATTTTATGTGTATCGTGGCAGAAATGCCCTTAACCATCGCACGTAATTAAGACTGACTTGCGCTAAACAGAAAATGTGATTTGACATATTCCGTCACACATCGCATGGGCATCTGTAAAGAATGGCGGCTGTAGAGCGCCTCGACTGGTCCACTTCCATCCGTTAGCTACTTATGAACCTTATGGATGAATGTCATATTTTGAGAACTTAGCTATTCGTGAATTAGGCTATCGGATGTGTAAGTGGTGACTGAACATGGGAAAATCTGGTTCGTTATTGCACTACCCCTGTTCCTGGCTAGATGGAATTCTGCGTCCAGACACACTGGGATTTTTTATTGGGATTTATTTTTTTCCCCTCAGAGGACCCCGGTGTATTTTGACAGAATTTATGAATGTTCCTAGTATTTTTAACTCAGTTTTTTCGTCCACCCTGCAGGCACACTGGTTTGATCGTTGATCCCCACTCGACTTTGCGCTTACTACGTAAATTCCTTCAACCGTTCATCAATCAGGCTGTGGATAAGGTGCTACAGCACTATATGAAGGTAAGATCTATGGTTTTCGAGACTTTCCGTCCGAAGTAGTGGACACCATTGACTTGGTTTAACCTTTGATGGCCTCCGTTGGCATTTGTGCACGTAACTGCATTACGATCTACTGGGTTGGCTTTAGGAGTTACTATACTGAGACTAAGAATCAGATAAGTACATCAGAGTTTGAACCAGCCATGCACTTTCCGCCTTCCAAAAGAAGATATTCTCGAGTACTAACTGAATTGGCTAATCTTTTTTCGTCAGCGGAGACTCTAAACTCTTTCAAATACGTTGGTATTCCTGCCTTTGAATTGTCCTTATGTGTTGTTTCAGTGCGCTGCCCCACTCTGCTTTCTGGGTCGGTTAACTGGATTTCGTACTGTCATAAATACTCAATTGGGAGTGATGTAAACATCTAGATGAGCTTGCGATGAGCATGGACGCCAATAAGGGGGGTCTGGGTACTCCAGCTATTGATTACTTTTCCTGATGGGCTCTGTGTGGTTTCCCTTCAACTTGGCTGTGGGCTCTGCAAGATGTGGGCGATAGGCGATGCCTGTGTCGTTGTTGTCATTACTTTCTATCCAAATTATTTGCGTGATTTTTTCGGGCATGATTTGGTGTTACTCTCGATGGCACCGCAGCGGATTGTTTTGCTAATTTCATTTTGCAACTCCTTTTAAAGTGAGGCTTTATTCAAATAAATTATCGTTGTACGACTGTGAAGCACTTATGTTCAACATTGCTGTTACTGTTGGTGGTTATGCCTGATCTAATGTTCAATTGTGGATTGTCATTATGCGCAATTTCATATTTTGCGTGCTTCAATCAGCGTTGCGTGAGGGCACTTGCCCATTTGGGTTTGATTGACAGTTAACGATCAACTAATTAATAATAATGAACAAGTGGTATATAAAGAAGAAAACGGTGACCGTCAACTCGTTTGCGTCATATCAAACGCAGAACAGCGCGTTACGCCACGCGCATCTTCAGGCTCAATGGTTTCCAATAATTTCCTCGTGTGTCGCGGGAACGTCTGTTCACCCGTGATGTTCTTCCTTCTTAGAATTGCTATATTGGTTCCTCTTTTAATTGCCTAAAAGTTGGATGTCGTCATTCCTAAAGGACGCACTTCAAATGACTTTCAACCTGAGTCCATCAATTCATCCAATTACTTATAAGGAACAAATGGTCTCGCGGTGTTCAAGTTTGAACTTCGAACACGCACATCAGGCTGCATTCATATGATGCGTGTCGACCTGAGTGAACTGCGTAGTGAATTACGCCTCCTTACTTCAAGAATGCCCACATCTGCATTGTAGTGCTCGGTTTTAGGAGCCAAGCCGACAACTTTCTAGCTATCAGATCCTCTTCAAGCATCGTGAATTTCCAGCCGATTCGGCACACGGGATGACTCAAGTTAGCGAATTCATTCTCAAAGCCATCTCATTTACCAACCGTATCCCATCCTTATTTTAGCCTTCCCCGGTTGTTTCAAGTAGTAGTGTTTCGTTCGATCTCATCTCACATGTGTTTGTGATGATTACGCACTGTTATTGCTTTAATGCAACCTACTGACAAAGTCACTAGTCTGTTTTTCTCAAAGGCGGAATTTGCTTAAAACAGTTTTTTGTACGTGGCAACTGATGAATGTAAATGAATTTTAGATAGTCCCCCTACAGCATCTTCTTGCTGTCCCGATGAAAGGGACCAAGAGGATCATAGTATACTGTTTTGCTATAGAGGAGAACGTTGGTAGCTCAGATAGTATAGATGTGGCACAACCACCAACCCATCTCTACGCTCCACTACGCTCCCTGCCAACGCACTGATGACGCCACCTCGATTGGTGATGAAACGTTTGCAATCAAATTGCCCAGCTCAGCGAATAAACCAACGACCATCTATACTACCTGAGTTACCAACATTCTCCTCTATAGCAAACGGTTTTCAGTGTTTCCTCAGCTTCCCCCTCTGATCACAGTCGATGAGTAAAAGTGATGCGTCTGAACTCTTCCGAAGATCACATAAAAGGACTGAACAAAGCCAAATTTTTCGGTATCGTCGTCCGGATCCGACAGCGAACGAAATCGATCATAGCGGAGAGTAAACATCAGGCAGGCTAAATCAACAATCGCAGATCTGGATCATTTGAATAGGTGTAGACTTGCCGAGCTATATGAGGCTGACAAGGGGTTACACGGCTGCACTCGGCTCATTGTTTTACCAAGCGTTTCTGCCTACAAAGTTTCAACTTAAAATACGTATACCGCTTACCGCTGTTACATAAAACAATATCAATACCTGTGTGTCATACAGGTAAAAGTGCTGTTATAAGGCTGCTGATTCCCGTGGAGACGGAGACCGTTATTCACGGACGTATTTGATACAGAAATATAAGAAAGCTTGGTTCACGAGTTTGTCTTGGTTGTTGTTTTTTGGAACTGGGGAATTCAGATCTGATGGATACCCAAAGTGTTATTTGTTGAAAGTTGCAGGTCGATGTATCAATTCTACGCCAACTCACACGGAACCAGCCGAAAATGATCTCAATTAGCGGTGGTCTTTCTCTGGACAGAAGTTTTTTTGGAGGAAGAACTGCAAAATAATTGCCCCTAGATAGACCATGTCAAAATCTTATGGTTGTAAACTGCGTGTTCTGAACTGTGGAGGCGTACACACTCGAATAAGGCAATGGTTTTTATGTCCGCCTACATTCGCTGCAGGTGACCTGGTTTTTTAGTTTGGTTTTGTTAGCGAAACTAATGTGCAACTGGATAAGCGGAAAGCCGGAAACCCTAAGTGTAACATTCGCTTCATTTTTACACGCCGCTGCTCGATTTAAGTTCTTCTATCTGATTATAAGCTGTACTCGTTTGTTTTTTCCATCTAACATTTAGGTATTCTAGCGTGGAAACTAATCTCACACTCCATAATTCTCCGCACGTTACATCCCCGTGTATCGTTCATCTCGTTCTACCCCCGTTTCTTCATCATTTAGGATTACATCATGATTGCAGTGCGAAATATTCGCCAGAACCTGGGTGATGATGCAGTCACAGAAGCTGATTTGATGAAATTTAGAAGGAGTGTCATGCAACGCGTAAGTCGGTTATTCCCTCTTACTCCTGACCTATGTGATAATCGCAGATGAACGCTTTCTTGGTTCAAGTTGAAATCATTGCTTGCGGGTAGGGCAAAGTCATTTTATGGTTTACTTACAGGTAACCTTTGGTTTTTTTTGTTGTCGTTCGAAACTTTGTTTCGTTAGCCAAAATCTTTTTTACTAATGCTGTTGCTCATGTGTTGTCTAAATCGGCCACTGCAATTCTCTCAGAATATGAGCTACTCATGCGACTGAGATATGTGATCTATCTTGCTCTCTAGATGCACCACAGGAAATCGTCCCACAAGAGCGTAGTGGTTTATTCAAAACCACTTTTCCAGCCACATCTGCAACTATCTTGTCCGTAAATAAAGTTTGGCAGACAAAACCCTGAATTCGGAGTCAGGGTTTGTCTAGCCATTGCTTGTCATAGTTCACTTTCAAGTTGCTGTAAATCATTCACTGTTTTTGAAACATACAGTGGCTGCATCTTTTAGAAGGGGTGTTGAGTTGCCGCAGCTTGAAGGTTGTGATCCCCAAACAGTCATTACTGTGCCGTATTAGTCTTTTGCAGTTTCGATAAAGTTGAACAAGTCTGGTCGAATTAGGAGCGCCTTCATTTTTCGTTAGATGAACAGCAGTTGCGATCTCCATGAGCCTTCGTAACAATCGTATTAAAGCCTGAGTCATTAGTGACTAGTGCCGGGACTACTATATGTTGATATGTTTGATCCCTTAATGTGAAAATCATTTTTCGGAGACTCAAGTAGAAAGGTCCTTTCGGTAATCAGTTTCAGTATGATCAACTGTATCGCGTCGCTTTCAGTTTCCCGTTGTGCAGGCTCACCCGTTTTCTAAAAAAAAACGGTAGCCAGTAGTTACCCACGGGATAAACCAAAACTGCTTTCCCTTGTGAGACGTCTTATCTGAAGGATATCACCGTATATATACGTCGAGAAAAGAGGATCACAATCACGTTTTACAACCACCTGTCCACAAACTTATTGCTTGAGCATTCCAGTTCCTCTGGCAACTGAATAAAGCAAACAACTACACGGTGTCCAGTTTGTAGATCGCGCAACCTTCCATGGCGTGAATAATCAACAAAAACAGTGAAAATGACTATGAACATCTGCTTTTTCGCACCTTAGAATACCTGTCGATTGATTGAAATTGACTGTTCCGTGTGAGAGTGACGGTGTTGCGGTTTACAACAAACAAGACAAAAAATCCAAATAGTTCTAAAAAATCAGTCCGTTGTCGGCTACCCCATGAATGCTTCCCGTGCATGTGTCTCCGTGCTCAATTCGACAGTAGCTTGGATAATTTTTCTCACCACGAAGCGGTGTCCGGGTTGCGCTCAGCTAACCGGAAACCCACTGCTTTGTGATGGTAGGTTAAGCAGCTTCAGAATATGTGGTATCCAGGGTCCAGCACAATCCCTGTCGCACATGTGTTCATGGCACACTTCTTACATTCGCTTCCTGATTTCCACGGTGGAACACCCAGTAAGCTGATCGACCAGCCCCGTGATGTGTTACCTTCTGACTGCCCACATGTAGTGCAAGGCCTTGGCAACAAGGAGCTAGACAGTCATGTGACAGTGGGACGAAAATCTGACGCTGGTAGTTTGTGGATGTAACCCGTGGCCTACGATGTCATACAGATACGCACCTTGTGACAAACTTATGTTGCTCTTGTTTTTTTTCAGGCGCTTCATCCGTAAATTTCGTAAATTCCATAACCCCAGCATAGGAACTTTGCAATTAGGTGACGAAAACACCATATTTGTTTTCGAAAAATTCCAGCAAGCACACAACCAGACACAAACCGAAAAGTGACCGTAACAGAAATATGCGGTTTCCTCTACGCCTTACTTTAGGTTTCCTATTGACTGACGAAGACGACCTTTTTCTCTTTCGATATCACATTTATCTTACAATGGCGTTCCTTCTATTCAGGATTTTCTCCAGGTATATTCTCCTACCTGAAATTTGGCATCTCGTTTGTAGTTCAATTCCGCTTGTCCGCGCATTTCGCATGACTGTTTGGCCAATAAGTATCCATCTCTTTGTAGCCTTTTTTATTGTTACGTCAAGTGGTGGGGGATATAATCGCATTTCTGCACACTTCGCTGACGACCGTTTTATTTTTTATGGAATTATAACGTCCGGTTTTAAGGAGCTAGCACTACAAACTGTATCCAGAAGTTGTAGGGTATACGCAAGTTAGAGGAATGTGGTGTTTCACTGTGCGGTCAAGACCAGTTCGCAGGATTTTCACACAAGTATAAAGATTTCATCCGAGAGCCACGTAATTCTCTACCCAATTACATAGAATTAAACCAAAACTGCTAAATCAGCGCAGTGCTGTAACAGTACGACAGCTTTTTTTACCACTTTGTAAAAGTCCATAAGCTCCTATTTGCCGATATGTAACCGACCGAGATATCGCTGCTGTAGTGTAGTGTGTGCAGCAGTTATGATAATCAGCTTGCACTGGTTGTATTGCAGTTTCAGCCTATCCTACCCGAGATGGCTCAAGTGGTTAGAGCGCGAATTTACTGACCGGAAGGTCCGTGGTTCGAACCCCACATCTGCCTCTCGACTTCCCCTGTCTAGGCTTGGGCAACCTGGCAGTATCTCAGCCCTCGTGCTTCCTTCGGGCGGCATGGCAGCTAGGCACCGGAATGGTGTTACAGCTGAACGATTTTTTTTATCCTACCCACTGAGTTACCGGATGGTATTACAGTCCACAAATCAGACATTCGATAGGTTAGATGGTGCGCCGCTGCGATGTTCTCGGTCGATAGCATTGCCCCCTGTTTCATTCGCATTTTTCGGATGGCCCTCGACCAGGTCCCGGGCAAAAGACCTGGGTAGCCCAAAACGGTCCAAACAGTTCATTCACGAGATTTAGTGGAAGCGTGCAATGCCAGCTGTGCTTTTGGGTACATTTCAGCTTCTTCGACCTTGGTACTTTATGGTGATGTGAAACTCTACCGCCAGTTTTTCCCTGGGCTCTAGATAGCTTACTGGTTAAGGGACGAACTTCCTGACCGGAAGGTCTGTGGTTCCAATCCATCCTCTGCATTCCGATGGCTCCTGTGTAGGTTTGGCAACCTGACCTTATCTCAGCCCTCGTGTTTTCTTTGGGTTACATGGCAGCTATGCACCGAAAGATTGTTACAGCTGGATGATTATTATTTTTATAGTATAGTGTTTTGCTTGCTTCCGAACCGTGGTCTGTTCGAGGTTTTGTGGCAATGATGTCATTTCTATATGGTAATACTGTGTGACCAGACTGGCTGGGCGAATAGCATTTAACGTCGGTGAAGTAGGAGTGCTTATCTTCAATAAAATCCAATTCAATCAATCGTGCAGACACCTTTTGATTTGTTGATTACTTTCCCCACTGGGGTGTCGTGCAGCTAAATGTGGTTTGCACAATTTTGGCAAAGACTTCGTGATATGCTGAACTCACGACTTCATTGGCTCGAAGAGCCTGGCGAATTCGTACCCAAAAAACTATACAAAAAGTACCTTGGGCTCATCAGTGCAGCATGCGACAACAGCGAACGCTGATTAGAATCAATTAAATGATTGAGGCTAATTCTTTGGTAGCCGAACGAACATAAACTTAGTGCACCTTTGCTGCGAGGCATCATTGTCTGGTTAACTTCATGATCCGAACAAGTACTATGTTGTGTAGTTCTCAACAAAATCGTTTTGTGGAGCTATCACTGCACCATTCAGGTTACCCACTTGTAGAATGACATTTCATATGTATTGTTGGGCCTCCGTCAATCAACTGTTTTTAGGGGGATTTAAATCATTTACATAAGCCATCTTTTCAGGAAACTTCAACTAGCTGTGAGCGGTTGACGCTTGAATTTGAGATGAAACATGTCTGAAATTCA
The DNA here is from genome assembly GCA_003604175.2 of Clonorchis sinensis. NCBI lineage: Eukaryota > Metazoa > Platyhelminthes > Trematoda > Opisthorchiida > Opisthorchiidae > Clonorchis > Clonorchis sinensis. The sequence continues at coordinate 84,720,965 of CM030369.1, forward strand.
GAATCAAGGAATATGTTGAATCCTGCATTTTACGGTTGGTTGCGCTGAGATAAACACTATTCCACTGCTGAGTTGGGAGAACTGGATACCTTCCCATATGCACGTAATCCAGGGTTTCCCATAACCCACTCTAATTATCTAGGCCTTGACATCCTGTCACATTCAAGTCGCCTGTTTTTTACGGAGTGACACAACTGCACGATCAAGTAACTAACGCTGTGCTATTGTCTGCACGTGCTGCCCACACGTATTACAAGGTCAGGCAACAACGTGGGGCAGGCCATCACGTGATGAGTGCAATGCTCGTGCAAACATCTGATTGTTAGGCTGTCAATGCATTTCACCAAATGCTTGATGTAAATGCGCCTGCCTATATTCGCTTGCCGCGCCTGAACAGACGAATGACGCATTGGTTGCGGAAAATTCTATAAATAGCGTCCTGTTGGCCTGGGGAATCACAGAGCTTTTGGGAATAAAAACTTTCGGCTTCCTGGGAAACCAGATCAAAGCAAAGTTAATCTTAATGCGGTAAGTAATCGTCATGATGGAGCTCTGCCTCAAACGTACTAAGGTGTGCAGCCGGGTCAAGAGTTTCAAAGTCTCTGCTGAAGGTTTATAGCAAATGGTCGTAGTAACGTCACGTTCAGAGTACGGGCCGATATGGAAGTTTGTCGCCTTGTCATAGTCTCAGATTCAATAATGTTTGATGTATTTTGTTGACACTAACCTTCCACGCTGGCTAAATCTCTCAATAAGTGAGCGGAAGAGACGGAGCAATATTCTGAAAAAAACAACATTCACCATTTTATTAGTGGTCGATGCTTTCATCTGTGAATTAAGCCACACTTCGCTCGGTAGAGGGAAGACAGTGGACCGAGTACTGCTTGTCCGAAACAAACCAAAACCATCAGTTTGTGATTGAATGCAGGTCATATGGTTTCTCAACCCATGCATTGGTTGTGGTGTTATCTAACTTTTTGTTCCTCCGCGGAACTGTTTGTCTCACGAGGCAGGTTGGCGATGATAGGGTGGGGCTGGTTTATCGAACAGTGGCGCCATTTTTTTTTCAAGAATCGTGTCCATAAATGTGTTGATTTGTCTGCGGAAGTGACTAGTCTCTTGTTGAAGCAACTTCAAAGAGTATTAGCTAGGAAGTTAGAGTGAGAATTGTGAAGGAAAATTTACGTTGATTGCCACAATGACATAGGTGGATTCCGCTGAAACAAAGCACCGGTTGCTGTTGAAACTGAACGGGGAGATAGATTTGCGGGATTTGCAGACTGGTGGCGCGATCAACCAAACCATATCAAGCAATTGGAAGAGACTTGCAGACGTTAGGAACTGGCGGGGTCTATTGAGGACCTTGTAGTATAGGGCGGAAATCCGTTTGCACGCGAGTAAGACACAAGCTTTATGTATTCGTAGACATTAACTGTTGCTGAGTTTTTGTATGGTGACGGATATCAGACGCGATATTTTTTCGCTTTCTAGTGTGTTTTTGGTTGATTGGATATCGTCCTTGTACTAAACACAATATCTCCTACAAACTGCACCTTCATTGGTAAACTGCTCGCGCACACAGATAAAATGACTTGCGCATTTGTATGGTACTTTGAACTGATGTTCAATCATATCCAAAAACTCAAGGACGTCAGTCAGGCTATAAGGCCTTTTGTGTCTTTGTCATACTCATCATCATCATCATCATCTTCAGCCGTATGAAACCGTGTACTTGTACAGTGGTTGTAGCTGCCACAGTTTCGTCCGCCGATGATTTGGGGAGGTGAGGTAGGTAGCTGCGCATTGGAGGCGCGAGCTGCGTAAATGCACCACTGTCAATGGGCTGTTACGTCGGGGAATTGGGAAGGGGGCTATGCATTGAAGGCAATAGCTTGGATGCATGAGCGCCATTGAGGGCGCGATTGGGCCATGTCTGACAATGTCTCTAACCATTGATGTGGCCCGTCTCGGGGTCCCCATCCAGGAAGACGGCAGTGACCAGCGCAGCTGAGTTTGCTGGTAGTGGCTTTTACACTTCGCTGCCAAGTCATTGTTTGACCGCCTCTGGCTCGTTTCCACCCTTCACGTGGTTGTGCGAAAAGAACCCTTCGAGGAAGTCGGTCGACTGGCATGCGCAGCACGTGGCCAAGCCAGCGCAACCTATGCAGTGTGATCAGTTCATCTATCGAGGGTGAGTTATTCCTCCCGAATACCATTCGACGTACTTCAGCATTGCTGATCCGGTGTTCCCACCAGATTCGGGCAATGCTCCGGAGACATCGGTGGTCAAACACTGAAAGTCGTTTGACGTCCTCGGCGCGCAGCGGCCAGGTTTCTGATCCGTATAGTAATACGGAGCGCACAGCAGCATTATAAACTCGACCCTTGACGGATAAGCTGATGTCACGCCTACGCCACAGGTGACGCAGGTTCACAAAAGCTGCTCGGGCCTTCCCAATTCGGATGGAAATATCATCTTTCGCGAGACCACCGGGACTAATACAGCTGCCCAGGTAGACAAATTTGTCTACTACCTCAATCGGTTCACCCGCAAGCACTAGGCTAGGGTTCGGGCCCACCCAGTCTTGCACTAGCACTTTACACTTTGCAGGTGTGAAGCGCATGCCGAACCGTGAGGCGGAATTAGTTAGATTATTTAATATTCTTTGCATTACCACGGCGTCAGATCCAAGAAGAGCTATGTCGTCTGCATACTCGATATCTGTAAGCGGACGCCCCGGGAGCGCTTCGACCCCACAGGCAGTAGAGGCTGATAATGAGTCTTCCATGATCGTATCAATGACGAAATTGAAGAGGAAAGGTGAAAGAGGACAGCCCTGTCTGACACCACTTGATGTGGTGAACTCAGAAGAGAGCTTCCCGTAGACCTTCACACGGCCGCGGGAGTTGGCGTACAGCGCCTTAAGAAGGGTCAAGAATTTAAGGGGGACACCTTTGCTCCACAGACACTGCCATAGTGCCTGGCGGTCTACAGAGTCAAAGGCAGCCTTCAGATCGAGAAACACAACCATTGTTGGTTGCTGGAAGCAGTGTCGCTGTTCAAGAATCTGTCGGAGGGTGAAGATATGATCGATGCATCCTCTTGCAGGACGGAACCCAGCTTGGTTTTCACGGATTTGTCTCTCCCTGTGTTCAGTTAACCTTCGAAGGATAAGACCAGAGAGTACCTTCGATGCCACAGCTAACAGGCTGATGCCACGGTGGTTTTCGCACAGCGTCCGCGTACCCTTTTTGAAAATAGGGATAACTGTCGACATGCCCCATTCTGCAGGCACCTTCTCTTCGTTCCATATAGCACCAGCAAGCTTTGTCAGATGGGTCACCAGGGATTCTCCGCCTTCTTTGAAGAGGGCTGGATAGAGACCGTCCGGTCCTGGTGCCTTCTCACGTTTTAGTACGGATAGTTCGTACTTTATTTCTTCTTCCGAAGGACGATCAAGGTTTACATTCCACTGGCCCGTATGCATTATCTCCACAGGCTGTGTTGCAGGAGGCCAGCTGAACTGCTCTTCGAAGTGTTCGGCCCATCTTTCCAGTCGACGTTTTTGGGAGTGAATTAATGAGCCGTCTTTTTCACTTATCGTTTCGCTGACCGTTGTTTTCCTGGGACCAGTCGATCGTATCAGTTGATATAGGGCACGGCTGTTTCCCGTAGCAAAAGCCTTCTCCATCTCTCGAGCTTTCGATTTCCACCAGAGCTCTCGGTCTTTCCTTAGGCTCTTCACTATTTGGCGTTTAAGGGATTTGCGTGCGCCGTCGTACGCGTTGCCTGCTGGTATGGATTTCCGGGCATCAATCATGGATAGCGACCTCGCCGATATCCAGTGGTTTTGTGGTCGAATCGGGGAGGTTGGACAGACAGCACTGAACGCCGCTAACATGGCTTCTTTCACATTTTGCCATGCTTCATCTACACTCGCACTGCCAGTGCATGTAGAGAGTTGTTGGGCTAGCTCAGATCGGTACTGTTGAGCTATGGTCGATCTTCGAAGATACTGGATTGGCATGCTTCTTTCTAGTTTGCGAGGGCCTGAAGGGAAGCGAACTGTCAGGCGTGCACGCACCATGGCGTGATCGGAATCAAGTGGAGTGCCCCAAAAGGAACGGCAGTCTTGAATTGTGGCTCTCCACCGGTAGCTGATGGCCACGTGGTCCAACTGGGTCCACGGTTGATTTGCAGTTGGTGGCCGCCAGGTCACGCGATGCGAACGCTTATGTTGAAAGTTCGTACTTGCCAGAAACAGTTCATGGTCAGCACACAACTGAAGGAGTCGATCTCCGTTGTCTGTGCGGCGAGCATCGACTCCAAATCGACCGCCCAAATGTGATTCCAAGGAGCTCAGACGACCCACTTGAGCATTCAGATCGCCTGCAAGGATCACAATATCAGTGCTTTTTGCCTGCCGAATGAGCCCGGATAGTTCTCGATAAAAGGTATCCTTCTCAACATCAGAACTGCACTCCGTTGGGGCATAAGCCGACACTACAAACAGGCAGCGCTTTTTATGCCGAGAGGCATTGAGCTTGATTGAACTGGATAACCGGACGGCGCAAAGCCGACTGTTCACTGGGATCCAATCCAGCAAAGCGCGTTCAGCTCTGGGGCTGAGTGCAACTCCCACGCCATATAGTCCACGAGTCATCGCTTCTGGGTCACCGGACACACGGAGGGAGAAATGTGAAAGAGCTGAGTTCATCCTTGGCGTTCTGAGATGCATAACCACGCTTGGGTCTTGTATGCGTGTTTCGGAGACACAGCATACATCAATTTTAAGGGAGTATAAAGTTTCAGCAAGCTCTGCCTGTTTGCCAATTTGACATAGAGTACGGACGTTAAAAGCTCCTATATAGAAAGGATCTCGTGGATTTAGAAGGGTGTTATTTTGTTTACTGTTAATAGGCAGCAAGGGGCATAGGGCCTTTCGGTCAGATAACTGACAGTCAAGTGACCCAGTGACATTTGCTTGTGTGGTGGGAAGGGGTTGGGGAGGGACATCGGTGGACACAGAACTGCGCGGGCAAATGATACTTCCCGGTTGCCCAGGCCGAGGAAGGGGGTTTGGTTGAGGTACCCCACCTTGAGCCTTTGACTCAAAAGTCTGACCCACAAGGCAGTGGGGGGATCTAGGGTTTTGTTCAGGGACCCTGCCCCTAGCCTCTGACTTAAAAGTCTGACCCACGAGGCAGTGGACAGTAGGGTTTTCTTTGGGGACCCTGCCCGGAGCCGATGACTCAATAGTCTGACCTGCTCGGCTGCAGGGGGTTGGCCTAACCCGAGGGCGCAGGGAATAAGGCATTACTGTCTCATTCCTGATGCGGCTGCGCACAGCAGGTGCCTTTTGAGCAGCACCGGACTCTTTGGTTTTAAAAGTATTTCGACCGTAGTGGATAATGCGCCGGCGGTCACGGTCAACCGTTGGGCGATCGGAGTGTGCGGTTTTTAGGGCCGACCTTTTCTAACCCGTCCTTCCTCGGGGGAAGGCAGCATCGCTGCTTCCATAAATATGGACATGCTGGTCACCTGGGGGAAACACCTTACTGCCTTCACACTCCTGTCGCAGAGGACAGTACGACTTTACCCCCAGACCGCCTCGTAGCACGATTACTCGTAGTACGGGGTCTCGCTGCTCTTGGTCTGACTGCTCCCCTTTGGCCTTCCTGGCATGGTTGCACCTTGTGGAACGACGTTCCAGCCAGTGTAGCCCGCGGGATCATTGCAGCACTCAAGCCCGACCACCACGTCAAGGTAGCAGCTTTAGGTCGGGTTTGTCATACTAGACAACACTTAGTTTTGAGTGGCGTCCTTTTGCTATAAGGAGAAGGCTAAGGCCACGCTGTCATCGAGCGTTCTGACCCAGATTACTGTGTGTTTTCTCATTGTGTCTCCTAGTCGCACTTGTTCACCCGGATTGAAGCGCGTTTCCCACTAATTAGGTTGCTTGGTTCACGAAGACCTTATCAACTAATCCTCGAAAGGAATAACTCACCCACGATAGATGAACTGATCACACTACATAAGTTGCGCTGGCCTGGCCATGTGGTGCGTATGCCAGTTGACCAACTTCCTCGAAGGGTTCTTTTCGCACAACCACGTGAAGGGTGGAAACGAGCCAGAGGCGGTCAAACAATGACTTGGCAGCGAAGTATAAAAGCCATTACCAGCAAACTCAGCTGCGCTGGTCACTGCCGTCTTCCTGGATGGGGACCCCGAGACGGGCCACATCAATGGTTAGAGACATTGTCAGACATGGCCCAGTCGCGCCCTCAGTGGCGCTCATGCATCCAAGCTATTGCCTTCAATGCATAGCCCCCTTCCCAATCTCCCCACTTACCAGTCCACTGGCAGTGCTGTATTTACGCACCAATTTATCAGCTCCTGCCTGCAATGCGCAGCTTACTACGCAACCTCCCCAAATCATCGGTGAACGAAACTGTGGCAGCTACAACTATTGTACGACAAGTACACGCACATCTGACAATGATGATGATGACCCTGAGTGGCTTCAATATTGAGTTGATTCGATGGGCATTGGATACTCTAATTCAGTATTTGCCACCTCGAGCTTTCCCTTTCTACTCATGGGTTAGTTTTCAGACGCATCCACTTTTTCGTCGCTCCTGGATAAGATGGGCCTTCCACATGGCCAACTAGGAAAACCTTCGAACCTTGTGAATATTCCTCGTGTCATTTACTTCCATACTTCTTGTCAGGGTGTACAATTTGCTATCCGGAAGCTTCTCCACATCTCCAAGGAGGTTTCCTATCACCATTGTGCAGTTTTTTCGTCTAGACCGGCATGGAATGTATTCTCCAAAGGAGCACGAATCCGGCTGTCGATGTCATATTTCGAGAAAGACTGTGAGACTTAGATGATGTGGGTGGCATTGTTCTGGTGTTTAACGATCATGCATATGCACTAACTATCCGAAATAGGCTATCCTGTTTCGGCGTGCAGTTTGCGCGTTCCTGTTTGAGGTCCACGTGACCCCCCCTTGCGGTTGTAAACCTTCCAAGACATGGCACGTAACCGATCCGAACTGGTGCGTTTGCCATAACTTCTTAACCTGCTTAGCTAACGTTTGTCTGTCGTTGTGTGCTGGGTTGCATCGGGGAAGTTCGCAAAGGACGTTGGGTCATTCCTGCTGGTGGTGTCCTGCTCCAACACGATGCACAGGTATGCTTATTCCAATGGTTTTGGAAGGTGTGGACACTCTGTTGGTCGTTTTCTCTAGGAACAGGGTTGTTTGGAATAAGTTCCTACTGCTTCTCCTCGTTTTCACCTTTTAGTGAGGCCTTCCTACTTCATGATTGCGTGGCAGTTAGGCGCCCGTTTCAGCTACTAGTGTAGTGTTGTCCATTATGGTGATGATCGTCTTCAGGTTTGTAGTTTCAGCTGAAAAGAAGTTGACACGTAACATTCCGCGTTCGTTAATTGCCCTCAACTAGACAAGCCACGTTTATGTTATCATCTGCACCACACCACCCTTCGTTACAAAGCGACCTTTGCTGACCTTTGCGATTTGACTTCCTGATTAGCAATTAGCTACGCAGTAGGATAACTTCGTTTTGCTCAAGTGCTGAAGTATACCGTCCGTCGACAATATCGTATATCGTCAAAATATTTTTGGTCGCGCCGAATGTAGATCTACTGATGGGACACACTTGGATATATTGACATGACCAGCGCACGGCGGTGCGTTGCTTCCCTTTCATCTCTTTTTTCAATATTGCATCTCAGAGTCAGTCTCACGATGCTATCTTGCACATGGATGAACTGGATTGTGACCCAAAGCGGTCATAGTGATTGAGGTTTTCATGGCCACTCCGGGTCAGTAGCTAAGGTCACTGTCTTTATGGTGTTCCCAACCTGGAGTAGTGCTCCCACTTCGAGAGTCCTGGCTTGTTTCTGTGGTGGGATTAGAATGTAAAAATGTTTGTGTTGCAATTTTTTCTTCGAAGGGTATTTAACCATGGAGACTTGACTGGCTGGTGATCCATCCGTGCAGCACTCTAGCACAAACTTCCACCTGTATCTTGAAGCTATACCAACAGTGTTTGCTTCTGGCAGCCTGGGTTGAAAGAGATGTGGCCACGTTATTTTGTTACCGGCAGCTGTCGTTTTACTTCGACCGCGCACGTACTTAAAAGTTACAGAATTTTTGAGTTGAAGTTGTCGCAACCCAGGCTACTGCTATATCACAGGATTACGGTACAAACCAGCATAAATTTTAAAAGATTCGGTCCACAAAAATAATCGTTCTAGAACCAAACGAATTAACTTCAGGAGCATTTAGTTGTACGAAATTACCGACCCATTCACTGGTCTCCCCCTAAAAACAAGAGGCTGTTACCCACGAAACAGAGCGTTTTACTGGTCTCCCCCTAAAAACAAGAGGCTGTCACCCCCGAAACAGAACGTTTTCCCTGGTTTCTGTTGATTAACACTATTTCGGAATAGAGGTCAAGTTACAGATATTCAATGGTAAACGTGCATACTTTTCCCTGATCCACCATTTCGTGGCACTCATCTTCTACCACCGGATCATACTGGTGTACTGGCACTGGCCCCTCAAGAACTGATTTCCCGAGCGCCTACTGATACTTTGTGAGTAGAATGATGGTTGTCAGTTTTCAAAAGAAGCAACTTTTTTTATATAGACGTAACACGCTACTCATAAGGCTGTTGAGAAGTTTTCGACAGCCCAGGATCATCGCTGTTGAGACATCCACTTCCTCTTCCTTGTGCCTCTGTCCATTATCGTCATGAACAGCCACCTCAGAGTCGAATACTGCAGCGTTGTATTTTAATTCTTACCTTCCCGTGCGACCATATAGCACTTCATTCGATCTGCCTTTCCTTCGCTTGTCACGCTTCCAAATTTTCCTGGTGCACAGCCAAGTTTGCAATACGATTCAATCACACTTGCCTCAGAAACATTGGCGTATTTCAAGGTAAAACGGCTTTGTTTGTCTTTTCTGTTCTTGTAGGTCGCTTTGCAATATTTTCCGAAAGAGGAACCTCACTCTTCATCTGTGGAAAGTTCGGCCATGGAGAACTCTCAGGAACAGTCACATCCGAATCCCGAATCGAAAAGAATGCAGTCACAACCACCCACTACCTCACCTATGCTGAAACGTAATCATAAGCAGATGTCGGGGTCCCTTGCATTTCATCCGCTGTTGAACACAAATGACTTCAGAGATGAAGTTGGTGCCTCCGCCACAGAACTAGACGAGGGCACAAGCTGTACAGTCTCCCCTCATCTGTCTCCCTTGTCTGAGGAGCAGTCGTCAGTTAATCGACCTTCGTCAAATATCTCAGATGTTTCTTTATTCTCTAGCCGTTCTCTACTTGGTCATTCCCACCCGCTTGTTCCCTCCTCCCGTGCCGACTGTGATAAGTTAAATCCCAAGTTACCGTCTGTGATCCTCAATCCGCTAAAATTCCATGATTTGTATTCGAATACCTCACTTGATGCTTCTCCGATGAATTCTGCATCCTCAACTTCCTCCAATTCCACGGTTGGGTTCTTCCACAACTTATCTAGCCCAGACGACCGTCCAATCACTCCAAAGACAGCACCACTGAGTACAAGGGCTGAACAGTCGAAAATCGATTCATATTGCAAGCAATCTCGACAAAATATGGCCTCCCGTGTGTATTCGTTCGATGCTTGCGCTGCAGATGAGCATCTCCAAGGTGCTTCAACCGGTGAACATAGAAAATTCGACCAGAACTCCAGACTCAAACGTGGTTCTTCTTTGAAAGACAGGTTGAAACGTGCCAGGAAACGTTCATTGGCCTGGTACAATTTGGGAGGCTATGCGCGCCGTCCAAAAGTAAGACGAACAGTAGATGTCGTTAACAATCAATCCTCTTGGCGGCGTGGTGACGGTGCTATTCGGAGAACAAGTAATCAGGTCAAGGTAAGCGGTTTCGCTCTCATTGGCTTGTATACATGGCGAAAACCCTAATTTATATGTATAGGTTACAATTTATTCCGCACTGCCTTCTGTTTATTCCGTGCAGCGATATTTTCAACTTAAACACGCAAGAAAACCCCATTATATTCAGCATAACTGTCTCAACTTTAATGCATTTTTGTAACTGTGCCACATATAGTATTCCTCATTAGCTGAGGACAGCTGTGGAATTTTTATGTGGCTACTGACCGACACGATTTTGATGGATATCCAACCCTCTTTTCTATCGCTTTCCTTTGTGCTTGGCTAAGCTGATCATCATGGACCTCGTATTCTCCTTGGATTGCACATGAGTTACGGGGCGAAAAAAGCTCACAGCTGAACAGTTCATGGGGCATTTTATGCACACTTCCCGGTGTGCTGGTCATTCCAATAGGCTGCTGTGTGTAAAAGTATCACCATTGTACACAGCTAAGATGTAAAATTTATTAGCTCCTCAGCTGTTGTATTACCGGCGAGGCGGCCGTTTTGGATAGTGCGATTCATTCAACCAAAAGTCTATGTTCCGAAATGTTCAGAACATGCATTGTCAGATCACGATCTGCTTGAATTCGAGAAGGAACTTTATATTATGATTTAACCGCAACCGAGTAGACTGGCCAATCATCTGACTGTTCCAAATGATCATAGACTGCGTGATGGGTTTACAAGTTGAATGCATCGACCAACGTATCGTGTAAATGTGGTAATGGTTAATGCAGCCACTACACCGACTTGTGGAGGTGGTCATCAACCCGTTGACGTTGCAGTCGTCGGAGAAGAAGTTAGTTCAATTACAGTTTCATCACTATTACTGAGGCTATGTGGGTAGAGCGTGTGAATCGGACTTTTGTAATTTCTTGAGGCATACGTTTTAGATGAGTGTTTTATTGAAGGAATGCGAGCCATTGGACAGAATTGAACAAAACTCCACTGGTGCATTCCCTTGAGTCTGAACGAAGAAACATCCGTGCAGCGCACCATGTCCCCCCTTTCAATACATCACCAAAGGCCATTTCTGTCCGAAGCTTTTCCAAGCGCATATACTCTATAAATGGAACTATCTATCTACTGTGCTCATTCCATTCGTGTTTACTGATCTAGTCCGGAAACGGAATAAGCCTTAACAATAACATAATTTTTCCTTCGGCTTGCATTATATAACTTGTTCGGATACCCGTTCCATGAAACAATAGATACGGGAAACGGCAGACTGTATGCAGCTTTTATCACGCGATTTACTTCGTTTCTTCATCTCGATCTGCAAAAGGTGATTCGCGATAGTCCATCGGGACAACTAAAAGTGATGCACGCTTTATTGTCTCGGCTACTACAAGGTAAGTGGAGATTAAGGCAGAATTCGTCGACTTTACCACCCTGAAACCCATGTTCTCTTAAAAAAAACCGGAGGATAAATGACCCGAAACTGCGCCAGTCGTATACGGTTTATGGTGACCAACTCAATTTACACCTCGACAGGCTACTCGCAGCATGCGTGACGCTTGCCACCACTCTTTTGAATTGAATTATGGGTCCCCTGAAACTGTTCTCGTGTATTTCTGTTTGATGAAAACTACTGTGCTCGTTCGCACCAGTGACCTCATTTGCTTATTCTATGTACCCGTGTTGCCACAGGACCCAAGTCTTTCCCAGTTCACCGAGACTCATTTGTGTTTGCACTGAAGTGTGCGTACACCCATTCCAGTTGAAGAACTTTTATCGTCCATGGGTGTTTCAGGCGAGTCAGTCGCACCACATAGGACTGACTGTTCCAGTCATTTTGATATCTTTCTGGAGTTGAAAATTTTGTGAAAAAGCGTGTTTTTTGGTAGGAACAAGGAAGTTTTTGAAAACACTAAAGGCGTCATGTTTATGGTGGATTCAGCTTTGTAGCATTGCGCACGGTAATCTCTTTCAGCCGATACATTTGATCAACTTCGGTCGTTGGGTTCACTGGTGGTTTGTATTTTGATAAGATATGGTAGGCCTTCCCGTCCCTCAGAAAGAGAGCGACAGTAATTAGGCTTCATCCACACAAGAAACCAAGTGAAGTGAAATCCTGGAAGACCCAAAATTGGACGGGTGCAGTTGAGCCAAAAGTAGGACCTAGGCCAGCGAATCGGGAATCTGAATGCCATAAGCAAGTAAATGAATTGCGCAAGACAAAATTGGTCAATTCACATGCAATTCACACACAAACGGTCAGATTAGAGGTATCAAATACTCTCGAAAAACCATAAACGTAATTGTACCCGGGGAAATAGCCACGGATCCGCGCATTAACGATGTCTTCTCGTATGCGGATGAAATTACTACAAGCTGGTTGTCAAGCTCAACGAGTAGGCCAACGACCGTCTGATCAACAGTCAATAAAGCATTCGAGCTACCAGCATTCGGACACATTGCCAGCTTCCCAATACGTTAGTGTAGGGGCAGTTCTTTTACATATTTCCTACCTGTAAAACTGTTTCAGGCCAGTGTATACCATATTGTTATTTACTCAAGGGGAAAAACTCCGTATTACAAATGACGGAATGACTAGTGGCCATGCACTACAAGCGAGCTAAAAACATTTTTTCACTGCGCGTAACAACCAGAAACTGATCGTGTAATTCGTGTTTTCACTTACTTGAGCTTAATTCATTTCGGCTACATAAATGGTTCTCAAGCTCTTTTGCGTCCTATACTTTTTTTCAGTGTATCTCGGAAGATAATCATCCCCCGAACGAAGCACACAACATCAAATAATGTGGATAGCCTCCATAAATGGTGTTTAACCTACCTAATATATAGAGAGAATAGACGTTGACGATAACGTGACCCTTTGTCTTCGACAGAGATATCGACTAATTTTTCCGGCTGTTTTCAGAATTACGGACGATTACCCGAAACGGACGTCATTTCTAGCTATAAAATAACTGGGTCTCTTCACTTTGCTCGACAACCGATTCGGAAAACTCTATTCGCAAACGTACGTCGGCACAAACCTAGGCAAGCTCATGACATTGTCAGCTAATATTCTACAGAGAGTGTAAACCAAGAGCCGAGATTCCCGGTGTATTCCGCCAAACGCTGTTTTCAAAGAAACCAGTCATGCAAAGTTGCTAAGGTGTGACGGAAATGGTGAGAACACTGTAGCACTCGATAAAGTTCACACTTGACATGATGATACTGCGATCCCATAGCCTGCTGTTGTCAGCTGTTACGTCAGCCTCCGTTTTCTAAAATATTGGGCCGATAAATGCAGTAACGCTGGATCCTCTTCGCTCTTTATGGTACGCTAACGTCATACTGAACAATGGTTGCACGACTCATGACAAGGGGCAGCTCATTTCTATAAACAAAGCAATTACTAGAGAAATGTACGGTAATGTGGATCATTTCAGGAAGTTGAACGTAATTGCTTCAGCTTGACACACCGAAAACGGCCCTGGTACCTTGTACACTGGGTCCACCCGATAGCACAGTACAGAATAAGGTGAGTAGTCGGAGGTGACGTACACATATACAATCAGTGAAAATAATGCCGTACTATGCAAACGAGCAGCAAATCGGTCTTTACATCTCCACTTCCTTTTACGACGTTATCTGTAAGTTTGTAAACCCTCCAGATTGACCGCTCACTCTATCCTCTTCATGCATCATTACGACATCCGCTAACGTATTCTTCGTGCGGTAGAAATGCTACGATGAAAAAATAGTCCAGCTGTAGCACTCTTTCGGTGCCTAGCTGCCAGGCTACCCGGAGAGGGCTGGGATACTGCCAAGTTGCCCAAGCCTAGACAGGGGAAGTGGAGATGCAGAGGTCGGGTTCGAAGACGCCTTGATCGGTCATCATGCTCCGCAAGCGTGTCTGGTCTCCTAGACAGGGGACCTAAAAACCCTGAAATTAGTATGACAGAAACAGAGATGAGACTGCCATTGCATGCACAAAAGTTGCAGCCGATTTTTTTCCGGATGCCTTACCCTTCTACCCCTATGCAATTCCACTGAATGGCCCAAACAGACTGAAGTGCATCTTGCGGTGCCGCAAGGTCTCATCACACATCCACATTCAATAATGCAATATACTAGGTACTTGGTGAATGTTGAGATAAGAAACGTATATTTTCTCACAGGTAGTTGTACAATAATAATATTAATAATGAGAATAATAATCGGCCGACTTTAATACCCCATCGGAACATAGCTGCCGTCTACCCGAAGAAAGCATGAAGGTTGAGGTGCTGCCAGGATGCCCAAGCCTAGACTGGAGCAGTTGATATGCTGAGATGGGGTTCGAACCAGGGACCTTCTGGTCAGCAGGTTCGCACCTAACGACTGAGTTATGATGAGCTCCAGGAGGAATATGCACACAAGCAAGTAGAACGAAGAGGGATATTTTTTGGCTGGAGTGCGTGCATCCGAACCTTTGTTTTCTTTGGCATTATGTGCAAGGTAGATAGTTGACATACCTCTTAGTGCAGGTCCTCTACTGACTTCGATACTGCGTTATATCTATCCCTGCTTCTAACCTCTCTTTTAAGCCCTAGTCGGGAAGCCTATACAATCCCATATATCCTAAGTTATCGGTCAGATTTTTCATATCCCCTCACAATGCCTTCGTCTACTCTCCTCTTTGTTTCTTCCAGTTAAGCTGAGCGCCTGCGAACAACTCTTAATACGGTAGGCGTTGTGGTGGTATACGAAGGAGTAATTGAGCAGCCTAGTCGGTTTGTTAAAATGATGGTCTCAGTGGATGGGTTGGGCGAGCGAAGCATTCCCCGACACATCTTTTCATTAATCGCACAATGATGCCGCCAGGTATGAGCATTACTACGTAGTCAACTGTCGAAGTCATAACAGCTGAACATCTCCGGCACTAGTTCACCAAGTTTCGCAACCTTCCTGTGGCTTGGAGCACACAGTGGTGTCATCAATGTGTCCTCAGAGATGTCTCACAATGGTGAATTCACACCTTACTATCAATAGAAAGGCCTGGTATCCCATTACACTAAGTTTCATCCGGCGTACCAACTGTGCAAAACGGTCCGCTCATTTTAGGGTGTCATCAACTAATGTGTTCGTGAACCTGGTTTCTGGTCGATATCCTGCATACAATAGCTTACCTACCTCTGGAATCGATTCATTGCTGCATTATTCTCCTCATAATGATATCATTATAATTTGGTAACCAAGGAACATGACTGAATCCATTGCGGACTTTCGTCCACAAAGACTTCAGGATGTGTTCTTACCATTGAATGTTAGTTTACTGGACGCTTCTCAAAACAAACGCATTCCGTGTACCACAAGTTGGTCAGGCGGCTAGAAACCGATACAGAACGATTTGACATCATGTACCGAAACATAGATATGCAGCTAAAATGAGACCAGTCCCCAAAGCGCAAGACGTGGCCCATCCTTATGTGTAATCCCAAACTCGATAGCCATCTACAGTCAGCTGTGCGGTAATGCTGTGCAACAGATTTGTGCTACGGTGATAGTTGGCTCTCAGTTGCGTGCAAAGACGCATTGGTAACTGTGTAACCAGTATATTTCACATTGCACTCCGGATCACTGCTTACCGCCGCTGAGTGTACTACCACTGGTCGCCTTAAGCTCTTGATCGTTTGGCCGAAGACTTGGGATTTGCATCCTTGCTACATCTCTCGTTCCAAATGACTATTTGACCCAGTAAACTTATTTCTAGACTTTCAAAGGTTTCTATGCCCAATTGATCATTCGGCTGTGATTTGACGTTTGGCTCCATCCTCAGTATCATGTTGTCTAATTCAGGCGTTCAATGATTGGTGGTGACAGAAGAAGAAAGTAGTTGTACTGTGTGCTGTGATCGGACAGTAGCACTCGAAGCCGGTTCATAGATAAACAGGCAGCCTATATAGTGTTTAATCCTGTATGAAAATATACTGTGATATCTTGTATATCTTAATAACTGAAACATGAGGCGGCCTTTGTGTAGTACATTCAGTTGAAGAATATCATAAACGAGAGATTCAGTTGAGTTTCCCGTGAAATCTGAAATGGTATGCAAATGAGTATATTTGTCGAAATCTGTCTACTTTGAGTTCAAGTAGATCATAAGGTTGACGGAAACGTGGGGACTGCGCCCACCTGATGGGCCCCACGAAGGGCAAGACTGATCGTGAGCTGTTGAGGAGTTTTAAGTGACCTTGTGAGTACGTAATGCACTACTCATAAGGTTGTTGCAAATTCTTCGACAGCCCACAACCGACTTCGCCCTTCTTGGGGCTCATCTGGTAGGCACATTCCCCCAGTTTCCGTCAACCTTATGTTCTAATTGAAACCGAATTGCAGTCATGTGCAAACAAATTTGGTTTTGCGAGATACTTACCGGAAAAGCAGCTGAATCTCTCGTTTGTGTATGTAGCAACTGAAACATGAGGCGGCCTGGTGTAGCACATTCAGTTGCCTGGAGACATCACAAACAAGAGATTCAGCTGGGTTCCAGGTGAGTCTCTCGCAAAACCAAATTTGTTCGCAAACGAGTGCATTTCGCTGACATTGTGAGTAGTTTTCTATGTGAAGTTTAATCCCGTTTTTTAACCAGTGATAATGATTGATCTCTGAATCGCTCCAAGTGTTCCCCGTTGTATGGTTATGACTCTATCCGTAGTCTACTAATATTAAGTCGCTGGTTCATGATGGGCTAAAACGGACGGATACGTACGTATTTCATTGTTTTTTCATTGAACACCGCACTACAATCCAGAAAGCTGATCGCAATATCCCGGTGTATTTCAGCCTACCCTACTCATTTTAGTCATGTGTGCCGTGGGAGCTGTGTGCTACGTGACACTATGTGCGTGCCTGAACTTGTGCTAAATTATGGTCTTCAAGAGACATTGCACCGCCCTAGTCTTTTTGTCAGTCTGGTAGATCCCGATTCTTTGTCGCAATGCATGAAAACCAAGAAGCTTGCAAACAAACGACCAAAAAATGGCTCTTGTTTTCCAACGAAATAAGGAATATTTCCATGTGGAACTCGGAAAGATTTATAACTTTGTTTTCCAATTTATTTCTGATTTCCAGTCCTTTCTCACTATTGTCCAACTGATGCCTACCATGGCACTCTATATTTATGGTTAGGTTTAACTATCTCGCTCAGATTATGACTTATGTAGACATTCTGAAGTGCTAGTGATAGGGTATCTCTCATGCTTTCCGCATTGGTCCTTCACGCTGGCTAGCATTCTGTTAGACTCTCAACTTAGCTGTGAGTATTTTAACGACCGTCCCTCTATTGACCCCCTCTGACACGACCCCATGGCTGTTCAGGTCACTTGCAAGAGACAGATTGTTAATGCTTGCCGTCCGCGTTCGCCTCTCTGATGCGACAGAGTTCACATAGTTTTCTCGAGGATTGCTACATTGTTCTGCGGTCGCTCACACAAGTCCAGTGCAAGCGCTGTTGGGATTCTTCCTCGCTGTTCACAAACATGTGGAGGGCTGAAGCCGGTCAGAGCATCAGAGTACGCAGTACAATCAGTTGTTTTGTGTGCTGACCTTAACAGTAGTACTGCAACGTTTCGTTGCTGATTCCCGTGACATCGTCGGTGTTCTGGTAAAATTCAGATGATCCGGGTTCAAGACTCTCTGGATGCTTCGTCACCTTTCCAACGTTTTGTTCACTACCTTCAGAATTGAAAGACCTGGAGTGCGTGTGTTCATATCGGTCAATGTGCATTTCTCTACCAGAGACCGCAACAGCACGCGTGTTAGGTAGCCTATTGCTTCTGGAATGCCGCAAGTATCCAGTGAGACGAAGGCTCCCGATGGGTTTCTACACTGCTACCGGATGAGATCCAGAAAGTCCACATTGTTCATGAATGTATGATGAACATACTGTATTATACAACCCAAAGTTAACTTTTCTACGTTTTCCGAATTTGGGATTATGTCCCTTGTAGATCCCAACTTTGGTTTGGCGCGGTTGGTACCAGACAGGGGTACTCTTTCGTATATAACCCAATTCCCGATTAATCTCCTCACAGTGCTCATTTGTTTTTTTCTTTTTTAGGTGAATACGACACGGTCATCATTAGCTTGCCGGTGAGTTCATTGTTTCGAGTTTGTACGTTATAGACTCAAGAGAACAGGACTATTTTCTTTGGAGAGTACATCGAATTAAAAAGTACAAAAAGAACAAACAAACGAATCAAAAGAAATTGGACGAGGAACAAACAACAAAAAAACAAATTCGATTTAATGAAAACTTCTACCAGCTTTGCAGACATCTGATATAGTGCAGCAGACAGTTAAGTTGTCGTTACGTTTTCCTCTTCTGCACATAAATACAGCTTGTGTCCTACTTCATCAGTGTCTATTTATCCATGTGACGCATCATAAATTGCCAGCCTCTCATGCGAAGAACAGTCGACTTGTGACGCAATTTGTTCAGTGCAATCAACTGGGTCACGGAGAACGTGCTCGCTCCATAGGATTTACTTCTATATCTTTACCTCCCGACATGTAATGGGACATATATTGCATTCAACACTCAACTTCAGCTAACCGCTTCTGTTGACACCGTGGCCCGTCAAGTCATCTCTCAAGACAGCATTATTACTTGTGTAGTACCCCTCGATAAATCGATAAATAAGTTTTCCTTTCCAACGGGTCCTGTCGGTCTTGGTCAGTTGCGTACGAGGTGAAAAATCTAGGCGCTTTGAGTGTACCTGTATAGTGCTCACGACCGGCGTCACTACATTCATCTAGCGAGTCTGGTGAGCCACTTATCTATCTCGGCATGTGCAAAAATGTCTGCCCTACAAGGGCAGAAATAGCCACTTGCAAACTGCTTGGGGACTTTTGTGGGGTTGTTTTTCCTGTTTTCCACCTCATTGCTCTTACCAGTATGATCTCTATATTGATCGTCGAAATTTTAGATCCAGACAACAATGGAAGGCCTCGTTGACGTCAAGTTCAGCCACCACTCAGGCTTCTCTTCCTCTGGT
This sequence comes from Clonorchis sinensis, assembly GCA_003604175.2. Lineage (NCBI taxonomy): Eukaryota > Metazoa > Platyhelminthes > Trematoda > Opisthorchiida > Opisthorchiidae > Clonorchis > Clonorchis sinensis. The sequence goes on from CM030369.1 coordinate 84,739,928, forward strand.
ATTCGACCAAAATACCACCTTCACCCTGGGGTCCAATGCAAACACGTAAGTTAACATTTTCCATGAATTTTGGCCACTATATGGATAAACTCGGGGTTGCCTTGATTTCATCCTTCTGATCCAGTCTCGGCAACCTCTTCCTATTGCAGTCATTCTAATTGCAGTCTGCATGAAGTGTATATATAACAGACGTCAATCCTGCATCTCTCATTTATAGCTGGCTTGGCCTGGGTGCTGCCCGTGGACGCATCTATACGAAACACCCGGAATTGTTCCGCTACCCCTGTGATGCTGAAGACAAATCTTGGCTTGTCAATTCTGGACTACTGACAAGTCAAGGTGTCAAGGCTTTCCTAATGCATTCGGATCAGGTTCGCCAGATTGGACAGTATTACAGACAAACGCATGAGACAAACAACGACACTGACGAAGTGGACCAATTGAAGACGTTCACTGTGCCCCTGTGGCTCTTCCAAAAGGTTCGTTTTTAAGCTCTGATCCTCTTGCATGATCATACTAAGCCAACAGAATGTAGTGGAGTCCAATGTTGTTTGCTGCTTCTAAATGCTTCTTGTCACTGAGCTGTGATCGAGACAGACCAACGGGATAGGTTTGCGTTTATATAATAAGGGCATTAATCTCAGTGTCTATTCTCAACCATTGAGGTAAGAATGTTGATAGTAATTCCTTTGTGCAGTTGGTACTGAAGTAAAGCTGTGCAACTCTGGTATACCATCCTGTCGAGTGGCTGTGCTTGAGTTCACACTGCTTCTTTGGTAAACGGCTATATAAATACCAGGATAGAATCACTAAAACGTTAGGCTTATAGTCCCCCGGGTGTGGACACGACTACCCCAACAGGCAAGTATAAATAGCTGAGATAGGAGAATTCTAATTACTTCGGTTAGCAACCATCCGCTTCCAAATGGTGAAACTCTAAAGGTTTTGATAATTCCTTAGCCAACTTGTGGACGTTGTGCACGGATGTATTGTCTTCTAAACTCAAACCAACGCCTCTTCAAACAGGCTGACATCGTGCGCTGGTTTGATTATGAAAAAAACCTTCTAGCTGTTTGCCATTTCCACTGAATTGGCGAATGTAAGCTCTTCTTTCGAACGGTCGTACGGGAAGACGATTGGATCAAATTGGATTACACACTGTCTATTCTGCCGCTCATCAGCTAGCCTGGTTCTTGTCGAATGATGCTCGATCGAACCCTTCCAGCACGTAATTCACACTTGAAGTGACCATATTGCGCTAATGAATAACATCATGAATAACTGAGATTTCTTGGTTTAATAACCATATCAAGCTGCCTGACGTCATGGTGTGACCATGTTCAAGCCATAAACTTTCATGAGAAACCTCAGTACTGAAGACAAAACGACTGATCGAACTTTGGCGAGAAGGTGGTGGTTAGATGATTAGTGAGCAGCTGTGCGTGATCGGATAGTGGTCAGTGAATATTGAGAAAGGACCCGAGAAGTGGATTGTGATAAGATTCGGTGTACCAGGGCTGAGCTTTCGAGAGCTCCAGTTTCTTCTGAAGGCACAGGTTTCGGTCTCTTTACAGACAGCGTCATCCTAACGAGGGGACGAGACTTCAATGACAACTAGCTGTCCGATAAACTCCGGTCGATTTTGAATCCACCGAACGCCCAACGATCAATCTACTGGGTGGTTCCATGACTGACATAAACAATCATCTCGGCAAGTGTTCGAGTTCGGTACAGTTAGCTTTAACTAACAATCCCTCACCTTTTTACCACGTTATCACAGGGCGTTTTTCAAGGTCGTGGCTGTAATGTCGTCGTACCACCATTTGTACTAATTATATAATAATACTACTGATCGCCACCTGATTCCGTGTGCAAACCCATGCCCGCAAGTGTTGACAACCTTAACAACTGACCATCCTGTTGGAATGCCTTTTAATTGGCCGGAAACGTGTCTGCTTTTTGCATGGATTACCTAGTCGTCCGGGACTAATCTGGTTGCAATTAGCCCCGTTTTCTCTATCCTAATATATGGTTCACTGGATTGACTGTAAATTAGCTGTGGGTTTTCGTCATTCAACAGGCAAAGAATGCCTCCGCGAGGATTCATGACGGTGACGGTGCATTGGTGAGCATATTTTGGGCGCATGTACGTTGTGTACACAATGGACTCTATCTGGGTAAAATAATCACTCTATACGTCTCTTATCTAACGTGGAATAATGTGAATAAGTCAACCTATGGAGAGTTTAAGTTGTGCTTAACCAAGTAACCATGCACGCACGATTCCTAACATCCATGCTCATTTGCTAGGAGAGGTGGATGGGTGGTTTCAGTCATCCATTTCGGCCTGAAAGCTCTTCAAACAGCTTTCACACAAGAGCAGTCCTAAACAAATGGAGCATTGACAGGAACTCTTGTAATGGATACCTTATCCCGGTTTATCCTCCGAGTCACTTCACCAGGCTCGCTACGGCGCAATAAACGTTGTGAATCTACATAGTGTTCTTTTGCAAATATCGAACATTCGCAAATCTTATAGAGTGAATCAAGAGTGGTGTTTGCAGTGTTGTGATATGCAGCTAAAAAAGCGGGTAAAACCCGAGAATACATAGAAACTTGTACTGAATCCTCTATTTCAGATTATTTGGACAACTTATCACCTTTATTTAGGACGCACTGACGAAGACTTACGCAGAAGTGCAGTGGTGAACCCCGTATAAAGGATGGTTGATTACTTCAGCTCGTCAAGTAATCGTATTTGGGTTGGGAATGGAGCTGAATGTGAGCCGCAACGACCGTCAGCTTTGCGTTTTTAAGCCCATGGTCTCGAAAACGGATGGTTACGTCTACAATAATAAACTGACTGGTAGCGCACTCTTGCGGCCTCAATGGTATCAGAAGTTCTTCCCTGTTAGTGAAAATCCCCGAAACCTCCTACATCATACCCAGGATTTCACGAATTGAAATCAGACGGGCTTTGCAACCTGCTGTACAAAAATAATCTTGTTTTCAGCACATTCTACATCTGCTTAATGTCTTTACTGAAATGATTGGAATTCGATTTCGTTCCAACTTAGTTTTGATATGACAGCAAGGATGCATCCAATCAACTAAGACAACTTGACATTCATATCCTTCTCGTTTGAACAGTCCTTCTACTGTCCTGGTGCATTTATTCTAGTGAGCCCACACTATATCGGGGAAGCACTGGACTGGAATTTCTCTTTTATCAGAGCTCATCAGTGGTTGTACACCCTTGACCGTGCCGAAATTTGAACTCCGGGCATCTGACATGCGAGACGAGCGTGTTCCCACTATTTCTCCAGCACACGGTTTGAACCAGGCTTCGGACCTGGGTTCTGTGGAGCTGGTATCGCAACCTAAGAAAGCCTGTTCGACCCATAGAGCAACAGTTCCACACGTGCAGTTTTTGTTCTTTAGCTATATCTATCCACACCATGCCAGTTATGGTCGAATCAACCCCAGCTGGTCACAATGGAGTATCCACTCCATAAATTGTTACTACGGCTGATCGCTAGGTTGTATTCATGCAAGACAGGTCAGGAGTATAGGAAAGCCATTAGTTAATGGTTTTGGACGTAGTTGTTCCAGCCCTCTTGCTCCTGTATTTCCGCTGCATATCCTTACACAGTTTTACGGAACGACACATAAGATAAACGGACGCCAAATGACCACTACTGTACTCTTTCTTTCTGCTTCAGATACATAATATAGCCCTCCAATACCCCCAGTTCATACAAGCCGCGGGTCCTACTGCCAACCTTCCGAATAAAACAGCCTCTCCGGAGCTGAAACCACCTATCGACTTACGACAAGCTCACTCTCCGTCGTCGAATTCTCGAGCCCCAGAACGTACTTCAGCAGGACGGTCTCGTCTCTACCAGTCTCGGGAAGCTTCGGTTGGCAGACGTGAAGTGGTTTTCTTGGCGAAATCATCTAGGTCGCCTAATTATCCAGTAGCATATCCTCTTCCACAGTCCAACCGAGTATGTTTTGTGTTGGTTGGCGATTTCTGTTAAATGCCTGCTATTCCACTGTCTAAATCTCATGAGCTTATCAGTTGGTAATGCTTTCCTCGCTTTTATATCCTTTTTTAATCGGAACAGAATTCAGACATCATGCGCAGAGCAGACTGGTTCACCATCTGCTTAGTGACGCTCACCAGGCAAGCGGTTAATTTCTATACATACTAGAATCACATTACATGTGGTTCTACGTCGCTCTCTGGTGGGGATACAGATAACTTTTCATTCTTACCTTGTAGGCCTTGTTCTGTCACCCTGTTTAAGTAATCCTGGCACCTCTCTGTTTACCCTGTTGAGATCACCGGAGTACAGCAATCTTGCAAACGTTATCAGTATGTAATTAGCCCAAAGCAGCTGAGTGGTCTTAACCACTCAGCCTTAGCACGAACGGCAGAAATGTCCGTCGTTTTAACCCAACCCTGGTATCTCGGTTACTCCTGTCTGTGCTCAGGTAACCTGAAAGTACCTCAGTCGTTGTGCTTCTTCCGAATGGCTTGCTGAATGGTTGTGGCTGAATGCTTGTTATTGTTCTATGACTAGTGAATGCCATATGCCATATTTTGGACTTCGTTAGGATTGGCGTGGCAAACATTGTCTCAGAGCGAACATTCAACTTCACTTGAATGTGTAATTGGTTACGGTTTCAACTGATCACAACTGACCGTTCGATCCGTTGGTCCATATGCCCATGTACAGTAGTCTTGCAGTCAGTCAGCGATCGTGGACGATGTCGATCTGCGAGATTCATGAAACCGGCTTACGGCTGGTTGAAATGTGCGACAGCGAACCAATCTACCTAAAATTTCAAGCCTGCAGTCGAAATTTGGGGATTCACAATTGATGTGCTAACGGCAGTTGAATCTTGAAACTTTTTCAAAAACATCGTCATTAGTTTAGTTCTTCAGAAGGTGACTGTTCGGCTTTGCTCTGTTTTGGGTGTATGAAATCAGAACCGCCTTGGTTTTTCACATCGACGCACTCCAGCAGTCATCGTTTTGTGGTTTTTACGTTCGGTGTATTCGATTGGGCAGATAGACAGTTGGATTACTTTTGTATACATAGTGGGGGTGCCAAAGTTTAAGAATTTCTATCAGCATCACGTGTTCAGCAGTCCTTCTGTCCTGAGAATAATTCGGGCTTAGCCAGCCCACAAGGTCGTGCGACATCACTCACCTTGGAACTCCGGTACCTTTGTCGCACCATTGCTGGATTGTATTCGTATTTATGGATAGTTCATTGATATGTCCCATCTGTGCTGTATTTAACTGGCCGCTTCATCTCTAAAATGACTTCATGAAAATCAAGCGACTTCAGTCATAGTTGGAAACCCAATGTCCGAGTTGCCATTCGTATCTTCATATTCCCACTAGGCCTTTCTGGTGACGCAGTACAATTCAGTTTGATGTGAGTGGAAGGTCAGATCTCACATGCTGTTCGGCTACATTAGGCATGAAGGATAGTGAGTCAGGCACAACTTACTGATGGGTGTGTCTTAACGACATAAGGACTCCGAGTGTTCGTGATTTGAGTATGATCGTAAGAGTAAATGTGAATTACTGGGGTAAACACTCTCTATGTTGTTCCCTCCTAATCGGGTTAGAACAAGGACATTCTGGGGACCGTTCTTGGGGTGTTAGTTGTTTTTGCCAATGAAGCCTACTGAGCGAAACCCTAATAAAACTATTCTCTTTCCACAGTAACGGTTCTCTCAATGTACGCACTTCGCAGTCAGACTAGAGATAACCAAACCAGCATATTGACTGATGATACTGTGTCTAATGCAATCGTTTAATTGATCACGTTAGTCGCAGAGGCTGGGGTGATAATTGTTCTGAAATGGGATGGCCTCTAACATGGCAAAAATTTTGTTGTTTCCTGTAGCTGATGGGAAGAAGTCAGACCAGAAATGAATATTAAACTCGTATTTTGGTTCGAAGAATAAAATCATTTTGAAGTTTGCTGTAAAAATAAAGTATAATAATCGATAGGCTGTAACACCCTTTCAGCGCCTATCTGCTATGCCACCCGAAGGAAGCATGAGGGCTGGGATACTGCTAGGTAGCCCAAGCCTAGACAGGAGAAGTCGAGATGCAGAGGCTTGATTGTGAGCTTCCGATCAGTAAATTCGCGCTGTAACCACTGAGCCATCTTGCCCTCCAAAGTTCGTTATACCTATACTGGGAGAGTTCATAAATTTAACACGCTCTTTCGGTGTGTTGTTTGCTACGTATGGATCCTACATCCTAGGTCACGTATCTCAGGTGCTTAAATTTAGAGTTCGAAAACCTAGAGGAACCTAGGGATTTAATGCATTGCAGAATCCTCTCAAGCATAGAGGTAAGCAAGTTTTGTCCTGTTATATAGCTCATGTTATATGAATCAATGGCTAGAGCGCGAATCTACTGACCGGGAGGTCCATGGTTCGAACCTGACCTCTGCCTGTCAACTTCCCCTGTCAAGGCTTGGGCAACCTGGCAGTATATCAACCCTCGTGCTTCCTGGTGGCATGGTAGTTAGGCACCGAAAAGGTGTTACAGCTGAACGATAGGCCGTATTTTGGAGAAGGAATTGGTCTATCTCCTGCGATTAACGTACATTATAACTTCAATGATTCCCCTTCTGATTTAGGTCCTGACAACAGGGGACGGTTTCTTGGTCCCTTATGTTAACCAATCAATCCCCTCTCGAGACAATGCTATACGGAATATCAACTAACAATGCAAATAGCTGTCACTACCCAGACTATTCTGATAGGTTCTTATGTCATCTGTGTGGACTACAACGTAATAAAACTCCTGAGGCCTTCGGTAGGTTTCCCTCTTCGACCAACGCTTGTATCAGACCTGGTTCTACGAGTTTGCGCCAAACCAGTACTGATCGAGACTGGGCTTTATTCAGAACTGAGCTGTGTCGTTGATAAAAATCCTGCAGGTAAAATCATGATAGCTTGGCTGGAAGTTAAGAGTGATCACTTTGTTCCTTTTCCATTACTCCTGTTCATCCGCACAATCTGCGTTCGCGGAACAGCTGATACAGACAGCTGATCAATAGTGATTATCATAATTGACAATAACATCAACACGAGGAGGGGGGATGTTCATCTGTCGTATAACCATATTAATTTATCTAATTAACGTCCCTTATTGAAGCGAATGGTAAAATGAGAAGGGAAAAGAGGTCAGTCACTAGTTTGCCACACGTACTTACATCTTTAAACACCCATTCATACAGTATGAATGAAAAATTACAGCAAAAACGCCACTGATAACAGTTAGCGACCATATCTTGTAGCGTCTCCAGACAAGTGTACAGATGATCGCATGGACGCCCTCCTGGAAAGTGACCATCACCCAAACTTTTCGTAATCTCTTTCAACATCTGCCAAGTTATACACATCTCACCTATAAGTTTGAATCATTGAGTTTGGTCTGTGGAACAATGGATTGTTCTGTACACGGCAAATCGGCATGCCTAGCACACGACCAAGCTACCATGGCTTTTAGTGTGTTCTGGAGTGTCTGATGCTTCACGAACTACCGCTTTCATGATCAGCAGTCGTGCATATAGTGGGGACAGTAGGACGCATCCTATTTCCATAAATCCCGGTCTAGACTTAGTCTGACAGTTGGGGCGAGATGGTACAGTGGTTAAAGCACGAGTTTACTGACCGGAAGGTCCGTGGTTCGAAGTCGACCTTCGCATATCGATTTCCCCTGCCTGGGCTTGGGCAACCTGACAGTATCACAGCCCTCGAGCTTCCTCAGGGTGGCGTGGCATCTAGGCACCTGAAGAATTCTGCAGCTGAACGATTTGACAGTTATCAACCTTTCCTTGGTTATTATGTCGGTTTTTGAGCCCCATTTCCCTAAGTTTACCTGTTAGTTCTTTTCTGGCGTTTGCCTGCGGATGCAGCATGTTCAAGCATATGTTTTGCTGCTAACCGCCGGTGTCGTTGTCTCTTATATGTGGCAGTTCATCAGCGTAGTTATAGGATACATCCCAATAGATTTCACCGGTTCCGGGACAACTGCTCCGCTATCAGTCACCCCTGGATGACTAGTAGCTTTAGAATAAATTGCCGGCAACCACGATAGGCTTGGGTTGAATGTTCAACCATCCCAGTGGAACTGCAACTCATCTGCTACGGAGACAAAAACATTTCGCATTAGACCTTTCGGTACATTTAGCTGTATGTGCAGTAAAGCATGCGTTGTTGCTATTCCCTGACCAAAATTGGCTCCTACCGGCTCACCGGTTGTTTATCCAACTATTCTGAGACCGAATGAAGCATGTGAACTGTACTCACCGGTCATAGTCTGAATGGTACAACAGCTTAATGAACAATTACACTCCATAGTTTCTTCTTGAAATCCAAATGTCTGGTGATCGGGTGACCATTCGACATCAGACAAATGTCTCAAGGGTCAGAGGGCTTGCCTAACAGAAGCATGCCCGCCCGTGACTCAGTTAATTAGTGGCGATAAAAACGATTAGACCACCCGTTTTCTGCTGCAGTATTAGCCCATCCTGGAATCGTCCGGTACTGTAAACACCGTAGCGTTTTGTTTTGTTGTTTGTTCAGCCATATAGTATGTCGTTGACAGTGACGTAGGACTAAATTAACATTTCAACAATTTGTTTTGGCTGGTGGTTCCTATTTTTGTTTCGGGTTTATTGAAGGTAGTTGTTACGAACGGGGTAGTACTAATACCCTGACACCGATTTCATCGCATAAGAGTCACAACCCGACTATTTGACTGAACTCATAATTTTCAGCATTGCAACAGACGTTGAATCCACCTCAACTGAGACTCACACAGAAATCTTGTCTTTCCTTGCCAGGCTTTCACGACACGTGATGAATCTCAGAATAAATCCTTTTCCAGCATGACTGATGCGTCTGGTGATCCAGCGATCATTCGCTACCCTGTAAACACACCCTCTACATCATCTTACTCCATTCCAAACTCCCCGACGCCGGTGTCCAGCGTTCCAACATCTATTAAAACAGCCTCGGGTAGTCCAACCCCACCCACTCTGCAACGATTTGATTCCACCTGATCGGATAATTTTTTGGGTCCATTGGTATCGTGTCAACTCCTTACATGCTTTCAGTTCCATATTGCATTTGTCTTTCATTTATCCCATTTATGTCTCTGGTTCTGTATTGCTCAGTACAAGAAACCTGTTATTGTGAATCCTTTCATCGTCCACTCCCTTTTATCTCAGTGCGAATTGCCTTTTTGTCTTTCGAGCCGGGGCCTTTCTTAGTGGTCCTTGTGGCTGTATCACCCTAAGCTTGATCCCCATGCCTAGTACTATCCCGTAGCTGCCCTGTTTTTCTCTGTTTGCTACTTCTTATGTGAAGAGACTAGACATCATGGTGAACAACGAACTCTCAGCGAAGATCACTGTTCGCCCCACCAATCTAAGGCATCATCACTATGAATTTGGCCTTTGTCCTTTTCGTGTCGATCGCAGCACATTATTTGCTCCCGTTTCACTCGTCTATTTTTGTGATTTCGACATCTGAACATATGAAAGATACACGGCGACGCAATTTTTTTCCTGACCTCCCACGGCTGGTAATCTTATTGACGGTTTCCGGAACGTGGGTCAGCTGCATTTGACTCATACCGCCCTCAAGGTGTTTACTTACAGCTCTACTACCAGTATTCCTTAACATCGCCGAAGTCGTTTTCGAATTTAACTAACCTCTAGCTGTAACTTGGACCTGTCACGCCAGAGGGCAAATGACGACTGTGCTTTCAAGAATATCACGGCCATCATCAGTGTAGGCTGATCGAATACGAAAAACCGTTTTTTATCATCATATATGCGTTAACTGTGCATTCCGGGTCAAGGGGCTTGCTCCTCTGTATGATCAAGGTTATGGATACGAGTACCATTCATTTCAACACACTCTGGTAAGTTGTTACGGGAACATCAACGGGATGAAACAAAATACCCCTAACCGCGAGGTTTCTCTTAAGCAGGACTTCTGTGGGTGAAGTGACAAGTTTCGCTGTTACTCATTGCGTGAACCTCAAATCTTTACGTGGTGAACAATAAGGTTGTCTATCTTCCCGCTGGGATTGACGGCTGTTCTACAGAGTTACGGTCATCAGCCAAAGAACCGTCACCGTTGCGCGATTGGACGGGTGGTTGCTTCCTCAAAGTCGCCTTCTAAATTTGTATTGTGATTTGGCTTTCTTGGATTGGATTATCAAACGTTCCTTTTTTTACAGATTTCATTCTTTGTTCTCATTGGTTTTGTCACACCTGTTCCTTTCCACTCCATGAGAGTTACGGACTACCTACACAGTACTCCCTCTTTTTGAGGGAACAATATCAGGACTGTTTCGCCACAACTTGTTAGAATGCCCCCGGGTAATCGATACTGATGCGTATCCGGTGCATTGCATTGCATTTTGATGTGTCCGCGTACAGGTCATTCGCATCCCGAACGAATGGCCTCTGTATCAACTAGCTAGAGATGGATAGTGAATACGAGATGAGATGTTTCACGGTGACGTTCTGTTATAATATATTAATGAAGACAACAGCTTGGTTGCCTCATCTTGTGCTCCAGCTTCGTTGACATTAGTCTGTGCTGAAGCTGTCTTAGGTCCCAACGAATAGCGCTTTGTCCCCTAACTTAAATTATCTGCCAATTCAAGTACCATCGCTTGGTGATGTGTTGTGATAGTGCAGTAGTGTTTGTGATATCAGCTGTTCGGCGTCTCTAAATCCAGTTCAGTGACAAGACATTTCCGCAAGGTTGTTTTAGTCTGTGAACCATTCATTTAGGAAACTAGACGTTGCTTATTCTACGGTCCTTTGGTGTTCGATCTATTTTATTGAAGGTTTAAAATGTCCAGACCTTAGAGCAGTGCGCTGAATATCTATGACAGTTATATGCCCAAACCTGATACGTAGCTTTACGAACGGTCGTTTTCAGTCGCATCTTACCGGGCAACGTATATTCGCGATCTTTTGTTTTTCTAATCAACATGAGGAAATTCAGTAGTCCGAAAGCGGATAGTTTACAGAATGAACGAAAGAAATCCAGGTAGTTTCATTTCTAAGATATACGAAGGCAATATTCGGATGAACGGGATCGTCCATTTGCCATAGTTGATCGACGTACTATGTCCGGTTAAATAAGTGGTTTACATTATTGAATCGTGGAGCTATGGATGTGAATAAGCTAAAAGCAAAAACGGAGCAGTAACAGAAACGTTGTTCCTAATTTTCTGACCCCTTCCAACTCCTGGTTACTCAAGCAGTATGGCGAACTTATATTCGGATGGGCACTTGGTGCATTTGAAAACTGATCGAGATCCACACGGACAGTCCCAATAACTCAGGAAGATGAATTGCAGGACTAACCTAAGAAACCTCTTCTCTTTCCCAAGGTAAACAAAATTGAAGCACATTACGGATTACAGTAGTTAGTGTCACATCGATACAACTGTTGTCCATCCAACTGCGTGTGGTGATTAGGTTCCCTGTTCGTTAGTCCGTATTATTCTAAAAATGGACTAACTTGTGTAAAAACCCTCGTGGAGGATCCGCTAACTATCCCCCAATTTGGTGATGCTAACTGAAGAGTAAGGTGTGATTAGACAACAGAAACTACATACTACGCGTTTCTTCCTACTTCGGACCTGTCAGTTCGATGTAGCAGCATCGGTCGTGTGCACATTTGGTTGGCAGATTTTACCGTTTCGGAAAACACCAACCACACCTGAACGCATAATGTGGTGTCACGCTTTCGCCCTGGTCCTGGTAGACCTATCCGATGAGTCCGAACCAGGCCGAAACGCGCCGTGCGGGAGAGCGCTTTATTATTAGGTCTGTAGCAACTTGCTAAAGAGAAATCAAGAAGTTTCAACTAGCCCGGAAATCAATATAGCTCAGAACCATGTGATGCAATCGAAGCTTCGCCCTTTGGCTCACGACTGCCGAGCGGAGAGCTTGATATCCCAAGAAAACTGTTCACACAAGTTGGATGTTGCTAACTTATACTGAGGCAGGCCGGTCGTTTCCAGGACAGAGGTTGTACACAGCATCTAATTAGGATAGGTAAAAGAACTTCCGTACTCGGCAATAGAGGTGGACGGAAAAGGACGACAGTGCGATCGACAAACAGCGAAATTCTCTCGATCTACTTGTTTTCAGCAAGAAGACAACGCATACGAACAAAAAGCTGCTAATTCAATTCATGTAATTGGATTGACTGCTTGTATTGCGGATTGACCGCAATACATTACTGGGTTTATTCCACTAAGAACCAGAAAAACTTTGCCGTTAAAGGCCACGCACTTAGTCTCTATAGACAAGTTCTCATAATAACCACTTCGTCAGGCTAACACTAGGAAGGCGGAGAAAAAGCCCTAGTGAACAGCAAGGGCCAACTGGCCGATGGAGTTCGCCTTACAGCGAAAAACGTGTTTAGTATCAGAGTTAAACTGTGGAATGGAGGATATAAATAGAGTCACTGGGTGAATGGCGGAGATGAGTATAGTTGAGCAGTCGCTTGGAAAATGGAGTTGGACATCGAGCAGCTTGAACGGAAGTTGATATTTTTGCCGGAAATAAATGTTTATGTTTGTGAATACTGCACTGCCTTCCAAAGAAAGTAACTCTTGATACGTACATACAAAGAGCACTTACGAAATACACTCTTTATTCTAGAGGTAGGAATAATGCTCTAAAGCTCGAAATGTGGTGTATGCGAGGCCTGTTTTGCACGTACTTTTGATAAATCGGGTTTCAAAGCTGACTGAGTCCGCATTTTCCGAACTTTGCAAGACGGGGCTGACAGTTTCTCTGAAATTCCTACACCACACGAAAGCGCCGCCCAAATTCAGCAACAGTGCCAACTTGAGAAAATTCATGCAACTGCTTGGTGCGAATAATAACCACTTATAAAATGCTGGAGAAATCCATGAATTGGTGGCTTGTCTGTGCCACTCTGTATTCCACCCCACATCTCTCATGCAGACCAACCACCTAGCGCCATTACTGCATGTAAATGGATCAGTACTTCTCCCTATAAGCCTGCTAATTTTATTGTCAAAGCACAATTTGCTAACTTCCAACAGCAGTCGTCGTATTTCGTAGGGGATCAGCATGACAGCATTCATTTCACTCAAGAATAGTTCTGATACACAACGCCAATAAAGCAAGAGTTCTACTTTGCTTGATATACTCTTCCTGATGACATGAATCATGACATTTCACATAACGTTATCTACAAATGTACTCCAGTAATCGAACTGGATTGCCCGAATGTGTTTTCTCAGCTCGGGATGAACACTTACAATATTGGGATGCACTATTCTTTTCTAATCCCATGCAGCTAGAGTTCCCTCAAACACGACTGCCCTGAACATCCGTCACGTTCCCCCTATCCCACAGTTTCAATCTTTCTGTGCTGGCCATTTCATCTACCGTATTCTCGGAATTCTGTTCAGTACATTTGAGCACGAGTGGCGTGGCACGATCTTTTCAGCTCAAAGTAATCATGTGACAGAAGTACAATCCGGATGTCTAATTTCATGATCGATGCTCAAGCACCAGACGAGCAAACCAGTGATAGCGTATTCCATCGCATTTTTAAATAGTGATTATGTTTGGATGATCTATTGGTCTCAGATAAGTGAGAACTTCGGAACTTTCTTTCTGCTGACCCAGTCCAATAAAGTTTTGATGTGTTCTGATGTCAATTTTGAAATAGTGATTTTCTCTCTAGGCCACGAATTTGAATGTCCAATGGCTAAGTGGATACGGATTCACTGAGCTGATAAATTCGCCTTTAGTTAATTCATCGGGCACTTTTGTGAACTGTCACTCAAAAAGAGTAAAAAATGCTAACTCCGAAAGCCAAAGATGCTGGAAACGGTCAAGAAAAACTAATGATTCGCAGGACTGTTCAGATCAACTGCAATCCATCTGAACGAAAATAACCCACTGTTAAAATCCCAGAATATTTGCTTCATGTGCACCAAACCGTCAGGTTCTGTGAATGTTACGCTAACTACGGTTACAGTGGGTAGCATAATTCGTTGCCCCCCCCCATAGAAATGACCATCAAACGGCTCCAGTGGCTAGATGATTGGCACTTCCACAACATACATTATGTTGATTTATGTGGGATTATTCAGATAAATACAAATGATTGGACAATGGTTGGGAGGTAACACTGATTTCTTGCAGATTGGTGCCCGGAATGGCGGTTAGGGACTTACATGAACCTCTTGAACGTGCTTGACCGAAATTAAGTGAACGGACCAACATACAAGTGCAGTCGTTGTATGATCACACCGGGTTGTACACTAAGTACCCATTAGTAAAGCCACTAAGTTGTCAAAATGTACAACTTGAATACGAATTGCTACTTAGATTTCCAGGTCCGTTCAAACAAGCTCGGATTCGGATGCTGGAGTTTTAGGACAAACGGTTTGTTTGTCTATTAGGTGGTCAGCGGGTTTGCAAAAAAGAGAGTCGAAAGTGGAAATACTGTATGCAATCGATGTACCGCGAAGGTTCCGATATCGTACGCAACCCGATGGTCTCCAACTTACCACTGAGAAAGCCGAACTCAGTTGGTACCGACTGGCTACTGTGGGGTTGTTGATGGATAACGGGAAAATGACTTTTTGTGGAAAAATGGATTCCACCAGAAAAGCATCCTGTCGCTGGCTTAGTAGCTATTCTGTGAAGGCCTACATACGGCTTCGGCAACAGTTGCTTCTTTCAGGTGATTGTCTGAGTTACTCGTGACTCCTCAGCTTATCAGCTGTGGCGATTCAATCCCTTTGCATAACCCACATTACCAATAACACCACACCGATTAAGCATACGTAAGTATACGCTATGATCCTATCCAACATGAAACAGCAGTCGTCACACTTGGTACAAGTGCTTTCTTGTATGCTTGCAGTCCCAAACTGTTCGCGTGAAAATGGCTCGCGCTGCCAACTTAATAGGGGTACGGACGAGGTTTTCCCTCCGTCTGTTTACCAAATGATCTGTGAGCCAACCTAGACAAAAATGTGGACAATTAATCAATGTTCAGTTGAGATTTCATCCTTTCAGCGAGGCCACTCTATGCTGACGAGCCGAAAAGCACTTAACAGCTGTTTCGTCCTTACTGGGAATCACCAGCGCACTAAGGATGTCATGAAACTCAGAGGTCTCCGAACCGGCCACCTTCTACTCAGTGGTTGAACACTCAGCCGTCTGACTTCGAACGGCTGAAAAGCACTGTGATTAGCTCTAACTTGGATAGGACATAGCGCCGCTTACCCCTCAATTACAGAAGCCACATTCAGGCGAGAGTAAATGGGTCTCTTTCACTACCGCATCCAGTTTACCCCACCAGTCAGAATACTTTATTCATTCGTCTCTTCAACGAAAATCTCCTCTACGTTATAAGGTCAGGGAATCAATCTGTCAATTCGTTTTCATGTTGAAAATGAATGCATTTCAAGCAGATAAGCCGTTACAGCTCAAATCACCAAATTCAATACCCTGAACAGGACCACGGCAGAATTTGGAAGGCGGCTTCACGTGAATATTTCAGGTTAACCTCATTCTAACAAGACTCATAGCTTCTGCTCGCCATCTGGAGTGGCGAAAATTAAATCAGCGCGGATACTACCTGAAGCGGCTGTGGAGTTATTGTTTATGTCCTGGTGGTTAGCAGTGAATACCCGCCTGAACGGAATAATTGTGATGGTGGCGTCTTCATCTAAGTGAGGATCCCTGTGTTGAGACTGGCACGGCGCCTAAGCCCTCATTCGTGAATTACCATATTCTTAATCCGCTCAATTTTCTGACTTCAATGCTCATTCCTCTCACTCAGAAATCATATGGGTTTTTAATCGCCGGGTTGTATTGTTCGGACGTTTCCAGTAGGTGACTCCCAGGCCCCATCCCTACTTACCTGTTTAGTTTAGTTCGTACTCTTTTTTGTTGTCCCTTTCAGTCTTACTGAGGTTTCGATCGCACTACACCTGAGCTGAGTATAACTTGACCCGTTGGTCTAATCTTGTTTTTTTTAATTCATAGATTGTCTGGCCACGCATTAAACGACTGCTCTCGAACGGCTACAAGATCGCAAGACGTGACCGGTTGAACGTTGCTCATGTTACCAGCGAGCAGTTGGATGGTCAGTCTTTAACAAATTGGGCCTGCTTTAATAACGATTTTGTTCACCACGGATTGCATTTAAATGCCACTTTCCTAGCAATTTCCCTCTCGTGTACATTCTAGCACATTTTGTTGAACCGTTGCTAGACCTCATCTGACGGTGTTCACCCGAATTACCCGAAGTTGTGTTCTAGTGAAACAAGGCTTCCTGTCTTGAAGTTTTGAGCACACAAAAGAACAACAATTAGAACGACTTTGCAGGCGTCCGCACCGTTTAAACTGTGTTCATTCACAATTTCTTTACTTCAGCTCGAGATAACTCAGTGGTTAAGACTCGAATTTAGCGACCGGAAGGTCTGTGGTTCGAACCCAATCTCTGCATCTCGGCTGCTCCTCTCGGCCGAACAGGAAGTACCTCAGCCTTCATGCACCTTTCGGGTGGCATGACAGTTAAGTAAAGACAGGCGTTACCGATGAGTGATTATTATCTTGATCACTGCGGTTTTGCTGATGCTACGCTCCCTGACCAAATTCTGTCTTTCCGAAAATGAGTAGCCACTAGTATCGAGAAAACTAACAGCATAATTTTGGACAATTGCCGGTACCTAAATTTCTCCTGAGCTACTTGAAACAGTGCACCTGGATCAGATGGAAAACACCATTTTAGATCAAATCTAGCACCAACCTGCATATCAACATCTTTGCTCACGGTAGACTCTGCTATATTCTGCGTTCACTTCGCCACTTCAGTAGTGCATGGAAAATCTCATGCTGTACGCCTACGGTTGGGTGACCAGGAAGATTTTTCTAGAGGCATTGACAGAGGACAATAAATAAACCGTTTCCCTAATGAAGACGGTGACTGGGTTTAGTCAAACCTTGGAAGCATGTGAGGTTTACGATATTAAAGCCCACTGTTTTATTGCTGGCTAACACCAGTATCCTCAGGGGCACTTTTTCCCCTCGTTTTCCTTATATGTAACTTGCATTGTTTCCTCATCCATTGCGGATACTTTGGTGTCATAGTGATGCGTTGTAGCAATGACTTACATGAAACACGACCATGGTTACATACCTTAGGGAACGGATTGGCCAGTTGGTCAAGAAACACCACAAATAACGTAGCCTTAACCTCTCCATAACCTAGGCTTTGGACTATGGTGGCTTAGTTGACAGGTGTCAAACCATCACCGTTTTAACAGCTCAGTAAATTAAATTTTGTGAAATCCCCATCCAAGCGATCTCTAGCAGAGTTAAAAGTCTTGTTTTGATGCTATGCGACCTAAAGCTCTATTTGTTCCCCCCCCCGTTTCACACACAGTTTTGTATTGTCTTTATCCTACCTCAGTAGATTTACCATCCTTCCCTCTTCTTCACAGGCATGCTCCTGGAAAAGTCTATTGTGTGTTTTAAGTCGCTGCTTAGATACGGCAGGTAATATTTCCAACATATTGAACTATTATATCACTCAAATATAGTGTGCTCATAAACTTGTGCATTAAAAAATACTCCCTGGCTGCACGTAGCCTTTGTGTGAAGGATTGTTTTTAACATAGAGCTTGAAATGCAAGTGTGTCACTCAACATGAGATTTCTAAATAAGAATAGTCAAAATATTGTGTCACGTCTAAGTAAGACTACCGTGGACCACAAGGAGCATTTTTCCATTTAAAGAATACGTTGAAAACTCTGACATTTCAGAACAATGGAAATCCATGTGAAAACTTTGCGGTAAGCTTGAAAAAGAGTGTAACTTTACGGAAACATTAACAGCAAGATTAAACACGCATAAGAACAGCCTTTCGCTACGGCAGTAACATCATAAGAAAGCTGGCCGAACTAAGCTTATTACAGTTCTCAAGATAATAATGGGATGAAAAGATGACAAATAAAATCGAAGAAAAATCTCGAGTATGCATTCATCCATAAACTGATGAGAAGAGAAAAATTTGCAGCTTATGTGGTGCATTGTGTCTTTCTTTTGCTTCCATTATAACGCTACGTATTTTGTCAATTGCATAAACGTTTTTTGTTGGAATACGAAAAACCACAAAAACGCACATTTGTACAATTTCACACAATACAAGCGTGGTCACGTGCTTCGGCTCCCTCTTGCGGTTTCGCTCGCGCTTACAGCGTTCAATCGCGAGTTTTATCTGCTAACTCTGGTAGCAAATCATTTCAGTCTATTTTCGGATCTTATTGTATGCGATAACTGTTCACCAGAAGGCCCCTGGACAACCATGATTGGATTATTATTTATTCTCCGACATGGGCCAACGACGAAATAGCTTAAAGAAAACCGAACTATTTTAAAGAGAACAATTGTTAGTGAGTCTGTTCCATCTGACCTCATTATTATAGCATACTCAATCTGGCGTTATTATTTTTATTTCTTTGCCACACGCCTGGTAAAATAGTTTTTGGGTAGCCAGACCACTACAAATTTGGTGAGCTCTGGTCTTTCCGGATATTTTTTCAGCTTTTCCTTTCCTTCCTTTTTTTTATTTTGCCCAGTCATTATGGATGCACACTTTGCTACATCGGATTTAGTGGAGAATGTAAGTAGCATCCGTCTACCAGACTATAATTCTCGCTATCCCAGGGTGTAGTTCCACCAAGTGGAGGCTGTTTCCACACCCCAACGTATCAATTCCCAAGCCACCCCTTCTCCTATGTCGTCCAGTACCTTCTTAGTGATGTAGCAACAGAGGTAGAAGATCTGTTGGAAGACATCATCAGCGAAAACTCCTATGACGCTCTTTGAGCGGCTGTCATCAGCAGGACAGGAAAATCCGAAAATAAGATGGTGATGGATTTACTCACCACAGTCGAACTTGGTGGCAGGTCGCTGTCACAACTACTTCGCCATATGCGCAGCGTCCTCTGCGGCCATAAACGGGTGGTGGAACGCATGGCACAACTATGGCTCGGTAAACTTCCCCCCTCCATGTCCCGCGTCATCAGTGCTTCCGTTGCTGACAACAGCCTGAAACGGCTAGCTCAAATGGCGGACAAAATCCGCGAACCTACCCCGGTTACCCTGTTAGCTCTGTCTCCCACCCTACACCCGCCGAATCCACAGATACTGATCCAATACATTCTGCCATCTTAAAATTGCAAGCTAGATTTGATTCCTTGACCGACCGTCTACAACGGCTGGAGATCAACAAGCATCGACCTCGTTCACGATTTCGATCGTTGTCACGTTCCCACCCCTCTTGGTGCTGGTATCACCAATCTTTTGGTCCCAAAGCACGCAAGTGCCAACCGCCTTGCTCCTTCAAACCATGTTCCAACAACCCTTTAAACACCCCGGGCAGTCAGTAACGGCGACGATTTTCTGTGACTCGCCTCGTACTGGTCGCCTATTTCACACCACCGAAGTGCTCTACGTTTCCTCGTAGATACCGGAGCTGAAGTTAGTGTGCTACCACAAGACTCCACATACTGACTCCGCTTCTTATTTGTTACAAGCCACTAAAGACACCCGCATCGCTACATACGGCGAACGTTCCCTCACACTTGATCTCGGATTGCGACGTACGTGCAAGTGGAATTTCCTTTTGGCCGACTTCCAAACACCCATCCTTGGCGCAGACTTTCTAACCCACTACAACTTACCTGTCGATATGCGACACAGACGTTTTTTGGATATGCTAAATTCCCTCTCGGTCAACGGAATTAGTGCCCCAACTTCATCCACAGGTATCCGAGTTATCCTACGTGATTCCCATTTTGCTGACATTCTTAGGGATTTTTTTACCCTTACTCATACATGTCAGTACACTCAACCGGTCACGCATTCCGTCGTTTACCACATCCAGACTAGAGGTCTACCTGTCCATACCAATCCCCGTCGACTTCATCCAGATAAGCTCCAGATCGCGAAACACGAGTTTGAACACATGCTCGAACTCGGCATCATCCGCACTTCATCGAATCACCGGTATTCACCCCCTGCATATGGTACCCAAGAAATCCAAAAGTGATCGCAGACCTTTTGGAGACTACCGTTCACTCAATAACGCCACTATCACAGACAGGTACCCCATCCCACATATCCACCATTTCGTAAGTGCCTTATGCCTTACAAATATTTTCTCCAAACTCGACCTTTTACGCGCATGCTACCAAATCCCCGTAGTCCCGGATGACATCCTTAAAACAGCTATTAAAACAACTTTTGGTCTTTTCGAATTCACGCATATGCCTTTTGGTCTCCGAAATGCAGCTCAAACCTTCCAACGTTTCATGGACGAAGTTTTGCGTGGTTTACCTTTTGTGTATGCTTATCTTGACGATGTTTTATTCGCTAGCACCTCCCCAACGGAGCATGCAGCTCAACTCAGGGCAGTGTTTGAACGTCTTTCCACTTACAACATACATTTAAACATCGACAAATGCTTATTCGGTGTTACTAGCCTAGATTTTCTTGGCCACCACATTGACCCAACAGGTATTTCACCATTGCCCGATCGCATTTTGGCCCTAGAGTCTTTTCCCATACCCACCACTCTCACCCAACTTCGTCGTTTTATTGGTATCATCAACTACTATCGGCGATTCATCCCTCATTGTGCAGATATTTTGCAGCCACTAACCGATTTACATGGCTCCGAAGAAAAATCCGTTACTTTGCCCCCCGCCGCCATTGCCGCTTTCGAAAGAGCCAAGCAAGCCACTGCTCACGCCACAAAGTTGACTTTCCTCGATACTCACGAAAGCACAAAGCTGATTTTGACAACTGGTGCTTCGAACACTCCTGTCGGCGCCGTACTCCATCAAGTTGTTACCAACATATTTCAACCATTAGCCTTTTTCTCGCAGAAAATGCAGGCTGCACAAACGCGTTACAGTACTTCCTTGCTATTCGCCATTTCCGGCACTTGTAAGAAGGTAGATCGTTTACCATTCAAACCGATCATAGGTCACTTACGTATGCTTTCAACACCAAGCCTGATCACTATTCACCACGCGAGATACGTCATCTAGACCATATTTCACAATTCAATACCGACATTCGGTGCACTCCAGGATCAGACAATGTCGTCGCAGACGACCTATCCCGCCCAGACATCAACAATGTTCACTCTGTCAGGCAGTTCGACCTAGCCAAGCTGGTGAACCTTCAGCATGGTGATCCTAATTTTTCACTCATTCTATCCTTCCCTTCATTTCAATTCTCTTCAGTTCCCTTACTCCTCCAGTCTGGAACCATTTTTGTGATATGCTTCCCGGAACAGCTCGCCCAATCGTCCCAAAGCTTTTCGACGAGTTGTTTTCGACCACTTTCACGGACTATCTCATCCGGGGATCAGGACAACAAGGAAGTTGATTAGTGCACGTTTTGTATGGCCCTACATGAATAAGGATCTAACATCCTCTGCCAAACAGTGCATCGCCTGTCAACGCAGTAAAGTAACTCGGCATACGGACTCACCTATCGGTTCATTTGCAGTTCCTGATGCTCGATTAACACACGTTCATCCCGACATTGTTGGTCCACTTTCCCCATCAAACGGTTTCACTCCTATTCTTACCATGATTGATCGTTTTACCCGTTGGCCAGTAGCTGTACCCATTTTGGATACTTCAGCTGAAACGGTAGCCTTTTCGTTTTTGCAGCATTGGGTGAGTAACTCTGGCATATCCTCCTCCGTTACTACCGAGCTAGGTTCACGGTTTCAGCGTAACCTCTTCACTACACTGTTAGGTTTTCATCGCATCTCAAAAACCGCGTATCACCCCTGTTCCAATGCTCTGGTTAAACGATTCCATCACTACCTCAAAGCTGCACTGACTCAACCCCCCGGACGGATGTATGACTTTAGACCTGACGAACAAACCATGAAAAAGAAAGGGTTCTTGTAGGCCCCTGTGGTAGATTTGGTCCCCGTCTATGACTTACCAACGTAGGTCACAGAGTTTATTGCTGCACCATGCTGCTTTGAAAAAGAGTCCGAAATTTCAACTTTTGAGATCCTTATGCTGTTTAGGATCTAATTTATTGGACAAAAGGGAGAGAATTGCCAGAAAACCTGCACACAGCCAATAGTAAATAGTGCTTAGAATACTGGCGTACTAGATGACAAGATAAAATAGTTTTGAGCTTTGTTGCGTTCGCTAAGCCGGTGGTGTTGGATACAAACGTTCCACTAAAATCTCGATGGTCATCGATGCGTCGCTGTGCAATTAAATGGTGAGGTGCGCCAGCGAATGTGTAATGGTTGTTAGAGTGCATTCGTCCACGCACATGAGGCTGGTTTGCAGTTGCGACTAGTTTATACGCGTTTTCTGTGTGAAGCTTGCGCTTGTGTTCCAATTAATAGACGTCCAAATGGTCTTCAACCAGGTATATGCACGGTTCGTACCAATTAGTTAATGCTTCGTTCAGCTACGAACTTGACTCCCTTGTGTTTCAAATACTTTTGTTTCTGCGACTCTGGGTTTGTCGGTTTATTAACCGGCTGGATGTGAACATCCTGGTTAACTTGACTATTTTCACCTGGTGACGCACGGGCTTGGCCCATTTTGACATACCAATTTGACCAATTTATCATGAAGTGCTATGCTCCAAAGGATTTCCCTGCGTCTTTCCAATCTTATTAAAAGTTGAACCATCTATTCCGATAGACATATCATGTTATTTATTTTCCTAAGTACTTTTCTCTCAGCTCATATGATATAGAATTTTTACAGTTGGTGCAGTTCTTTTTTTAAACTCGGTTGAAGTAAGCGTCCTTGACCTGTGAAGCTGTCATTGTGCTCCGAAAATCACGCTGATCCATTCGTTTCGTTTCTCACTCCTGTTTGTTACCATGACGTCCCCTCTAAAAACTTATGGGTCCAAATGGCCATATGCATACTCATCCGATCTTTGACTTTAATTTTTAATTTCCTTGCTCTCCCATAATTTACGGAAGTGTAGTGGTCTGCCTACACAAAAGCTATTTTACTAGGAATGTGTGGCAAAGAAATAAAAATAATAATGCTAGATCGAGTATACAGTAATAATGGGGTCAGATGGGACAGACCCACTAACAACTGTTTTCTTTAAGCTATTTCGTCGTTGGCCCATGTCGGAGAATAAATAATAATCCAATCATGGTTGTCCAGGGGCCTTCTGGTGAACAGTTATCGCATACAATAAGATCCGAAAATAGACTGAAATGATTTGCTACCAGAGTTAGCAGATAAAACTCGCGATTGAACGCTGTAAGCGCGAGCGAAACCGCAAGAGGGAGCCGAAGCACGTGACCACGCTTGTATTGTGTGAAATTGTACAAATGTGCGTTTTTGTGGTTTTTCGTATTCCAACAAAAAACGTTTATGCAATTGACAAAATACGTAGCGTTATAATGGAAGCAAAAGAGTGATACAAAGCGCCACACTACTCCCCACTAGGGCGTTGACCTTGAAAGGGAGAAAAGGCTCGAATAATGAAAACAATCGATCAAAAATTTGCTCATTTCAAGTTTCGTAATCAGCTAAGTGTTGAGGGAAATGGACGTGTCGTCCGGAACCATTAGTGGAAGGAATTTTTTGGCGGTAGGACTATGTTGACTAGGTACTGGTGTTGGTGAAATAGCAGGGTTTTTGTGTGCGGTTGTGGATGCTTCGATGAAGGCAGGCTTCAGGTGATCAATGGAGATTGTATCATCATTTCCGGTTCTCTGTGAAACGAAGTAATTGGAGTGACGTTTGATTACCTTTAAGGGACCATCATAACAAGGTTGAAGGGTTTCTTTGTTGCGTCATGTCGGACAAATACAAATGCTGTAGAAGAGAGATCGGTTGAGATTTGTTCTTTTCGTGTTGATCGTCTTGTCGGCGTTGCACGAAGTTCAGACATGTGTTGTTTTAGACAAATAACGAAGGCCTATCGCCTGCCACAGAGAAATCAAGCTATTACTCACCCACCCAACGGAGCCGTTCGGTACTTCTGGTGGCAGCTGTGGATATTCTGATTTCTAGGGAACTTTCCAAGTTTACCGAAAACCAACTTTTGGGCTTTAGATGGCTGTGTTCCGTATCTCAGAAAAACCACATGTGCCCAACTGTTCCCCGACGGCTAACAAGCAGTCACTGGTACAAAGTTGTAGTCACCCGGCGGCTGCAAACAAGATTGTAAGTGGTAAACTGTGGATGATCTTTGCACCTTCTGATGCAAAACCGGACTGGATAGCCGGTGCTTCGCTTGCAATGAGTTGTAAGGAGTGCACTCAAACGGTCACATTCTTTGGATCCTCTACGTGGGGTCAGGGGTAACCTGCTGAGTGTGCACCAGAGCCGCTCACAACGATGTCTAAAAGGCGCTGAAGGATGAAGATCGCGCTACATTTATTCTGTTAATCAGAATGTTCCCTAAAGTTAAGCCACAAAATTTCTGAGTCACCTGGGCCCACCAAAAATGGCGAAAAATGATGAATAAGACAAATAGTAACAAAAAAGTTGGGTTACTGACCCTCGTGTGCTGTACATTCGTGCAGAGAACCGCCGCGGTGTAGCGCTCAAGGTGTTTTCTACGCAGCGAGGGTATACAGGAAATTTCATATGACTGGTTAGAATGGGCATTCTATGATACTTCTATGAGATATGTGGCGTGAATTGCAGGAGTACTGGGAACAGATGAGCCCAGACAGATCTGAGTGCAGGCAGCAGGGGCCAGAAATGTACCATTTCTTCGGTAAACATGGAGGAAGAAAAGGATGTGGTTGAATGTGTTATTGTGAGACTGAACAGCAGTCTTGTCCCATCTACCGTAAAATAAGCCCGTTCATGGGGGTATGAGGTCCTCAGCTGTTTTTTTTAAATATAGAAAAACCTGGCATACCCGTTGGGTGAAAGCGAGGAACATCGATACACAGATGACTATGCTTCGCGTGATCTTGAAATGCACGTCGCTCCCGCACAAAACCGGAAAGGATCAGCGACATTCAGTCCACTTGTTCCACTGTGGGTTTAGGTAAACCTTTAAGAAAATGGGTTTTCCAGGATGCGAGCATCAAACTAGATGGAGATCGCTGCACCCCATGATGACGGTGTCAAGCACTTCCTGAAGGATGCGAAAACCGGCAGCGAGTGAGGGCAGCGAACGAGGACCCAAAGAATGTCTCTCCGCAGGCTGAGTCACCGTACGAGATTGGAAGACAGTTAATTCGGATGCGATAGAAGAAGAAACGAAGGAGAGAACTTGTGACTTTGAGGAGTGAGGAACACTGTCTTTGCCTAGCTGTCCGTATGGTAGGTAGGTGGATGAGTGCTGCTGCCGATGGTATTTGATCCTGCGAAGGAGGGACACCGGATCCACTGCTGTGGGTTGAGGATGTCAGTGGCTCCATGGGGACATCAAAGAAAGTTATCAGAAATTTAAGGGAGTAATTGTCCTTTCGTGGCCGTTGTTTAGGGCAACCGAGTCCATTCGATCTCCAGGAATGATCTTGGACGCACTTTCATGGTCAGTGATCGACGTTTCAACATGGCAGATTAACACACGGAGAAAGCCGTTTTACGCGATGCACTGGTGAGCGAGCTCAATTGCCCCCAATGAACACGACCTCACAAATCGGCAGTTTTGTGAGGACATACGATGGCAGGCCACATTTAACCGGACTGCGCTTGTGCATGTGGCAATGCAATTATCTCAAACAGCCAGTGCAGTTGAAGGCAGAGTGTGACTTTGTGCAACCTTCAACATGAAGTTGAAGGTCTTTCAGAGAACTAAGTCATCTGGGCTGATGCAAATGCCCACCCACGCAGTACTGCTGGTGCTGGACAAATTGGTGGAACAACTTCCTTCTACTGTGGATTCTCGCGGGCGTGGAGGGTCACAGCAGACTGCCGCTGGAGACACTATACCAGCCCACTTTCCGTTGCTTATAAGCCATCATTCATGTGTGCCTACTTCCTCAAGTACTGGTTCTTTCTGCGCACTGGCCACAGCAGGCGCCTGCGCTGTTCGATTCAGCGTTTGGTAATGCATCGAAATTGGTTTCGTTTTTCCCTCGTGCTAATTCGTGAAAGAATTCTTTCACTATTCAAACTATTTACAGAGTTTATACGTGTTATTTGTTGAATTTTCTCACACCAACATAACATTTACGATATAATCCCTGTTACTTTGCACCCAGTTCCTACTCTGCATCTAGTCGCACTCATGTCACTAGTCAATGCAGGCTGCTCTCTGCAGTCATCGATGGTCCACAACAGATGTGGGCGAAATGGCTGTCCATCGAACGTGAGACGGGGTATGCAATGCCACACCTGCAAGGCCTGGTGGCACTTTAAATGCACGCGATTACAGGACGACCAGGTAAGCCAACCGGCTAACTCTCCTGACCCGTTTGTATGCGCCAGCTGCCTCCACATTAAGGTGCAATGCATTCCCCAACTAGGGAAAAAGCCATTAAAAAACAAGACCAATTCCTCACTACCGAATCACAGACCAGTGTAAGTGCTCCTCGTTAAATTCTTACTTACGTCCTGTTTGAGCAAGGCTTGGCCAACAGGTTTTTCTCCGTTGACCCAGCAAACACACGGCGGGGACATGGTAAGAGGATTTTTAAGCTCAGAGGGCACACCTTCATTAGGCAAGCTTTTTTCTCATTTCGGGTAGTTGCTCGTGGAATAACCTTCCTGATACGGTTGTCCACGCTCCTTCTAGAACTCAGTTCAAAACACTATTAGACACTTATTTACGCGAGTCCTCGCGCTGGCAAACATACTGCCCCGCGCTGAGAACTTAAAGAGCAGTGCTACACCCTTTTTTCACTTGTGCCTTTCAGGTGAACGACAGCTGCTGAACGACAAGAACAAAACCGACCCGGGAAACTTGGGCAAAAGCCTCGCTCCTGTGTATCAATCCGTGAATCCGTGAATCCGTGGCTCAAGTTCCTGTAAAGAAGTCAATCAGTGGGACGTTCCAAGGCTACTGCGTAAAGCGGTCGATACGCCTTATTATATCCGGTTAAAATGTACATGTTAGGGGAATCGATCAAATGGCTCTCTTTCGCCAATGCGCTTTGCTGCTCCGGCATTATCGGAAAGTTTAAGGTCAGCGTTGTATGCCGGGGTTGTCTTCCGCCTGAGAATCAGTCTGGCTTCACAAGCGCAACTATCCCCATATGTGCGAAATGGTGTAAGACGCCAAAGGTTACGCAACGGAAGGCCAAGATTACAGTTGATTTGGAAAGCAAAGATTGGGTGTCTCTAAGCGTATCTCAAACTGATCCTGACGATGATTTTTAAACGGGACGACTGGCGAAGCATCTGCAATTTTGCGCCGGATCCTCGTGTGGTCGCCACGACCCATAGATCGTCGCCAGGACTGGCCTTCAACCTGTATTCTCGCAGGAGGGTAAAGGTAACAGCCTTCGAGTAGTCTGGGACGTTTTATATTCACTGCTTTTGAGCAGCTTAATCGACACGGCTCTCTTGAAGGATGCCCATCGGCGGCTGGGCGTGAAGCAGGTTTTAGTAGCTTGCAGTTCGTGAAAATGTTACCTCGAGACCTTGGAGAGTCTGACGGATGTCTCTCATACCAAGGTGGGCAGTCAATAGCTCAGCACCAGCGGTGACGTGCCCTGATTGAAGTGACAGTGCATTCTTCGAGCAAAGGGCCAACGAGTTATACGTAGCTCGTGTTCATTGCCGTGGGAATCTCCACCGTAACACTAGAGACATCAGTAGTGAGTACCAACGAAGCAGTGACATCGTAGTGGGTCGCCGAATGCAGCTCCGCAAATAACACTCACCCAGATTCGGTGAATTCAAATTTTTTGCTTTTCTCTATTTACTTCGGTGATAGACTGCAGAAGCCGCAGTCAGGCGGCACCTCAAATTTTCGGAGAGCCGTAGCCTTTGGAAAAAGGGTTCAGGCCAGTCAAGTGTTGCATATATTTCACCGTGGCTAGCTGTTTGCTCTTGATGGATAACTTGTGCTCTCCCGTCGAATCCGGATGAACAGGTAGTCATGGTATTACTCGCTGCGCGCTGCAGCGGACGCTCAGAAGGGATACTTCAACGGAAGTGATCTACTCCCCCGGACCAATGGCCAGATAACGTCAAAGTAGGTGTAAACTTCTCCTTGAACAGAGGCCCAAAAAGTAGTGGAATATCTGCGCGGCTTCACCGGGAGCGAATGGCGTCTTACTAAACTCTAAGAAACCAAATAAAATGATGGCAACATCCTTTGGGTAATTGGAATCGGAAACAGGAACACGACAACAGGCATATGCCAAGTCGATCTTCTGGAATACTTTCGAGCACTACAAGCCGACAGCCAAATATTAGGCTTGTGAGATTTGGTACCGAAAGAAGCTTCTGATGGGTTTTAAGGCATGCTCTCCAACGTGCTGCTGAAGGAACGTCCGTCAGACGGACGATAGTATGCTGAAGAGCGTGCCCCAATTCCACATTACCCAAGATCAGCTTATCTGGTGTTAGCTGCCTCTGTTTGCATAAAGTCGGTAGGAAAATGGTCGGTGCATGGTGGATAGCATGGTTGGTAGGCAGTGGCAACGCATTCTGGTGTTGAATGGGTTTTGTAAAAATGTGGAGAAGTCCAGTAAAATTGTTGGGACCCGGAAGTTCAAAGACAGGGCCGTTTGAATCAACGATCTTCGATCAGCTCGTAATGATAAGCTCATTCTCGCGGTTAACAGTTGATGATGATGCAAATGGACCTGAAGATTGAGGCACAGAAAATCGGTGCTGAGGAGAGCAAAATGAGCGACGGTGATGGCGAAATATATGGTAAATTGCGCACTAGAGTTCTTACGGCGGCGCCGACGGTCGCCCTAAAAGCGCGGAAGTTTTACTTCAACTCACCTTTACAAGGGATGGCTGCATTGGCCTAAGCTCTTCTATCGAATAGATAAGTCCGTTTTGTGACACAGAACCGCCGATGGTGGCGGTTGTATGATGCTATCCCAGGGATGATCGACTGTTGGCGACGTTTAGTTCCATCCTTAAATTATGCATGGCACAACCGTGGATTGAACCGTGATCGGACCGTTGGCAATATTACCTTTGGAAACTACGGCATTGTGGCCTTGAGTGGCGGTTGATGTTGACGTCCCGTTTGCACCCCAGAGTTGGTAACGGAAATTTCGATAAAGAGCCACAATTATTCCCCGGAGGGCACGGAACTTTAGATGCACTACTGAGTTGAGGGCGCTTGTGGGCTGTTGGCTGGCGCAATCTTCATGAGGCTTGGTGAGTATGCCGTTGGCTTCATCGTTGCGAATGGCGACAGACACCTGATAACTGTCAGAAAGCTGCAATTTCACCAACGTTCTTCGTTGCCAAGCCTGCTGGAGCAGAATATCATCGATCGTCCCTCACTCAGAAAGCTGCAATTTCACCAACGTTCTTTGTTGCCAAGCCTGTTGGAGCAGAATATCATCGATCGTCCCTCATCTGGTGCCGGGAGCATTTTCGTGAGTAACGGTGGTGACCACTTACTGCCAAGCTTAGGCTTACCGAAAGGGTACGTGCTGGCCGCCTCCAGTGGTGACACATTTAAGATGGTGTTTACAGCTTGTTAGGCGCCGGTGGGCGCAGCACGGACTTGCATACTTACTCTCCAGGGTTCCTGGCTACCGGATGACCTAATTCCGAGTAAGAAGCACGGATGTAGGGATAGTAAAATGCTGCACCAACGGGCGTAATCTACTTCAGCAAACCACGCAGATAAAGACAGACATTGCGGGCGAGAATTGCGTGATTACTAATGTTTCGGTTGAACCTGGAGGAACCGGTGCAAGCTGCTGAGAAAACTTAACGTCCGATATTTGCGCAATATCAAGAGCTCCAACGTTACACCTCCTGGGCAAAAAACTAAGTGAGTTGCAAATAGAAACTACAAAGAGCTCGGCTTATCTGTCAGTAATCGGCATATAGAGGAGAGTTCATAAAATCCGAAAAGAGATACAAAACGGTGAACTTTGCCGCGGGTTGGGCAGTTTGTAGTGAGCGATGCGCTAGGAGCACCAGAACATCACAGTTCGGAGAGAGGCCTGTCTATGAAACTTCCGTTCGATGGGGTCATTCAGACGAGGCCACTCACGTGGGGACAGCAATTTAGCCAGGAGCGTTTCACCGTAAATGACTCAAAGATCCGGTAACATGAATAAAGGCTTACGAAACGAGGCTAGAATAGAGCTCCGTCATCCACTTAGAGCATTGTGGTATAAGCCGAAATTTTGGGTATGCATCTGCATTCAGGATAAATCAACCTAATGCTGGTCACCGGAGGCGCGAAGTTCGGATCTAGCCACACGCTGACGGCGTTCAGTATTCGCACAATGGAGTTGAATTTTCGGGAGCTACGACGTGAACTGATGAACTAAAACAGACTGGCAATTGAGTTCACAATAACAGTCCAAACTTTTGAACCCCATCTAGGCATCTCCGGGTCTAAGTGATGCTAACATTGTATTCCACCGGAAAATTTCCGCCAGAATTATGATTGCTTCAGTGGACAGTGAAATTTGGTGAGGTGCGGAAAAATGGATGTAGATTAGAGTGGTTTTTTGGCTGAGCGCGTACGCAACAAAATACATTTGGGCGTAAAAAACTTTTATTACACTCGCAAGGGTTTTGCAGCTAGGAGCGTTGTGCGGCCAAGGAGCCTCCATGCTGACACTGGGTGAGCGGCACTCACGTCTCTTGCGGCGTGATCCCCATTCTGATTAGCTAAAATCTCAGTAGCGGGAGCATTGACCAATGGAGACGGGGACGATTGTAGGTTTATGAACGCAGCGGCAATTCATCATGGGCTAGCAATTTAGGAAAATTCGCATAGAGTTTGCTGACATACACTTGGCGGTCTGACTCGCGGGTCTTGCGAATGTTGCATGCTGAAACTAGCAAGGCGACCGTTTCAGTGAACCACGAGCATGGGCGATCGCCAGTCGCAATCTGCGTGCGTGTACACAAGTGCATTGGGTCAATACGTGGATGACAATCAACATACCGTCGAATCGCGAATGCACCTCACCGGACTTCTGTTCATATGTAGACGCCGAGAAACTACGTCAGTGGGCGTAAAATGCGTCAGTTTCCCGCTGAAAGTTTCGTAATTTGGACTGAAATTTCACGAAGGAACGACACTCGCTACCGGGAAAGTACTATAGCACCCATGGGTGCACCTTGTTACATCGCGTTCGTCCACCGATGTGTCCTGCGGATTTTCAAGAAATAAAAGTTTACCTGATAACGTCATGGGCTGCGTGGAGCTTGACGTCGACATGATGGGCACCATGGCTTCCGTGCTTGATGAATCGTTAGACACGTTCACTATATCCGGACTGTGAGGTATGACTAACTGTAGCTCTTCATCGGGTTTTATAGGATCCTGACAGGGCTTTTAAATGCTCGTAGCCCGGTCCAGACCGCAAATCGCCAACTCGGGTGGAGCAGGCACTGGAAGTGCGTCCACTAATTCCACGGCTCTCATTCCTTGAATCAAGTATTTTGGATAAATATGTCACTTTTCCGTATATGTTGGTAAACCCTTACTAACCTGGCAAGATATACCCAATAAGACGATCCTTCCCACAAGCCCAAGCGGAACTAAATGCTATGTGATCACGTTTCGCTTCAGTTTGTCCGCTCCTTACGAGAGTTCTGTGTCTAAAACTTTCGCCGAAATCGACAGACTTACGGATGAGACCTTCGAGCAGCTCGTAGGCCATTTCATTTCCCTCGCAGTATGCCTCTATATGTTGAACAGTGATCAAGGAATAACACATTGGTACGCAGGATCGAGGTTTCTGCCCAAACATCCCGGGTCGGGTTTGTTCTTGTCGTTTAGATGCTTCCGTTCACCCGAAAGGCACAAGAGAAAGACAGGGTGTGGCACCACTGGGCAGTAATCTTATCAGCTTGTTAGCAACAACTTTTCTCATTTCGGGTATTTGGTGCGTATAATAATCCTCCCCCCGACCGTTGTTCACGTTGCCTCTAGTATTCAGTTCAAAGCACTTTTAGACGCTTCGTTGTGAGTCCTCGCGCTGGCAAGCTTACTGGCCCGCGCTGGGAACGTTAAGAGTGGTGCAGTGGTGCTACACCTTTTTTCGCTTGTACTTTTCGGGTGAACGGAAGCCGCTGAACGACAAGAGCAAACCCGATCCGGGAAGCTTGGGCAAAAGACTCGGCCCTGCGTATCAATTTGTGGACCCGTGACCCGGGAACGAAAGGATTCTTGCATATTCGGATGATGGCAACGTTCTCAGTGTTGGACGTTAAAGCGTTGGTTAGAGCGCGAATCTACTGACCGGAAGATCGGTGGTTCGGACCCGACCTCTGCATCTCGACTCTTGCTGTCTAGGCCTGGGCAACCTGGCAGTATCCTAGGCCTCGTGCTTCCTTCGGGTGGCATGGCAGCTAGGCACCGAAGGAGTGTTACAGCTGAACGACTATGTTTTCCTTCTTTTATACTAAAGTGGTACACAACGTGAACACCCTTGGTCTTCTTCTGAGTGAATTCTTACCCGAGTCACACCTAACGCTACTCTACATGTCAGAATGGTGCTGGGTCTACTTTGTTTACTTGAGTGAGTCGGACTAATTTCGTCGCGCACATTACGTCATCGAAAGCCTGACACCATTCTATGTTGTCGATCGCCATCCCGATAGTGGATACCTAACCGCGTCACAGAATCACCATCCCCCGGTGGATCCAATACTGGATTTTCGCCCGTGCCACAGCACATGGATCCACAACGCTGAGTGGTGTCATATTTTTAGCGATGTAATGTGTTCGGAGGCCTTTGCTCCGACAGTGGGCAATGAACCTGGTCACGGATTCAACGTTGCCATTTGACCCACTAGTGGTCTCTTCTAAGAAGTGCTTGGTCCGTGGGTTCAGGGACTGGTTTCCATATCTTGACTTCGTCGTCATCACTGACAGCAACAGTAGATGGGAACACCGGTACTTCACTGCCGTACAATCCTGTCAGTTTATTTCAACAAAGCCTTATAATCGTTAAAAGCAAAAAGTGGCGCAAGGAGGGGGACTTGGGACTAGCTTGTCACAGATGTCCGATGTTCCTCCAGCACGCAGTCACTCTGGATAGGTAAGTCGGCGTGCGCGGCACATTGCCCGACAACCTTAGGTTACAGTATTGGATGCATTCTTTGAGGGAACTACCCTCTGCCTCACCGAAAACCTGTCGTCTGATACCAATACAAATTTCCCGCTTCCGGCTATAGTTCTGAGACCTAGGTTGTCAAAGGCCTGAAAATGTCTCGGATCCACCGCCCGAACTGGCCAATTCTTGCAGCAGTACAACAATACAGACTCCACTGGAGTCTGATGCACGCGTGCTCTGCGACCCATCGAGATGCCTTTCTGACGCCACAAGTGACGCAAATTAGGGAATGTAGTTCTGGCTTTCAAGACCTGCGCGTTAACCTTGTTTGCCACACTACTGTCAGAGCTAATGCAAAATCCAAAATACGTATAGTGTTTCACGACCTCCAGTGTCACTTGAATTTTCAGAGGCATGATCGAAGATTGTACGTCCTGCAGCATGATTTTGTAGGCGCGAAGAGCATGTGGGCTGGATAACCGTAGTCAGTTTCCATAGTAATGCTTGTGCTTCATGCCTTTTCGAAAATGAGAACAATATCTTCTGCGTATTCCAGGTCGACAAGGTTCTCGTTCAGAGAGATCTGAACACCCGGACTCCCATTGTTCGCCTCATTATCTCATCAATAACGAAATTGAACAAAAATGGTTTCATCTGCGTAAGGCAGAGTGCGATCGCAAATAACGGTAGGCAGTTCGTTGGTGGAAATTATTAACAGCATGGATCCAAGAATGGACTCTTGGAACACTCCAGTCGTCGCAGTCATTTGACTGAGTGTGCCGCTGATACGGACTTCGTAAGTTCGTTCGGATGAGTAGTCACACAATCAGGCGTTTGTTTGCTGATCAGTCCCCAGACGCGACAGCTTACGTAGAAGGATTGCGTGACCGACCCAGTTAGATGCTTTTGAAAAGTCCAGGTTGTTGTTGTCAGTAGCTGCTCTCCAGAAGTCGGGAGCTGGAAGAAGACTTGTCTTAGACACGTGTCCCCTGCGGGACCTGTGTTGTTCCGGAGCCGTATAAGAGTGGTTGGTGTAAGACCGGGTGATACGATCTGTGATACTTTGCACGACCTCACTGGACGGTTTTTGTAGAGTTGGTCCTGTGTGCGTCTTTGTAAGGGGTGTTATTACCTCTCGTTTCCAAGTGCTCCGTTCGCATATAAGCGACTTTAAAGTGAGTTTAGCGGCCCGGCTTGCACAGCGGCACATTTTTTAGCAAGATAAGAATGTCATCCATATCCGGCGTTTTACCGGTTTCCAGATCGTTGCAAGTTGTGAACTGTAATGATGTGTTGGTACCAGACGTGCTTAGTATTCAGCACTGCGCTGTTTCAATGGTGGACAGTTCCGCAACTCCTTTTTCGGATGTGATCGTTGTGCGGTCCAAGTAAGTTTGCGACACCAGCCACATACTTGGTGACTGGGACGATATACCACCGAAAGAAGACCCTAGGACTATCGGCAAAGCATCCGGCG
This sequence comes from Clonorchis sinensis, assembly GCA_003604175.2. NCBI lineage: Eukaryota > Metazoa > Platyhelminthes > Trematoda > Opisthorchiida > Opisthorchiidae > Clonorchis > Clonorchis sinensis. The sequence goes on from CM030369.1 coordinate 84,774,711, forward strand.
AAAGCGAACTGGTAGACCTTTTGTCCTGACAGACAGTCTGTATGCACTAATTCCACATTCCTTGGTTTTGAGCTTGGGACTCAGAGTCCCCAAGAGCTAAAAATCTACCCCAAAGAGCCATCTCTTCTCTGATAAATCTTAGCGTGTTGACCATGAGCTTTTTGGGGCGAGATGGCTCAGTGATCAGAGCGCGAATTTACTGACCGGAAGGTCTGGTTCGAATCCGGCCTCTGCCTCTCGACTTTCCCTGTCTAGGCTTGGGCAACCTGGCAGTGTCCCAGTCCTCGTGCTTCCTTCTGGTGGCATGGCAACTAGGCACCGAACGATTTTTTTCGATTCAGGACATTTGTGACCACCCTGAGTGGTTGACGACGTGATGGCTGTTACTTCTTTACAGGTTGTTCTCCATATAGCTCGTTCTTGGTCGTACCTTGATGCTGCTACTGCGCCGCATCAGGGCGGTCTGAGTCCCCTATCAAACCGAATAAGGGAGACTGTTGTTCAGGAAGAAGTTGGATTGACCAAACGTACAAGTGGCAGTGCAATTTCCAACAACTAACCATTGTTTGCGTTGCTGGTTTTCCTCACATCTGACGCAATCAATGAGGGATGGTCCTTCTTGGCGGCATGTCAGGCGAACCACTGAATCTCGTCGTAGTCTGCTACTTAGGCACAAATGTCTATAGGGAAGAGGACGGCTTTTGTTTGTATTGCGGTGTTCGATAGTGCTGCCGACTTTTCTCTCCATTTTCTCAATTTCGCAAGCAACTGAACCGTATCGCATGCTTCAGCCGATTTTCTGGGCGTGAAAATTAGCCCACCATTTGAGAGTAGGGACTTTGACTGCAGTGATGGTGTCATCGTCCCGAATAGAGATCCCGCAAAAGTGCTTTCTACTCTTGATCACATTGGCCACTGCAACTCGTTGGCTGGAGTCGAAGCAAATGGATGGACGTTTAATCTAGCCTAATGAGGTTCAAAGAAAAGCCCACAAACCGAGTAGATTCCTTCCTATCGACTGGGCAGACACGGGAAGGAACAGCTGTTCACACCGGAAACACCAACGCTATTTTAATGTAGTCCCACACCGATCTATGGGGATGTCCACAAATCAGCTGTTGAAGCAAACTTTCTGTGTGACCGACGAACCAACACACTGTCAAGCGCCTGTGAGACCTGGTATTCGAGCCGACGATTTCCATGGAGCTACGTCGACACTTCATTTTGTTCAGAAGGGTCCGCGTAGAATGAGCGATCGCAACTCTGGAAGAGACGGGGCTCCAGTATGTAAGTACACTATGCACACGGCCACTCACTGAAAATACAACCCCGTAAAAACCCGAGTTCATTGAACCGCTGTGGTAGAGGCAGTAGTAGGTGCCCATTCTTGTGAGAGGGATTCTTTTGACGCCTGAATTTAGTAGTCTCCTGCGGCTAGCATGTGATATCTAGCTGGTAGTCTTTGAGGGCACAGAGATTATTCTTCGATTGCAATCACTCGACGGAATGCAGAAATTACATCAGCCGAAGTGGACAGGTTTTTTTTGTGTTGAGAGCTCCAGCTCGCTTACTGGTCATTTCACTGTTGAACTATCACGGGATGTGTCGATTTCAGGAAACACTGTAGCATCGTTTCTGTTGATTTTGATATCTAAGTGAAGTAACGAGGGTATGTGATACAAGTGATGTTTCCAGCATCAGCCGGCTTTTGATCGAAGGACTACCCGTAACCTTTGCACGACCAAGACACATCCTTGAGTCAGCAGAAGGGTCGTCGAGATCGGTGAAACAGGATAGCCTTCTTGGCTGCTGGATTTCAGGAGTTATCCCGTCCGCTTAGTCAGCTACAACTGATTTTATACTCCCGTTGGTTTTGGATCACTTTAGTAAAAGAACCGCTACAGGAGGAAAGTTACTGAGTCTTCTTCAGCACAGACTACATGGCAGCTTTGGGAGCATTTCATGGAGTACAGAGGGTTACGTTACTCGTTTCCGTAGACATCCATCCCCGACCATACTAAGGTGTTTGGAGACCAAATACACATGAAAGCAGTTACAGCTACGGCCGTTGGGCTGAAATGTATGCACGAATCTAAATCGTGGCCTGACGAGAATCTTTGACTCAACGACGAACGAGTAGTGGAGTAGTGAATGCATCTTCCTGGCCATCCTTGGTAATGGTGAAGATCGCATATCATTAATGGAGCTTGGAAAGACAACTACCTATCCACATGCTTCGGGTAAATCTGTACATAACCAAGTTGCCTAAGTTCTCTGATCCTAGGGCACGCTGTATCTTTAAAAGCCTTCCTTCACTGCCTTCACCACATGCTCACAGAGTCCATAAGTGGGGCTAAATTAGCAGATAATTTGCTAGGCAGGGTGTAAACACCAGATGCCACCAAAGTGGTGGGATCCTCGGGGTAATGATGCAGTACTCTAGTGCATATTTCCCAGCTAACAGCCGTAATCGAATCTGTTGCAGCTTGTTGGATGTGCCCAGTAGAAGTCATGACTTTCCTTTGTTGGCGTATCGAAGAACCAGCCGGACATGTCGGAAATCGATACAGTTGCGGAGTCTGTAAGGTAACCAGGTCATCGATGGACACTTATTGACATTTCGTTAATTGAGAAAAACACCGGAGTAGAGCCACATGTCCAAGCTCCTCTTTGCATAGGGCTTATAGAACCCTGCTGTTGTATTTCCATGACACGTTCTGGCTTTTACCGGGTCCTCCGCAGACCAGGTGAGTGATGCAGGAAGATTGGCAATCAAAAAGAAAACTTTGCCACAGAGTGCTGATGGCTGTGTGGTGAATCTGACTATAATTGTCCATCCGTGGGGAGTCACCAGGTAGCGCAATGGCGTCCACTGCATCTGAATTCAGTTCTACGGAAGAATAGTTAGTGGCCAGTATCCCTCACCGAATCAGAACTGTAGTTAGTTGGTGCACATGAAGAAACCGAAAGTATTGATCAGATATTTTGGATAGTGTGGCACCTCATGGAATTTGATTAACGAACAACGCAAAGATGGTTACTCACGGCGAACTAGTCGAGCGAGGAAGCCTCAGCTGTGAAACTGTGGGTTGTACCAGCGCCAGGATAAAGTGCCGCAGCAGATGCAAAATCGCCTAATGTTCGTAGGTGGTAGCGTTCAGATAACGGGTTACACTATGCTCAACCACCTGTTGTGTTTGACGAGGAATGGAGCACGGCGACAATCAAAGTAAGGACCGAGAAGATCGAGGGCTCAGAAGGTAGGCTTTATTCACCCAAAACGTTGATACTGCGGGCTTAAACGAGAAAAAAATTATTTAAGAAGGAACGATGGGGTGCTTTGAGAAACAACAAATATACAACATTCTCCCCCCTGCTGGAATACGTGCTCACATGAGTTTGTTTTGGGATTGAATAATGTCAGACCTCTTTGTTGTGTGAGGGGTACGACCGTGTCCGCTGTTGCTGTACAACCAACGGATGTTCAGAACCATTCAACATTTCAGCTTCCGAAGCAGAGGAGTCAGATAGTTCCGGCTTAAGCGAATCATTGGGGCTGTGATTGCTGGTGTTCGGATACTGGAGCGCATTCAAAATCTGCGGAAGGCCCAGGCGAAGTAAGGCGACCGTTTCTTCTAATCCGCTGGGGTGTCGGACATATGCATACTCACGGTTACACTCCGGGATCTCAACCTATTCGACTACGGGGTCATACTTCGAAGATCGTGTATTTCGCCGCATCAGAACTGGTCCTGGCGGAAGCGACCACTGCGGCAGTGCTCTACCGATTGCGGATTTTCGATCATGATGAAACATCCGCCCATGTGGGGTGGCATTGGTGGCGGTGCGCAACAAAGAACGAATCGAATGGAGCGCGTCTTCCAAGACGGTCCCGTAATGACTGATTTGAGGACCTTTTGATCGACCCTAGGGGCCGAGTAGTGGCAACGCCTTTTTAACGGAGAAATCGCCTAATTCCGTCCGAAGTAAATATTCGTTCAGCTGTAACACCCTTTCGGTGCCTAACTGCCATGCCACCCAAAGGAAGCACGAGGACTGGGATACTGCCAGGTTGCCCAAGCCTAGACAGGGGAAGTCGAGAGGCAGAGGTTGGGTTTGAACCGTGAACCTTCCGGTCAGTAGATTCGCACTCTAATCACGTCCAAACGTTTGTGTGGCTTAAATCAGTGCACCACCAAATGGCTTGGTTTCAACTCTGCACACTCATGACATTGCTTATTGATAGGTTGGATGTCCTCTTTTGGAAGTTCTTGGCACGGACGAACTAATTTACGCGTGTTGCTCCAGGATGGCGAATAGTTGTGTGCAAGCGTTTTAGATCCAGCTGAGATGAAGTGTTCGCACAGACACTCCGAGAGGTTTCAACGGTTTTGTTTTCGATACCTGGTCTGTGGGCTGCGATAACTCCATCCGCCGTCGTTGGGTTTTGTCGTCTGTTTATTTTTTCCTTTTTGTTATGTTGTATACATGAATGCAACGGACCGCTGATCCGTTACAATCTTGAAATAGATCCCAAGTAGGCAATGTTTCCATTTGCGCACTGCTGGCAGGTAGTGTACGTAAGAGGAATGCGACCAGTCTGCCATCTTGGTTGAGTGTAGTGGAAATCGCAACATCAGGTGCATCCATTTCCAGTATCAGAGGTATGCTGCATCCAGAAACTCTTTTTTGAGGCTTTCAAACGCTTTTATAACAGACTCAGGGGCTGGAAAGGTTGTATTGTGATTGATTGGGTAGATTCTATCAGAGAAACGGCTTATCCAACGAGAATAGTACGCGAACAAGCCAACTACACGTTGCTGGAATTTCATGTCCGGAACGGGCAGTTCTTGCAAGACTCTGAAACGTTCAGGATCTGATTTGATGATGCTTTCCATAACTTCATAGCCAAACAAACATTTGTTTCTTGTGTCGCTCATTTGTTATGGCAAGCACTTTCGCTCTCCGTAGACTTTGAAGATTCAATGGTTTGTTGATCGAGTAAACGCCTTACTTCAGATGTACTGAAAGCCTCGTCGTCTGCAGAATGTTATCTTTAGTTTATGGCAGTGTGCTTACACCTCGGATCAAGAGGTGCAAACAATGAGAGGTTGTGTTTCGGTGGCGATTGAAGCAGAAGGCGAGAAAGGTTTATCACCTTTGAAGGAGATTTTCAGAGATTTGTGAAGTTTAAAATACCATGTCCAAGTAGAATATTCGCACAAAGATCACGTCATACTGAAAACTTGAAAGGGGGATACATGTTTTGCGTATGCTGCAATGTTAAAAAGCAGTATCCAAGAGTGAAGATTTAGTGCTGGGTGGATGCCAAATGATATCGGATAACAACGGTAGTAAAGTCCACTGATTACGGCGGACTACATTTTTGGAAATGAAACTTTCTGAACTACCAGTATCAACAAAAGCTCGAAGTGGAACGCCATTGGCTTTCACATCAGTGAATGCTTCTCTGAAACACTCGAAGGCTGCAGCACTGATCCAAGATAGTGCACTCAAAACGGATGAGATGTTCCTCAGACCAGTAGGGGGCGAGATGGCTCAGTGGTCAGAGCGCGAATTTACTGACCGGAAGGTCGTGGTTCGAATCCGACCTCTGCCTCTCGACTTCCCCTGTCTAGGGTTGGGCAACCTGGCAATATCCCAACCCTCTTGCTTCCTTCAGGTGTCATGGCAGCTAGGCGGCAAAAGGGTGCTACAGCTGGAAGATTATTGTCATTATTTTATTCGATCCTCAGACCAGTAGTAGATCTGCATGCTTTCGAAAATGCCCTTCCCAAATTTCTGCAGATCGCGTCTTCAGCGGGGCATTTATAACGCGGGTGACGAGGATAGCCACAACATAAACATGAAGATCCCATACTAGCAACAGTTATTGGTTCGTGTGATTGTGCTTGAGGACGTGGAGACCTTGTTTGGACATTCGATACGGTAGCACAGAGAGTTGCTTGTTCGGTAAAAAGGACTGCGACTGTTTTTGCACTAGTTCGAGTGATTTTGCATGATCGTAGACGGGTTTAAAATCCAGCGACTTATGTTCCAATAGCCTCTGACGAATGAGGTTCGAATAAAGACCACCAATAGACGCATCTCGTAATGCTTCATCGCTATGTTGTTCTGCGCTGACAGCCGTAAAGCGGCAATCTGGCAACAAACTGCTAAGCTTCTACACAAATTGATCAAGATCTTGATCTTAGTCTTGCTTGCAAGTATTCAAAAGATTCCGCGCGAATATTTCATTTTTCGGTTGTACATAAATTTCCCCCAAAGTTGCAATAGCTGATTTATAATCCTTACAGGTTTGATGAGACGGTTAACACTAGGCGCAACGTAATTGAACAAGTTTTCAGTTTAGCTGGTGAGTGAGAAGCAACGGAGTCAAGGAAATTCGCAAAGGTACAAAACCAATGCTCCCAGATCTCTGCGAGTTTTGAGCATTGGGATTGATATCGGGCCGTTCAGGATGTAACAATCGATCCATCGTTCGGTGAAACTTGTTGGGGGAATAAATTTTTTTGTTTGACGAGGAATGGAATGCAGCGACAGTCAGAATAAGAACGGAAAAGGCTGAGGCCCAGAAATTAGGCTTTATTCATCCAAAATTTCGACACTGCGAGAGAAAATGTGATTTAACAATGAACGACGAAACGCTTTGAGCAACAGAGCAAATTCCAAATTTGTGATAGCTACCGTCTAGTTTTGGAGATCTCAGAGCTACTAATCTTGACCCTTGGGCTCCTTTTTGGTGTCACGCTCTGAAAGCGTACAACTGAACATTTTTAAGCAGAAAGTTCGGGTTGACTGTATACCTATTTCTAGGATAGAGCTCGACTACACTGATGACATACAGTTTGAACATCCGAACATCAGAGTTACACGCAGTCCTTGGTCACGTCAGTCTGGGCTTTGGTTGTTGGGTTGAAGCTAAACCCCAAGCACGGGTTTGGGGGCCTGCCAGGTGTCCGAAGACGTCTCAGGTCGTTTCTCTCATCGACATGGTTTCTGCCATTCCACTGGATGTCCCAGCGGAGGGGAACTTACCATATTCAGGGATAATGTCGCAATTCTACACGCGGCTGAACAAAACCTTGTGGGATTCAGAAAACAGCCTTGATACGAGGCCACATAAGTATCACACCGCCATTCGACTCGTGCTGGTGTATACTTTTGAGGCCTTACCTCTACAATTTGACGGTCTTCGTTGACTAGACGCATTTGATCACTAGTGTCTAAGGTGTCTTTACAAAGTGCACACGACGTTGCTGCATCATTCCGCCTCTCGCCGAAGTCTTCAAACTCGGCAGCCGGATGGCGAGTTGGTTGGTTGGCGCAGGATGGCACTGTCGTCTTATAGGCCTGCCGAAAGCCTGGGTATCCACAATTAAGAATACGGCCGAATGCCCCGGTCTCCATCTTGAACACCTGGACCAGGAAAAATAACCCTGTTCGTGGGCTTGGTCGCTGACCTTTGCCTATGGACGGCAACAACTCAAGGTGTTATTCGGACCTATTCATCTTCCCACAGCAGATAGTTGCGGTAAATTATCACCCGTCAGATGTGTTGCCTGTCTATAACATAATGGTTCGTTTATACGGGCTCACGATTTTCTCTGTTCAAGTATTACCTTTACGTTTAAGGTCAACTGTTCCACGTAGAAGGCCTAAAAATGGATCTGCCCGAACCATCCATTCAGAATTTACTGGATGCAAAAACACTTCGTTGGATTTTTGTGGGTGGCAAAGGAGGCGTTGGTAAGACCACATGCAGTTGCTGTATTGCGACTGAACTGGCCAAAGTCCGTGAGCGCGTGCTTATTCTCAGTACAGACCCTGCTCACAACCTATCTGATGCCTTCGATCAGAAGTTTTCCAGAACACCAACGAAAGTGAAAGTAAGTAGCGTACCTTTTGATGGTGGAGCTCCAAACTTCCAGTTTTTTTTACAAAACGAGAATGCGTTTTAAACGCATGAAACTCAGTGATAACACAAATAAATATACTCGCTAATAAATTCGTAATTCGTGGATGTATCAGATAGGTATCTGCGTTATACTGCGCTTTGGTTGCATCCATAGTTTTTCATTTCCGCATTTGTATTCACTTATGAAAACCTTGACATTTAGGAATGATTGTGATTCATCCGTTCACTAAACAAGACACCCATGAATGGGAGAGGCTGCACAATGAGTCACACTGAATTCCGTGTGGACGTATTACCAGATTTCTATGAGTTGGCGACATTTTACTGAATCGGACGAAATATAGTAGACACGGTTCCGAGAGGTGAAAACACCATCCCAACAAAGAACTTGAGTATCATGACCACCTGGGGACGAGATGACTCAGTGGTTAGAAAGCCAATTTACTGACCGGAAGGTCCATGGTTCGAGACCTCTCGACTTCCCCTGTCTAGGCTTGGGGAACCTGACAGTATCCCAGCCCTCATGCTTCCTTTGGGTGGCATGGCAGCTAGGTACCGAAAGGGTGCTACAGCTGAACGCTTTTATCCTGGCCACCATTCGTCGCTTGCTCAGCCGCATGAACTTGTATGTGAATGTGTTCTGCTTGTTGTCAGGTTGCGCCGTATGGTAGTTTGATAGAAACTGTGAAAACAAGACACATGAACGTTCACCATACATAAAGTGATCCACTTTCTTCTAGGCCAGTGCTATCCCGTTGGCGCATATTGGTTTTCTTTCAACTTTGAGCATCCACTACACTGAAGTGTTTGTATGGATACGTGCACTGGGAGTTTGTTACATCGCTGGTCTCCTCAGACTTTCTAGTTTTTACCCTGCCGAGTGGCAGTGTGGTGGACTGAATTGATACCGGTTAAACTAAAGATCAGTTTCCATTCGGTTTTACATTTAAGAAGTGGGCCGGTGGTTTATATCAAATTGACTAAGGTCAGTGGACCGGAAAGACTTAGGGGATTCTGTGTTTACCGAAGCTGGTCTTCCAAGCTAGGGCTCATTCCCACTAGAAGCACACGAGATGGATCATCACAGCACAACGCCGGTGTTTCACTGCCGTACAAACCTTACTTCGTTTGGAGACCAGGTTGTGAAAAAGAATAGTATGTTAGAGTGAAGGTACCTAACACTGGCCTACTACAAACATTCCGACGTGCATATACCTCCAGGCATTTATTCAGGCAATCCGGATAGAAACTGGTCTCAAGAACGCTATAGGCGTTTGCCAGTAAAAATACTCTGCAACGCTGGCCAAGCACAAGAAGGATCACATGGATCTCTCCCTAGAGGTCGGATCATACCGACTTCATCCAGCCCTTCAGTTATACCCTTCATGCCCGTCTGCCAACTCATGAGTTGTCACTCTGCTGGCATCGCTCTGAATCAAACATGTAGAACAGCCCGTTTTGGTAAACGATGACACGACGTTCACGTTCTGGTAATGGACACATTCTCAGATCGAGGTTCCTGATGTACTGTCCAATATTCTTTTCCTGTATACCATGTCACTGATTTGTCGACACCAGCAAACACTAGTTATAGTTCTGATGTCGGTTATAGAATAACTGAGGCGTTTCAGTTCCGCTGCTTGCAGAGGTTATGTTTCACAAACGTACGACGAAACACAGTGCACTTCCGACATGACCCTTGAGATCAAGAGACTTGGGGCTTTGTCTTTATAAGTGTATCAGGTTGGTAAACACCACCCTTACCATAGAGGTTAGTGCATTGACGTCATCGGTCACCCTGCAGGCGTAGCTTATACAACTTTCACGGGATGTTTCTCCATGGATTGCGGTTGGCATGTTCAGTGGTTGTTTATGCGGGAGCATGGCTTTGCACTTTTTGGGTGCCAGGTGCTTGCGGAAGGATGCGATGACGGCGTCCAGTTCATCCTGGAATCTATGTAACTTGTTCTCTTCGAAGACGAGGGCAGTATGGTCTGAATGTTCCAGTTTGACAAGGTTTACGTGAGCAACTATCCGAACCAGGGGTATTGGAGACCTTTTACATTCATCTCATTATCTCGTTGATCACAAAATTCAACAGAACTGGAGGGAGTCGGAAAGCCTTAAGAGAGCTCGCCATATACATACACCTCCAGAAGCCTGAGATCACAAAGGATCTGTCATACTAATCTTTGGGACATTATTTGCTGAGCAAGCCTGTTAAAGAGAACATAATGGTCAACAAAATCCAGAGGTACCAAGATTTCGAGTCGCCCCAATGTATGTCGTGTATGAAATAGCATACATATGTGATCAACTCTGTGTTTACCAGGTCGATATCCCGTCTACTGCCCTTGATTCGCCATCAAAAGGAGGCGATGTTATAGTCTCGCTGCAGCAGAAATCAAGCTGATTTCCGTGATCTTCAATTCCACTACGAGCCCACTTTTATCAATGTACACCATTATCGATTCATTCAAACTGTCTATCACGGTCCTCTTCTCTCAGAGGCAACTCAGTCACACAAACACTGACTAGGGACATTACTATTATTGTAAGTAGGAGACTGTTTAGGCTAGACGATCGTTGGCATCTCAGAAAAGATGTACAACCATAAGTTTCCGGACCGAAAGATGTTCCATGTTCACCCTTCAGGATTCTAATTCAGTTTAGGAATCTGACTAAGTAGCAGTAGATGGCTACCATAATTACTGTACAAGTTGTTAGCTGTACAACTGTCTAATTGTCCATCTTCAATAAGGATCGGAGCAGTTTGTTCCTCAGTTTGTTTTACTCAGACGGTTTTCAGGGTCATGTTGCACGGATTAACTGGACTTATTTTCGGGCTTTCTCGGGATTCTTCAGTTTTTGTTATTATTTTTGTCCCCCCACGCATCACGGTCGGTGCACATACCAATTTTGAGTTGATGTTTGATAATCTGTCAGCTTGATTCGTATTTTGAACCCACTGGAACATTAACCCGTAATTTCAGCAATACTACTGTTTTCGTTCATTGTCTACTGCTTGCCTGAAGCTGGCTTAGGACGGGTGTAACAACCTCAACTCACTGAGAATTGACACTGGATATTGGATAAGTAAGGAGGGATTCAGGAGGATAGTTTTGATACTTTCTCAGTTGACCTGGAGATAGTTCAGTGGTCAACGCGAGAAATTAATGACTGGAAGGCCCGTGGTTCGAACCGAACTCCGATGTCCGGACTGCTTCTCTCTAGGCTTGGGCAACCTGACGGTATCTCAGCCCTTGCGCTTCCTTCGGATGGCATGACAGCTAGGCACCAAAAGCTGAACAATTATTTGTTATCATCTTTGCCTTCTCAACTGCTAGGCGAATTGTCTTGAAGAACACAGAGGAAAGCGACAATGGAGGACTGCCTGACCAGGTTCCAAAGGATCGACATTCAATAATTGATCCGCGCCATTGTTGACTGATTCCGTTTTGATCGATTTTGGTCTGCGGCCGCCTCGCTGTTGGAGTTACCATGTAGCCATTGATTTTGGTTAGTCCGAAAACCAGTACTGCATAATAACTGTTTGTGGTCAGTTCGTTTCTGTAACGGTTGTTCTCCGTGGTCCGTTGATACATATTGAAATCCCTAGGGAAATATCAGCTGCAGTGGAGTACCCACTTTCGCATTCACGTTCCAGACAGCTACAAAAATACCGTAGCTTTTATTCTGCCGCATCAGGGTACTGTGTGATGGTGTCAGAGCTACAGTATGTTAGTAAGCAGATACAACATAAGATGAAGGATGATGGTATGTTTGATGGCTTGAGTGGCTACATCTTCACCGTTGAATGAGAGAAAGCTGTGCGCTATGAAGAGCCGGCAATGACGCAATACTTAGTGTTGGCGCCGTTGACAAATATAGCGTATCATGTATATACGTAATGCACTACTCATTAGGTTGCTAAAAATCCTTCGAGTAGTGCATTACGTATATACATACATGTATCGCGATTTCTCGAATATCGTAGCAAGTGGAATGTGAGACGGCCTGGTGCAGCATATTCAGTTGCCTGGAAACATCACAACCAGGAGATTCAGCTGGGTTCCAGGTGAGTCTCTCGCAAAACCAAATTGACTTGCAAACGAGTGTATTTCTCGATATAGCGTATCATGTTTTCTATAGAGGAAAATGTTGGTAGCTCAGGTAGCGTAGATGGTCGTTGGCTTGTTCATTGAGCTGGACAATTTGATTGGAAGCGTTTCATCACCAATCGGGGTGACATCATCAGTGCACAACCACCAACCCATCGCTACGCACCACTGCGCTCCCCAAGAACGCACTGATGATGTCACCTCGATTGGTGATGAAACGTTTGTAATCAAATTGCCCAGCTTAGCGGACAAGCCAACGGCCATAGCGTATCATGTCTAAGATCAGGTCTAAGCCCAGGTGAGCTGATTCCCAATAAACCAGGACCCACAGTTAGTCAAAGATTTTCAGAGATGTTATCTTTTTTGATTGTTGTTCGTTTCATGGCAATGGAAACTAAAATTCAGGATGCGATAAGTAACACCCAGTGATGAATGCCTGTTCCATATTTGATGTAGCTTTGAAATCCGCGATGCCTCAGCTTCACGTGTCTAGTGCCTAACTTTGTTTTTCTTGAGCCGCAACATGTTACATTACGTTCTTAGCCGAATCACCTTGTCCAGGATCGCACGTTTTTCTGTTTAACAAACAGATTCAACTGGAAATGCTAAAACAAGAAGTGATAAGGAGATACCTGTCCTCGGATTCATTAGTATTTTTACGTGAGTCGCTTTTTCCTGCAGGCGATGGAGCCCCTTTCCGTATAGTTTACCTTGTTTTAGTGCACCCACCTAATTTTAGGGTTTCGATAACCTGTATGCCATGGAAATCGATCCAAATCTCAATCTCACGGAACTCGAGGAGGACTTAGTAGGCTCTGAAGAGGCTGCGCTTTCGGCCGATATCCGTCGGAGCATCACGCACCTGATGACTTCTTTCCCGGGAATTGATGAATACATGTCATACACAGAGGTGTTTCGACTCGTGAGGAACTTGGACTACTCTGTGGTGATATTCGACACGGCACCAACTGGGCATACTCTTCGTCTACTGGCTTTTCCAGAAGCAATGGAAAAGAGCCTGACCAAAGTGGTTGCGATGAAAAATCAAGTGAGCCTTTTGTTACACCTCTTTCATCGTGCTCTTTATTTGGTTTATTTTCACCGTGACATTTGCATTTTGTGGAATAAATGCGTACAGTATATATATATATATATCCCTCCGCAAGGTGGGCAGAGACTGGTCGAGTGTTTTGGTTGTTTTTAGTAGTTATGGGTGAACCTTTCTGGCTTAACTCTACCGAAACCGAATCAATGTACCTTATGCAGCAAAGTGGAACTGGTAGGCGGGTTGGTTGTGTGACCTAGTCAGCATCTCGATTTCCCCTGTCTCGGTTTGGGCAACCTGGTAGTATCCCAGCCCGCTTGCCTCTTTCCGTTGGCATGGTAGCTAGGCACCGAAAGGGTGCTACAGCTGAACGATTTTACTAGACAGCTGCGTGACGTGTGAGGGGATTTAATTGATTGCTGCAAGGTTGATCCAAACTGTTTTCGAAATGAACCAGAATACCGGAGAATAACTCGGTTGTGCGGAAGTGTAATAAACGCTTACGTGAGTAAAGATTATCATCCCAAAACTCAGTGGAACGGTGAATTTTTCATACTCGTAACGAGGTGATCGGAGTTGTATTTACTGTGTTGCCTGAATCCCTAAGATGGAATTCCATCATGTAGCATATCGCTAGCCGGATTTACGCCTATGTGCCCGGTATATATGTGATTTGGGTATGTTCACTACTTGAAATCTTAGGAATTCTATCATTAAATTGGTCTATTTTCGAATCTAAGTGTACCCAACGCAGGCTTTCTGCTCGGCCTTGCAACAAAACGACAATTGGTCAGTCGCTCGACTTTCTTACGTGTGTATGTCGGGTTCCTCTTTATTTCTCATTGCAGGTGGCACCGTTTTTGAATCAGATGATGGGCTTTCTCGGGATGAACAACTTGCAGAGCAGTGATTTAACCAATGCTCTTGAGAGCCGTCTTCCAATCGTGAAAGAGATCACCCGACAGTTCAAGGATCCGCAACAAACTACTTTTGTCTGTGTTTGCATTCCAGAATTTCTCAGTATGTATGAGACCGAACGCCTTGTTCAGGTAAGTGCGCGGTTTGGAGAAGTGTTTTCCATTGTGACGTTGCCACCGACAGCCCGAATAGGACGTCCCTGAAGGTTTACAATACGGGTTTCAAGTTCTAACACTAGCTTTTTTGTTCCCGGTAGATTTTGACCCTGTTCGCTCCTGCCAGACTAGCTTTTCAATGGAGATTCTGTCCCCTAAGTGAAGTCACATATAGAGGAAAGCCGAGAAACTCGGTACAGCTGCTTCATTTATATTGATGGTTATCAGCAATACGTTTGCAAATCTTCGGAAGGGGGGGGGGCTGGTAGAACCCTGGCTAGTAGTTTAGGAATAAATTGTCCGGCAGCATCGTGTCTGTCTCGGTGCAAGTTGACCACACTGTTAATGACGTCCGAACGGTTTGGCCTTCAAATGCTGGTCGGGAAGCCTCGGATTGAAATTCCAGTGGAGAATCGTGCGATACGCACTGCTGATAGTTGCCAATAATAATGAAACAGCTTTACACTGCTTCTTGGCTTTTCAGCGTCAACTAACTTCATGTGCAGGATGAACTCTCCATCAAGACTTTCCCGAGGCTTATACTATCAAGAAATTATATTCACCGATTTGTTGTTTATCGCAAGCGGATTTCCCAACCTACCAGTTTGTATTAGAGGCAATAAGTTTTGCCCTGTCCCTTTCTTTGGTTCTCCAAATTCGCCCTAGCGCAAACAAAGCCTCAGGAGGTCTACTTACAGTTGGACTGAGCTTATGTGATACGCAGTCGGTTTGCCTATTATTGAAATAGAACCAAATAGCAGGTTTTCGAGAAATACACTCATTTGCATATCAATTTGGTTTTGCGAGAGACTCACCTGGAACCCAGCTGAATCTCCCGTTTGTGATGTTTTCAGGCAACTGAACTGCACCAGGCCGCCTCATGTTCCAGTTGCTACGATATTCGAGATATCGCGATACTGTAGCATATTTCCTGTAGGTTGCAAAATCGTGACAGCCACGACCGGTTTCGCCCTTCTTGGGGCTCATCAGGTAGGCGCAGTCCCCGAGTTTCCGTCAACCTTATGTTCTACTTACCTTGGAACAGAGAAATCATTTGCATATCAACGAGAGACTCACCTGGAACCCAACTGAATCTCCCGTTTGTGATGTTTTCAGGCAACTGAATGTGCTACACCAGGCCGCCTCATGTTCCAGTTGCTACGATATTCGAGATATCGCGATACATGTATATTCGTAATGCACTACTCATAAGGTTGCTGAAAATTCGTCGACAGCCCACGACCGGTTTCGCCCTTCTTGGGCGACAACATCACAAACGGGAGATTCAGTTGGGTTCCAGGTGAGTCTCTCGCAAAAACCAAATTGATATGCAAATGAGTGTATCGAAAACAGTTTCAAGTAGAACATAAGGTTGACGGAAACTCGGGGACTGCGCCTACCTGATGAGCCCCAAGAAGGGCGAAACCGGTCGTGGGCTGTCGACGAATTTTCAGCAACCTTATGAGTAGTGCATTACGAATATGCAAATAGCAGGTTCTTATCAATACGTGTACTGGTACAGCATTTCGCCTTGGGCAGTGTCCAACATGCCCACGCAACGAAATCCACTCCACGAATTGAAGCGCTCGCACCTCCTGTACACTTTGTCCATGTCATCCGTAACTGGGCTTTGTAAACTGCGGTCCACACCCTTCATCTTATCATCATATTTGATGCGCAGTTCAATTCCATTCAGATAATGCAGGATGGATATTGTGGTGCTTATTTTAGACAAAAGGTGAAATACTCCGCCCCGTGGAGGTTGCCTGATTTGCCCTGTCAGATGATTCGACGCGATTACAGCAGCGAAAGATCGGTGTTATGCTGTTGATTATGATAATGGTGATGAACTGCGTGGTCATATTAGGAGTACACTCGCTTCTGCTGCGAGTGTCTAGCCGTAGAGGCAGCGTCTTGGAAGACATCTTGTGCGTCTTGTTCTGTCAAATTCCAGACACTAACTAGCGGAACTGTACGTTTTAGGCTTTTGATCGGACCCTATATCTTAGGTTGTTTTGTTGCTCAGGTGTCATCCGACGTCGAAGTACGTAGGCAGTTGCTGGCATATTGACCTGATTGTGTAGAAGTACGAACATCCCAGCTTCCAAACGACCGTCACCTTAGTTTATAAGACGAAGAAACTGTTAGAGCGGTTATCAGCGTGCCTGCATGCATAAAACTTCACTTCCATAATACAAAGATATTACTGCAGCGCTACAGCGAGGACGGACATGCGGACACATATTGTCGAGTCGAACGGACACTTCCGCTTTACTCATTCTTTTGATGTACGACGAATAACTAGTAAATATTAAGCCTTTTGGTGTTATCAAAATATCTGTATGAGGTTGGTAACTTTGTATCCTCCGAAGTTTCCAACCGCTGGGTCCGTTTGGCTGCACTTCGCATCCGTTAATGCATATCTCTGAGTAGATTGCGTCTTTAGGACTGTCCATAGTTCATTTGCAGTGGTTCAGGCTTGATAACTTGATTCTTATCAGACCAGAATAGTTACATTGCAAGGATTCTAAAGGCATGTTTAGGCTTAAACCAAGCCAGTCTTTCTTATCATGGGTGCCCTTATTTCATTTTCGGCCGTCTTCTCTCTGGAGAGACGGTCTTCAATTGGAGACTGATGTGAATTTCAGTTGCAGACTCCTTCTCAGAGAAGATTGCTCTCTTGAGGTGGTCTCTTACGAGAGGAACACCTGTATTTTACGGCCTGAATAAGATGTTTCTTGCCGACTGAACTTTATCGTACCTTTCAGGAATTGACGGCTCAGGACATCGATGTGCACAACATAATCGTCAACCAGCTTCTGTTCCCAAACTTACTCTCACCTGCTGCTGATCATCACAGCGAAAGTGCTGGCGATCCGAATACGTGTCACAACCCCAAACTACCAACTTCGTGTCGTATGTGCACGGCTCGTCATAAAATCCAGTCGAAATATTTGGAACAAATTTTGGAATTGTATGAGGATATGCATGTGGTTCAATTGCCCCAACTGGAAGAAGAAGTACGCGGAGTGGAGTCGGTGAAGGCTTTTGCAAGAAATCTGCTCGTACCGTTCCGACGATAGTCTACTTATCCGGACCTTCATGCGCTCGTTGCTCGTACTGTTGCCATTTCACCACTGACTTCTGCAGGGCAGCGGTTCAGCATTGCGATAACATCATTGAAATGCTCTCTGTCTACTGGTGCATCTGTGATTTGAAAGTGTACAAAAGTATCTTTCAAGTGGACCTGTTTCTCAGAATGATATCATCATTCGTTTCATTCAGCTGCCCTCGTATGTGCTCATTAATAAAGCGATCCTCCGAGTCACCTGATTTGTTCGATGCATTGACAGGTGCTTATTGTCAGTTCTTATACGCCCCCGTTCATCTCCAGCTTACCAGTAACAAACCGTCTGTCCATTATGTAGGAAATTTATTCTACAAAACGTTGCACTTTTTACATAAAAGTGAATTCGACACCTTCGCTCTTTTCGGTCGATTTCCCGTTTTCTATTTCCCGTCTTTTCTATGGTCATTTCTGTTTAGGATTTCCATACCAGAACGGATAGCACCCCGCATAAGGTCCGGTTTTCCAATTCCAAGTGCTTATCTATTGAATCCGCCTACACAGGTAGTCCGCTGGTTCAGTGCATCGTGCTTTTTTTGAGGAAAAAAACAGCGCGCACCCAACCAAAGCACTTTTACCAGTAATCTTTGATCATTCTTTTAATAGTGGCTGCGTACTCCCGATGGATTTTTACACGCCTCCTGATCAACAGTCCATCCATTAGATGTATGCCACTTATGCTATACTTCCGAGATGCAGCTCAATTCATATTACCGTCTCTGTCCAATATCTCTCATCTGTTTTGGGCCTAGACAACCGGCCCTCATAGTAGCATATCGTAGTGCAAATTCCCATGTGTGTAAGACATCAGTAGCCGAAAGACGACGTAATCATTTAAACAGTGTACTAGGAACAACTATGTATGCTGATTTACCTGAGGTACCATAGTTTGTCCTCAGGTATGGAAACCGACTCTGTCAAAAGCACTCTCGCGTGCTTCCCACGCTTTACCATAATCTTACGAGCATTGATCGATTGCCGCGGTAACAACAGATCTTGAGTCCGCTTCGTGATCTGCCACCATTCGCGCAATTTTGCACGCTTTTACACTAGAACATGGAGAGCAATTATTTCCTGGATTTTTGGTTTCAGATGCAAATGTGTCACACTGAAAGGTTTACCGCACCGATCCCTTTGAGTTTTCCCGAAAGTGCTTCTGAGATCGATCCGAAGACGGAGCAACAAGGCCCAACAATGCAAGTAAATGCTTATGCCAGTTTGGTGTCTAGTCGTGAAGTGACGATAGATGTCAAGTTTTAGTTAGGCAGCACGGTTAAAAAGTGTGTAGTAGGCTTGGATGGAATAATCAGTCGAAGTATATGATGGACATTGTGTGATTTGTTTCGGGGGTCTGAATTAAGTATCACTAATCATATGGAATGACAGAGTTGCAGGAGGCGTTTGGTGGAGTAGTCAAGTAAATTAGACGACAAGGTATGTTATTTGTAGGTGGTTTCAAGATTTCTGGAATTTGTATTCATAGAAGGTCTCAGGCTCCCGTGGCGCCAACTGATTGACTAGCCCTGAAAAGCGGGTCGATCAGTCGACGCAACCAGAATAGCTACTGGATCGCCATTCGATGCACTTGGCAAAGCAACCACTTTGCTCGAGCATTAAAGCGTTCTCTTGTGCACACGCCATAATTCAGGTGCGTCCAGCATGCGCTGGTGAACTATTGATAGCTTGTTTGCGTGTTTCGGAATGTGAAATGAATCCGTTACCGGAAGCCAAAGTGCAAACCGTTGTCCTCTTTCACACTACCGGATTTGTTGGCTGTTGACGCTTTATCTACTTGAAACTCAGCAGCTTGTTCAAATTACAGCTGTGCTTCCACAAAACTGCCAGTGTTATCAGGAAATTCAACCACAGGGATCGTGTGGTCAGTGTAGCAACTCGAGTTGTACAACATTTGCGTGGTACACTGACCATAGATTAGCCAGTTGTGTGGGACCGGTAGGTGATAATACCCAAAATCCTAGAATAAGCACCCAACACCAGTGCTCGGATTGACCACTAGCTAGCCGCAGTTTTGAGTGTTACCGGACTGCTAGTACGAAATACGGCACGATATCATACCATGGTTCTTTCAAGGAGGAGAACTTGTGGTCCTCTGATAGATTGATTGCTTGGTCAGTCTCACCACATGACGACGGACATTTTTATCAGCGTCCCACCACTCACTACTGAAATACGGCTTCCGCTGATCCAACTTCAAGAGTCGAAAATGATGTCCATCCTAGCAGCCTACATGGTGAAGACAAAGAGTGGCCTTGCGAAATATCAGTCGAAAGTGGAAGATATCTGTTATTCTTCATTCTCGGAAGCCTGTCACTCTTACAGACTGAAAAAAACAGTGGCAGAGGTGTTCTGTAAGAAAGTAAAATGTATGGCTGACGCCGTGATAATGTACTTTAGAACTACGGTTTTCATTGTTTTGGGAGAATACTTTGAAAGTCGTCCATTTTTAAATATCTGAGTCGTCCTTGGGAATACATTTCAAATGAACATAGTGACCAACCTATCTGTGCCGTTTTGTGTCATCCCTGGTACGTCCTCCCGAGCACTGCACAACGAAACCCTAAAGAGGGTGAGGAAAGTGGCTGCGAAAACGAGACATATCGTGTGAATTCAAGTACATGGTCAAATAATTCGGGCAAGACGTAAGATGACCGTTGTAAGCGAGCTGGTTAAGGATGACAGGAACACCAAGCTCCAATCCGCATGGTCTTGGGTCTTCAATCAGTCAGTGTGTGTTGAGGTTCTCGATATGGAACTTTGAGTGACTCGTAGGCTCGACAATCCCGAATATCAGAAGGAAAAATTGGGTTCGAAATTCGATGGTACTACTTACACAACGGTGAGCAAATTTACATAACAAGCCTATTGTCCACGTTCGTAGCGTCAACAAGTACGCAAGTCTGTCACTGACTGGTACAGTGCAGTGCCAACGTTCGCACACCAAACAATGGTTGGCGGAGTGTTGGCTCAGAAGTGTGGGTTGCGGTCGTCCCTTTCGACGACAGTCTCCTGATTCTTGTTGGTGGTGCGATCATACGAACCTCATGAGGAAACAAGTCAGGGCAAGCTAAGCAAACGGGAAACGAACGCGCATAGGTAAGTAGGTCAGCTGCATACATTCACACATACATGCTACTACACAAGTGTCGGATGGGATCGCCTTTGCGGCAAAGTGATTGGTGGGTACCGGTGAACAAAACAAGTGGAGACTTAAAGTACATAGGCAGAGTAAGCAAATGAATGGGGGAATTACCATGAGGTCAAGTTAGACTCAATAGTGTGATGTGGGGGTTCCAGTCCTTGTGTCGCAATTTTGATTTTGACGTTATTAAATTGAATTAGATGCCGTCGAAAGATGAACATGAACATCCGAATAGTGGCAGAAGGCAGTTTGTGCAGGGTGTTATTGATTTGAACGCTCTTGTCAACCATGGTACGCGTCACATTAGTAACAAATGAATGGGCGTACAGATCATTAGAATTTGAAATTTTAACGGAGAGGGACAGAATGTATAGACTAGTGACGTCCCCGAGGATGGACGTAACTTCTGGTTCAGGTGAACAAAGGTCTGGCTTGAACCGTGTAATTAACAGACCTTCAGTATGGGTCAACAAGCAGGCTCTCAGGCTAGGAATGTGATGATGCAGGATTCTAGCCGAGCGTAGAAGGACTTTTTCGATTGCCTTAAACAGTTCAAAGTGCACTTGGTAACGTATTCTTCAATCCACACCTCAAGACTCATTCCACTCCTCCTTATATGGATGTCGTCATTTGTACAGGACTGTTACTCACCCAGTCTGAGGAAGATGCAGGTATTCAGGAGTAAACATGCAGTACAACTCAACAACCAACACAACGGAACAGAATGCGGGGGCGGATTGCACGTGCCGTAGAAACGACTGGTAATAAGTTGAACCGCAGCGTAGGCGGATTAATCACGTCGGACATCTTTTCTCCTTATAAAATAATTCGGGCAAGGCGTCGTCCGTTTGGAATAGGTAAAAGACGGGCTTGAGTTTTGGTAAATACTCCAGTGTAAAGGTCTGAGCTGGGTGCTACTATCCATCGGTACACATGAGCGATCGTGTCATCCATTGAGGTTTTATCAGGTCGTACTTTCAGCATTGTCCGGAGATGTACCGTAGTAGATTTATTCTGCATCTACTCTGAATGTCATAAACATCACTGCGAAATGTACTTCCTGGTTAAGGATGGCGTCAGCTGGTGGCAACACTATTTGGTGCACCTCGAGACGTTTGAATAACCTGAAAAGCGCCTCCTAAAGCAAGCCTTTATCAATGAGTTTTTATGGCTTTAGTACAGCCAACCTGTATGCAGCCACGTGTTGTCCTGATTTTAGGGTAGCCTTAGGTAGCTCAACCCTTCATTGTTCCGTCAGTCGTTTGTGAGAACCTACAAAAAGACTCATGCTCCTAAAGTCAGCCTCCGAAATTCACGCGCTGTTCAATCAAGTAAACCACTCAGAACAACCGCGAACCAATCACCAAGACTAACCTGATCAAAGGGGCATAAATGGTTCGCCCAATATCCACGTGATTTGCGCAAGCTTACCGTGCAGGATGTGCATGGAGCCGATATTTAATTACTTCGATTCTTTACCCATGAGTGTTGTATTCGTCAGTCGGTGCATAGCCAGAAGTCTGCGTCTGTCAGCGTCTACACCTAGCCAAGCTCAGTGAACCGACAAATGAACCTCCAGAAGGCGAGCAGCTAACCTCAGTGCGAAAGGAAGTTTTTGGGGGTGTGCGCGATTCCATACGCAAGCTAAGTGATAAACTGTAAACAGCCTACGGCCTATGTGACGGAGGTGCGCGTGCTAACGGGTGCGGTGTTTCTACTGAGTGTTCGCACGAACGAACAGGTAAATGTCCGCAAAAGACTACGTAGAAGTGAGAAAATGGAGTGGTATGTATGCCAAATTGCCAGGCTTCATGTCGCATGTGGTAGTCCACGCACTTCTCCGGTACGTCAGTGTAAGATGAGATAAAACGAAGGTACGGCAGAAGGGTTTGGAAAAGCGACCCGGAGTTCCACACTAGAGAGATGGTAATTTGATCAGTGTTGGACGACGCTCTCTCGAGGGTACACCGGTCCTCCGACAGATTACAGGCATTTGGCATGGGAGAACAGGCAAGCGCGTGGTTTATCTAAATGGGATTTGGGCGGTTGGAACAGCGGGTGTTGATCAATTGCGGTACCAAGAGTCAGTGGGATCAGCGAATCACAACAACGTTATGGGATAAGTCGATAGATTTTCGGTGGCTCATGGGCAAGACCAGCTGTTGTGGTTATGTTATAATAAATCAGTCAGGGGAAATAGACTAATATTGCGGGTTCTCCAAGAATACGTAATCAGGCCGAGAACATTGCACTTCAATGTAATCCAATCGACTCAGTACAGCGTAAACTGGCATGCTTAGTTGTAAACTAAAAGAAAGCACGTGAAGAAGAAGAAGAAGGACGATGCTAAAAGGGGCTATCAAGGACGTAAAGTTGGGGGTGGCTTCGCCGACTCCTTTGTAGGGAACCACAGAATAGGATGTCAGCAATCGACCAATACTACAATGAGTCCAATCACCTACACCTGAGTTACTGATTAAACGTCGCCTAGATGAAAACGGGTAAATCTGTAGATGAAGGGAATTCTGGGGTGTCTAGTGTTCTACACAGGCTGCTAAGGTGGTTCAGGAAAATAGTTTTTTGTGGTTAGAGGAATGTGCAAGACAAGCTTACACTGACTATCCATACCCACAGAGGTAGGTCAAATGGAGGAGATGTTACTCTGGCAGTCGTTTCATGGAAAAGTTGGTCCAGGTAAATTGCTGACAGTGTAGTCAGTTTGCTGGAAAATAGGAGCTAGAGCGAAGTATGGACAAGTAGGTCTGGTAGCCAGTTAGTTGGGATAGCCGTTAAGAGCGACTGTCTCCCCGAAGCGGTAGAAGAACCTGAAGGTCAAACAATGACTGCGTGAGCAGAAAGTACCAA
Organism: Clonorchis sinensis; assembly: GCA_003604175.2. Lineage (NCBI taxonomy): Eukaryota > Metazoa > Platyhelminthes > Trematoda > Opisthorchiida > Opisthorchiidae > Clonorchis > Clonorchis sinensis. The sequence goes on from CM030369.1 coordinate 84,798,041, forward strand.
GAAGTCAAACTCGTCTGATTCCTTTCTGAACAAAAGACTAACCGACTGGAACAAAATGTGAGGGACTACGCATTTAGTATACTTAATCGTGCCTCATTTGGTATGCTTCCACATGTTGATAAGGAAACCTATTGTTGTTACTAATATTATCATATGTTTGACAGTAGAAGTGATCTTAGCGCAACGCAGTAAAGAGCATGTATTAAGTTGGTCCAAGTTTTGATAGGTGACGTTCGCATTGCTGACGTGAATCGAAGCGTCGCAATCAGGTAATTCACTCCATCAGGAAGAATGCTGCCCTAATCAATCAGGCGCACTGCAGAAAATTGAAATCCAGACAAGTTTTAGGGACACTTGGAGCATCAAGAGCTTTCAAAAGTGCATTGAGAATGAAGCGACAGGAAAATATTTTATGGCTGAAGGCAAACGTGTTTACCTCATTATTTGAACAACCTTAGATGCGCACACAAATAAGTTCGCAGTTGTCCAGTGAGGCTCATAGGCAAAGAAAAATCCATTCGCTGTAGCTTCACTAACTGGCACGTTAGTTTGTCACCAGACAGCATTTCTAGGGGATGCACGATAGATAAAGGAGTTGGAAAGATGTCTGTGTTTGTTGATGGCTGTCACAGCAATGTGTTTAGAAATTCGACGGAGGTTGAAGGGTGCAGAAAAACTAATCCACATAAAAGAGCCCAATTGAGAGATGGGTTAAACAACCGGATCAAAACAGTTATGGAGTGAGAGCAAATATAGGCAAGTGAATAAAATAATCAAAGAATGTACGAAGTGTCAACCTTAGACTCTTTTATTAATGGTCTTAAATTTTAGAAATAGGAATATGTCGAAGTCATTTCAATATATAGGACCAGGGATTCAGGTAAAGGGCAACAGGGGGAGTGAAATTGGTTCAGGTACCAAGAGCGAGACTGAGCTTAGGCGCCGAAACTCATGCTTAAGTCTACCATAGGAGCCCCAGTTTGTTTATGCACTGCACGCGTACATAATACTTTGTTCACGTCTAGGCGTTTGTGGCAGTCTAACAGACACATAACCAATGCTTGCCATTTCTCCCCTACGAATACCCGATTATTAAAAATTACTGCCGTACGCAACAAGTTATTTGGTTGACTTTTCGCTGATCACCTCAGCTTGTCCGCTAGTACGCGCAACTTCACCGTTGGCCAACCGAAGCTAGTTTTGATTTTTACAGCAGCCGCGAGGGTGAAATTTAACTGCTAGTCCAATCTGAATTTCATGGCTGTGGGTTTTACGAGATCGGATGAATTGTGTTACTGTCTTACGGTACTTCATCTCGGCTTGCCTTCAGCGATCCGTGTTCTGACATTAGCGGGTTCAGTTCTAACATCTGGGTCATATTCTACTGGCCGCTTGTGCGCAAGAATGCACGCTACTTGATGAATATTTTCAACATTGCTGGGTTACCATAAAACTGATCATGTGCCCGTTGGATAAGTTACGGCCATGCACTACCAAACGGAAAATTTGCGGTTAGGGGGAGGATCAGTGTGCTTCAGCGGCTGAGAATAATGCGCGCTGGTTCACAGGCTATTTTGAACTTAGGGCTACGAATGGAGCTTCCGGGCAAACACAAGTAAAACCCAGGCCCAGACACGAGAAGGCGAGAGATAAGTAGAGTTAATTCTGTCTACAATGGCGCTATTTAAACGTCGGCTGGTATAAGCTGGTTGATAATCACATGCTCAGTCTCTATAACATAAATAGGTGCAAACAGTACCTCAAAACTTGGTACTGAATGAAAACTGAAGAAATGGACGACAAGTGAGCTCATAATAAGGTGGAGGTGTAAAGGAACATTTTGCGGAAAATTGGTTTGAGGGCCTGGCTAGTGTGTTTACAGACGACGGATGCGGATATCGTAGTGAGGGTAGGTTCAAGCATGGTGGGGCAGTCAACATTGTAAGGGTATCCATCAGCCTCAGGCAAAAAATGGCTCCATCGAGATTCCACTTTCATCATCTACTGGGATGTGTCAGTGCAGCCTACGCTCAGACACCCGCCGCTGGGACCCGTCTTCATAGTCATTCTAACACACATTGATATAAAACAACTAGACCTGTTGAAACGCCTACATCCAAGCCGCTATGACTGTGACATTAACCAACACGGCTCCTATCCACGAATCCAATGACAAAATAGGGATACGGCGTGACAGATCGTTTTTTAGCAGTGCCGGCTACGTCGGCAGTATTATATATCACATCCAATGACAAAGGTGCAACTGTCCAAATGTGGGTCCGACCAAGTGTATCGTTAGACCTTCCAGAATTCCGTGAGTCGTATCAATATGCGCAGCGGTCGGAAAACCGACACAGGTACGGAAATGTCCCATGAACCATATAATATCACAGACTCATGACATTAGGACTGGCTTAAGAAACATGTTACGAAAGTCGACCGTGCATCTGCTGATCATCTGCTCCTAGTGGCTCCTAAAGAAATACCGAAAACGTGACATCACGCCGTCTTGTACCTACAAATATCTGTGTTTGCCGCCCCGTCTTTGATAGGCGATGCAAATGTCAACCTCGGATTAGTAATTGGCTTCCGGCGCTGCAAAAGCGCAAAATGAAGCCAGGGTGATCATCCTACAGCAATGTTACTACCAACCCGGACAATTGCAAGTCTGAGCGACTAACAAGCAATTTCCGGAGCAATGTCTTCATTAAAATATTTACTTCTCACTCATGTGAAAAAGGTAAAGTAATCAGCATATTTGGCTATTATCTACTGCTTTCGATGAACATTGGACCAATACTGCTATGTATAATCTAAATAAACAATTTTTTCCATCCGGACGCATATGAAAGTTGCGCAAACGCTTGGAGGCCGTAAAACAGGGCAACGGCTTTCATTTCGGCTGAAATGCCTTGTTAACTACTACTGCGAAAGTCACCGACACATGAGCTAAAGCTTTCTTTGACCTGTACTTGAAATATCAGGAAGCCTCTTGCTTTCGTCTTTAGATATTTGGTAACTGCAGACGGAATAGGGAACCTTCGAATTTCTGGAAGTTTACTATAATTTTAGCCGTACGGCACTCTAGACACGCAACTCAGCATCATTTCTCCGCGATTTCTCAGCAGTTAAAAGTCTAGGCGCCGCATTTCAAAATAACCCCAAGTGCTGTTGTGTTCAACAAACCTGGCATTTTGACTTTGTGACACATTCTTTGGCGAAATTCTAACAGAACTCAGCCGCGCGTAACAAGGTGACAGGAGGCCGTACAAGAATGCCGTCAACCATATAAACAGGATTACTTTTAAGCTATGGTCACCGCTAGGAAGAGCGGAATTTTTCACTGCCTGCTAAAACCTTGGCTTTGCTTCATCAAACGACCATCATGAAGTTTGACGACAGCGAGTGCTTGTGAAAATTTTTATACGGTTGTACACTGTGAATGCTGTTTCTCAGATAACAGGTTCTTGAAACCCACTACGAAATCGTCCATTCTGGAATCCGACCCAGCACAGACGTGATCAGGCATGACTTGATTTGTTTGGTAGATAGGATGATATAATGATGAGTATTTCTATGCTTAGCTTGACAAATAGTCTGGGATTCAGTGTCAAACACCCCCATATCGACGCCCTTACAGTAGCTTCTAAATGACCGCTATCCATGAGGATTTACTCGGCTATAATCCGCTCTCTAAAGAAATTCAACCTTGCTAACCATTATTCGTCAGTAAGCGCAACATTAAACAGCAACTCTAAAAGAATTTTCAGTATTTTTGGAACATCCATGGTCTCTCGGTAACCGTTGTAACTAATGAAAGCTCACGGTCCTACAAAAAACGCTTTGGACGCATTCTGTTCAGTTGTGATCATAACCGCCCTACTGTTCAGCGTCACAAACGGCAAGATCACGGAACCCCTTTGATCGTTTGAAGCTACATGGATCAGCGTCACCTACGGAGCCCTTCAAATTCGTCACCGCGCTCCAAAGATGGACCCAAAGGCCCCCGGTGCCGCAATAATTCATGCTCAAGCATTTCGCCTATCGGTGGCCACTCCCGCACCAGCCCTGACGCTTCAATTGCTGAGCATATAATCACCTGACCATGTTGTTTTTATTCTGCCAAAAAGGATCCACCGTGAGAAAATTATGGTAATTTGGGATCTGAAAACGTGCGCCTGTGAGCTAACGGAAAGGCCCACCTAGTCCAATCAATATAATGCACTCTCCGTCATAGGGCATTAATACCACTAAGGACAATGTCTATTCCCCACCGGTTGGTGTTATACCGCTAGGCATGGCCACAGTTGTAAAACCAGAATAACGGCACAACAGACGCGTACAAATTTATGGAGACTGGGCAGTTGTGTGGAAACAGTCGCGGTTCCGCACCAAGAGTATCCGCCAAAATTGACAACATCGCTTCATCGTGCTCTAAATATGGCTGAAATCGGCCACGTTGGAACACTGGTGACATGTGGTTGGCCTGGTGGGGAGCTGTGACTGAGGGAAACTGGACCTTGGGACGATGCAAATGGTATGATATAGGTATTTAAAACAACACTTGAAAGTTGTGAACTAAAAGACCGGATGACCTTGAACATTTGAGATATTAGCACAAAGCGCAGAAAAATGAGGTTGATGGACCACAGTTGGTGAGAATGGGGAAGAGAGGGTTCTACCGCAGAGATGTAGGGTAATTTGAAACCAGGTAAACTCATTTGTTCCAGAAAGTGTGGGCAGTAAGTGGTCGGAGATATTGGGGCAGATAGTGTTAGTGTTCCACACAACCTGATGCGAGGGACAGGTAAATTTACGAGTAGGACGAGCCGATACTGTGCCAAGATAGGCGGCAGTGGGAGTCTGTATAAATACAGCGGAGTGAGACGATCTTGGGTGTACAAATGATACGCTGAGGTATTATGAACTACGGACCGTCGTCAGTTCATTGACAATCCGTCAATGGGCGTTATGGGTGAAGTGGCCGAAGTTATTTGATAGAATTTAGGGGGCGTTGGGTTGATCAAGGAACCGTAAAGGAAGGAGACCAGTGTACAGTGAGGATGTCCTTGAGCTCATTGAAGGCCCAGTCTAGGAGATAAACGGTTTTGTGGCCATCCAAAGGTGACAGTAAAGCGGCAAAGGCTGGGTTGTGGACTTGAGAGTGAAAAAGGGTAACAAGGGCCGATAGAGAGCACCGTGGTTATCGGGTGGGCTTTAGGCAAAAGTTACACGCAACTGAGAGTGGTCACAATTACTAACTGCTGTGGTGGCGTGACAGTACCGGACATTAAATAAACAATTCTCATCACTCAGATGGGGTCAGTGAAGAAGGACGATGGGTGATCCGACTGAGCGAATACAACTCTAGATGATTGTGTGGGACTCGCAGTAATGAGATGGTGTACCGTTAAGTCATAACCAGTCTTGTAGTCGTCCATGGAGCTGTTTGGGGAGGTGACAAATATGTGTAGATGGGGCCTAACACAGAGGTCCGGATTACAGTACTTTTGGCTCAATCAAAGGAACGGGGGATTGGCTTGTGGGCTGTTGAGAAAGACGGGCCAATAAGAGAGGGTCGTGCTTAGGCATAAAAGAGAGATAAGGTGCTACTATAGAAAATTACTAAAGGGGGTCATTGGGCCCATTCAGATCATGAGCGAGCGTGCTGAAGAGGCAAGTGAGCTATCCGTCGAGAGCTACGGCGATAAAAATTATATGTAATGGGGAGACGGATGGCTAACTGGTAGATCAAGCTGCGCGAATAACTGTGTGCAACTAATTCTGAAATTTAGAGAAGTCTGTGAGATTCGGTTGTTTAAAGCAACTGAGGACAAATGAATGGAGAAAATGGAGGCGCGTGATGGGGTTGTATGATTGGAAGTTGAGGTGCAGTGACGTGAAATAGAATAGAAATAGAAATAGAATAGGGGGAATTACTTCCGAAGATATGCAACATGTGCTTTTATTTCCCGCCAGCTTGGCTACACATGAGTCAGGAATTTTTACCTTGTCATGATTTGTCTTGGATTTTTAATTAGTTTTCCCGGGGAATACTGCTGGATCATAGCAAGCTTAGGCGAAAGCGTTTGACAAAGGATTTGTGTATAAAAACCGTGCTCAGAACCCCGGGCACCGGGTCAAACACCCGTGCTACTGAAGGGGTGTTGGACAAATATGCTCACCTGGGTGGATCGTGTCAGGGCGACAGTCTCCGGCCGAAACTATCAAACCGCAGCATTAGTTCATTGACTCCCTACATGCTACCGGAGCTGCAGATTGGCGAATAATGTGGCATTCTCATTCTCGGTTCATGGCATTATTAAATCCTTGACACAGATGATATGGTACAATCAGATCAAATAGGCCTTCAACACAGAAAGGCTGTCTAAGCCATTTTAAGTAAAAAGCGCCAGCCACATGCGAATTCCTACACAGTGGAATGAGGAAAAAGATAACTGGGTCGAATGCCCCAGCGAGAACACCGACGTGGTATAACCCAAACCTTGATATGCCAAAATACATCACGATGTGCCGTGATGCTGAGTTGAGCTTGAGGATTGTACTTTGTTCCTTAGGCATTCATATATTTGTACGAATGTATAAATATACCAAAAGTCAGGGAGACAATTGAGATTTTATGCAGATTTTTGGGATATTAGAAAGATGAGAGGTTGGTATAGCTACGCACAGAGAAGCAGGTTTATGAAAGTGCGAAACTTATCAGTTTAGCCTGTCTAGGTTGGTGGCGCAGTGGAAAGGAGGAGAATAGTGGACATGGCAATCGCGAAGGTGCTTTGGACCAAACTTCCAGAGGGGAATGAATGTAGTGGAGTTTCAAGTTGGATGGCAAAGTCACAACAAGTAAAGTTAGCTGTGAACCGTTAAGCCCATGATGATGTGCGCTATTTTTAAGCCGTTCAGGAAGACTTCCGAACGCACGAAATCTAAAGGGAGAGTTAATGTGAGCGGGAAGGCAAACTAATAGGCTGCCGGAGTTTCGGGATTTACAGCGATGACTGAAAATTAGGTTGAGTATTGCCTCTGCTGTAAAGACATTCTGGTGCAATAGGCAGTATTGACAGTTTGGGTTCAAAGTGAGCCATCTGAGCCGTAGTGGTTCAACGCCTAGGGTTATGCAGACAGTGCAGTAATAGAATGGGCTGGATTGTGGGATAAATGTTTAGTGATGGAAGATTGAACATTTTGCAGTAGTAATCTGCAGCTTCTGATTTAATGGCGGAAAACACAGGACAGAATTCCATGAGTTGTCGCAGACATCGCTCAAGGATTGAGACGTTTCTTCTCCGAAGTGGAAGGAACGCCGTATTGGAAAGCAGTCCCTGAGTGCTCATGTGACATGAAGCCAGCCATATTGAAAAAAGGAAAAGCTACAAGAGGTTCTGATATTAATTCTCTGATCCCAGTAAACTAAGTGACAGTTTTGTTATTTCGTTCGTTAAGGAAACTCAGCAAAGAAATTGACCGAGCCTTAGACTCGCATCCGAAAATTCCCTAAACCCATGGTTTGAACCGAGGAAGCATAAGGTATGGCATGATAAAAGATACAATATTTATAAAAAATCTTGAAATCTCCCAAGACGATAGCCGTCTCACTAAACTCTATCTAAATGAAGTCAAGATCTGCTTTGGGCGCAGACTTGATGTCTTTGGTGACTGCCAGTTCTCAGCACAATTGTTCCATGGAGACAGTGGAAAGTTTTGTGAAAGAGTAGGTTTTTCACGTGTTTTATCCTGTCTTGGATTTGGAGATGTTTTGAAAGCGTAAATGAACGACAGTTACATCGTCTTTGTCCGTGAACACGCAAAATGGAGCAGCCATCCGCGACTTATGTTG